>OX579635.1:13811302-14409890 GCA_951230915.1 Antitrichia curtipendula
TTCCAATAGTTTGGAAACACCTCCAACCATTGAAAAAAATAGGAGAAGAAGCAATTTAACTAACTTTCAAATGAACATTTTAAAAAACCCATGTAGTGGTCCATGCAAAAAAACTCTAGTAGATGGCTAGCTATCCAATACTATAAAGAGACCCGCCATTAGCTTTACTATACTAATAATGAAATTTAGTATTTGCAACAATAACTACAAACTCTAATACTAAATGGCAATATGAACACTAATTGTCAACTAAATTTCTATCTTAAATTTCTAAACTAGTATTGGAATAGTTTAATCTACACCAAATTAGTATCCAACTTGAATGCTAATTGTCAACATAATTTATACTAATTGTCAACAAAATGAGAATTAATCCCTAAAGGACCAAGCATTGTTTTTGTGGCAATATAGAAATTTTGGACAACTCTCCCAAAATATAATTTATGTTTCTTTTCTTTGAAATTTTTGCACAACATGTGATAAAGGAGTAGCTTTAAGACACAACAATTTTTGTAACTTTTGACTACATGGTTAAAAAATTATTGTATGATACCAATAGTTTCTTTCTCAACTAGGGCAACCCAAGAAGCTAAAAAAAAATCAGTTTTTTAACCCCTAAAGTTCCATGACTATGTTTTCACCGAAAATGCTTAAGAACTGCCATTTCTAATACAAGTACCAAATTTTTGAATTTTTTTTTGACACATGTAACCATAGAATCTTGTAGTATGCTGACTTGAGAACATGTGGTAAAAATTTCAGAAATTTACACAGTGTGGATTGCAAGATATAAGCATTAAAATTCATTAAAATCATTTTTCTGGCCCTGCAAAAAATCGGGCAGCTGCACTTCACAAGCTCACCTTTCTATGAAAATGTCCAAAATGGTGGTGCGTCTTTGGATTCATTTTCCTAGACAAGCTGGCTATAGTAAGACCACCCATTTCTAACCAGGGACCAATTCCCAACCGGTAGTGCCCCTATTTCCAATCAACTTTGGAACTAGTAAGATCATGGCATATGTCCTAAAGTATGCAAAAAATAACAAGAAAATAGATAGTAGGAAGCTAGTTCTTGAGTGATCGGAATTGGAAGACTCTAGTGATTGGGAATTGATTTTGAACACTTTTTGGCTCCTAAAATTCACAGAAATTTCAGTTTTGCAAAAAAAATTCTGAAAATTTCACAATCTTAATATTTTTTATCCTCCTACACGGGAAAAAACTCCATCGCATTCAATTGCTCACCATCTTCACCAGAGGAGCTTAAGTGATTAGGTATAGGTGGTCTTACCATACATGCCTGAAAATTTTCACATTATTTGGAGTTGTACAACATATAAAAAAAAATAGTAAGTAGAAAAAAGTAGAGAATGATTCAAAATATAAAATTGTTAAGAATTTAGTTATGGAATTGAAAAATGCCAATCCTAATGGTAGTAATGTTGTAATAAACAATCTACATCCTATGATTTTATTTTTTTCAAAAAATATTGAAAATTGAGTAAGATAAAGAACTTCAAAGTTTATTTTAGAGTAGAGAATCTATAACTAACTGCAAACTAAAACTCCTCATAACTTTTGACTCATTGGTCAAAATGGAATGATTCAAAGCTTTCCATGTAGAAATAACTCTAGAAAACCAATTTCAAATTTTTATTTTTGAAAAAGAGGATTTTTTCTGATCTACTCGGACTGCCTAGTTACGGAAAAAAAGTAACATATTAGGTCATAACTTTTGACTCCTATTTCCGAATGTCCTGAAATTTAGTGCATATGAAAGATATTCTTTGCGCACAAATTCTATTAAAATTTCAGCCAAAAATATGAAAAATTCTAGTCACAAGTACCTGCCCAAAATTTCTATACTGCCAAAAAATGCAAGCTGTTCCTTTAGGGGTTAAGAAACAAAAATTTGAAGTTGGTTTCCAAAATTCATATGTTCATGGAAAGTTTTGAATTGTTCTATTTTGATCAATGAGACAAAAGTTATGAGGAGTTTTAGTTTGCGAGTAGGTATGGAATCTTTATTCTAAAATAAACTTTCAAGTCCTTTATTTAAATCAATTTTCAATATTTTTTGAAAAAAATAAAATTGGAGGTTGTAGATTGTTTATTACAACATTACAACCATTGGATTGGCATTTTCAATTCCATAATAAAAAATTCTCAACAATTTGGTATTTCGAATCATTCTCTATTTCTTTCTACTCACCATTTTTTTCATGCATGAATAAGAATTTTTTTTTTAATTATATATATACATATATATATTTTCAAATTATTTCTTCAGTATATTATAGGGAGTTGCAAGTTGTAGGATCTACACATTTGGGGTAAAATGTTTGAAAGTTAAAGTCTAATCATTTGGAAAGAGTTGAAAATACTTCTACTACAAGAGAAAGGAGTGTTTTAAGTATAGTCCTAGTAGTATAGTTCTACAATTAATGACCTTTAAGGAGGTTTTTATTAAAAGATTACTAAATATACATGTTTTTCCAGTAATATTTATATTGAAAATCTTGTGAAAGGTCATTACGTCTAGGACTATACTTAGAACACCCCTTTCTTTTGTAGTTTAAAAAAAAATCCAAGCATCATGATCTTGCAATTGATAAGGTTTTTTTTTTTAATATTTTAGGAGGGTGTACTCTAACAAATTAACTAAAGTTTTGTGTAGTAAAATTGAAGTACATAAACAATGGGTAAATTTTGACGATTTTTTGCCCCCCCTCTAGTACACCTCGTCCTCCTTTCCATTAGGGTTGAGATATCTTGTTGAGGCTTTAAATTTGTTACAATCACACTAAGGTAACTAATTAACTACACCTAAAATGGCACGCTACCTAAAATCGCACACTAGAGATTCTTGCCTAAAATGTACTCCCACTATTCATAAGAGTTTATGATTGCTTTTAGAAACACTTATTTTCAGCACTTTGAAAAATTCATAGTTTATGCCCTAAAGTTCCTTGACTATGTTATCACTAAAAACGCTCAAAATTGCCATTTTCAGTACAAGTACCAAATTATTGAAAAATATCATTTTGGACACATACAACCGTAGGATCTTGTAGTATGCTAGATTGAGAAGATGTAGAAAAAAATTCAGAAATTTCCATTGCGTAGATTGCAAGATATTAGTGTTTGAAGTGACAAAAATCATTTTTTTGGTCCTTGCAAAAAATTGAGCAATTGCACTTCACAAGGTCACATTTGTATGAAAAAACTATCCAAAATGGTGGTGCTTCTTTAGATTCATTCTTCAAGGCAAGTTGTCTACATGCTTGAAAATTTTTAGATCACTTGGAGTTGTACAATTTATAAAAAAAAATAATAAGTAGAAAGATGTAGAGAATGATTCAAAATATAAAATTGTTAACAATTTATTTATGGAATTGAAAATTGTCAATCCCAATGGTTGCAATGTTGTAATAAATAATCTATATCCTATAATTTTATTTTTTTTCCAAAATATTGAAAATTGAGTAAAATAAAGGACTTCAAAGTTTATTTGAAAAAAATGATTTTTTCAGGTTTGCCCAGAATGCCCGAGTTGAGAAACAAACTACATATTAGGTCATAACTTTTGACTTATATTTTCAAATGTCCTGAAATTTAGTGCACATGAAAGACATTCCTTGTTCACACCTTCTACTAAAATTGGAGCCCAAAACATAGAAATCTCTAGTCATATACACCTGCCCAAAAAATTTATGATGCCCCCAAATGTAGCTTGGTCCTTCAGGGGTTATTCATACGGTGTCCAAAAATTGCATTCTAAGAGAATCTAAAATACCCCACAAATTTTTTTCCTCTGTAATAATGGGAACCATAATTACTGAATTGCTTATTTGTGCAATTTTAGGTGTGTAGTTACCTTAACCCTGTAACGCCGGGACAGCCATTTTGTGGCTTTTGGATGATTGTGCAGTCATCTGTACATTGCTTGGAAACTTTTTTTCATCCATTTCATTTTTGTTCACCCTCCATGGTGGATTACAAAGAGTGTATAGTTGAATTTGTAGTCATGCAAGTGTCTATTTTCACATAAATGAGAAGTTATTAAAAAAAACAGATCACAAAATATGCTATTTTAGTGTATTTTGGGAAGTTATTGTTCCTTGCCCTAAATCTGAAATTTCTCCACAAAAATGATATTTTCTGAGTTTGAGCCCAACTAACAAAATGAAGGTCATCTAATCTAGTTTCTTTTCCAATTTGAATTTTGAAAAAATTCTTAATATTGCATATTTTATTGCAATTTGAACGTTGGGTGTATTTTCAATGTCTATTGTTTTCTAATTATATAATGAGACGGAAATTGAGATTACACCATGATGTTTTTCATTGTAATATACACACATGGTGAAATTTTCAGTTTTTTTGAAATAATTTTCTATTTGATGTGATTTTTCTTCTCATTTTCTTCAAAAATTCTCAAAAAAATCAATTTTCCACAAAAAAATCTAAATTTTTTTTGTGAAGTAAAGAAGACATGTAATTTCATCTCTGAAAAATAAATTAAATTTTTTTCATACATTTCTAGTTGCAAAAAGGCAGCAAATTGAGTGATACGCACTGAGGCCTGAAATCAGTGGTTATAGGTCCGTCATTTAGGGGTTAAGCTTTCTAGCAATGCCGGTTTCATCATAGAAAGCGGCTCACTGAGTGCAGAGGAGTTCGACAAGAATGCCGCTTCTTTCTTTCTATCTTTGTTAATTAATTAAATAATTAATTAATAGTCAAACATGCAGTACATTAATTCAATGCTGATTTTTTTTTCCTACAGTTTCAGCGTCTCGGTTTTTATACCACAGGTACGAGAAAAAGCTGCCTACATGCAAAAAAGTCTGGTGGAGTAAGGGCCAACTTATATGTATGGGTGGGTAGAACCGTAGAAGCAGTCAGCAATGCCGAAATAGAGAAAACACTTTTATGCTCCTTCTACAGTGTTTTCTACACCGATATTGATGAAACTGTCTCTCCTCCTTCCGCGCTTACCGATCATCGGTGGCACTGTTCTTGTCTTCTAGTTGCTTTTCTTGCCCACTGGGCTCACATGTAAGCTGGCCCTAAGCTCCTTTGAGGTCTCCAATGAGGGTTGAATTAATGAGGATCTGAGAATGGCTAGACTGTATTATAATACCGACTGCTGACATTACCGATTACAAGTTATGCAATGATTCCAAAGCCACAGACTATTCATATTTTCATGTGAAAAGTGGGGTGGCTGTGCACACATTTTACCAATGCTGGTGCTCTTGCGACTTATCAAAAGAATTCATCATGGCCAAATGCAAAATTCCTGAATCGAAAATTCCTGCAAGATCAGTTCGAAATCCGGTCGAACTAGCTACAAAGGATCGATCTGAAGCAAGCTGGAAATAGAAACGAGAACGTTGCATCCGACATCACGTATTTTGAGATCGAGCCAGGGGGATATATAGATAGTACTGACCCGATCGATCGAGCTCTTGCAACCTAGCTACATGCTGAGATAGATAGATAGATTTGGAACACGAAAGCTAGCTAGGTTGGAGAGAAATCGTGGTACACATAATATGCAAGAATTTGATTCATTCCACAGTGCAAGAACTTGATACATTGTGAATATGCAAGAGTTTGATTCATTCCATGTGCAGTGCAGGAATTTGATTCATTCCACAGTGCAAGAATTTGATACATTGTGAATATGCAAGAATTAGATTCATTCCGTGTGCAGTGCAAGAATTTGATTCATTTCATGTGCAGTGCAAGGATTTGAGACATTGTGAATATGCAAGAATTTGATTCATTCCGCAGTGCAAGGATTTGATACATTTGTTACATACATTTCATCACAATAGACAATTCATTCATATTTCTTGCTTTCAAAAGACGACTTTGGAGCTTCAGCAACATGAAGGTGCCAATCAACAGAAGAGGATGAGTTACATGCTGTACAGTACTGTACGGTACGCTCAGGTCAGTTTCGGCACGTTGGTGCCGAATTAGTTTAATTTTGGAATTTGGATAGCTCGACAGCCTGGTTTGCTTTTTTTATTGGCTTTCGGCACTTTGCTCTTCCTACTTTTGTCAACACTCCCAATTTTGGATTAATTTTCTCTATTCATGTGCAAATGTGTTCCTTTTTTTAAAATTTTCTCGAGAATAATATTTTGAATGTTCAGAATTAGCAACAATGAAATTTTTCAGATTTTCAGAAAATAGTTGTACAATTTTTAGAATTTTAGACACGATCCAAATTTTCTTACTTATTTCCGAAACTGACCTACACTTACGGTGAATTGTGAAGTTTCAATTGCGCATTTGATGTTTTTCAGAATTCCATTCTCAAGTGTTATTTTTTATACATATGGTTTTTAATTTTATGTGTTTCATTGGCTGTCAGTCATGGATTAAGAAAGAAATTCCTCCCAAGGATACAGACTTGGATTCAATAACTCTTTATTCAAAGAATCCTGTGATACTTTAGCATTATCAGAGCTATTCTCACGGCTGAGCACCTTCTAATGCAGATGGCTGTTATCCCCCTAAACGTGCATATCCTTCTCCAGATTTCACAATTTGAGAAAAATCATCATGAAGTACTATTTGGAAAAATATTTTGGAACTCATATAAATTTCTTTTTATGTAGAATTTGAGTTTTAGATTTCATCCGTACAGTTAGATTCATCAATGCTATCACCAGTATTGATCATTTTTTGTGTACAACTTGGTGGAATGGATTTGAAATGAGGTTCTCTTCAAACGATGATTTTTTGAAATTTTTGTGTTCTTTAAATCTATGACCTTAGTTTTGCAAATCTAGTTTGAACTACAGTCAATGCAATTTTAACCCCTAAAGGTTTTTGACTATGTTTTCACCAAAAATGCTCCAAAACTGTCATTTTTAGGACAACTACCAAATTTAGAAAAAAAACATTTTTCAACAAATGTAACCATAGGATCTTTTAGTACACTAGTTTGAAAAGATGTTAAAAAAAATTCAGAAATTTCTGCTGTATAGATTGCAAGATATTAGTGTTTGAAAGTACAAAAGTCTTTTTTTTACCCCTACGAAAATCTGGGCAGCTGCACTTCAGAAGGCTACATTTGTATGAAAAAATGTCCAAAATAGTTGTAACTCTTTGGATTCATTTTTTAAGTCAAGTTGGCTACATGCTTGAAAATTTTCAAATAATTTGAAATTGTACAACACGTAGGAAAAAAATAGTAAGTAGAAAGAAGTAGAGAATGATTCAAAGTACTAAATTGTTAACAATTTATTTATGGAACTAAAAAATGTTGATCCCAATGTTTGTAATGTTGAATTAAACAATCTACACCCAGTGTTTTAATTCTTTTTTAAAAATATTGAAAATTGAATTAAATAAATTGGACTTCAAAGTTTATTTAGAATAGACATTCCATAACTTTCCACAAACTACTTACAAACTAAAACTCCCATAACTTTCATCTCATTAATAAAAATGAAATGATTCAAAGCTTTCCAAGTATATATAAATCTAAAAAAACAATTTCAAGTTTTTGTTTTTTTTAAAAGTGATTTTAGCTGCTCGAGCTGCCCGCCGAGCAATGAAAACTACATATAATACAATAACTTTTGAACCATGTAGTCAAAAGTTATGAAAATTGTTGGGCCTTGAAGGTACTCCCCGAAAAATGTTGTATGAAAATTTGAAACAAAAGTAAATAAAAACTCCATTTCTAGGTACCTGCCCAAAATCGCTATGTTGCCAAAAAATGTAGTTTGGTCCTTAAGTGGTTAAAACCAAATTAACTAATTCTAGACAAATCCGTAGTCCAAAATTAATATTGCATTTGTAGTTGAATGATGAAACTATGATATACATATAGTCCAATTGTCAACTTTTGAGTTATAATGGATCAAAATCATCATTTTGGATCAAACAGAATTTAAAATAAACAAATAGTAGACAAGTATTGAGCTATCAGCTGTTGGCTAATATATTTTTATTTATAGAAAATGTCCTTAATTAGCAAAAAAGTCCAAAATTAGCTAAATTGAATTTTTTTGGCTTGGTCAACCACTTGACATATTTCCACATCTATAATTTTTAGAAAAATATATACTCTGATAATACCAAATCCAATCATTCTGTAGGACAATAACTTGATAAAGTATCTCCACAAGTTAGGATGACTTTCATCCAAGTAGTAATGAGAATCAAAATTTAGTTCCAAGTTGTAAGTCATATAGAAATTGGACGTTAGTCGTTAGAGCGTTTCAGGATTAACCCAAATCTATAAAGACATGTGAAAATGAAGCAAATGGAACCTATGGCCGTGACTCTTTGTTTTATGACATCCTTGGAGCACAATTGGGCTACAAATGGATTGATTTGAATTGCAAATGGTAGCCAAGAGGGAGTGGAGTGCTAGATTTTTGATTATTTTGGACACGCGGTAGGCGCATTTAGTGGCAAGAATGATTTAAATCTTGAAACATTATTTTTAGTATTGGATACATACAAGAAAAAAATGGACCATGACTAGGAATCAGAGCATGAGATGATGAATCTTAGAGAAATTGAGAAACCAACATTTGATTGGAAAGAACAAGATGCCAGCAAGACCAAAATCTCCCATGGCTAAAGAAATACAAGACTTGCAATAGTTGTAGAGCATGAGTAGGGTTAAGAGTTGAAAGCCAAAGTGGACAATGTTGATACTATTCATGAAAGTGTACAATCACATGAAAAAAAAAAAATCCAAAATTAATAAGTTTCTTTTTGCCCATGTAATCACCTAGTGTGTCATATAGGACTAGGGACAAAAACAATTAATTTTTTTTTTGAAGTCCCTTGGATTTGTACACTGGCCAAAAGTCAATGACCCTCTACAAGGGCCATGTTTTTTCTAATGATTGTCTTAGTCATTTATACACCTTTATATTGATTTATGTGCTTTACCATGTCAAGACATCGGAAAGTGTTATATCTAGTTCTATATTCTATACTGACCGAACCACTCTAGCAAATGATTAAAGAGTGCTAGGTTGGCCTCTTATAATGTCATTGGCAAATATTGCTTGTAAAATTCAAAGAGAAATTGGTGGACATGTGCAATATAAACTATTCCATTACAAACATAACCACTAGTGGGGTATAAACTTGTTATCCACAAAATGCATTCGAGACAATTTGGGTGTCAATAGGATTGCTAAACTGTAAACTGGTGTCTCCAAATGTTCAAATAAATAATTAATATTTTAAAAATTAAATTAAATTTTAAAATCAAAATTTGATGAGACAGATTAATTAATTATTATATTCAAAAATATATTATTTTTTTAATTTGGACTACTGGTCCAACTCTAGTAGACCAATAGAAGCCCCATTTTTCTCTAACATGGGAATAAATTTTAGTGGTAGACAAGTAATTGACAATATTGACAATGATCATTTTTGAAAAAATTGTTAGATCAATTATATGCATCTTGAACTCTAATATTTGGACAAAAGAATTGAACCTAAAAATACATTATAGGGCTGTGAAATATAAATTAAATACATTGCTCAATTTAACAAATATTTCAAATGCAAAGGCATTAAAATGTAACAATAGGCCATATTGCAACATGTACTCTTTCTACAATGGCTAATGCTATTTTGTGTTCTCAATTAAAAAAAAAATTCAAATATTGTGAGAACAAACATCATTTGTATGTTTGTCAAACTATTGATATTTTAAATTCTATAAATGTTAATTTTCTTCAATTTTTGTGTACAACAATCTGAAATAATGTATACCAACACGGCAAGGCACAAAAAGTTTTTTTGGGGTTTAAAAAAATTGGCAAAGGATAAAGTAATTCCAAATTAGGTTAAACAAAATTAAGTATTAGTCATGATTTTCTTTCAAATCACAACTAATTTGTTCATCACACTTCCATAGCAATATGTAGTATGTTGCACACTACAACTTCCATATATCCACTTCTAGACTTTTTATTAATTTTATACAAATTAATAAAAATAAATTTTTTCAAAATTTCAAAATAAAAAATTTTAAGATTTTATAATTTCAAACAATTGGATGTCATTGATAATATTTTAGTATGAATAACATTTAATCCTCAATGTTGAAATAACATTAATTGTTTTATATATAGAAGACTTTTAAAAATAGGTTCTTCGAGGGCATTTGAGGTTGAAGATGACTTTCTATGCTTTTTTGCACAATTCAACCTTGACCAAATATTTGTATTCAACTCTAGGTTGCCAACTTTTGTCATGTATTGGAGTTGAATCAATAAAAAATTTAAAAATTTAATTTTTTTTGAAACATTGTTTGTACAACTTCTAACCATTTTACCATTTGTTGTGGTCATTAGAAATATTGACATTGACAATATACTTAAAGCTCTCATCATCTATATGTAGAAGGTAAATTTAAGGGCATAGACTCCTCTTGAGGCAATTTTTCCCAAATTGCCAATGTTTCTACATTGTATTGTTCACCTTCGTTCACCTTTTTTTGCTTTTGCTTCCACTTTGAAGTAGAAGCGTCCTTGCTCGCCTTTGCTCCAAGGTAGAAAAATTTTAATAGCAAAAAATCCATTAAATTCACTTCCTTTCACATTCCGTTTACAATATGCATCCATCCCTTCAGAACTTGCAAAATACAACCTCATCTATACAATACTCTAAATACTAGATCGAAGTGATGGAGATTTCTTGAATTCAGAGTTACTATAGGACAAATGGTAGAACATGTATGCCAAGCCCCTCCATTCTTTTTTGTTGCTCACCCTTCTTGATTTATAACATTGTTAAGGAGCCTAAACCATTCTCCCTCGAAGATTGGAATAATCCCTCTTGGGATTTGGTCGGAGAAAGATATGAATTGCCCTATAAAGGTGGAGATTGGAGAGAGTAAGTAAAAACTTGCAATACTAGGGGGATCCTCCCTTCAATAGGAGTAAAAAGACCCTCAATGTTGGTTAACACTTAAACAATGTTGAGGCCAAAAATGGTTGATGGATGACTTGACTTTGACTGTTCATTGTACAAATAAAGAATGCACCTATTGGTCCAATAATCTAAGTATTTTGGTGACTACTTTGGTCATGGAAAACTACCTTCTTTAGCCCTTAAAGGACAAAGGGATGACCTTGGAAATCATCCCTTTTCATTACCGTGTGAATCATTGGCTTAATAAATAGCAAAAGTACTCATTTGAAGTCAAACTAATATAGAAGACTTCCCCTTTTCACAACAAAATTCTAAGGGTGAATAATTGCACTTTTGTCCTACTACAGTAATTCTGTATCGGACGTTTAGTGTCCGTGTCAATGTTTAACTTAAGTTAAGGGTTAATAATAGTGGTAGTCATACCTTCTTCATTTAGTGCGTAGAAAATGGAGAATGAAAAGTTGTGAGGGTTTGGAGGAGCCAATGATAAGCCGCGGTGGGTGAAGAAGGTGTGACCCCCTTCTTTGATGTGTCGACTATGAAGAATGAAATTTGAGGAGAATCCAAGTAATCTAGGTAGTTGCCATGCTTCACAGAGCCAATGAGGTCCAGGTTGCATGAATATTCTTAGCGGACTTTTTCTTCCCCACTTCCAATCTACACCTCCGGAGGTGTGGAAGAAAAAACCAACTAAAAATAATTTGCCAACATACAGCCAACCCTAAGCCAGTTCTCCATTCTCCACGCGCCTGGTGAAGAAGGTGTGACTACCCCTAAATAAATGTTATGTTCCACTTCCACTTCAAAGTGGAATCAACTTTACAAAAAGGAAACTTGTAATAGAAGGAAATCCATTTGTTTCACTTCCGCCTGCAATGATGTGTAATCGACAGACGTCACGCCACCCCCATAGAGGTTCCAAAGTCGGCAAAATTCTGCCACACTTTCAACAAATTTGACGTCGAAGACTTAGCCAACATACCGCTGCCAAGGCGGTGACTTCATAACTTACAACGCGTAGTGGTTTGCCATCCTGCTGCGCCCCCACTAGATTCTTACTATTACGTGCACTCGAAACCCGTCTTGCTTTGCCTACAACCTCGTTCATTTCTCTCGTCAATTTACATGTTGAGGAAATCAATCACATCCCACTGGGTGAGTGACCCCACGGGGTGACCCAATCGCATCCTCTCAAGTTGGCAACTGTAAAAAATAAAAATAAAAAAATAGAAGAAGAAGACCTGAGCAACTGAAGAATCCTCCCAGCTTCCCAAAGCACGGCCGAATCACGGCTCTAAGCACGGCTCCACAGCACATGGAGTTGACTTCGAAAGCCGATTATCTCGCCTCCACCCCCACCAACATGTCGGTAAAGCAAAGGGAATCCGCAATTCCCGTTACTGTAAACCGTGTGGCATTTGTTGTTTTCCGTTTGTCTTACATGGAGCAATCTACAGTTGGCATGCCTTCGTTGCAAGCAAACGATCGTAGTGCACTGTTGCCGGCACCCCTGCAGTCCTGCACTACAACTATTTAGGACTACGTCAGTGTCAACGGGAGGTATGACTCCGGGTTCCCGCACCTTTGCAGATAATGCGTGCCGGGCTTCCTGGAGCTGGAGTATCATCTATAAATGGAGGTCAGACCGATGGTTCTGGCCACTTCATAAAAGCACGTGATCCAGAGTTTCACAAGTCGTGATCCAGAGTGAGCATTAGCGTGTAACAAGCGACGCGATTATAGTCACAGAGATCGATTGACAGTACTAATGCAGTTGTAGTGGATGGTTAGACTATGACTGGCGTATTCATGCAGTTTCAAGCAAGCAGCAAGTCTTCAAGATTCATAGTCGATCGTCAGCATTACCGTGTTATAGGAAACTGATAGAGTCTTCGCAGAGGTTGATCGACAAGTAAGGGAGAAGCAGATGGAGTCCTAACTGCACGAGAATTGGCATTTGTAGGTCGGGAGGCAAGAGAAAATATATTGTTTTTGAGGATTTTGAGGATGGCAGTGACGGCGTTGCAGAGTCAATGGGGAGCCGAGTTTGGTGGATGGGGTTGCATCGACATACTCACCCCAAAGTCGAATCATTACCTCGACAGCATGAACGGCTTTCTCTTCGACGACGACAACGAAGACGACTATCTCGACACCAGCCTCTTCTTCGTTCCAGAGTGTCTCCCCTCTCCTTTCCCGTTCGAGCTTACGCCTTTCGAAGTCTCCCCCAACTTCGCAACCTTTGCAGATTCCATGGTCGCAGCGGGGGTCGCAGGGAGCTCATCTGGCGAAGAATCAAGCTCAGGGGAGTCGCCCAAGCTCAACAGAGTCACATTGTTCTCGAAGATCCTGAAGAAGACTCTCGGTGGGAGCTTGACGCAGGAAGTGGGCGCCATCGTGAAAGAAGCTGCAGAGGATTCCACCTCCATGTACATCTCCGACCTATCACCATCGCGATCGCCATCGCTGGTAACTGAAACCATTCGACCGTGCAGAAGCAGAGTGCCATTGTCGCCACTCATCATACCTCCAAGAGAAACTCCTTGTGTTCCGATGGCGCCCATCCTGTTGAGCCCCTACTGCTCCAAACGCTTGCAATGTCAAGCTCCGGGGGAAAGGCTCCAGAGCACTATGGAACATAAATTAAGGGAGACGAGGGAGACGACGACGACGTCAAATTCCAAGGAAGCTCCGAAACCTAATTCCTTTGAAGCTCCTTCGAAGCCCGTTTCCAAGCAGGAGGCTCCCAAGCGGCAGTGGCAGCCCCGTTTCAGAGGCGTGCGTCAGCGGCCGTGGGGCAAATTCGCCGCGGAGATTCGTGACTCGGGCAAGAACGGGGCTCGTGTGTGGTTAGGGACGTTCGACACCGCGGAGCTTGCGGCGTTGGCGTACGACCGTGCTGCGCTTCAGTTGCGCGGGTGCAAGGCGCTTCTGAATTTCCCCCTAAAAGCGACGCGCGCGCTCTCCGACCCGGAGTCTTTCCCACCTCCTCCGCCGGCATCGTCCTCCAGCCGGTCTTACAAATCCCGAATCGCACAATCTATCGTCAAGGACAACTGCAAAAGACTCCTTGACAACTGCAAGACGGTACCGGCGCAGGAGAGAGTGCTCGTGAAGACGTTCAAGCCTACGCCTAAGAGATCCACCCCGGGGACGACGAGCTTCGGCGTAGAGCAGACTGTGAAGAGGGTATGCATCGAGAATGTGTAAGGTCTGCGACCTGTGATTTTAGACTCAAGATGTTGACATACATGACGCGACTGGTTTAGATCTGAAATTTGTCCGTTTCTCGTTAGAATGAGAGTAGCGATTAGGAGCAGTTATTGCGGCGAGTTTGATTCAACTCTGCGTTCGATTCTCCGTCACGAGGATCATTTGTACAACAGTTTGAAGGACCCCGAGTGGGGCGATGTAAAATAATGTTTATGCACTGAGAGTTCGACTGTCAGGCAATCTAGGAAGCAATCTACGCGCTGCTTGTCGCCCATGTTGTCTTGATGGAATGGGGATGGTAAAGCTTACTTCTTGAGATTGTTGCGTGATTGCTTAGTCAGAGCTGTAGCGTGACTGTTAGCATGACGCGAGTGAGTTCAGGGTTTAGGACTGGCATCTGTAATCTAAGCCAAGATGATCTTAATGAAATTGGAAACCACAAGTTTCAGTGCTGTAGACATGGAGCATTCAAGTGCTCATAGCTCTGAAATTTGTCATAGAAACAGATTTGAAATTTAGATAGCCAGTGTGAAGTTTTTTGTTTGACAGAAAAGGTTCAATGATAATGAGAGCAGAGGAGTTTACTGGGGGCGGGTCTAGTAAATTCACATAGCAGTTGCTACTTTGGGTGGACAAGTGCCTCCTTTTGGAGGTTGACTCGTATTCTAAGTTATAGGCAACTCAAATTTACTCCAATTTAGTTGGACACTTCTAAATTGGCATTTTGTGTTGCACCAACTTTGTGGAAAGCATATTTTGTGGGATTTTGTGGGATTTTGTGAAGTCATGTAGCTTCATCTACATGACTTTATTTGTTGGCTTGGCACGAAGGTGAGGAGGCTTTGCACCAATAGAAGCTACACTAAAGAAGTCTGAGCATGTTGGCTTTAGTAAGACTGAAGGGGAGGAGGCTTTGCATAGAGAGAAATGTTACACTAAATAAATTTTTACTATGAGTAGCTACCTTACTAAAAAAGCAAGTGAGTGCTAAAAGGGACAAAGCTTCTCATAAGGTGAGTGCACCCAAATGTAACAAGGATCATTTGTGGACACCTAAAATGAGCCCTAAACCAAAGCACAGGTGAACCCAATTGTTGATAGGTGAGTTTCTATGAATGTGTCACAGTGATGGGGCCGAGTTTTGTGTTACCAGTTTAGGCCTTTAGGGGTTGTTGTTTTTGTATGTTTCCTAGTCCATTTTGGTAGTAGTCTATTGTC
The DNA here is from genome assembly GCA_951230915.1 of Antitrichia curtipendula. NCBI lineage: Eukaryota > Viridiplantae > Streptophyta > Bryopsida > Hypnales > Leucodontaceae > Antitrichia > Antitrichia curtipendula. The sequence continues at coordinate 13,826,677 of OX579635.1, forward strand.
CACAATAGATGCATCTACGCACTTATTTTCACAAATTTGTATTATATTCATATAAGCTCAAAAAAATATGAAACTAGTTTTGTTGGTTTCCTAAACTATTTCCTAACAAGCTCACATCATTTTATCCTATCTCTACCCTCAAGATCTGCAAATCTTGAATAAGTGTCACATTTAGGTGCTTCTATCTTAGTGTAGCTACTTATTCTTATTTTAAATAGTCGAGACACAACCCTTGAGATTGTTGTTTGCTGAAGTCAATTGATTGAGTCGTTGGTTGTTCTCTGTGAAATCAATTGAATATTCTTGAGTCTAAGTTGCACTTCAGGCTGTAACCAATGTGTTTTTTTTCATTTTGGAAAAGGAGTCAGTTGTTTCTTCAATAATCATATGACATTTAAGTGATACTTGGTGATATTTATATGAAAAATAGGTGATACCTAGATAAAATTTGGCTAGTGGTCTTAAAATACAACAATAATCTTGGCTATTTGGACCCCCAAATATGAAAATTTCTATAAAATAAAATAGCCATCATCTTTTGGCCGTAGCCAAGTTGCAAAAAATCATGCATACAAAAAACACTGCCGCTATAACATATATAAAGTCAGTATTCCTTTTCCAAGCTGTTAAAAAAGGCTGGGTTCCTTATTTTTTTACCGAAAGAAGAATTGAATCATGCTGGGCCGGATGAACAATCAGTTCCCCAAGCACCTTAGCTTGTGTACAGTACTGTCAGTACAGTATTTGAAACATCATTTCAATAGACTATCCATAACTTAAGTTAGGCGGTTTGATTACCTTAAGTTAGGCGTTTTGGTTTGGTTTGGTTGTTACAGAAGGTAATAGGCTCTAAAATTGCCCACCTCCTAAAATGTACATTATGTCTACAACAAGTGCATGTGATTGTTCAAATGGATTTTGTTTTCTAAGGTAGGAAAATGTGATTGCAACTGAGTGATTTTAGGACAATGAGTAGTGCTTTTGGACCACTAGTATGTGTCATGTGTGAATTATGAATGCATCATTTAATTGTGAACACATAATTTAAAACGATAGTAAGAAAGAAGCAATAAATATTATTCTTAGGGTATGTATTTCTCTTTCTCAATTTAGGACACTACATTCACGCATTACGGAATTTTGTTGAACATACTAACCACCCTATTCATATTTTTTAATATTGTTCAACTTTTTCCAAAAGCACATGTTAACCCCTAAAGGACCATTGTCCCCTTGAGGGACAAATTAGATTTCGGGTAGATTCCTATGCCCTCAAGTTTTAATGAAAATTTTTGAAACTTTTTCATAAGATAGACAAACTTCTTAGCTTCGTAAGAATATAATTTTTATTTCAATCGGTGACCGAAAGCAAAAGTTATGCCATCTGAAACATAATTTTCACTTCACTAGGTAGAAAAAAAAATTCACAAAAACATTAAATTTAATTTTTAATTTTTTTTCCTTACATATATTATTTTTGTCTACATGTGAAGCTTTGATTCATTCCATTTAGATAAGTGATGTGAAAGTTATGAACAATCTTGTTTTGGGGGCAATCTAGGCATCTTCTTGAAAAAATAACTTATAGGATTCATTTCTAAATGCAATTTTTCATTTTTTTTTTTTTTTTTTTTGACAAGGTTATATTTGATTTCTAGAACAATCTCACCATAGGGATTATTGTGTTTCATTCCCATCTTAGAGCTATTAATGATTTAGTTTTTCTTTCAATTGTGGACCTACTTCTACTAGACAATTTTTTAGAGAATGAAAAACAAGCATTTTTTTTTTGAATTTTTTTCTTAGACTTTCAACTCAATTCTTCGATACAAATTTTTTTAATTTCTAAGTCCATAGTGCAAAAAGTTCCACATAGGGCGGTCAGAGTCATCTGAAATTGCATGCTAGTGTTCAAAAAAAAATTTGTTTCTAATTTTGAATGCTAATATCTTCCAATCTGTACAGTCAAACTCCATGAAATTTTTACCATTTGACAGAAAAATGACCTTGGTCCTTTAGGGGTTAATTCATTACTACTAAAGTCTATGACTATCAATAGTGATCTACGGACTCTTCACTTTGGAAAATCATACCTAATTTGTTCTAAGTCAGAAAATTATAATTTAAATTGTAGTTCATTTCTTTTCCATTTCTTTGTCTATCCAAAAAAATAGAAATCATTGGCCGGCTAGTTTCTTCCACACATCTGATTTTTTCCTTAGATGTGCCATTCTTGAGCCTTCTACCTTAGAGAGATTTTTTAGACCGTGCATCCCTCCATCTTGTTCTTGTTACCAACGAAAAGCCCTTGGCAAGGAGGGGTGCAAAGGCTTAGTTTCTTGGCATTTGGACCTATGGTTTGAAAGATGTTGAATTTCAAAGTTTTTATAAGTTAAAAAATTAAAAAATTATTTTATTTGGATGTGGAAACAACAGAAGGTACACTAATCAATTATGAAACAATTGATTATAAGTATACTAGAAATCGAGTACAAGTTCTTTCGGTCATACTGTTTACATTTTAGAAAAGATTCCACATAGAATCAATTTTGGGTAAGGGTTGTAATTAAATGTCATTGTCTTACTTTAAACTTTAGTAGTGAATTTCATTGAGGTAACAATGAAAGGTATAATATCTTTAGAATAAGAGTGAAATAAATTTTCTTGATTCCACTTTATTTATAAAAGTCAAGATGACACTTTGCAAGTCAAGATGACACATTGTGTGTCAAACAATGAACATATTTGGTCATGGCATGGTTGATGATGAACTTTGAACTTTAAAAACTTTGTTGTAATGATTTTGAAGGATTTTATAACTTCTAATACAACAAACTATACTATATAATTCAATTACCTATATTTTATTTGATAGAAATATTAAAAAGTCACACTAATATTGAAATTAAGCAAGTTTGTGAGATGCATTTTTTTTTTCCATAATATTTAAGGTTCATTAAAGTTGATAAAGTAATTATTAAATTCTATATGCTTGAATTAGTGTGATTTACATTGAATATACCTAGTAATTATTTTATAAATTGCTAATTACTTACTAAATTTTGAATAAGCTAAACCCAAATTTAGGAGAACATCATGGTTTCTTCACCTATGTTGACACTCAAAGAAAACCTACAAAAAAAGTATTCATCACAAGAAATTTAACTCAAATTTAAATATCTTTCACTATCCATTCAATGCAAAAACTTGAGAAATGAACTCCAACAATTGACAAACTTTGTTCTTGCCTTTTTTCACCTTCACTATTCAAAGTACCAATGTTTAGGGTGTGCTTCGTACCTCATAAAATCTGAATTTGGATCTTTCACCAACCATTTGTGAAGTTGCCAAATTGAAAATGCCCCCATAAATTTTTCCAATAGAAAAGAGATTTGTGTCTATCAATAAACCCTTTTTAACACCCAAATCCTATTTTAAATTTTATCATGTATTATCTTGTGTTTTCGTACAGATATATCATTGACAAATTTTTTGTCAATTCAGTCATAAAAAGAGAGTTTTTTCAATTAACACATGCTTTCGATGAATGAGAAGTTATTTGAGAAAACCCATCATCCAGGGTGCTCTGATCGTCATTTTGAAAGGCAGTGCCTTGTCATGATTTCACGCAAAACTGACAATTGAGAGCAGACTGTCAAAATGAAGTCCCAAGCTCGAGTCAAGTTGTAACGCTGTTCACAGGCTCTCACCCCGAGGAAAGCTGTCAAGAATTGCATTGTGGTTCTCCCTCGTGTCGTGCGTAAGCTGTTACATTATTTACATTATTCAAATTCACTATTAAATTTTGCAGATACCTACCAGTATTTACAACTGGACCCCACAACAACCAAAAAAAGCATATCGTGCTCCTGGAGAAAAAATGGATATTGAAAACAAGTCAGATTTTCGGTCACAATTCAAGAATCCAAGAGATAGACCCTTACAGCAACACGAGCATTATACACCATAGCACAAATCAAATGTGCTTGACCTTCTCAGAAAGTTACACCCTACTCAATTTGAACTAGGCTTGCATTAGCTGAAAGACAATACAAGGCCTGCCTGTCCTTCCTCAAAGGACGGAAGATTGGGACTTTAGGCATGCAGCCAATACAAATCTCTAGAGGATCTGTTGCGACTTGTTCAAGATTACTCCCTCGTACTTGACCTGGAACCATTTCATGGCATCATCCTTGGTCACGCGGTGTTGAATACCCACACGGGACTTGGCCCTCCTCCTCCTTCCGACCCTGTACCCTGGGCGTTCAAGGACGACATAGAAATCCATACCATAGATACCTGTGGAAGGGTCGTACCTGCAACCAAAATGGAGCGACTAAGTAGTGAGCAAACGTCATTGGGAGAACCCGCCCAGATATTTCCTTACTTCAGATGAGGAACCCATTTGTGTTGGCTCCCCTCCCCGTGCGTTGAGTAGTCACCAATTAACAACGCAAGTGTGACCGTAACGCATGACTTGTAAGAGATGAGATCAACTTCTATGTTTTATCACAGCGCTTCTATTAGATACATCGTAGATGCAATACTCATGATTCAAGCGTCAAGGGTAGTCCAGATTCATGATTGGGATCCAATTCCTTCAAACTCCAACAATTCATAACTTGTCCATACAATGCTGAGATAAAGGATATTTTTGTGCTTTATCATCCTTTCGAAAATGAAGACAAGCTACAGAAATTGCATTCTAATAATGGAAATCACTCACAACGCCACGGGATTACCTTATCGACTTTTGATGCCTACTCAAAGACTGAAAAGAAACAGCCAGGTAGAGAAACTTACTTGATACCAAGATCGATATGCTCTTGGATACCGAATCCAAAGCACCCCGATTCACTGAAGTTACGGCGCAGCAACTCGTATTCCTTCACTTTCAAGCCACTCTCGATAAGCTGCATAGCCTTCTCACCACGGACGGTGACATAGCATGCAATCTTCTCATTACGCCTGATGCCGAAGGAACGAACAGTATACCTTGCTGCAAAATGTACCAACTGATTAGATCGGCCTGGTCCTCCCACGAAAACCCTAAACCTAGATAACATAAAAGTTCATTGTAGGGTTTCATTAATAAAGAACGGTCGGTAAAAAGAGTCTAACCGTACCTTTAGAGAAGACAGGGCTCTGACCGCTCAGCTGCTCCAACACCTGAAAGGACAAGTAATCATTGAAAGGGAACACTCACCACATTGGAACCTACAATATCATGAACTTTATTCTATTACCTCATTCTTAAGTTTAACCTAATATACAAAAATTCCTGAAATACCTTGGAAGCACGAGTCAATCTGTCTCCGCTTTCTCCCACGGAGATGTTCAGGACCAGCTTCTGTACTTTGATGTCCCGCATAGAGTTCTGCATCTTCTTTTCCGACGCCTGTACAACAAATGCCTACCTTTAGTTCTTCTTGCACCGGACTCCACATTATCAAAGCAAAACTAATCCTGTACCTCAATAGGCACTGGTTGACAGGCAACGCAGGTAGAATCCAATGCAAAGTAATCTAATTCCTAGTATACAATTAGGATTTAGACGACCTAAATCCTAATTCGTAAATTTCTCCATAATATGAGACAGATGGAACAGAACCTTCACCTATTACGATAGACTATTCTAAATTAGGTTTATATAATCACAGATAATCATGACGAGAGCACTGCCTATACTGAAAACTCTTCGTAACACAGGGCCGCCGCAAACCCTAATTAACAAAAACTCGGGTATAAAACGAAAGGTCTCATCAACAAGGCCAAGAAACAAAACACAGAGGTAGACAGAAAGAAGACGAAAGCGTTGGGGCAGAAGGCAGAGCACAACTTACCATCGCGGCAGATTTGCTCACGACGCTGGCTGTGGCGACAGCGCTGAAGTGGAGCGAAAGAGAGAACCGAGAGCTCCTGTTTGCGTCTTCTTCACCAGCGCACTCTCACAGTGGATGAATGAAGTACCTCGTGGATGTGGATGTACATTACCTGGCAACCTTCGTCCACCCTATTCTGCCATTCCAAAGAATTTTGCAGTATAAAATATGATTGACATATTTTGTCTTGCATAATCAACATTCAATTCTTATCCAATTCCAATGAAGCATACCAAATTTGGGTTTCAAAAAAGTAAAATTTCATTTTTGATTAATTATTTCATTTAAAATTCGTAGTTTTATATGATAATTGACTACAAATCATTGTTGATGGATTTTTAAAATTTGATTGTGGCAATATGTAGGAAACATCCATATGGACATCTTTCCTTGAATAAGCATCTTCAAAAAAATTTAGATTTTCCTCACAAAGGTTTCAAAAGTTGAAGTGACAATGTCCAAATTTTGAAAAATAGATATTTCTTCATTATAATTAGACTTTGCTATTTGGCCTTCACATTCTTACTAATCTTGTACATTTGATTGTGAAGGTATAGTTGCTTTGCCAAAATCTGATTACAATGAAGAAATATCTATTTTTCAAAATTTGGACATTGTCACTCCAACTTTCAAAACCATTGTGAGGAAATTCTAAAACTCTTTGGAGATGATTATTGAAGGAAAGATATGTATATGGAAGGATGTTTCTTGCACATTTCCACAATCAAATTTTAAAAATTCATCATCAATGTTTGTCAATGAATTTTTGTGTAAAATCATTAAAATTTAATGAAATAATTCACCAAAAATGGAGTTTGGATTTTCTGAAATCCAAATTTGGTATACTTGATTGGAATTGAATAAGAATTTTATGTTAATTATGCAAGATGAATCATAGGATACATTTTGCAATTTTCTTTTGAATGAAAAAATAGGGTAGATAATTGAAAGTTGTCAAATATTGTACAGATATGAATACATTTTCAATCTTCTCATATTGTGTTGAGACTTGTATCCCGATTGTGTACCAGAGTCATCTACGCAAGGTATCAACTTGACTAATTGACATGAAATTTTGATAGATAATGACAATAAGGTAGAGAATAAGAGTAGTCACATCTTCTCTGAGAAACAAACTTCTATTAAGAATGAGAAGTTGGTGAGAGAAAAGAGGAGCTAGTGGGGAGCCATTATTCATGAAGAAAGTGTGACATCCCTTATGTTTGTGAGAAACATGGAGAATGAAAACATGAGAACAAGATTCATTATTGTAAATGCCCCGATGGATACACAAGTGCCGTAGGTGGCAAAAAACTTAGACTAAACTTGGGATGTAACAAAATAGAAATGATAGCTACAAAGGAGTGAAAAATTCTTTAAAGATAAAATTTCACACCCATTCTTCACCTTCAAAAGAGAAGAATAGGCATTCTCAATTCTCAAAGAATGGACCTCCATAAGCCACAAACACCCAACGAGAAAGCGCCATGTCTTCATTCTTTGAAAATTAAAAATGGGGTGAAGAATGCATAACAATCTCTACTGAATTCCCAGATCTATTGCCAGACAAAGAGAATCAAACCTAAGATGAAAATATTCTTAATGTACATGAACCAATGTTGGAGTCATTTCTCTTTCTCTTCCAATGTTGGTCTTCGGGGTGACAAAGGGGCACTTTGTTGCAAAGGTTCTCCCTAGCCACAAAGATATAAGTTAGAATGCTTTTAATGTTTTATCTTTTAACATTCATGTTTTTGTTCTATAACTCTAATGCTTGATTTTAGATTTGCAGAGACACAATTTACCTTTCGGTATAAAAACATGTATATTTTATAGAATTATTAATAATACCCATTTTTTGAAGGTGACAAGAAAAACACAAGATGTAATTGAACATCAATTTATTTTCACCTTTGAACCTCCAGATCACTTGTTATATAACTCCAATGATTGATTTGATTGAAATATAAATTTGTTGGCATGCAATTAGAATACAAGTAAATATACTTTAATTTTTTTTAAATATTTTAAAATTTAATTAAATTTTCAAATACTTACACATTTAGGACATGTAAATGTAAGACAAGATGGAAGAAAAGGGATAAATTTTAGCATATTTCCAATAACTTGTTTGTAATTTTAATACTTAAATTGTAATTTAATAGTATTTTTTTTTAATGTACTACCAAAAATAAATAGTATTGTCTACAAGTTACTAACAATCCTTCTTATGAAAATATAGTATCACTTTTTAGTATTGTATTTCTAGAAACCAATTTTTTTTCTATCTCTACAGTAGAGAAATTGGGCCTATAAAAATGGCAGGCCCATTACTGTAATCACCAATCAAAATCATTCTTTTGATATGATAAATATATGCATTTGTCATTTCTATAGAAATTTTGCAAGTCATTCATTGGGAATCTTTTACAACAATATAAAGTTAACACTTGCATTATAAAAAATTTGAGGCCTCCAAAAGACTATGAGTTCCGGACAGTGGATAATATGGTATTTGTGCCACATCAAGAATTTAACATGGCCAAGATCCTACCATGCCAAATAATATTATTTAATTAAATTTTGTTTAAAATTTTAAAATTTTAAAAAAATATTTTGATAGCAAGGGTTTGTTTCCAGCAAGGGGAACAACCTTGAAACAAACCTCCCATGCCCTCAAATCTCTTTTAAAGAAATAGAAATCAATATTTAATTAGAGAAGCTTTGTTGTAGGATGGTGTCAATATTAATCAATTTATGCAAGTTTTGATTATAATATTAGACTATTTGTAGGTTGTAACCTTGATGATACTAAAACCGTTAGCAACTTTGTGGTGCCTTCTATATTGGCTTGTATTATTAATAGCTATTCATCTTTACAACACTTAGTTGAACTTATAACAATTTATATAAGCATGATTTATCTAAATATCTCTAATCATTGATCTTTGAATATAATTGCTCTTCTCTCCTATTACTTGTAGAGGTCTGCAATCTAACGGTTTGAATTTGAATAAAAGACATACACATAGCGATAAAAGCTTCATCTCAACAAACTTGGCGCTTTAATCTCATTGATCCCTTTACAACTCTTTACCTCCTTCAAAAATTGTAGTTTTGCATGTATTACAATGTGTAAAGTGATACAAGTATTATCTTGTACTTTATGGAAAACCAATCAAAAATAGAAGATGCAATTGAAATCTATTTTCATTTTTCACCTCCAAACATTTTTATACTAATGTTGCAATATTACTATGAATGTGAAATTACTCTTGCATAAGCCCTAAAATACTTACACTACATAGTGAAATTAGGTTGCTCCTTACTAATTTATGAACATTTGACATTCTACAATATTTATTGTTATTGTAGAAGAATGTACTACTTTCGGATTTGGTGTTGTTGTAATTGAGACTCATGAACCTCCATGTATGCAAATAGAAATACCTATAGAAATATTTGTTGAAGTAAGGCAACCTAATTATTCAAGCAACCTAATTTCACTATTTAGTGTACATTTTTTAGAACCATGAAGATTTTATTTTGGTTAACTCCAAAGGATTGTGACTATGTTTTCACCAAAAACGCTCCAAAACTACCATTTCTAATACAAGCACCAAATCTCGGGGGGTGCACTTAGTTCCACTACAACAAACCACGTACGAATAAGTGGTTTCTAATAAACTATAATTTCAACCTAAAATTTTGAGCATTGTTTAGTAATGACTATAGATTTCTATTGCCAAAATTTTCAACTCAAAGAAAATAGAAAATGATTTCTAGAAGAGGTTGAAAATGAACTAAAATGGCATGTTTTTCAACTCAAATAATTATAGAGAACACATTTAGATGACCATTGAATCAATATTCAACTCAAAATGAGCTTTAAATAGAGAGTTATTTTTAGGAAGTTTTTGTTCATTTTTGCGACAATTTTTTCTTATATAATATAGGAGTGGAAAAGTTATTTTTCAATTCTATAGTGTATCTTTTTACTTCAAAAATTTATAACTAATTATTATTAACAAATATAAATATCAATAATTCAAAATATAAACTTTCAGAGTTGAAAAATCTATTCATATTTTTAAATTTTTTTAAATTTAAAATTCAAAAAGTATATAAGGGATCCAAAGTTTTGTTCACACATGGTTTCTAATGGATACTCTACGTGACCCCCCCAAGCACCAAATTTTAGAAAGAAAAAAAAATAGGACACATGAAAATGTAGGATCTTATAGTATTCTGGTTTGAGAAGAAGTGGAAAAAATTTCAGAAATTTCCACCATGTAGATTGCAAAATACTAGTGTTTGAAGTGGCAAAACCTTTTTTGGGGCCTTGCAAAAATCCGGGCAATTGCACTTCACAAGATCACATTTGTATGAAAAAATGTCCCAAATGGTAGTGCTTCTTTGGGTTCATTCTTCAAGGCAAGTTGGCTACATGCTTGAAAAATTTTAGATCATTTGGAATTGTACAATATATAGGAAAAAAATAGAAAGTAAAAAGAAGTAGTGAATTATTCAAAATACAAAATTGTTAAGAATTTATTTATGGAACTGAAAATTGTCAATGCCTATGGTTGTAATGTTGTATTAAACAATCTACATTCTATGATTTTATTTTTCAATTTTTTTTGAAAATTGTATCAAATAAAGCGGGAGTGCTAGTTTGTAAGCTTGTGAGCGTGAACCTATAAGCCTATGAGCCTATGAGCCTCTATTTTGTTTTAATTTAGGGTTTGTGAATCTACTAGAAACCTATGACCATGGAATTAGATGTAAGGATCTACAGTCCAAATAAAAAACAAATGAATATGCCGCTATTCAATTTTGTACCAAAAAATTGAACCAATATATTTTCAAAAATTGAGGTATAGTCAAAATAGATAGTGTGTGTAAGTAAACACACAATGAAAATAGGTGTAGTGGTTTAGGATGTTTCACTATGAAGCACATAAATATAAAACTGCAATTCATCATAACACCATAGGGGTGACATTTATGAAGTCTAAAATAGAAAGGGCAACAAAAGTGAACCAAAATGCCCAGACATAAATCTAGTGACAAGCAAAGGTTGTAAACATTATAAGCACTAAATCATGAACAATGCTTTAGAGGATTTGAAACTAAAGAGAGCTACAACATTGGGAAATGAAAAGAAAATTGTAGATGCACTCAGTGAGATGCTTAGAGTAAAAGACATTTATACTCAATTTTTGCACTTAGAGAGAAAAAATGTATTTAAATCCATCAAAAGGAAATTGAATCTTTCGATCAATTTTAAAGGTGATTCTCATCATCTTGATAAGGCTAGTTTTTTTCATCTTTATGTTAAAAATAAATTGGTTGCTGCCACTACAAGAAAACGAGGGGTTTTGCAAATACACTATGCAACTCATTTTGTAGTTGCATAGGTCGTTTGCAACTAGGTGATAATTTGGAGTCTGCAATTGCAGTGGAGAAGTTGCACGAGCTGCAAAGCAGTTGCAAAAAATTCAAAGTGTTTATCATTTGATAGTATACTTGAAAGTTCATCGATGAACTTTTCTGAAGTAGTTGCTTACATGGAAGTCATTTGTGTGCAACTGGTTTGCAACTAATGTACAACTGGTTTGCGATTGACTTACAACTAGTTTGCGACTGGTGTACAACTAGTTTGCGTTTGATGTGCAACTGGTTTGCGTCTTTGTGACTTGTAGATTTGAATTTCAAAGATTTGTAGAATCTAAATTTCAGATCTATCTTTTTTTTTAGATCGCCAAATCTAGAAATATCTTAAACTTTAAATATTTATAGATTTTTGTAGATTATAAAAATCTACAACTTGTAGAAATCTACAAAGTATAAAAATCTACAAAATATATAAATATTAGAATTTCATTATCAAAATTCATTATACAATACTACTGTAACTTACAATTCTTATATGTTCAACCTAATGGTATTCTTGACAATTGATGTGGGACAATTAATAAAAGACTTAATAGTAGTTGCATTTTAGTTGTTTTCTAGTTGCATGCTAGTTTTTTCAAGTTAAAGTCTAGTTGTTTTTAAGTCAAACACTAGTCGAATTGTAATTGCAATGTAGTTGTAGTCTAGTTGCACTATAGTTGCAATCCAATTGCAGTCCAATTGCAATCTAGTTGCATTTTAGTTAAATTGCTATTGAATTTAAATTACATGCAATTGTAGATAGACACATTGGACTGTACAGAACGTAAAATTGTCCACATTGACAATTGTGATGAAGATTGGATGTAAAGTACCTCACATCAACTCTTTTGTTACATTCCCGTATGCGTAATTACATGTTGCGACTACTTTGCAACTATTTTGCAACTACATTGTAACTATGTCAAAGTTGGTGCAAATATAGAGGATTGTAGTTGCAGGGCAGTTGCGTAGGACATGTAGTTGCATTTCAGTCGGTTGTAGCGGACACGTTTTTTTTCTAGTGTGCTAGAGTGCAACTTGAAACTGTTGTTGAGGAGTTTAACACAGTCATGCCTCATGTATAATTTGTAGTAGAAATGGATTGCGATACATTGGAATGGTACATAGTGAGAATTTCACATAAGTCAAAGAAATAGTTTCATATCATTCAAAAGTACACATAGACCAAATGTAAGCTATTGATGGTTGGGCACTGAGCTTGAAGAAGTTGGGCTCCACCTACAGTTTACTAAGCCAATGTCACCTTGATGTTTACTCACCTTGTCTTAGGTATTTGAGCTTTTGTTATGGACTCATCCTTGACTAACACATGTTGAAATAATTCCTTCTATTTGGAATGGCAAACAAATTCACTACACTGAATAGTGAAATTAGGTTGCCCCTCATCAATTTCTCGGCATTCCACACTATTTAAATATTGATTGTTTCTATACAAGAAAATACTACTTTTGAATTAGTTTTTTTAATGTAGTTGGAACTCATGAACCTCCATGTATATAAATGGAAGTACTTGTAGAGATATTTTTTTACTTTGATGGCTTACACAATAATTTTTGGGGGGTAAGGCAACTTAATTGTAAAGGCAACCTAATTTCACTATTTACTGTAGAGCAATAAGCACCCATTGAAAATCACCACAATCGGTGGAAAATTTCAAAAATGCTACTGCAATTATTATTGGGGTGAATTTCCTCCCTTGCCTTGAACTTGGTGCTAGTATTACACTTTTGTCCAAGATTGACCCTAACCAAAAGGTTTATAATATCACATTTTGCAATTTTCTATCTTACATTTGTTCTCTTTATGGAAGCATGTACACAAATTGGAAACAACTTTATTACATCTTTCTTTACTTTTGCAAACTAAATTACAAAGTAGACACGCTTATCCACCCTCCGACTCTCAACTTGGATGAAGTGAAATAAGTGCTTGTTGTAGCCAAAATCATCAAGACGTGCAAATGAGAGCAAGTTAGTTGATACATATTAGCATGATATGAAATAGATATATAGTACCAAAATATTATCTTCCAAATTTCCAAATTCTAGTAGCAAAATATTATATTCATATTCCAATATATATTTTTTGTTATAACAAAAAAAACAATTATTATATACACAATGTTCTATATCATATTGTATTTTCATTGCACTTGTCTTCCTCTCATCTTTAGAATTGCCTCTAAATTAATTATACTTTCACTTGATCAATCCACCCTAAGATGGCCTTTCAGAACGTGATTTAAATTTCAAAACATGCAATCATATCAACTTGTATAGCTTTTAAATCTAAAATGCACAATCATGGGTCCCACGGTAATAGGTCATATTTTCTAGTTTTTTTGAGAAAATATTAGTCTTTTCATATTTTTACCAATTAATTTTAGAAATTACATCATATTTTGAATTACTAGGCTCTAGGCTCATACAAATATACAATCCCTGCTCACCACTCTTAGGCTCACGCTCACACGCTCACATCCTAGCGTCGTTCGTGGAAATTATGTTTTAGATGGCATAACTTTTGCTCCCGGTCATTGATTGAAATAAAAATTTATATTCCCACAAAGCTAAGAGGTTTGTCTATCTTATGAGAAAGTTTCAAAAAGTTTCATTAAAAATTGAGGTCATAGGAACCTGCCCAATATCCATTTTGTCCCCCGAGGGGACAATGGTCCTTTAAGGGTTAAATATTTAGTGAAGTGGGCATCCAAGCCATCCCCCAAAACTGAAGGATTGGAAAAATACAAGTCCTTCAGGATAGGGTGTCTTTTTGAGGTTCACATCATCCTTATCAAGAGCAAATTTCTCTTTTGGTTTCCCCTCAACATTGATTTTTCTTCCTTCAAGTGCATCACATTTGGCCTTCTTTAATTCCATGAAGGTCATGTTAAGGCATAAGCTTGCAATATTTGAGCCGAACTTCACCATGGTAAATCCATAAAAATACTTGATGGTTAATAGAAAGTTTCAATATGTAAAAATTGATTTTACTTTCTTGTAGTTCATCTTTTGTAATATGACAAATAATTATAAAATATTACAACAAAATCATAAGTCATTTTAATAAAATTAAAAAAATTAATGAGTGCACAAGAATGCTTGAAGGAAATCTTAATTTATCCATGTCCTCTAAAGTCACATGATGTAAAACAAATGTAAAAGATTTAAAAATAAAAAGATTTTAGTTATAAAATCAATTTAAAAGATATTATTAGAAAATAATTTTTATGCTTCTACTTTCACTTTTTGTATAGTTTTTATGCTTTTACTTTTATTTTACATTGTATCAATGCTTTATGAATTTCATATATAAATAGCAAATCAAAAAGAATTTATTATTTTGTTGTAATATTGGTAGTGTGTATATAATTATCATCTTTATAGCATTTTATATATTGTTTTTTTCTTTTGAAATTTCCTATCCATTTGTTGGTTTTAACTTTTTTAAACACTACCCACGTAAAAGCAAGAATTGCAAAATACCTAGAAGAATCACCTAGCAATGGAAACCATGAATGTGGTAAATACTTTGTTGTTCCTTCCACTGGAAGAGCCTAGTCAAGATCCAATTGTCATTAGCAATGACTCACCAACAACGACGTACAATGAAAGAGAAGCTTATGATAGAGCACTTTCATGCAAGCCCAATTCCTACGTCCAGAGAGAAGAAAAGAGAAGAAGAAGGAGAATGAGGAAGAAAAAGTTGGCCCAAACACAAGTTTCAAATCGCATCATTCAATTATTTGTATGTAGAATGTGTAACCAGATTTCCACTTCCCAACAAGTAATTGAAGAACACACAAAAGTGTGTACGTTAACACAACATCCAAGTTGTGAACAAGAATTTTCCAATCTTAAAAATTACCTTACAGTTAAATGGAAATGCGCATGTACACTAATAGAAGCGTGACCTTGAAACACTAGCTAATTCAAATTAAATAGGTCATTGCAGCTTTAAAATTCATTTCAATAGCACAGAAAAATAATATTTTTTAAATGCTCTTAGTGAACAAAAGCTTCTTGTAGACTGATATGAACTATTCTCATTATCATTTTTGACTAGTATTGGAAAGACCAATAGCAAGTGAGGTATAGGGCGTTTCTATTTTAAAATGTTTCACTTGTTTTTTAATAAAACTTTGATTCCTCATAAAGCCTTGCAATTGTTTTCAATCATTTTAAGTACTTTAGTTGTATCAAATGCATGTCTTTACACATGGGGTGGTTGGTAACTGAAAAGAGGTTCTTGTTGTGAGGTTAAGAAGTGGAATATGAAAAGCGAATGCTCAAAAGCTGAAGAAATTTCATCAGCAGGTGGTTTTTTTCAAACCCATTGACAAAGACAGATATCACAAAACTCATGGACAGCACTGCAAATACAGTAGTCAAAAGTTTACTGTACTGTACAGTGCCCTGCAGTTCATTTATGAAATTTTAAGCCAGTGTTCACTAGAAAATTCCGCAACTTTAGAAAGCTCTAGCGTGCTCAAAAAATGAACTGATTTTGAAATTGTAATGAAGAGCACTTCAACTTTGTAACAAGTGAAAAATGAAAAATTTGAAAATCATTCAACAACTTGGATTCCTTTTATACACTATCTATCATTTGATAGAGAACAATCAAAGATTTTTTGCATTTGGGTGAAGAACAAGCAAGAAATCATACAAGCAATTCAAGTGGTATATATGAGAATAAGTATCTCTATAGCAGTTGTGAAGTTTCATTTCTTGTATGTACCATTGAATACAAGTAGTAATTTTCACAAATGTCAATAGTAATTTTCACAAAACCTTATATAAATGAATGTAAGGCAGAACCACCCATATTCGACCATTTAAGTGATTCCACGCATGTCCTGGAGCAGTAGAAGGCAATGTAAATTTATTGCCATGTAGAAAGATAGAAATGACAGGCATTGCCAATTTTTCATGATTTTTTTTCCTTAAATTCAAACTACTATGGATTTTGGAAGCCAAAAGTTGACCTCAACCCATACCCAATATATAGAGTCTTCCAATTCCGATCATTCCATAACTACTTTCCCACTCACTACTTCCTACTTTCTTGTTCACTACATTAGGACATGAATCATCACTTTATAGTCCCAAATTTGCAAAGGAGAAAAAATCACATTCCAAACTTTGGTTGGAAACCTGTTCCAGCCTTGGTTGAAAATAGGTGCACTCTACCCATTGGGTATGGATGCTTGGTTGGTAATGGGTGGTTCTACCATATCTACACGTCATGGCAGAAATCAATCCAACTACCAAAAGGATCCTTCTATATTTATAACTAATTTTTTTAAATTGTATGATTTTACATTAACCTTTGCAATAATGACACCCTTTAAAGTTTGAATTTTTTGGGGCTTTGTTTCCAACTCAGAGGACCTTCGCAGTGGGAATTTGACCGTCACTTAGTGCTATAGATGTGAGAACTATGAATGAGTGGTTGTCGGAATAGGTCACATTTCTAGGCAGAACAAGTACGTATGTAGTAAAACAACAATCTCAGACACAAGATGATGTAAAAGTCACAATGGTCCTGGAGATGAGTTAATCACATGAGATGATGGATAAAACAACTTTTATTAGAAATGATCATCAGTGAATGTTAAATTTGTTTTCTTGACAAAACTCTACTTCATAAACAGTAAATCATTACAAGACATTTGAAGCCAATGAAAGACTACGAGTTTCCAACGCATTCCCATCCTGGGAACTCTGCCATATACACAGTCTAACATGGTCAAAATTGTGACACGTCAAAAAAAATAATAATTTAAAAAAAAAAGGTCTTTTCGATACTTCCTTGATCAATTCAAGGTAGATTTTGCATCCCTTTCGAGAATCCCACTCTAACTATCAAATATGATTCAACTTTGTTTTCATTTAGAAAAACTGAAATGAATCATTTTACCACAGAAAGTTCACTACTTAATCATCATCAGAACTTATTTTCAACTGAAGCATGAATATAGCTTCAGTTTATTATGCCATATCTTCCTTCTAGTGTCAAGTTGTTACTCTATTAGTAAATCAACCATCCTACTTACATAACAGAGCTAGATCATTCAATCAGTTTGATCAGATCATTTAAGGTAAACCAGCCTATGACAGGCAGATTGCCTGGTTTGCCTTGTTGACATATTTGAAATTTTGAAATTTTTTTTTCATATAAAGGCAAACATGAAAAATTGGTAGAACAATTGAAATTTTATTTTTTTGACAAAGTATGAATTTGTTACAGATTTTTGAAGTGAATTGGCCAGATGGCTCAAAACAGTCTGTAGACTATCCCACAACCATCAAAAACTATACCCATGGTGGTCATCAAACCACCCAATGCAGTTACAATATTTCCTAACATGGTTGAAATATTTTCTAACATGGACATGACATAAAGGAATAAAAAAAGTTAGTTCATGTAATGAATTACACTAGAAAGGGACGAGTTCCTAAAATAGTCTCTAACATCTCCATCACCATCATACAAAACATTGATTTCAGCCATCAACCTACCTAATAAAGTTTTGCTTACATTAATTGGAAAAAACCTGGCACAGATTGATGGAAAACTGTAATGGGTCATCTTATAGATGTCTGTATTAGGCACTTGGCCTGTCATAGGCTGGTTTACCTTACTCCCAACAGATCACTCAATCCGATCAGAAAATGCACTGGGAGTGAAAATTACCCCAAAGCTTTTAAGAAAGAAAGTATCCAAGTGTAACATAATCTGAATCATATGTAAGCACATGCATGTTGTACTAGATCGCAGCCAGAGTAAGGCTACTTCTGAGTCCTGGCCGAAACCCTAAAACGTCAAAAAAACAGTACTCAAACATCGATTTGAAAATATCAAACTCCTGGTTGGCAGCATCTGGACTGCTCTGCGAACGGTAATCCTCTGGAGCCTTTGGCTTGAGCGTAACGACGCTGCTTTTAACGATATTAAGTGGCAGCCGGCTAAGCTCACCCAAACAATTTGGCTCGGCATCATCGACTATGGGCGTGTGGAGTGGGAGCACACCTCCAAAAGCCGTCGCAAACGAGCTGAACAGTGGAACCTTGTGAGGGGTCGTTTTGCCCGGAGGTGGACCAGGAATTCGGTCTTCGCTGTCATGACCAACGGTGCTCCCCGCTGGGAGCTCACTGGCCCTCGTGGCGGATTTGTCTTTGAGCCTCCTTGAGCGGCGACGCCCTGGAGGGCGTCCCGCCCTCCTGCGCGGCGTCATGTTGTACTTCTGCGTCTTTTGGATTTTATTTTTGTTTTATTTTGCTTTCATTCTTGTCGCTTGCCCCCCCAGGCTGTATGCAGCTCGGGCTTCTATTATTTTTCTTGCAGTAAAGTTATCCTTTACTTGTGTCAAAAAAAAAAAAAAATATCAAACTCCTGCGACAAAAAATTCCAATAACTTGCACAAAAGAAACACCACAAAACAAACAATGTGATTGCTTGATATGGCTGTCCTTCTCTTCAGACAACATAAATTTGCTTGGAAATCTTGAAAAAGAATTTTCCAGGAGGTGACGATCCTCACATGTGCCCATACCAACCAGCATACCATTAGTTTGCTACTTGATGTACACGAGGTGTCTACAGATCGTCACTACTTGTTATTGTAATTCACCTGAAAAAAACTTTCATACTACTCAAAAACCAACGTTAGAAACGTTAATATGAAGTTGTCATACAAGTTAACTTTGGAAATCATAACACCTGTTGGCCGGTGATTTGTGAGCCTAGCACCATTGCAACCAAACCGTGAAGCTCAAATACCCAAGCGTTGCTGCAAACAAGCTTTTTCAAGCAAGTTTACACAAAAGCAACAGTAACCCAGTCTATCACTTTGAACAGGTCGCAAGTAAGGGCCAGATTTCAAACATTAGCAGAAGACTAGCTGAAGGGCGGCAATTCTCATGTCGCAACAATTAAATTTTCCATCAGACACAGTGTTAACTTTCTTAATTAAGGTACAAGCTCCAAACAAGCCGTCATTTTATTCCTTTAGTCTTGCTAATTATGCTTTAATACACAACCCAAAGGCTCATCAAAAGACTGTGTATGTGAGCTGGCTAGTTCAGGTCGTTTATAATCTGTCATCATTATTTGAGCAGGTTATTAACAGTAATGTGCCAGGCAGCTTATACGCCAATTTGAAAATAAAAAAATCTTTTATTCCAAATTGTTTATATTCACAAATATCTATAATAGGAAATTTTATTTGCTAGCAAGTAGCAAAAGTATCATCCTCTATATATCACAGCAGTAGATTCTAAAACTCATGAATTAATACTATGAATTTGAATCTAAAAAAAAAAAGAAAAAAGAAAAAAAAAGAAAAAAGAAAAAATATATATATATATATATATATAATTATTTTTACTTTTTAATTATTTGTATATTCTGATTATTCCCAACAGTAGGAATAGCCTTGAAACGGCCCTTTGAAGGCCTCAAATCTCTCCTAATGGCTTCATAAGTTTAAACAAAAGCATTCAAAAAAGGTGATTATTGCAAAATTCATAACAAGATTCTTTCAATGCCCATCTCAATGTAGGCACCTCAATAAATTATTCAATAATTTTTCTATTTTGTTGGATGGATGGATGTTTGTTTAAAATCTTATACATTCTATTTTGACTAACCTCATAACTCCTAAAGTCTCAAGTGTCTCCCACACTGTTTCTTTGTTTAATTTCTATGATATCAATTTTTGGTATGATCTTTAA
This sequence comes from Antitrichia curtipendula, assembly GCA_951230915.1. Classification (NCBI taxonomy): domain Eukaryota; kingdom Viridiplantae; phylum Streptophyta; class Bryopsida; order Hypnales; family Leucodontaceae; genus Antitrichia; species Antitrichia curtipendula. The sequence goes on from OX579635.1 coordinate 13,846,757, forward strand.
GATAGAAAAGAATAGTTTATTTTCATTAAAATATAAAACAATTAGAATTAAATAAAATAATAGATGAAAGAATACACAAATTATTTGAATAAAAAAATAAATTATTATAAATTAATTTATGCATAAAATTGATCTTGTAACTCTCTAAAGTTTATTTTATTTTTATTAATTTATTATTTCTAAACATAATGCAATTGTGGATTGAGGACATTCAAATTTTATAACCCATAAAGTTCCTTGACTATGTTTTCACCAAAAACACTCCAAAACTGCCATTTCTATTGCAAGTACCAAAAATTTAGAAAAAAACATTTTTGGACACATTTAACCATAGGATCTTGTATTACACTAGATTGAGAAGACGTGGAAAAATTTTCAGAAATTTCTACCAGGTGGATTGCAAGATATTAGCATTTGAAGTGACAAAAATCCTTTGGGGGGCCCTACAAAAAAACGAGCACTTGCACTTCACAAGGTCACATTTGTATGTAAAAATGTCCAAAATGGTGGTGATTATTTGGTGATTCATTCTTCATAGTAAGTTGGCTGCATGCTTAAAAAAAATTTAATCATTTGGAATTGTACAACATATAGGAGAAAAATAGTAAATAGAAAGAAGTAGCAAATGATTCAAATACAAAATTGTTAAGAATTTAGATATGGAATTGAAAAATGCCAATCCTAGTGTTTGTACTTTTATTTTTTTCAAAAAATATTAAAGTTTGAATTAAATAAAGAATTATTTTAGAATTGAGATTCCATAATTGCCCGCAAACTAAAACTCTTCTTAAATTTCATTTCATTGATCAAAATGGAATGATTCTAAGCTTTCCACGTTTATATAAATCTATAAAACCAATTTTAAGTTTTTATTTTTGAACAAAGTGTTTTTTTCTAATCTACATGGGTTGCCCAAGTTGAAAAACAAACAACATTTTACATCAAAACTTTTCATTTATATACTCAAATGAAATGAAATTTAGCACTCATGGAAGATATTCCTTGTTTGCACCTTGTAAAAAAATTTCAGCCTAAATAAATCATATCTCCGCTCACATGTACCTATTCAAAAAAGTTATACTACCCAAAACACAAGGCTGGTCCTTTAGGGGTTACAAAAAATAGTTGTAACTACATTTATGTGCCTTATTTCAATACAAAATTATTATATATCTATAAATCTATTAGAATCAATAGTTAATTTTCAAATTAGATCACAAAAATTTAGAAATTTCATTGTATAACGTGCAATTTCCAAATTCATTGATTTATCAATTAATTTTTTTTCAAATATACAAATATTTTACATACTTAATTCACACATTTGTAGATTTCAAGATTTAAACACTTAAAGGTATTATATCTTCAACGTTTCAAATTGCATACTTATAATTTATAAGTTGATCAAATTGTTTTAAAAAAACCACCAATGATATTCTAATTTATGAATTACAATAATCTCTATATCTATGTAATACATACTGTTTTTCTGGAATTATCACATTTGTGATGATCCATGGTATTACTAGTAGCTTAGTCAAATATAAAGTATTCAATAGAAAAATTCTATATCATGTTAAAATTAAAACTTAGATCTTATTTAGAAATTTAAAGTATTGTTTATTTTGTAAAATATTAGGTTTATAAAAAAATTTAATTTACAAATGTATAAATTATTATTATTTAAATCAATCAATTGATTAATTGATTACAATTGACAAATCAAACTTTTATAATAATTCATTATTTTATTATTTTTAAATTTACAAATTCACATATTTGAAGATTTTATACTTTCAAATAGTCCTATGAAGTAGTATTTTCTATTGAATTATATTGTATTTCCTTCACTCAAAATTGAAATGCACCTCATCCTCACTATCACTCAAAAGACAACCCATACAATGTCATATGAAAACATGCCCCAAATGGTGGTGCTTCTTTGGATTCATTCTTCAAGACAAGTTGGCTATATGCTTGAAAAAATAGTAGGTAGAAAGAAATATATAATGATTTAAAATACTAAATTGTTAATTATTTAGTTATAGAATTGAAAAATGCCAATCCCGATGGTTGTAATGTTGTAATAAAAAAATCTACATCCTATGATTTTATTTTTTTCAAAAAATATTGAAATTGAATTAAATAAAGGACTTCAAAATTTATTTTAGAGCGGAGATTCCATAACTACTTGCAAACTAAAAGTCGTCATAACTTTCATCTCATTAACCAAAATGGAATGATTCAAAGCTTTCCATGTATAAATAAATCTAAAAAATCAATATGAATTTTTTGTATTTCCTTCATTCACTATATGATTTCATTTATTTTTACTTCATTTTAGATCATTTCATTCACTATATAGAATTTATAATCAATTTATCATTATTGTTTTTTCAATAATGTTAAATAATTTAATTTTTTAATTTAATTTTTAAATAACCTAGTTAAAAAAATAATTAAAAATGAAACATTTATCATTAAATTAAAAAATATATATATAGTGCATTCAACATTGTTTTAGAATTTTTAATTTTGGTATTTTAAAATCATGTTAAAGATTTATTTAATTATTTAAAAAAATTAAACTAATTAATTAATTGAATTTAAAACATTTTTTCTTCTTAAATATAAAGACATTTTTGTTATTATCTTTTTTTTAAATTTAAGATCAATGTAATATTTTAAAATTCAACTTATAAACAAATTATGTGGCATTGTACACTTGTCCAAGTGTTTAATTTTTGTGATTTACTTGTGTATTCTTAATTTACAAATCTTAGAATAATTTATCTATAATTTAGTTTATAGAAAAAAAATTTAATTGGAAACCCATAACTTTCACACTAAAAATTCAAAAGTGCAAAACAACTTTGGTGCATTTTTACTCATTAAAAGTTTTTTGGTGATGCCAAAAATGATATCAAAAACTCTTATACTCCAGTTTCCATAATCTATTCAATTTATGGGCTTAAAAATTACTCACAAAGCCATTGTACGGTACATCCAAAAGCAATGATATGACTTTAGTACAACCTTTGTCAAGTCTAGCTCTCCAATGGTATAAAAATAATGACTAGTGAGCACACAACCAGGGATATCTCAATGTTACATATGAAACAAATTAAAAAATATTTATCATAATATTTTTACTTCTAGTTTTATTCAACTTTTACTTTGCATACACAAGTAAATAAAATAAAATAAATGCAAAGCTTATACACTCTTGATTGATAATAAATCTAAGAGGTCAAACTCTCTTCTTTAAGGTATTGATATTAAAGTTTTGTTTTTAATTGATTTAAAAATTCAATTCTTTTATTTCTTTCTTTCTTTTCCCTTTTTATTCATTTTTATCTTAAGGACCTACTCTAAGATAAAAAGGCAAAAAGAGGGGGAAGAGGACGAAAAAAGGAAAAAGTAAGGGGAAGAGGGAAGAAAAAGAGAGAGAAAAAAATCCATCCATTAAGTTTGTTTGTTTGTTTGTTATGGTGATATCTTCTGGACCATGCGATGTGACCCGCAATGATGTGCTTGTTACCATTGGAAAGTCCTTAGCTAGGAGGGATGCATAGGCTTTGTTTCATGGTGTTCCAACCTATGGTGTGAAAGTTATTGAATTTTAAAGTTTTTTTATGAATTAAAAAAAAATTTAAAATCAATTTTTACTTACATTTTGATTGTGTCAACGACATAGAGCACACTAGTTGAACTTTAAAATCAATTAAAAACAAAACTTTAACATCAATACTTTAAAGAAGAGAGTTTGACTTCTTGATTCATTATCAATTAAGAATGTATAGGCTTTGTATCCTTTATTTATTTATGTATGCAAAGTTAGAGTTGAATAAAAGTAAAAGTAAAAATACAATGATAACATTACTTCTAGTTTGCTTTGTATATAATGTTGAGATATCCCCTATTGTGCACTCACCACTCATTTCTTTATACCATTGGAGAGCTTGACTTGATGAAGGTTGTGCTATAGTAGTATGATGGATTTGTGAGCAATTTTTAAGACCATAAATTGAATTAAATTATGAAAAATGGAGTATAGGATTTTTGATGTCATTCTTGGTATAGCCAAAAAGCTCTCAACGAGTAGAAATGCACCAAAGTTGTTTTACACTTTTGTTTCTTAAGTGTGGAAGTTATGGTTTTTAAATTGAATTTTGTTTCTATAAGTTAGATTAAATTATGGATAAATTATTCTAAAAACTAAAAATTGCAATTTATTGTTCAACGTGCATGTGTCAAAAAATAAAAATAAATAAAAAATAAAAAATAAAAAATACATAGGTAAATCATGAAAAACACTTGGATAAGTGCACAATGCCACACAAATTGTTTATAAGTCAAAGTCTTAAAAATGATATTGATCTTAAATAAAACATAATAATAACCAAAAAAAATCTTTGTATTTAAGAAGAAAAAGAATTTTAATTCAATTCATAAATCAATTTAATAATTTCTAAATAATTAAATAAATCTTTAATATAATTTTAAAATATAAAAAATAAATATTCAAAAATAATGTCCAATTTAATGGTAAATGTTCTTATTTTATTATTATTATTATTATTATCATTGTTATTATTTTATTATATCATTAAAATATATATTAAATCATTTAGCATTATTGAAGAGAAAAAAATCAATAATGATAAATTGACTATAACTTCTATACAATGAATGAAATTATCTAAAAGTAAAAATAATTGAAATTATATAGTGAAGTGAAATATAATATGATTGCAATAAAAGTTGTCATTTCATTTCTACAAAAGAAAACATGTGTTTAAATAGAAACATACATAAATCGAGACATAAATGAAAACCAATGCTTTGTAAAAAGCACCAATATGATAACTAAATTTCTAAATCATCATAGTTTTACATATATGATAAATGTATATATTAAATAAAATACACAAAAATTCTAACATTAGTGCATATAATATCTACTACATTTTTTGTTTTCCTCTTTTATCTTTATCTTTTTTTTTAGTTGAAATTGATCTCAAATAAGAAATTAGAATTTTCAAGGTAGTTTTCTACTTAACAATTATATATTTTCATTGTATTGCAACCTTTTTTCACTCAACCTTAGTATGATTGTTTGGTTTTATATGTTTTTGTTCATTTTGATGATGCAACAAACATAAAAACAATTTAGTCTCTTTTTCAATATATGGAGTGCTTTTTGCTATAAGTGGTACAATTGCCAAGTCAATGTCTTTAAGACTTGAAAGTTGACTACAAAGTGGAGGCTTGTATATAGATTTTGATCTTGGTACTTGTAAAGAATTTGAACACATGATGTTGAATGAAATATTACTCATGGTCTCTAGAAACTTGATTACCATATGTTGGGGTCAGATTCATTAAATCCCCAAACAAAATTATTTCTTTTGGGGTTGAATATCCTCTCATTAACTTGATTTAGAATTTTTGGGATTTTGTTTCACAAGATTTGGAATTTTTCATGACCTTTAGCAAGGTCCTTACAACTTTACCATAGTATTTAAGGCTTTGTCGAATCTTTTGTGACCTTTAGCAGTAGGATCCTCCCACCTTAGTAAGATAGCAAAATATTGGTTAAGTTTCAATCCTTTTCAATGAACACAATCTCTCTTCAAGCGGAAAAAAGGACTAAGCTTAGTAAGATAAAGTATTCAATGAATTTTACATTTATTTAGCAATCACCTTGGTAAGTATATTATTTGTTATTTTTTGTTGACCACTGTTTTTTAAGGATTTATTAACATTATCTACACTATTCAATTATGCCACGTAATAAATTTCTGAAAATTTAATTGCATGCCATATTTACTTATATTTTAAAATACTTTTTACCGAGTATTGGCACTTTCCGCTTTTCCAATCACTTGACCCAACCATCCCCAACACATCCCCAACACATCAGCATAAATCAAAATCTATATTTATGTTTGGTCAAGCCATGTTTGGTCTCAGCAACAGTATCAGCTTGATGAAAGTACCTGCATGTTGAAGTCTTCATCACTTTAAAGTGATTGGTCTACTTTGGCGTATCTGAGAGTGAGACCCCACGGGGCGGCCCCCCCCCGTCATAAAGACCTCGTTCCCATGACGCGAGCTCACCAACCTCGTCTTTTCCATTCACTGTGTTCCCGTGTCTTTTTCCTCCGAAGGAGAAACCGAAGTAACTGAGACACAGCCTTCCCTTCCCTCGCCTCGTTTGCATCGCCCCCATCGCCAGCTCGCTCACTGAACTTAGCTCCCCAGCCAACCATCTCTGGCCCCCGCCGTTCACTAAACAAACTTCTTCTCTCTCATCACTTCTTCTCGCATCCCACATTGCCTTCATAATTCCTCAGAATTTCACTTTCACTCACACACACACACACACTTAAAAGTCAGATTGATTTCCCACCTGCATTCCCAAAACCTTTGGCTCCGCTTCCTTAGCGCAATCCGCTCCTCATCGCAATCCCTAGTCCTGGTTGGAGCTAGCCATGGCGTGCCACACTCCACCGGCTTCGGCTTTCTCAGCTTCTCTTCAAGGTGCATTTCATGTTGGTCTTTCGGTTTGGAGTTTGGAGTTTTGGTTTTGGGTATTTATTCATTTTTTTCGTGTGTGTGATCGCTCGTTTTGGATTGGTAGGATTAGAGTGTGGATTTGGGTAGATGATTTTGTGGTTGTGCGTCTCGGAATTAGGGTTTGATTTCCGCATTGTTTGTGGTTGGGGATTCGGTGGCATTGTTGGATTGTGAGCTTTTTTCGGAGGATTTGGGAGAGGGGATGGATCGGTGCGTGGTTCAGTTGATTGTGTGCTATGGAGGCTGAAATCGATCGCCGGGTTGGCTGTGGAGCAGAGTTTAGAGTATTAGATTGGTCGATTTTTTTGTATTCTTTGTTGAGAGGATTCCAATGTACCTAAGAATGCGGTATTTGTAAATCGTAGGCGAAGTTTGGAAGGCTGATTTTCTGAAATTGCTTCTTCAACAATAGGTACATATTGATGTACACTGGCTGAACTTTTAAATTCTTGGATTGTAGTATGAATGGGAGTTTTGGGGGAGGATTTGAGGAGAGGAGAAGACATTGATTGTTGCGTGGTGCAGCTGAGGCTGCCGAGCGACACTCATAATCGCCACTTAAGCATAGTTACTATCAGACTGTTTCAAATTCTTAGATGTTCTTTGGTTCGCTATTGAAAGAGGATACCAATGCGGGCAAAGAATGTGTTCTTCGGATATTGTTCAAGGTAGAGACTCCATTAACCGTACAGTACATGAGAGGCTCCATTGACCATATGGGTGAGCTCTGTTTTGTGCAAAGTGTGAAAATACTTCTTCTGTTGACATTTCTTTTTTGCAATTGATTTTCAGCTTACCTCCAAATCAATGTGCAAACTTGTAGATGGTGTGAGATTCTAGATTGTTGTAGGGTAAGTTCCAGGTCTCCCTGTGTGGTGAACGGAACCTTTCCCTTCCTGTATGGTGAATAGAGACTTTACACTGCAAGAGAGATGGAGAGTGAAAGATTTAAAATCACGTGGGTACATATTGATTAACGAGGTGTACACCAGCTGAGGATCTCATCAAGTGGCGCTAAAGGATTTTGGGTTTCTCTACCTGTTGTCTCTCTCTTTCTTTCCTTGGATTGTCTGCTTGCATTTGGATTCTATTCTGGTCATGTTTTGATTGCATTGCAGGATGACTGAGCAGTGGTCATGGTTTTCTAGGTGGTGAACGGGTTCATGAAAGGGTTTCATTGAGGTGCACGCATTGGCGCACATCGGCATCAGTTGTTGGTGTGGGGTGTCGAGCTGTTATGTCAGCTGAGAACAGGTGAGATCTCACATTCTCTTTTTGCTTTGCTTTTTGCTTTTTTTTCGTCATCAGTAGAACCTTGTTTTGTTGCTGCTCTGCCAGTGTGTTGTGTGAGATTTATGGTTTAGGCATCAATGAACAGGGACGTCTCGCTTGCATCTTCTGAATTGGAGAAAGGGGAGTTGTCGCAGCGTGTTGGGGGCGAGTCATTAAGGTAAGTTTTGTACTGATTTAACACTTCGAGGCTCAACTGGATTTAATGCTTTTGTTTACCACTTTTCAGTGGGTCGTACAGGGAGTTTCTTTCGTTCAATTTTATATTTTTTTGACCAAGACTTGAATGTTCTGCACTAATTCTGGTGATATAAAATTTGGTCTCGTTTTCACAAAAAAGTGAATTGAATTGGTCCTTTTTAAAACCATGCTCCTTTAGGGGTTGGTATGGCAGCTTTGCCAATTCATGAAATCCGTGCTATCAGGGTGTGTCTCTTGTGAACGGAAGAATTTTGAACATTCAAAGGTCTCATGAAATCAGGCTAGAGTTTTTCAGTAGGCTTCCTATTTTCTGAAGCTGTGGTTTCAGGCGTGTAGGAAGGGGCTCGAGATTGGTCGGGTCGGGTTCAGCTGTACCTAAGAATGTTATCAGCAATGCGGATCTCTCAAAATATGTGGACACTTCGGATGAATGGATTTCTGTGCGAACAGGAATTCGCAATCGTCGTGTACTTGGAGGCAAGAAATCTTTCTTATGAAAAACATTCTCTGTGTTGACCCTGTTTCTCTTGACGACTTATTTCCATGTTATTATTGTGTGACCATGTTGTTTGGAGAGAATAATATGCCAATGATGATTCCTTGGTTATTGTGGAGACATTGAAGTACAGCACTCCAAAACACTCCAGATACAGTGGGTGAAAAATTAAAGTGGCTCCTAATAGAGGAGGTTGTTAGCTAGTGTGCAGCTTCCAAGGTGGTCAGAATGTCTCACTAGATTTGAAAGACATGTATTACTGTGGCCGCTTGTAATTACTGTGGTTCACAGTATATGATGTTCGGGGACCTATACAGAAGGAGCAATGTGTCATTTGTTTAAGAGATTAGCAAATATGTAAAAAATTGGCAGTTTCTATGATTTGACTCTCATAGAGATAATTTCATGAGTGCTAATTCGGCTCTTCAAATTTCTGCAGAGGAGGAGTCTCTCACATCTTTGTCTGTGGAGGCTTCAAGAAAGGCCCTTGAAATGGCTAACGTGAGCCCAGAGGAGGTTGATTTGGTGCTACTCTGCACATCTACTCCGGATGATCTGTTTGGCAGTGCCCCACAGGTATGAATTAAAAGAATTCGATGCATATTTGTTTGAACGGGGGTAATGACCTTCTTGTAACTTTTAAGGAAAAGCAACTTCTGCACTATTTAGGTTGTGACTTGGAGATTTCCATTTCTGAAACGAATCATCTCATCACCAAAATCCTCTTCTGCAATTTCTTTGCTATCTGATTTAATTCTTTGTCATTTTATACAATCTGTGTTTGTTTCGCGAATTTCCGTATTAGTTGACTCTTCAACGATCGATATTGTCTATGTTTGAGGATTACCATGTGAAGCACGTTTCTGCTAGCAATTGTGTACCTCAGGCTTACTACATTTACCTTGTACTGGCTTGTGTAACAAGTAGGTCCAATATCTCTTTCTTTGCAGTTTGCATTTGAACTTTGTGGTCCTTCAAGGTTTCTAAGAGTAGTTTTAGAGTTATCGTGCAGTGTTGAATTGTTCTCATAAGTCGACAACTATGTTATGTTTTTGCATGGCATTTTCAGGTGCAAACTTTGCTGGGATGTCATAATGCTTTGGCTTTTGATTTGACGGCTGCATGTAGCGGCTTCGTGCTGGGTCTTGTGACGGCCACTCGCTTCATTAGGGGTATTATTCTGCGTTTCTCAAATAATTAAAGAAATCTTGGTAACGAGTTGAGTTTTACCGAATAGAGTTCTCTTCTGAAGCTAACTGGACATAAATTTTTGTTGATGTCATCATAAGCAAAATTAGTGTGGCCGTCTAAAGCCAACTTTGAAATTACGTGCAGGAGGGGGATATAAGAATGTACTCGTTGTGGGTGCTGATGCCCTTTCAAGATACGTGGATTGGACAGACAGAGGGACTTGTATTCTCTTTGGTGATGCCTCTGGAGCTGTCCTATTACAGGTCTGACTGTTCGTCCTACTCCATGAATTGCCAGGAACATCTTGGTTCTCACTGAAGTTTTACTGAAATTCTCACTGAGGCCTTTCAACCACCCTTATGTTGATAACTGTTGGAACTATTTATCGATGTTCTTGATCTCTTCTTAGTGATGTTATGGATCATCGATTTTTGTCATGTCATGTGTGTAGCATTAAATAGTGGTGATTGTCAAAATTTCAAGATAGTGGCACTTACAGACGGTTGTTTGGAACCTCAGATCTGTACTATTCTTAGTTTTTAGAGCTCTGTGCACTTGAATACTCACAATTTATCGCGCTTTGAAACATGCCATTTGAACTAATACTACCGTATTGGCTTTCTTAAACAGGCTGCCACTGATGACCAGGACAGCTTGCTTGGCTTTGACCTACGCAGTGATGGAAATGGGCAGAAGTGGGTTTCTTCTCCTTTTGCATGTCGTGTTCATTTATTAGTTGTCCACTTAAATGAGATCAAGATGCTTCTCATTTTTCTGCACAGATGTAGTTGCATTTCCCCATCATGAGCATTACCTTGCCTCTTGTTTTGGGGGTATCTGCTGGGCATTGGAATGATTTCGTCAACTGGTCCTTTCAAATGTCAAATGCTGAAGACCATGACTTTTTAACTTGGGACTGAGCATGAATGCAAATGCTGCAGGCATTTGCATGTGAAGGTGGATAAAGTTGCAGATCCGTCACCTAGTGGAGGGGAGACAAATGGAGCAGCATTCAAAAAACCTGGCAGGGCTTCATATGAATGTCTTCAAATGAATGGACAGGAGGTGTTCAAGTTTGCTGTACGAGCTGTGCCTCAGGTTGTGGAAGGCGCATTACAGGAGGCTGGCCTCTCCGGCGAAAATGTTGACTGGTTGCTTCTTCACCAGGTATGTGGACTCCTATTCAAGACAGTGTAAGCCGTTCATATTGCTTCGAACGATTTTTTATGCTCAGCTAGTGCGCATTTCTACGCTTGTAGGAGTGTGATTTTTAGGAGATCAGTATCGAGATGGGGAGAGATCTCTTTGCGTACAAGAGCCGAATCTGTTGAGAACTTTCTGTAAAATTTCTTCTGCAATTTTGAAGCGAGAAATTGAATACCACTGCAAGACAGTAGACGACCCCATTCCCAATCAAAGATCAGTGGCCAGAGGCATTTAGCCAAGTCATACTTACATCCAACTTGCTAATTGAAGACAACGAAGCGCATGAATAGATGAGTTGCTGGGTTTAGTATAGGAGACAAGATCAGGCTCCTAATGGTTTTAGTATTCTCGACCTGATTAACCCCTAAAACCCCGTTTGTCCCTTCGGGGGACAATTTGGGTCCGGGTAGGTTCCTGTGACCTCAATTTGTAGAGAAATGTTTTGGGATTTTTTGAGGTTTTGCGGTTTTGCGAGAGCTTTGTGGATATATAATTTTTATTTCAATTGGTGCCCGAGAGAAAAAGTTGTGCCAAAAATAGAGTTTGGCGGGCAACACAAAAAAATCACAGAAAGTCAAAATAAATTTCTTAAATATTTTTTTCAAAATCTTTGTCTTTTTGTCTACATTTGAAGCTTTGATTCATTCTATTTGGACTAATAATGAAAAAGTTATGGACAATCTTAGTTTTTCGGGCAATCGAAGCATGTTCTTGAAAAAATAACTTTTAGGATTCATTTTTTAATGCAATTTTTACAATTTTCAGAATTTTTTTTTAGACAAGGTTGAATTTGCTTTCTAGAACAATCTCACCATTGGGATTATGGTATTTCAATTTTGTCTTAGAGCTATTAACGATTTAATTATTCCTTCAATCTTGAACCTACTTCTACTTAACAATTTTTTAATGAGTAAAAATTTAGTGTTTTTTTCTTGAATTTTTTTTCCTAGATTCTCAACTGAAGTATTCAACATATAAACTTAGAAAATCAAAATCAACAATACAAAAAATTTAAGTTAAATAGGTTCAAAGCCTAAAAATCTAGTCAAGCAAGGTGCAAAAAAACTTGTTTTCTTCACTTTGAATGCAAATATCTTGCAATCTATTTGTTCAAAGTTTCTGAAATTTCTTGCACACATTCTCATACTAGTCTAGTATAAGATCCTATGGTTAGATATGCAAAAAGAAACAATTTTTATAGTTTTTTGCTCTTTGCAATAGAAGTGGCAATTTTGAGTGTGTTTTGATGGAAAAAAGGCCTCGGGGTTTTAGGGGTTAATTGTGGCCGCGGTTAATTGCTCGTCAATTCTGCAATCTGAAGGTCTTAATATTATGTATTTATGTGTACTCTTGCAGGCTAATCAGAGGATTCTTGATTCTGTATCTGACAGATTACATATACCCTCAGAGAAAGTGATTTCGAATCTTGCTAATTACGGAAATACCAGTGCAGCCTCCATACCGTTAGCTCTAGACGAGGCTGTCCGAAGTGGTAAGGTGAAGGTCGGTGATGTGGTGGCTACTGCTGGATTTGGGGCAGGCCTTACTTGGGGATCAGCTATCGTTAGGTGGGGTTAGATCTTGCCTTCTATCTATTAACTGCAGCCGAATGGCAATTGATTATTGCCAAATTGAGTACGAAATGACTAGGATCGAACACAGTCATATAGATTGTATCAAAGCATACTGTGAGGTTTTTCTTGGCCTAGGATTAGTACGCAGAAGATTGATTGCAGACCAACCTGCCGAAGGATGAAGAATAGAAGCTGTTGGATGGAAGCATTGGTACCAAACTATTCCCAAAGAGTCACCAGGCAACTGAATGTTTTGTTTCTGAAAAGATGTACTTGCCCCTGTTGAGAGACGGTACATTTCATCCCTGTACAATGTGCCCTTATGCCGGCAGTCAACGTGGCCCAAGTGCGTTTGTGGACATCTTCAAGGTCCGAGCTAAGACACTTGATAAACCTGGGTGCTCCGTTGGTGACAATAGCCAAGAGTGTAACTAATTAGCGGCAAGCCCCTCTTAACTCGTGATTTCTAATTTTGACATTGGTTTTTTACCATAATTACTCCTTTGGTTGTATTTTAATTTTGAACATGGTACTGCGTCCTGTGTTTTTTGTCATCTCAGGTCTTACAGCATTTCAGATTGTTGAATGCTTAGTTCGGTTTCAAATTTGGCACAGTAGCTCTCACTTGCAGACTGTGATACTGTCTTCTGCTTCAGAATTTTAATCACATGTACCGTGAGTGTCATCGCACCTGTTAAGGTACGAGAACTTATTTGGGCCCTGTGACTATTTGGGCCATTTTGTATCAGTAGAATATATTTGAATGTTTGAAATGTACAGTTCATAGTGACACAAATGGCGTTTCCTACCTTACGGTTGTTGAAGTGAATGACTCAGCAACTCTGAGCACCCACTTCCTTTGTTATGATTACCACTTATTTGGGGTCCCATGCTACAGTGTTTTGTTTTGTTGTTTATCTAGCTGCTGCAACAGGACCAGCCTCCTTCGAAAACTCCAGAGAATACTCGTCTTTTGATTTGGATTTTTGAGCCGCCTGAATTGGCTGAAGAACCGCTTAGAGGGTTGAAACATGTGCCATCCTGATACTCTGGAAAATCGAAGGCCAGCAGATTCCCCGTCGTATTCTATGGTACAGTACAGCTGAAAAGTTTGCTAGCTGTTCATATGACTAGCGTTCGGGATTTTTTTAAATAATTTTCCCTCTATTTTTCTTTGATACCCGTACTGCACCGTTTTTTCAAGTCTGTTTTTTTCCCTCTATTTTTGGCTCTAAAAATAAATTTTGTAGATTTTTTCACCAATGTTTTTTTTTTTATGTTTTGGATTTGCAACTGATTTTTTTTCTGAACTCCATTGGCTAACAATGAACTAACCAGGGTTTCTCCCCAAACATATGACACAACTTACATTTTTAGGGTGGACTACATTCTTGTATTTTTTCAAGTATGAAGATTTGGGGAATGAACTCTCACTATTGGGTGCTATTTTTTTTGTTCAAAGTCAAAGTGAGCAAGACACCTACCTTGTTCTTCAATGCACATTTGCAATTACTACTAGCTTATCCCATAAAGGACCGTGACTATGTTTTCCCAAAAAAACATTCCAAAACTACCATTTATAGTACAAGCACTAAATTTTAGAAAAAAAAAACATTTTCGAACACATGTAATTGTAGGACCTTGTAGTACGTTGGTTTGAAAAGATGTGGAAAAAATTTCAGAAATTTTCAAATTGTGAGATATTAGCATTTGAAGTGACAAATTCCTTTTTTCGGCCTTGCAAAATGTCCAAAATGGCGTTGCTTCTTTGGATTCATTCTTCAAGACAAGTTGGCTACACGCTTTTTGTATCATTTCAAATTGTGCAACATACATGGAAAAAATAGTAAGTAGAAAGAAGTAGATAATGATTAAAAATACTAAATTGTTGAGAATTTATTTACAGAACTAAAAAATGCCAATCCTAGTGGTTGTAATGTTGTAAAAAATAATCTACATCTTGTGATTTCATTTTTTTCAAAAATATTAAAAACTAAGTAAAATACAGGACTTCAAAGTTTATTTTAGAGTGGAGAATCCGTAATTGCCCGCAAACTAAAACTCCTCATAACTTTTGACTCATTGATCAAAATGGAATGATTTAAAACTTAACTCGTATATATAACTGTAGAAAACCTATTTCAAATTTTTGTTTACGGAAAAAGTGATTTTTTTTGTCTGCCTGGACTGCCCATTTCCAAAAAAAGTAACATATTAAGCCATAACTTTTGACTCATATTTCCAAATGTCACGAAATTTAGTGCATATGAAAGATATATCTTATTTCTACCTTCTATTAATATTTTAGCCTAAAATATGTAAATCTCCTATCACACATACATGTCCAAAATTTCTATGTTGCCCAAAATTGCATGATGATCCTTTAGAGGTTAGGATGCAACAAGGTAGGCCCATCCAGAACTAACACCTTTTTGTGGTGAATAGTTTCTATTATTAGATCAATGCACCAAAAGAAGATTTCAAATTGCACCAAAGAATACGTCATTTGGATTTTGTATGTAGAAGTTGTGAAGGGTCAAAGACTCCACATAGTCAAAGAACACCCTAAAGCAAAAAGATCCATAGTTACCATAGAAAAGCATATTAATTTTGGAAGAATATCATTTTTATTTCAATTGATGCATGAGAATAAAATTTATGCTACTATAACCTCAAAACAAACAAGCTTAGGTATAAAAAATAGAGATAAATTTGAAATAAAATCCTTAAATTTTTTTTGGTAGATTATTATTTTTGTTTACATGGAAGATTTGATTAATTCCATTTGGATTAGTGATGTGAAAGTTATAACCCATCTTGTTTTGGGGGCAATCATAGTATTATCTTGAGAAAATAACTTATTGGATTTGTTTTTCAACTCAATTTTCACAATTTAAAAGAAAAAGATTCCACAAAGATTGTTTTGTTTGCAAAAAGAATCTCACTATTGAGATTACTGTGTTTCAATTCTTTCTTAGAGTTATCGACGATATAGATTTTTATTCTATTTTGTACTACTTTTAATTTCTTAAATTTAAAGAATAAAAATCAAGTAGTTTTGTTTGATTACTTTCCCTACGCTTTCAACTCAATTCTTCAGCATAAAAAAATAGAAAAATAAAATCTTTAATACAAGAAATTTAAATTAAGAAGATTCAAAGTCAAATAATCTAATTACGGAAGGTGCATTAAAAAATATTTTCTTTACTTTAAAAGCAAAAGAACCTTGCAATCTACACTATTAAAGTTTTTGAAATTTTTTCTACAAATTTTTATAATAGTCTAGTGTAAAATCACATGTTTAGATATTGAAAAGGAACAAATTTTAAAATTATTGCTTTTTGCAATAGAAATGGCAATTTTAAGTGTTTTTTGATGGAAAAACAGGCCTACTAATAATAAAGAAATTTGAAATATTGTTTTAAAATAAACAAATTCATTTATTGAAGCTTCCAAAAATTTTGAATTATGCCTATGAAATGCGTCATTAAACTATGAAGAAATGTATGCTTTCAAGTTTTATTCAAAAGATTTCAAAATGTCAATAATTAACTCCTAAGTGCCACAAAGTTCATATTGTAGATGACTAACAAAGTGCCTTAAATTTACATTTCATCTATACAAAAAAATACTTGGATTCTTGAATCCTCATACTACAAACAATGTGCTTCTACTTCTTTCATTTGTTGAAGCAACTTCCTTCCATTAATTGATGCTTGCATGGGATACTTCAACATTGTGAGGTATTTGTGTTCCTTCTCCCACCTTAGTTGCTTCAATGACCAACCAAGTATCTAGACCATCTATATTTTTGTCTTCAATTGGTAGAATTTTTTGAAGCATTAAATCTTTATCTTTTAAGGCTACTTTAAAGTTCTTATGTTTCATTGTCGAGGATTCTTGAGTTTCTTGAATCATTTCTAAATCTTTGATTTCTACTATTTGAGGTACTTCTATATTTAAGTCTTCTACCATAGGAGGTTTTGAGGATTCTTCAACCAATTTTAAAGTTATTTCTTCTAGTATTGGAGCTTCTTGTGTCAATTTGATATCTTGGTCTTCTATCACGTGAACTTTTGGAGCTTCCTCAACCCGGTCTTCAACTAAATCAATCACTAATTCAACTAAACCTTCTTGTGCCACTTCCATGTATTCATCTTCCACCACTGTGACTTCTTGTGGTTCTTGAATGCTTTGTGTCACATCTATATTTTTCACTTCCACCAATGAAGCTTCATGACATTCTTTGGCTTTGGGGGCTTTCTTAATTTTTGTATTCACTTCTATAAAGTAAATGTGTACAAGATGTGGGATGTTTATGAAGTACAATGGAATGAATGGAAGGAGCATAAAATATAATGCAACACATGGAAGGAATATAAATAAACATAGAAGGTAATATTGTAACATTTTCAAATAATATATAGATAAAGTCGAAATAACCAAAGGCAAATTAAATTTGTTATTGACTACCAAATACGTCATCATTGCAAAATATGTCATCATTGCCAAATCCATATTCATTGAATATTTCATAATTCTAAAAACTAGTCAATTTTAAAATAAAAATCATATAAAATGTGATATTAGGAATAATATATATAGGCTTTCAAAAACATGAGACATTTAAATATAGGAATGCAAAATTAGACATGTAAAAATAAATATATAAATATAAAATGTAAAATATAAAAAATAAAAGTTTAGAATTTAGATCAATTTATTTTAAATTGAATAAATGATTCAAGTGAATAAATTAAATCTTGTATTTAAAATAGTTAATGCATTGAATAATCTACTATATCAAAGTTTGTACAATGACCATTACTACCAAAATATTATAAATTATTTCCTCCATTCCCAAATAAGCATCTATATTAAAACCTCATGTTTTTAAATATCAATTTCATGTTGTAAAATCATATTGTTAAATGCATAATTTTGAAGAATTTAAATTTCATATTACCACAATTAATTAAGAACATTGTATGTGTTCATTGCAACTTGAATAAAAATAAGGCCCAACTTATTCAAAACTACTACGAAAAACCTCGGCATGAGTTTCCGAGTGAGTTTCCAGTGCAAAAACTTATTTTGGGACAAGGGGAATATGTTAGATCCTAGAAAAAAATTAATTAAAAGATGATTATATTTGACGTTTGTTGGCAATTTGGCATATCTTTAAAGTCAATAGTAAAACAAGTGATCTTTTCAATAGTGATGACAGTTTTCTTTAACCTATAAAGTCCCAAGGCCTCTTTTCCATCAAAAAACATTCAAAATTGTCATTTTTCTAGCAAAGAGCAAAAAAAATTGAAAATGTTTTTTTAAAATATCTAACCGTAGGATCTTATACTAGACTAGTATAAGAATATAAGGAAGAAATTTCACAAACTTTGACCATATAGAATGCAAGATATTGGTGTTTAAAAGTGAAGGAAACAAGCTTTTTTGCACCTTGTTCAACCATATTTCTAAGAAAAACACACTTATTTTTCACTCATAAAAAAATTATTAAAAAGAAATAGGTTCAAGATTGAAGGAAAATCTAAATTGTTAATAGTTCTAAGATGGAATTGAAATACACTAATTTCAATGATGAGATTGTTCTAGCAAGAGATCTTAACCTTGTGAAACTTTTTTTTCTGAAAAATTGTGAAAATTGAAGCCAAAAATTAATCCTACAAGTTGTTTTTTCAAGAAGATGCTCTAAGGGGACAATATGACTTCAGGGGGCAAATTGCTACCTTTGAATTTCACACCAAAAATTGCAACAAAAATTGACAGCACACATTTGCTCCTGAAAATCAAGGAGAAAAATGAAGAAGAAGAACTTATCCCTACTCAATATATGAATACAAGTGTACAAATGAACATGTAAACAAACATGAATTTAGTATATATATGTATGGATTCAAGTGTGGATATGAATACTTCATACTTATAGATATATATGGTGAATTATCCCACATCCTTTGTTAAACTTATTCACTAATTCTAGTATATGATTCCTAGATTATTTGGTGAATTCTTCATAAGTACTTTGCCAATAAATATTTGACCACAAGTAAATAATTGACATGTGTCCCTGTATGTTTTAGTTATAGAAAATTAGACAATATATAGGTATGAGTTGTTTCAATTATAAAAAACCAAAACATTCATATGAATTACTAAATGGTGTATTTGAGCACATGAGTGGCTATCTATGTGCTCAAATACACCAACCCATCATGCTATTACATTGGTCAAAAAGCACATTTCATATTAGAAATTGACTGGAATCTTTTCAATACTTAACTCCTAATTACACCGCAACCATCTTGTAGTGTCTGCTGGTCTTTCGACAATGTTTTAGGAAAGATTAAATTTTGTTTTCAATTTTTTATTTTCATATGGATAGAAAATAAATTACCTTTAAATAGGTTTATTACACATTGAAATTACTAAATTATCTAACTTTATTTATGAAGAAATGAACTCAATGTATACAATACTATTGAAGGGTTAAACATTTACTAATAAGAGAAAGAATCATATTTTCATGGTCGAATTCCATAACATTCAATAGCATGCAATAGCACTGCCTCGGCTTTGGAGTAGATGGTGTGAAATATTCTACATCCATGAGTAGCTAAGTGGACAAGTGCAAACTCAATGTGATGAGGTGAGGGTGCATAAAAGAAAGGCAGTGGGTATGAAGGCTTATCATTTTGTGCTTATCAATGTACAACAAAAAATTTTAGTCAAAAAATGACATGACCCTAGGCTCTCGTATGCAAAAATAGGATAAAAGGAAAGTTGATACATAACTTACATCATTCAAAAAAAAATGAAGTTATGCATGCACAGATAACATTGATCCCTTCATAGCCTTGCCTTCCATCGAAAATTGGAAACAATAAAAGTAACTTGTTGATGGTATCACCAAACAACCACTTAACCCTTAAAAGGATGGGTTGGCCACCATGAAAATCATTTGTTTTGATACCATGTTAATTGTTGGCTCAAAAAAATGAAAAAGCACTCACTGGAAGACAAATTATTGTATACAAAATTTGGAGGATGAGTAGTTGCATTTTTGTCCGACATGTAAAGTAGGGGTCTCTAAAAGCAACCTCTAACACAGAGGTACATTTTACTTTCTTCAATGTACCAACGTTGTACATTTCAGGAGGGGTTCGCCTTTAGAAATCATTGCATTTCAGCTACAAAAATTTGTAACTAATTCCACGAAGGTCCAAAAAATATGAAATGACTTGGATTAGATGCCGATTTCATTTTTCTTCCTAGTAAAATTTACTGAAAATTGTTTCAAGGAGTTTAGCTTCCCTGAAAATGCAATCAGCTCTTAAAAGGTTGCTTTTAACAGCCTCCTACCTTAGAGATTCCTTTGTCATTCATCAACTGGAAAATGTCCTCAGAGTTGTTTATGGGTTAATGTCACTCACTTTGCTCCCACCAAAAGTGGACAGAAATCCACCCCACAGCAAGCATGCCATGGGTCTCATGAAGCCATCAATACGGGCTGGGGTGAACTGACCCCCTCGCTCATCCTACCAAAGTCCATCTAGGGGTGCATATAAAAAAAAAGCCCCCTATTTTGTGCCATGTAAAATTTGTTTTCTACAGGACCCCTAGCTAATTTGGACCCTCCATTTGCAAATATGAATTCAGAATTTAAAAAAAACAAATTCATGCATGAAAAATAAAAAAAATTCAGGGTTTTCCCAGAAGGACAAGCGAGGGGGTCAGTTCACCCCGGCCTCAGTACGTACACAGTCATTATACCGAAAGAGAAAGGTGTCTCCTTTCTATCAACTCTCATTGGTCGACAACTGGTGATCGTAAGTTGTACGTGCAACTTGTCTTCAAACAAGCCTAGCTTCTTTTTGTGTTTGGACTGAAGGTCTGGAGAGAAGGCCTCCCTAGCGTTGACAAATTAAATCCAAGGTACACATACCCATTATGGACCATCCAATATTCAATCGAGTCCCTATCTACACTTGTCAAACCTCTGAAATCAGTTGGACTCATTTCATTCCTTCAGTTAGAACTTGAATCCTTTTTTTGGATTTTTACATATTTTTGCTTGTATCTTTATAATTACATATTATTCATGTGAATTTTATCGAATTCGTCATACAGAAAGTGTGGTTTTTAAAAGTCGAGCATTGGTTTGGATGAATGAGAAGTTTTGTGATCTTGAAAACTAAAGCCTTTGGAACCTCTTAGTTTGTTCATGCACCATCCAAATTTTGAACGTCGGAGCATTGAGGGATTCATTTAGAGACACAGTTGGGTATTGGATCCACAATTAGTATGGATACCTTATATTTAAATTGTATGCTGGGAAGTGTGGCAATGTGAGGTGAAAACACCTAACATTGTTAGAGGACATGTATCCTTTAACCCCGAAGTGCTTAGCACATGTTTATCAAATTCCAGACTCTTCTCAATTCTTCCAAAATGAGATTCACATAAATTGACCTTAGAAATCAATAGTGGAGACAAGTCTAGAAATGCGGGGAAATAGACAAATGTTTTGATTACACCATTGAAAATATTATAATAGTCAAACATGGCAATCTTTTAGTTTGGGAGGGCCAAATTTGAGGTGCTCGGGTGCTCAAAGGTTAATGCACCTATTAAAAGCACTTTGATTTAACAATAGAGTGTCACTAAAACCATCATTTGATGCTTAGAGTATAATGTGGGATTATTTGGACACAATAGAAACATGTCAGAGTGATTATTGAGTAGATTTGCTAATGATCAAGACCATATTAGGGATAACCAAGTAGTTGCCACTATGTCATTGAGGTAGTTAAGTAAACGCGTAGATGCCAACACAAATTGCTTCTAGTTACTAGTGGACAAATTGGAGACAAATTGTAATCAATTTTGGCATGGTTTAAGAAATTTAACATGTCCCTTTTGGATTTTTAAAGGTAATGAGTAGCAGTGAACAAAGTCAACAATAGGCAAGTCTAAAATGGTTTTAAGTGGTTTATATATTTTTCCACTTTGAAAAAATATAGAGCTCACATGGGTGGTCCAAAAAACATATTTTGTTTTTGAAAATTCATGATTTCCATTTGCTATTTTTTTTCCCAACTAC
This sequence comes from Antitrichia curtipendula, assembly GCA_951230915.1. Classification (NCBI taxonomy): domain Eukaryota; kingdom Viridiplantae; phylum Streptophyta; class Bryopsida; order Hypnales; family Leucodontaceae; genus Antitrichia; species Antitrichia curtipendula. Next base: position 13,868,418 of record OX579635.1, read on the forward strand.
AAAATACTTACAACTATGTTGAATTCCTTATTTTGATGGTTTTAGGTGTTTTCATTTTATGTGAGGAAGTAGACTGCCCTTTTGAGAAGGTACCACAGATAACTGTTTTTTAATTTTTAATTTTTATACTTGATTTTCACTCTGGCGGTCATCCATAATATTATTATTTCTATAGGTTTACTCTCAAATGCTTTAATGTTCAATTAATTATTGAGCATTGAGTAGATTCAAATTTGTCTCTTTTCCATTAAAAGGTAGATACTTCATGCTCTCAAATTCATCCTTTTTTATTTCTATTAAAAAGGCTAATCCTTGAATTATAAAGGTTTCAAAATCTAATTTGTATTCATATTCTAAAACTAATAAGCAAAAAGATTGTCAAGCCAAAGAGTATACATTAAAGAAAATTAGCCCATTCTTGTCAATTTGTGGACTAACCTTTGGATTAGCTCATGCATAGTTCAATCCATAGCCCAATTGTGGGTCTTAGAAGCTTAGTCTATTCAAGAATATTCTTTGAATGTACAATATAATTTTTACACTTTTAGTGGTAATGTCAATTTAAATTTTAGATCATTCAAAAGATAGTAATATATTTAGTGAGCAATTTTGAGTATTGCATTGATGATGCTCTTAACCCTGGAAGGACATTGAGGACTAAGAATGTTCAATAGATGATTTCATTGTTCACTGCAGAAACAAATAATGCACCTAATATTGGTTCAATAATCATAGCAATTTTGATAAGTACCTTAATCATGGGGGGGCTGCGTCCATCAAGAATTAATTCTAGAAAGATGTCACAGACACTAAGTGTTTGATCGATGGCAGAGAACCCTTTCTATATGGGACAAAAGTGTATACATTCATTCTTGAAATTTTGTATAAAAAGGGGAGGTCTTACACAAAAGTCATAGGAGGTCGCATCCTTCAATTGTTTAAGGACATCATGAACACTAAGTATTAGATGGATGAAAGAGAATCTTTTTATGCAGAACATAAGTGCAAATGTTCATCCTTGAAATTTTGTGTGAAAAGGGGAGATCTTGCACAATACATAACTTAGTTTGACCTTCAATGAGTGGTTTTGTTTTTTTTAAACAAATGCTGCACATAGTACCAAAAAGGACAATTTCCATGGTGATTTACGAGCTTGTCCTCCAGGGATTAACTTAATGTATCACAAGGAACTTTTAGAGTTATCAATGCTGTACCACACTGCTGACTCCTCGGACTTGAAAGAAGAACACAAAATTAATGCGGTGAACATCACACATTCAAAATGTCGCAAAGGTGACAACTGACAAGATGTCAAGGCACGTCAAGTACGCACACCAACTTTCTGTGACAGACAACTGCAGCTCTCAGTCAGTATGGTGCTGTACAGACAGTACTTTTTTCTTACACTCACCCTTGGACTGAACCTCCACAAAAGGCTTGTTGCACTACTATAGACTTGACCATTGTGAAAGGCCCTCAAGTGGCTAACTTAAAAGTTCCAGTGGAATTGGGAAAAGAAAAAATCTGGGTGCAATTTGAAATCATTGGAAACAAAATCTCAGTAGTGAGAAAATCTGTAAGATCTCAATTGAGAGTAAGAAACAGAGAAAATGATTGGACTCAACCAGTACTTGGAAAATTGGTTGGATATGGAAAACAAAAAGAAAATAGTTGGTAAAACTCAAAAATATTCCCAAATTTGCTCACTATTCATAGTTACATTCATCCAATTTAACAAAATGGAATCGCAATTGAGTAGAGGGTTGAAAAATAATAATTTAATTTCTTTTTAGTAAACTTGGTTATCAATAATAATAATTTTTAAATGATATAGTTGGTTAAAGCAAAAAAAAACATTTATCATCAACTTGGTCGGAAAATAAATAATTAAAAGGGTGAATAAATTTTTGGAGATTTATTGATCTAGCTTCCCTCAAATAAAATAAAATAAAAATAATCTAATTTGTTTATTAAAAGATTGACTAATTCATAGAAATTCAACTTGCATGTGCAATAATCTAATAAATTAGCAATTGACTTGTATTCTATAGTTGGCACAAGTATAATAGCTATAATCTCAATTTTGTTGATAAATACTAGTCAAAAACTTTGTACTTTTCCAAAATTATAAATATACATTGCAAAGTTTTTTGCCTCACCATTTTGACCATTCTACAACACAATCTCTCACATACAACAAACCTTGGTACTTTAGACACACAAGATACACAATCTAGGATTTGGAGGTCAAGACAAGGGTTTAGGTAAATGCCTCCACCCTAAATGAAAGTAGTAGCAACCATCCAAAAATTGTAAGAACAATTTAGATAAATGCCTACCTTATTCTATTCTATTTTAAAACTATTTAATTTTTAATATGTTATTTTTTGTACTTTAATTAATTACTAGGCAGAAAACTACCCAAGTTGCTAGGAAACTATGGTAATTTTTATCATAGTACCTTGGTGTAGAATGAGTTGATATTAAAAACGGCCAAGGCTCTATGTTAGTGTTTCTTTCCATCTAATGGTAGGATTTTAAATTAAAAAATCTCTTTGAATTTATTTTTCTAGAGTTATATATACGTGGAAAGCATTGAATCATTCTATTTTGATCGATGAATCAAAAGTTGTGAGGAGTTTTAGTTTGGAGATAGTTGTGGATTCTCTACTCTAAAATAAACTCTAAAGTGTTTATCTTATTCAATTTTTCAATGTTTTTTGAAAAAATAAAATCAATATGATGTACATTGTTTATTATAGCATTGCAACCATTGGAATTGGCTTTTTCCAATTCTATAATTAAGTTCTTTACAATTTAATATTTTGAATCATTCTCTACTTCTTTCTACTTACTATTTTTTTCTATATGTTGTACAATTCCAAATGATGTGAAAACTTTCAAGCATGTAGCTTACTTGTCTAGGGAAAAAAATCCAAATAAGCACCACCATTTTGGACTTTTTTTCCATAGAAAAGTGACCTTGTGAAGTGTAGCTGCCCATTTTTTCGCAAGGCTGACAAAAGGATTTTTGTCACTTCAAACACTAATATCTTGCAATCCACTCAGCAGAAATTTCTGAAATTTTTTCACATCTTTTCAACCCAACATATTATAAGATCCTATGGTTACATTTGTCCAGAAATGTGTTTTTTTCCAAATTTTGGTATTTGTAATAAAAATGATAATTTTGGAGCATTTTGGGAAACAATATAATCAAGGATTTAACGGGGTTAAACCCCTAAAGTCCCATTATCCCCTTAGGGGACAAAATCGATTTTGCACTGGTTCCTATGGTCTCAATACTTTGTTGTGATTTTCTGAATTTTTTCTAAAAGATACAAAAACACATCATCATTTCAAAAACATAATTTTTTTTTTTCAATCAAAGCTTAGGAGAAAAATTTATGGCACAAAAAGCCCTTTTTATAGTTTGGTGGGCGAAAAAAACTTCAAAATACCTAAAAAACAATTTAGAATTTTTTTGGTATAGGTTATATTTTTATGGATATAGGAAGCTTTGATTTATTCCATTTGGATTTGTTATGTGAAAGTTATAGACAATCTTGTTTTTTGGGCAGTCATAGCATCTTCTTGAAAAAATAACTTATAGAGTTCATTTTTTACCTTAATTTTCACAATTTTTCAAAAGAAAAAGTTTTACAAGGTGAAGATCTCTTGCTAGAATAATTTGACTGTTGAAATTAGTATATTATAATTCTATCTTAGAGCTGTTAATAATTTAGATTTTCCTTTTAATCTTAAATCTACTTCTACTTAACAATTTTTTAATGGTCGAGAATTAAGGTTTTTTTTTGTAGACTTTCAACTCAATTCTTTATCATATAAAATTAGGAATTCAAAATCAATAGAGCAAAAATTATAAGTTATGAAGGTTCAAAGCCAAAAAATGTAGTTGAATAAGATGCAAAAAGCTTGTTTCTTTCATTTTAAATGCAAATATCTTGCAATCTACGAGGCCAAAGTTCGTGAAATTTCTTTCACACATTCTTATACTAGTCTATAGAAATGGTAGTTTTGAGTGTTTTTTGATGGAAAGGAGGCCTTGGGACTTTGAGGGTTAAATTACTTTCAAATATCAATCTAATATTTTTATTACGTGACACTATAATTTATTTTGAGCCTTTTTACTTTAATTCATGAAAAATTGTCATAGTTATAAATTTTGTGATTAAAAGTGAAAATAAATTTGTAAATATAACAAGAACGATTCTATTAATTTGAAATTATGTTGAAAGTTACAAATAAAAATGGAGATTATTATGAAAAATTCTCAATGAGTTGTTTTATTTTTACACTCTAAATATCTCTAGCAATGATCTTGAAGTCTAATTCACTATGAAGATAAATTTATCATGTTATATAATTGATATATAGAATCTAGATATTTTTCATGTGTGTAGAAGTGAATTTTCTATTGGCAGTTGTTTTTTCTAAATTTTGTTGAAAAAATCAAATAATTAAAAAAAATTAAAGTAAAAGGTGGAAATAAAATTATACAGTATCAGTTATAATATATTAGAATAATCTGGGATTTTTATCAAAATAAAGGTTAAAATAAAAAATATAATTTTATAATCTATTGTTTTTAAATTAAGAAGAAGAAAAATTGAATGAGGAACATAAAATATGGTGTAACTTGGATTTTGATACTCGGAGCTTGCAATTGCAATAATTCTTACAATTTTCAAATTTTTCAAATTTTCAAATAGGATTGAATTAAAACTTGTCAAACTTCATTTTCATAGTTTAAAACACATATCAATAATGGATGTTTTAAAAGTTACAATCAGGGTTGGCAAAGGCACATTCAATTTTGGGATGTGCGGAATTTAGAGGGTTAAGGAATCTAAAGTTAACGCAATGTACCATTGGATCATGTTTTGGGGCATCATGGTTTGTATTGCTGTGAACTAGGTAGGCAATTCTTAGATATTCAAAAAATCAAGGATGAATTTAAAGAATTTGGTTCATAATAAAATGTTGGTGGTTTGGAAATTTTAATATTGCACTATGATCACCTTTATTATGTATGTATATATGTGTGTGTGTATGTATGTTGTTTGTGTGCATATATATAATCAATTTTTAGATCTACATTGTGAAATTAGAAATGCAAATATATGCCCTTGTTATATAATCATTATTATTTTTATGAAGAAACCATACAAACTGCTATTATTTTTTCATTATCTTATGTCTCCTTTTTTCTTAGTCACATCCAACAAAATTGGGTATACTTGAATTTTATAGCCACTTTTGTACATTGTATTTGGTGTAACCCACCTCTAAATATAAGTGTATCCGAAATTAGCAATCTACTCTTATATATGATTGTGTCCAATTTAGATAAGAATCTTTAGAGACCACTTGTATATTTGCGTTGCAATCAGGTATGCCTAGAGCACTTGCCCTTATATGTTCAAACCTTAGACATCAACAATTTGTAGATGAAACATTACAAGAAGTTTCAGCCCTCGAAGAGGCTGTTAACAGATGATTTTCGGCACCACTATGGTGCAATTACAGGAACAGGAAAAAAATATTTTTTTATAAAATAATTAATATTTTTTATTAAAAAAATAAAAAATTCTTAATTTTTTATAAAAAAAATATTAAAAAATAAAAAAGTCTGACGTGGCGCTGACGTGGCACAATTAGTGCCACATCAGCACCCGAAATCAAATAATTTTTTATTTGAATTTTTTCTGCAATTGCACCCGGGGGGGACGGCCCCTTCCAGGGCTGAAAAATTCTTGTACTGAGTACTCAATCAAAGTTTAAACCTAAAGTAGTCTACCCTTAAAGCAACCATTTAAGCCTACCTAGCTCATCGTTGATGATATTATATATTTTAAGCAATATGACACTCATTTCTAGATAGGGGTTGCATTTAGAACATGGTCGCTTTTAGAGCATACTACCTTACGTGTAGGTTGTATTTGCTACAACAAGCAACGAATTTTGCTAGGGTTGACAACTCTTTTGAATTCAACTTTTTAATTCCACAAGTATTTTTTGGGGATAAAAAATAAAACTAGGATACACTTCCAAATTGACTTAAATGTCCAAAAGACCATTAAAAAGTCCATTCAAATGCATTATTCGCATAAAAACTATTGATTCAAACAATATTTTTTCTTATGGTGAAATGACATAAATTCATTCTGATATTTCTCATTGAGAGACTTGTGCTTGGTTGGAAGTTAATATAGCTAGTAGTGCTTGTGAAATAAACAAGGGGACTCACTTTTCACTGTGATGAAATATTGTTGCCTCCTTCACTAATTTGCCCTATTAATAAAGGGGGGGGGGGCTAGGATATTAGTATCACCTAGAAAATTAGTGTTTATACCAAAAATTATTATTGTGGAAATTAATACAACACAATAATATTTTCTAGCTCTACTAATTTAGTTAAAATAGTGTGACTTTAGTCAATTAGTGTCACATACACTATTAGGAAGACAAATCAATGTAGTGGCAAATGCTCTTCCCTTATGCCTATCTTCTTGTGTAGGGGATGCCCACTTGACAAAGTGAGGGCAATAAATTTTTGAGAGTATGTCAAACTTTGAGAACATTGTACTAGTAGGCCCTATGTTGTTGCCACATGATAGTATAATAAAAAATAAAAAATAATTTTTTTTATAGCTTCAAAATTTAATATTTTTTGCCATAAATCAGAATGTCATGAAACAAAGTCCATGCACCCTTCTTAATTAGCTAAGAGCTTTCTCATGGTACCACGAATGTTGCTACGGGATGCATGGTCTTTGAGACCTCACCCTAACAAACAAACAAAATAAATAAAAGCAATAGCCTAATTTAATGTACGTAGATAACCAACCACAATGATCTTTCCATGATTGGAAGGAATTATGTATAGGGCAATGCCCGACGACGAGAGTCATTGCCCGGCGTAAACCGCAGCTAGCAAATCAGCAGAATACGAAACATTCAGGATGATGTTCGGGATGATATTTGAATGGAGGATGAAAAATCCGTAATGCCCGATTACGCGGGCAAACCCTCGTAATCGGGCATTACAACCTGATTGCGGTACAGAAGCAGCCCGCGAAGTGAACGGACCATTTGCTGGCAGTGGTTTACGCTATGCTAAATTTAGATGCTTGGGTGGGACATATCAGGTAATTAAAGGATTGAGGTTGGCTTAGGAGCCATCGGAAATAATTTTGTTTCTTGTAGAGGTCTTCTTTTTCAAGGATGTAAAAGGGATCCCAACCTCTTTGGTAAGCTTAATCTATAAACGCCACCGAGGACATTTTCTAGCCGATGAATGACAAGAAAATCTGTTGTGTAGAACAAAAGTGCAACTATTCATCCTCCCAATTTTGTGTGAAAAGGGAATCATCTACAGTAGTTTGTCTTCCAATGAATGCTTTTGCATTATTTTAATCCAACAATTCACATGATGACAAAACACATGATTTCCCACGGTTATGAGCCCGTCGTTTAAGGGTTAAACAATGTCATGTGAGTACCACCAAGCATAGCCTTGACAGTGATAAGTTACAGTAACAACTTAATATTATAGTGTTTTTTTAATAAATAGTTGGTCTGGTGGGCCTGACTCATTTCAGTATGGAGAATAACTTAACCAACTTGAATCCCCCTGTGATGTCATCCAAGATTGATTGCATTGACGTCATCCCCAGCAGTAACTTCAATTGATGGAAGCATGGAATCATTCACCTAAATCCTGGATCCCATAATTATGTACATAGTAGGTCGGTGAGGTTCCTATTGCAGCCAAATTCTGTAACTAATTATATATGAATTGACACAATCCAGTGAAAAGAGGCAACACAGCTGTGTGTGTCTCCCACCACACACACAAACCACAAAAATCAGGAACCATCCGATTCATTTAAAAAAAAAACCCACCCCCCCAAGAAAAATCAATAGCCATCAGATGTACATATGAAATACGGAACGAATATGCATATGAATATGATACAATCACATAGAGGTACGGACGGTGGGATATGGATACGACAATATGAGATTATCCCATATTGATTGTTTACAATCCCACCTTCCCAAAATTATAAGATGGGGATGGGGGTGGGGTCAAAATTTAATTTTAATTTAAAAAATTTTTGGCACCCTCCCAAAATTATAAGAGGGGTTGGGGTTGGGTTTAAATTTTCATTAAATTTTTTTTTGGCATGGTGCATAGTTTCACACTAAAATCTGAATTTTTTTAGTTTTGCACACAGTGTCACCTATGCACTCAAAAGTGGCTGCACCAGTCAGACAACATCACAATGTATGTGAATTGATAATCCAGAGTCCATGACACATCAATGTGTAAGTTATGTGGAACTCCCTCACATTTCTGGAACTCCTGTCCATGATAAAACTAAAAACTAATGGTAAGATTGTATGAAAATGGAAGCTTACATGCAAGTAAGGTAGAAGGCTCGAGAATAGTTCGGGCATTAAGAACCGCCCATCTGTAAAATGTACATGATTTGTACATGCTGTTTTTTCATAGCCTTCATTGATGTACAAACAATGTACATTTCAGGGGTGGACGATTTTAGAGCCCTATGCTAGTTCAACTTCAAAATTTCATAACTAATTTCAAAAAGCTCCAAAAAATGTAAAACGACTTAGGTTAGATGCCAAATCCACTTCTCTTTCAAGGAAAATCTATTGAAAAATATTTCAAGAAGTTTTGCCTTCCCAAAATTCAGTTTCAGCTCTTACGGGGGCAATTTCTGGACCTGTTACCTTACCTTGTGCACTCTTCAGTTGGCATACCTCAACCCCTTAAAAAACAAAACATGCCGCAACTGTTTTTCCATTGATGAATGATAGAAAATCTTTCTACGTAGGACAGAAGTGCAACTATTCATCCTTGGAGTTTTGTGTGAAAAGGGGAGGTCTTGTGGAGTAGTTTGACTTCCAATGGGTGCTTTTGGATTTTGGTGAAAAAACAATGATTTGCATAGTATGTGAAAAGGGATGATTTATGTGGTTACCAACATGTCCTTTAAGGGTTAAGGTGGGTACATCCCAAATTGCATCCACCACCACCATCATCACTATATGAAGCAATTTTTTTTTCCCATTTCATTTTAGATAGTGCAAAAAGTGATAATCATTGGAAGGATGAAGCTATTTACATCCATAGAAATGCATGAAACTTGCAATCTATGGATGAAAGTTCATTTATTCTTCCAAAATGATATACATTCGTCCAAAGTGAAGCGATATTGTTCCAAATTTGGTAGCAAATTAGAAATTTGATCCACTAAAAAGCAAGAATATTTTGCTAAATATTTCCTATTAAAAAATTCATCGCTTTTCAACATAATTTCGCTCAAAAACAACAACTTGTTGTGTAGTATACATCTCCAAAATCAAGTATGTACATACATGGAAGAAATGATTTTAGAACATCTACCAAAACAAACTTGGAGCCTTCAAAACTTTTATATAATTACAATCTCCTAATGTCGCATTTTTTGGTGTGTTTGAACCTACCTTCACTTGCCAACAAGAAAACATGAAAATTGGACCAATCCAATAATACTCTTAGAATAGTAATTAGGCGAAGTAGTAAAAAGTGGGATACCCACTCTAACCCTTGAAGGATAGTGAGGCCCAAAAGTGGACAATAATTACTTCATTGTTCATTGTAGAACAAAGAATGCACCTATTGGTTCAAAAATTGGAGCAAGTTTTAGTGACTACCTTAGTCATAGAGGACTACATCCTTTAAGGGTTAAGGTGTGTACACCTAAAATTGCACCTTGCTAGAAACGCTACCATCAAGTGCTATCTTGAATCTTGGATATTCCATGAACATGATTGTGTGGATTAGATTTTATTGCAAATGATCATTAGAAAAAATTTAGGCTTAAAAGAGATTGCGAGTTTTAGATGGCAATAGTGCAATTAGAGAAAAAATAATGATTTTTTAGATATTAAATTATTTTTCCTGAAAACTCACATGGCACTATTAGTGCCATGTTAGTGCCATATTTTAATATTTTAAAAATAGATACTTTATTATTTCCATATTTCTATTGCGAGACTGCCAAAAATGCATAGTTAGCGGCCCATTGCATGGGTCAGATTTTTTCTAATGACACAAAGTCCCTTGATAGAATAGCCATTTCCCAACCGCCTTGTTTTTTATATGAACTTTAGCCATTACATTGATCTAATTTGAATTTCAATTCAAATCAAAAAATGAAGCTTCCTAAGCGTAGTTTCTATAATTCTACTCTAATTTGAAATTTTCAAAATTAAACACTTTATTGCCATTTGAGCTTTAAAACTATAACTACAATCTATGGAGTTCTTAATTATATAGAGACATAGAAATTTGTTTTACACTATGATACTATACACTACGATATACACATAACAAGTAATTTTCAGATATTTTACAACTTGTTTTTTATTTTTTTCCAATCATCTTCTAATAATTCACAGTATTTCAAATTTTCACCCAAAAATTTGAATTTTTGTGACTTACTATAGACATGCATTTTCATCTTTGGAAATAAAAAATAATATGTTTCAAATATAGTTGTAAAATGAAACCTACAAATTGAGGGGTTTTGAAGTTTGAGCACATGCACGATATTAAGTTATATTGTTAAGTATTAACCCTTAAGCACTCCAATGTCCAATTTTTGGACGATGAACATATTTATATTCTTATTTTTTTCTTGTTGCTACCAAATTTTTTGAAACAATGTAAAATTAAATAGAAATGCCACACATTGCCCTACGCAGTGCTACACAATTTTATTTTATTTAAAGAAAAAAAAAATTCCCACGTGCAAAATTAGTCTTACTAGTTATTATTGTATTTGCAGAAATTAGTACAATACTCTAACCAACTTGCACTTATTGTAGCTTTCTAGTAGCATGGTCAAAAATTAAATAATTAAAAGGGTGTCTAAATTTTTGGAAAATTACTGATCTAGCTTGTCTAGAAAAATAAAAAATATATTGAAAGATTGCCTAATTCTTAGAAATTCAATTTGCATTCAATTAATAGAAATTCAACTTGTTTTAAACAATTTTGGATCTTTTCTTTGTCAATAATTATAAACATACATTGCAAAGTTTTTTGCATTTCCATTTTGACTATTTTCAAGCACAATCTCTCACAAAAAAACATGTCTTTCACACACAACAAATCCTAACACTTAACAAAACTCTCATATACAAGGTAGAGAGTTTAGGGTTTAGAGGTCAAAACAAGGATTTAGGTGAATGCAACTATCATAAATGAAAGTAGTGGCAAACATACAAAAATTGTAAGAACAACTTGAATGAATGCCTAGCTTATTTTAATTATATTTTAAAATTGTCCAATTTTAATATATTATTTATTAAATATCCTAATTGTTTTTTTCACTTTGATTAACTATTAGGCAAAAAGTTGCCCAAGTTGCTAGGAAACTACAATAGTAACTTAAGTAGTGTGACTTTTCTTAGAATTAATGTCACAATAATAGAATCAATTTGTATTTTATTGTCCCAAAGCAAAAACTCATGAAAACCATTAATTATGCCTCTTCCCATGACTCAATACCAAACAAAAAATAAGCAATTGCATTCTAAGAAATTCCAAGCAATATGTATTAAGGCAGTTATTGCCTCTTTTGAGCTCATTGTCAATGTGATAAACTGTCACAATGAGAATGAGCTCAAAACAAGTTTTCATTATTTATTATGTGTTTTAATCCCCTAATTGTTACAAGTTTTTTTTAATTAAAATTAAAATTATTATTTGTTTTAAATTGCCCCCCCCCTCTCTACCACCATCCCTACTAGTTTTTCCCAAAAAGCAGTTCTAATGCAATATATATTTGTATCCATATCCATAATTATATCTGTATTTGGATGGCCAAGATCGTTGTTTGACATCCACGGTTTTGATTTTCCAAAAGATTGACGGCAATTTGAAGGATGGGGAATTTTTTCTAAATTCAAATCAATTGTTGTTGATTTTTCAGAGAGGGGGGAAGGGAGAAATTGATCCTAGAACATCATGTTCGCCTCTTTTGAGTTTATTATCATTGGCATTGGCATTGTAGCACTCACTTGCATTTTGACTATGGTAGCTCTTTAATGTTCCCAAAGATATCCTATGTGAAGGTCAAATTTGACATAAATTAAGTCTTTTTTTTGTAAAAAAATACTATAAGTTTGTGATCAATGCATAATTTTGTTACCCCCCATGTTAACTAGCCTAAACCATTCTCCCTTACATATTGGAATAATCTCTTTCTTTAGGAGTGAATTTAGTTTAATCTATAGAGAGTCATTGGTTGGCTAGGAAGTTGCAACACAAGTATCATTGCTTAACTCAGAAGTTGCAAAGATTCATTGGCTAGCCATGAAATTGTAATGTTGAGGCTCCTGCTTTCTTAGGGAACAAAAGGGACCCCTAAGTGTTGGTTCCCTAAGTGCTGGTTCCCCTAAGCGTTGATTACTAATGTTATGTGTGAGGTGACTTGGACCCTTCAGAATCTGACATGGAAATTGACATGGAAATTGACATGGGAATTCCTTTTTGGCGCATCTTTGCCAAATCAGAAACTTCCAGCGTGGTAGCTTATGTGGTCCAGAGTCAAAATAGAATAATACGGAGCAATAATAAAATAAAGAAAATAAAACCACCACCAGATATAATCGAAATCCCTTGATGCCTGCAATACTGGTACGTTTATATTCAACTAAATCCACCCACACCCACCCACCCACCACATCCGAGAACCGACACTCCCGAGTCACTTGAGGACCTGGGATACCCTCCATAACCCTAACATACCCTGACACACCATTCGATACCCTTTTGAATGGGTCCCCCTCTGGACGTCACCGCGCCTGGAAACGCAAGGCGTCTCGGCAGCTGGCCGCCAGCCCCACGAGAAGACGGAGACAGATTTGCAGCCTTGCGAGGAGCTTTCGCCTCCTGTCCGGCATCATCCAATTCCGCCTTCCACTCCACCAAGCGATGAGTCTTTCTCCCCCAACGCCATCGCATAAATCCATCAAGTCCTCCCCTCATCAACTTTTGAAGCTACGGGAAGCATTCTTGAGCAACCAGACGCAGAAGATTGGCTTCGTCCGCACAAACTTTGGCACAGTTCAGGTACGTTTCCTTCTTTCAGATTGTTCATGCGGGGTGGCTTTGCAGTTTTACAAGCATTTACTTGGATTCATGGTTCCCTTGTTTCGAACTTTGCTGTTTTCCGTGAAGGATTCGACCGTTGGGGGATCGGTCTTTGCACTGGCACACTCGTTGATCAATTTTTGGGAATTTCTGGGATGCCTTCTTCTGCTTCTATGCATTGAAAGGAGACACACCTTCCGGAGTAGTTTTATAGTTGGTCAATTTTTGTAGTTTTGTAGTTTTGTAGTTGGTAACTTTTTGTAGTTTTGTAGTTGGTATAGTTTTGTAGTTTTGTGGTTTGAGGACATTATGGTTCTTGGCTTTTAGAAGTAGGAGGAGACTTTTGCGTGTGTGAGAGAGAGTTCGTATGTGATTGAATTTTTTTGGTGTGAGAGAGAGCGGTAGTGTGCTTAATAGAATGCTTGTTTTGAAAAGCTTGGGTAGGATTATGGCAGTGTGTCGGTTTTCCTAACGAAAGGAGCGTAGTCGGTCTCTTTTTCATTGGAATTGGAGAGCGAGCTTGTTAGGAGAGTGCGGTAGGGTTGGTATTACGAGAATTGCAATGTTACGAGGAAGCTGCTACTGAGCAATTTCCCTACATTGGGTGGTCCTGTGCCGCAGCTTTTTTTTAATAGGGAAGTGGACAGTAGGCAGTGGTTTCACTGTTTGGTTTCCTTCTTTTCCTTTGAGAGGCAAGACGTCTATCTTTTTAGTAGGTGGCTTTCTACAGGAGTACGACTTCTTTCCTTTGCAGCTGCCCGTTACCAAGTTTTCGTAGGATTGTACTGTTGCTTTTAGAGTCGCTCGTCACCTTGCAATAAGGTATTGTATTTGTTCTTGGGAAAGGGGAAATTCAAAAATGATAGGGGGAAGATGCTGCTTAACGTTTGTGGGGATGGAATTTCATGATACTGGTAGGTGTTGTTTGTGTGTTTAACCCTCTTTAATTGCATTGGGAAGTATGCGATTAGAAAGGGTTGAGTGTAGTGACTCTTACAATTCTCCAATAGACTTTGTACAATACAGGAGAGATGCTTGAGAGATACAGAGAATGCACAATTACAGAGTGGTTAATGAATGCTACACGTGGAAGATTTTCAATCAGAGTTCTATGCAACGTGAAAGACTCTTGAGGGACACAGGGAATACGCAATTACAATTACAGAGTGTGCAATTAGAGAGGGTTGAGGTCAATGGATGTCACAGTTTCCATGACAAAGCTCAAGTAAACTGTACGTGTCAGAGGAAGAGAGACATACAGTGAATGTGCAAATACAGAGTGTGAGTATATGGATGTTACACATGGAAGATTTTCAGATATGCACATGAGAGATTCTGGAGACAGACATGACCGATGTCAGTACAGAGTGCAATTCGAGAGGCTTGAGTGCAATGGATGTCACAGTTTCCACGACAAAGTTCAGGTGAACCGTACTTGTCAGAGGAAAAGTTGGTACACGTGTTTTTAACTCTAAATTTGGTTGCAACAGAGTTTTGATTGATGAATAATTTTGTTTATTGAACAGAGGTGGAGTTTTCTTTTCGGAGGGTTCATGTGCGGGACGCTGCTGTGGTGCCACGATGGAGACCAGATTGGAGTCCATAATGTCTGAGGAAGGCACAGCCATGGAATCGCTGTTAGGGGGTGATACCAAGGTGGATGCGCCGTGGCGGCTCAATGTCAATTCCTTTCGCTTGCCAGGCCACCATCATGTTGAGTCTCCCAAGACTGCCGCCGCTGATTGCATGAAGACATTCAGTGCGTTTCTGCTCTTTCCACTTTAGTATCTTTTGGGCTGACTTGGAAATTATTGCAATTTGAATACCATTTGGAGATAATGAGATCATACTGTGGACGAATATATTAAGCCCTAAATGGACCAGGATGTCCAAATTGGGTCTCTGTTTCCATTAACAATTTTTAGTATGGGATTCTCTTTATGTATTTTTTGACCAACACATGCAGTGTTCTTTACTAAATTACATATTGAGTGGTATACACAATTATTTTTCCTTCATCCTCTGAGTTGGTGTCTTTCTATTTACCACTGGATATGGAGGGACTAGGCTTATTGTGCATCTATTTGTGGTTTAGCCCTTTGATTTTACAAAGACCTTGGTTTACGGTGCCTTAGCTGCATTAGTCCTACGGTGCTTAGCTTACCTCAACCCTGTAATGCTTTGGGTACCTTAAAGTGTATAGACTCTTGGTTAATAAATTTGAATTAGAGTATCTTAATTTCAACATTACCACTTAGCTAAGCAGCTCCTGTCCTCCAAGCTGAATCAGGTCGATTTTGACCTGGGGCTTCATGAACGTCATTTTTAACGGAGTAGGTATATGCTTGCAGGTAGTGAAAAAGGAATCGATGAATATTATAGACAGCAGGAAGAGATGTTGGAAAGCTTTGTGGAAATGGATTCTATTGCAGAACGTGGGTACATGCCCAACAACACGCAAGTGAGTTCTTGTAGCTTTGTATTACTATCTACTCTTTAATAAATCTTTCAATTCCATCTGTTAGCATCAATTAGTTCATCTTTACAGTTTGAGAGCCACTTATGATTCCGCCATCTTTTTGTGATGTAGGAGGAGCGAGATACCATAAAACGAGGGGAGAGATTTGCCATCCACATTTCAAATATCGCGAACTTGGTTATCTTTACGGCCAAGGTGTATGCATGTGTTAAGAGTGGCTCTTTGGCCATCATTGCTTCCACCTTGGACTCCTTGCTAGACTTGCTATCTGGTTTCATTCTTTGGTTCACCGCAATTTCTATGCGCAAGCAGAACCCGTACCTTTACCCGATTGGTAAAAAGAGGATGCAACCTTTGGTACGTCTATTTCAATCTTTTTTCTGTGTTTTAACCCTTGGTGTCCAAGCTAAGATTAGAAAGTCCAAGTTGAAAGCTAATTGTCAATTTAGTAATTTTCATACATTTTTCAATCATAAAAAATTTGTTCGGCATGTTTCTCCTTTCTGTTTGTACATTTTCTTATCTTCCTTTTTTTCCTTTTTTGGACATTTGGACGCTTCTGTATGAGATAATTGATGACTTGCTACCTCAGAAACTTTTACTGAAGGTTCCTCGTTGTTTCTGGCTGTGTCTTCAGGGCATTCTGGTTTTTGCGTCAGTGATGGCAACCCTTGGCCTACAAATCATTTTAGAGTCCACTCGCATGCTTTTTTCAGAGGTAAAGCATACACCCCTGTCAGGTCACAGACCCTACACAGTCATTCCTTTTTCTACGTCAATTATGGTTGAAAATGCCTCTTGTTCATCGCTTCCTACTTGTTCAATAGGTGTTCTGTGATATTTTTTGGGGGGGTATTTTCTTATTAAATCCGCTTGTAAAATGCTGTGATTAAGCAATTTGGTCACTTGCATTGAAAACGAATGTTTTTGTCTTGCAGGAACACTCTCTTTCTCTAGTGGAATCCAGAAACTGGGTGGTTGGGATTATGGTGGGAACAACCGTCGCCAAGTTCATGTTGATGGTGTATTGCCGAATGTTTACTGATGAGATCGTGAGGGCTTATGCACAAGATCACTTTTTCGACGTTGTTACCAATTTGATCGGTCTGATTGCGGCAGTGCTGGCCACCGTTTTCTATTGGTGGATTGATCCGGCGGGCGCTATAGTGGTATGCCAGTCGTTGAGACCTACTCAGTTTTTGTGGTATATTGCTTTTAGCTTGAATGCATATTTTCATCGAAATTGTGTAATACGTGGAAGGTCCTAATATTGTTTTCCGGAAAGGGTAAACCTGAAAGCAACTACTACAATATCAAGAAGATATTGATTATGAGGATGATCACCGTCAAAGTGTGGTTCATTTTCAGTATACCTTTAGACGACAGTTAAAAAATTCAGTACTTCGGGGTCCTGTAGACATGGACCGTGCCTAATTCAAAACTTGGGCCATGAATAGAGGTTGGAGACTAGGGTCAATCAAAATTGGATTCTGGACCAGGTCAAGAACTTCTGTACACCGCTTCTGGTACGGTTTTTCTTGGGCTTGGCACAAGATCTTCCGTACCCTTAGGATCTCTTAGGACCTCACACCGGATCTGAGCTCTCTTGGACTTGGGATCATCTCTAAACTGAAGTTAAGATGAGATTAACTCTTGACTGATAGAATTGCTCTGCTTCTGGGAGTCATATTCCAAAGCACCTCTTAGTAGATAGTACTTCCAGGATATACGTCAGAGTATAGTGTTGATTTGGGGTACATGTTGAGACAACATTTTGAAAATTTAGGACTTCTTCATACATGCTAAGATAACACGTGCTAAGATATTTTGGAATGTCCTCTGTAGTAGCTGGTAGGCAGGAACAATGTAGTTTAATCCCAGAAGGACTGACGCCGCAGATACTAAGTGTCAGATGTAGAGAATCTGTCTATGTAGGACAGAAGTGCGGATGTTCAGCCTTGGAATTTTGTGTGAAAAGGGGAGGTCTTGCATATTAGTTTGACTTTCAATGAGCACATTTTCATTTTTTTAAGCTAGCAATTCACACGGTACCAAAAGAGATGATTTCCACGGTGAAGATGAATAGTTGCACTTTTGTCTTTCATGGAGAGATTCTTTATCATTCATAGGCTGAAAAACGTCCTCCGCGGCGTTTATGGGTTAATAGTAGGACTCGTGCTCAGTTGCTGACGAGGTTGCCTTGATGAATGCTGGAAAAGTTTTTGCACCACGTGTCTAGACCTCCAAGCTCCCTTTTAAAAAAAATAAATAAATTAATTAATTTTTTCAGTTTGTTTTTCGTACACGTTGCACTTTTCTAATTCGTGACTTGATTTTTGGTTGTCCATGCAGTTGGCACTCTACACAATGAGGACATGGTCACTGACAGTGCTAGAGAATGTTAACGCATTGGTCAGTCGAACAGCATCTCCGGATTTCCTCCGCAAGCTGACATATCTGTGTTGGAATCACCACAAGGAGATCCGGCAGATCGACACCGTCCGTGCCTACACCTTCGGCTCCCATTACTTTGCAGAGGTGGACATTGTGCTGGCAGGAGACATGCCTTTGCAGCAGGCTCACGACATTGGTGAATCCCTGCAAGACAAGCTGGAGTCTCTTCCTGAAATTGAGCGCGCCTTTGTTCACTTGGATTATGAAGTCACTCATCGACCTGAGCATGCATACAAAGACTAAGGTGCCACTTTATTCTTTTGAGCCTAGTTTTTATTACTAGACCGGTGAAATTTTTATGTCCTTGAGCGCGGATCAAAGAATGCATTATTTGGCTACTTAATACAAAAGTTGTTGCAGGTCAAAGTTCAATTGATAGATATTCTAAGATTGCTTCTTTGACAACAGGTACATGGTGATTGAAGGGTGTACACCAACGGAACATTTGGTCAAGTGGCGACTGGGGGGTGTCCGTACCCTCAAGTGCGCTGTTGCTGCTGCCCTGATTCAAGCTGAGATACTCTCATTTTTTTGGCTGCGTTGTTAGTGAAGGTTAATGTTTCGTAATGTCAAGTCCGGTTTTCAAGGCAGATTTGTCACCATTCCATGGGATGGTCAGAATAGTGTTATGACTCATAATGCAGACCCTCTTTCTACACCCTTAAAGTAGAAAAGTAGAGATATAGACGTCTGTAAGTACTATTAGACTTGGCATTATAATGCTCTTGAGCCTCCCAGCTTTTGAGCATTATCTAGTCCATAACCTTTACCTTAGCATATCCTGGATCATATTCCTCGCTGGAAGTTTCTTTTAGATCTATCAATGCTGTGTCTTTGTGACAGTGAGTGGTAGTTCTGAAGTTAAACCACATTCGAGTAGAAATGCTTGTGAGGAATGTGAGTTTGAAGAACGGGTAGGGGAAATCAATCCCACTGGTCTGTTTTCTGAGAGTAGGAGCTTCAGTGTTTACTTGTACTTGAACCTGGCGTTTAAATGTAAAATACGTTTCCAGTATTGATTGCTCTCATCTTGATCTCATAACATTATTAACTCTAGATAACCTGACTCATCTCTTGGTTTTGAAGTTTTGTAAGTTGGATTATAAACAACTTCTTCAAGAAATAATTTGGCATCGATTTGTAACTTGAAGTTATGAATTGTGAATTACGTCTGCATGGTGAGATTTGTAATTTTAATGTTGTAGATATAATTATCTCGACAAAAATATATACTAGTTTTACTTGTGGAGGTCATTCTTTTTACGTCAGAAGACATGGATTCTGACTTGCACATGCTTCCAATGAATATTACACAATTTAATCCCTAAATGCCCAAGGCCTTCTTTGAGCTTCTAGGAATTTGTTCTAAATTGAACAAAAGTCAACATTTTGATAAGTTTTATCAATTTTTTTTTAATTGTAACCATACAAATTCAAAGTAGACATGTTAGAGATCACATAGGAAAAACAAACACAACCAAAAATGGATTGAAAGATTATAATGTTTGATCATGAAGGTGTTAAAACAACAAAAGTGATTTGAAGTCTTTCAATCTTCTTTTCAGATGTCAAATCTAAAAAGTTGGTCACCAAAAAAATATGAGGATAAAGGGCCTAAACATGCATAACTTCAATCAACTTATGACTTCTCAAAATCTATTATACAATTTTTCAATGAATTTCTAATGTGATTTTTTCTCCAAGATCTAGTGTATTTGAGGCTCATTTTCAAGAGCCTTTAATACTACAGAAAGTCAAGGATATCCTTGCGCAAAATCTTGAATAGAAAAATCATGATCAATCATTCTCCAAAATTGGATTCTTGATGCTAAAACTAGACTTCAAAGTAAAAATTAGACTTTAATATAAGCTACTAAAAACACACACTTGATTAGGTTTTATTTAACTTCAACGTATTGTCAACACCAAAATTTGGTGCCTTGGGCATTTAGAGGTTAGTACATTATTATTGTCAAAGGAGAACTTCAAATCTGAAATTCAACAGGTTGCACTCAACAATTCAATAGGATGCATTCAACAAAACAATGCTAAATGTGCTAGCCCTAAACCCTAAAATTCTAAATCCTACTTCCATGAAGAGCTAGCTTCAAAAAAAATAGCTCTATGCGCCAAGCCGATTTGCTTGGCCAGGACGCCGTACAACACTAGGTTGTTCACCTTTTGGATGTTTCTAATGATGTTGAATCCATTGGTTCACACCATAGCCAAGCACACCATACCATGTACCCACTCTACCAATAAATGCACCTTATGCAAAACTAAGTCAGAGCCTTGGAAATGGAGCACCATGGGCGAAGGGGCAGGATTTGATGCCCAACTCAAGTCTACGCTATAGAGGTGCTAGCGACCACCGATCCTACACCTTGGTACGCTTGATATATCATTGTCATCCAATTCTTCAAGAGTTCAATCCTAAGTTTAAAATGACTTACAAACTAATTTTTTTCAAATAAAAAACTAAACTAAAATAAAATCAAACTAGTGTCCTCAAATGTAGCTAAAATTTTGCAATAATGTTGTTGAATCGGCCATATTCCAAATATTCTACACATTTTAAGATGCATGGCCTTAAACATAGATCTATGCCTATCCTAGTTTGTAGTTTGAAAATAGTCTTGGATATATGTCACTATTTTTTAATCTAGAATCGAACCAATTTAACTAAATTCACAATTCTACTACTATTCCACATCATAATTTTATTCAACAATGAACACAGGGAGTGTTTGGGAAGGATGAAGGTTGGAATTGAAGTTGATTTTGGTGTCTAAAAATGAAATATGCAAGAAACTATAGGAGGGGGCTGTTAAAGCAGTCTGCTTCTTGCAATCGACCCTACAATAAGGTGTAGAATAGACAATCAACAGTTGTGAAGTGGATACCTATTGGTTAGTGAATAATGTGAAAGCAGTTTCATGTTTGTTAGATGTCACTTCTTCCTTTAGCAATGAATGCAGTAAGAGCTACAATCGGTTCAATTCAAACAAAATGGATACGTGTCCCAATAATTAAAATTAAAGACAAATGGTAGTTCAACTGACTTATTATAGATGCTAATCAATTTTGGAGAACGAATAAGAGTAGTACAAGACATGGGTAGGCAAATAAATGACGCTTTTACAGAAGGGGGCCAATACTTATTGGAAACAAAATTGTTGCTTCTTGGAACTTCATGAGCCCAATTCACATTACTAAATCTTCATAACACTTTACAAGGCAATTAATATGTACTATTTCTTGACGTAGAAAATTATACATGAGGAAATTGGTGATGTTTAATTGAAAGCCCTAATTTGCAATGCTGAATTGTCCAACCACACTATCAATTGCAGTAATCTTTGACATTACATGGACTGAAGCCTTAGCAACTAACCAAAACATTTGATGAAATCATGGACAGGTCTACAATTCACAAGTGAGTTTGCAAATTCCAGTGCTTCTATTCTCATTTGCTTATGAAGTTGCTCAATGTTTGCATTTGTAAATATGAATTTTTGCATCTTCTAATCAGTGGCTTTGATGCTGCAAGGCTATTTTGATGGAGGCTTTGACAGCGCAAGAATTGATAGCAACGAATTCCATAGATTGCATAGCCATGGATCAAGTGCCAAGGACTTCATTGATCCAGATTTCACCATGAAGGAGGAGAGCAATGACATTCCAAATGCGTTTGACTGGTCCTTGCAAGCGCTAGGCGACGATAATGAGGAACATATGGACAACGTATTGGGGAATGAAGCCACGAGAGATGTCAACAACGATTGGAACTCCACTTCGTACTTACTTGATCTAAAGCGAAAGGTCATGGGCACATCCAACGGAGAAGACCAACAACTATGAAAGTGACGCTGAATGGACATTGGATTCCTCTATCCAAAGACATGCTCAGGGGGTGCACTTAGTTCTATTACAACAAACCACGTGCAAACAAGTGGTTTCTAATAAATTATAATTTCAACCTAAAATTTTGAGCATTGTTTAATAATGACTATAGGTTTCTATTGCCAAAATTTTCAACTCAAAGAAAATAGAAAATGATTTCTAGAAGAGGTTGAAAATGAACTAAAATGACATGTTTTTCAACTCAAACAAGACGTGTGGGCCCTAGAGAATCACCTACAAAATCATATATCATATTGAAGAAAATTGGATCTTCATATATCTTTATACTATAAAGATTTTTTTTTCCAACAATCTTTGTCTCTAAAACATTGTTCTACTAACAACAAAGTACAAAACACTAGAATCAATAGAATATAACGGTAGTTTCAAATGAGATTGTCAAGCAATCAAATTATCAATGCATGCCATGTAAGCCAAACTCAACACGTAGGGCCGCAATCCAAAAACTCAGACTCATTTGGAACCACATGAATTTCCAACCTAAAAATCCCCAAACCCACACCACTTCTAAAACAGTAAGAAGCTCAAAACCACAAATCCATCTGTTATTTCAATCAACATAATTCCGTCTCCAAATTAATTCAAGTGTTCTGGTGACCATTGCCAAAAAATACAGGAGATCTCTCCCTCCATCGACAGGTGCTCTTGTTGCAGCTTTTAGCTCATCATTTAGACCTACTACCTTCAAGGCCAAGTTGGGAACAAACTCATCCCACACTGAATCAGACGTGTAGGCCCTAGAGAATTCAAATCCAAATTTGATCAATTTGCAATGTCACCAAGTACAACAGGAAGATTATTTTGGAACGTAGGGAGTATTATATAAATGAATCGAATAACCCCAAAAGGACCATTGTCCCCTTGGGGGACAAAATGGATTTTGGGCAAGTTCTCATAACCTCATTTTTTGTTAAAACTTCATGAAACTTTCTCACAAGATAGAAAAACTGATTAGCTTCGTGGGAATATAATTTTTATTTCAATTGGTGCCCGGGAGCAAAAGCTATACCACAAAAAGCCTAGATTTTCATTCGGCAAGCAGTTTACAAGAAATCACAAAAAGTCAAAATAATTAAAAATAAAAATTCCCTAAAATATTATGTTTTTGTCTACACGTGAAGCTTTGATTCATTCTATTTGGACTAGTAATGAGAAGGTTATGAACAATTTTGTTTTTCGGGCAATCTAAACTTCTTGAAAAAATAACCTATAGAATTCATTTTTGAATGCAATTTTCACAATTTTTCAAAAATGATTGTTGGACAAGGTTGAGTTGCTTGTTAGAACAATCTCACCATTGGGATTATTGTGTTTCAATCCCATCTTAGAGCTATTAACAATTTAGTTTTTCTTTCAATCTTGGACCTACTTGTATTTAACAATTTTTTAAAGAATGAAAATCAAGTATGTTTTCTTTGAAATTTTTTTAATAGACTCTCAACTCAATTCTTCAACACAAAATTTTTTTAATTCAAAGTTTGTAGTGCAAAATTTTCCCACAAATGGCGGTCAAAGTCAACTGAAATAGTATGGCAGCATTCAAAAAAACTTTTTTTCCAACTTTGAACGCTCATATCTTCCAATCCGGACGGTCAAACTTGATGAAAATTTTACCACATGATCTCACACAAGTAAAGTACAAGATCCTACGATTAGATTCTAAAATTTTATTTTGTTTTGTTTTTTTGGACAAATGCAGCAGAAATGGCAGTTTTGAGTGGTTTTTGACAGAAAATTGACCTTGGTCCTTTAGGGATTAAAATTGTATTTTGAATGGTAGTGGGTTCAAATATTCCTTTAAAATACCAAATTTTCATCTATATTTTCAAATATGAGAGTATATGGAATGTGTGGGCAAGCTTATGGTTCTAGAACTGCAGCATTTGACCATCCATCTATAATTTCACCCTAATACATTTGTAACTTAGATCCATTGGTTTCATTAGTGTCATGACATTGCTTTTCAAATGGAGAAGCACCCATACAATTCATTCCATATCCTTTCCAAAACAAGAGATTGTTGATTGCCACTTGTGTACCATGAGATTACAAAAAATACAAAATAGAATGTATTATTTTACCTTCTTCTCTTAGATGAAGGTGTAAGAGGTTGTTTCTTGATTGGGGAGACTTGGAACGATTGTTATTGAGGTGGCATTATTTGCAATTAGCTTCTTTTGTACTTTCCATATTGCCTTGATAGTTGATCAACCATGAATTATGAAGAACTAATCCTTGCAAGCCACGTTTCTGTGACATACAATATCAACAAGAGACAAAATGTTAGACCACTTGAGAGTATTATCAGTACTTCATTACTTTATATTCTATCCACCCACCACAATTTTGTATAAGAATGAATTGGAAAGAACAATTAAGACAAAAGTTGTGAACTCCAAATAACTTTGTCTTTATAAGATAGCAGTGAGGCTTAGGTAAGCATAACAAATACCAAACATTTAAGAAACCCAAATCCTACTTCTAACTACCAATACTATTGTAGAAAAATAGAGCTTTGGAAAAAAACCCTAAGATGCAAATTTATAGGTATGAGCTACTAGAGAGGCAATTTATTACAAAACACACAACTTCATTGTGAGGCACTATACAAAGAAAGAGTCATTGTCAGGATGATATACTTAGAGTCTCTACTTAAGAAAAACACGCTTCATACAAGTAGACAGCTGTTCAACATATTGGTACGCCACCTGCACTTGTAGGCATATCCAGATTTAAAACAATGAACCCAAGCAAAGGCTTTCTGCAAACACCTCTAAAAACCCTAAATTCTTGGTATAAAAAATTTCTTGGACAAATACTCCAAAACTGTCAAGATTTATATTAAAAAATTCCTTTTCACTCCTTATTACACCCTCTGCTCAAATTCTCAGACAAAAAAACAAACTCACCAAGGTACCAAGGAAATCGTCTAGTCTTATCAAGGCATTATTCTATTTTATTTTAATTTTAATTTTGACCTTATTTTCATCATTTCATTACACTTTTGAGTGATTTTTTTCTATAATTTTATACCCTCGCTTACCAATTTGTATACCACCTTGCTCTCAATATTATAGTCATCATCAAGGACTTACATCTAAAGCACTTATTGTCCCAACACTATTGTATCTTCATTCAATTCAACTTTATACTTTTTTTCTACCAATACCAAGCTATGATATAATCTATCTACTTGTTATAGCGCATTTGATGTCTTAACAATATTACTCTAATTTATAAGAATAATATCCATCTGAACATATTGCAAGAACAAGTTCTTTGTTGTAGAAGTATAATATTATGGATTACAAAAAACAAAAACCTTATGGACTAAAAACTTATAATGTTTGATCATGAGGGTTATGAAATTGTGAAAATGAATTGAAGTGTATGACGCCTCTTTTAACATGTCAAACCTATCATTGAGGTCATTAAAACAATATGAGGTTAGAAGACTTGACATGTATAACAAAAATCAATTTACAGCTTCTCAAAATCTACTATATAAATTTTTTAAATGAATTTAAAATGTGAATTTGTATCCAAGATTTTGTGTATTCAATATGTGATTTTGTACATGATTCTTGGGGGCCCACACGACTTGCCACTCTCAATATTCCAAACGAAACCAGTCACAAACTAACTAAACCCTAAACCCTAAAGGACCAAAGATTCATGGTTCTAAGATGATCCATTCAAACTGCAAAGCTACTACAAACAACATAATCAACATGAAGTCCAATTGGTCTTCTTCGTTCTTTCAGCTATAAAGAATCACCTGTGGTCACAAGCAAAAGAAAGCTTACGTTTTACACAATGTATCAAATCGTGGTAAGTTTTGTGTGTCGGCATTCAGGTGATGAAGATGAAGGCACTCTGTGTAAGCCTCCACCCATCTTGATCCCACCCCCACGAAATCGTATCCCAATTCCCCGCCCTAACAGTACAATATAATCCCAGCTCCGTCACAAGGAAAAAACGAAAACTACAAAAGATAAGGAAATCATCTTCACATAGAAAGCGAATCGATTTGACACAGGGTGCAAATTTCAGTCGCATGCAGGGTTCCATGAGGAAAGTAAACCAGGTCGATGAAACAAAACCCTAATTACGAAATGAACTCCAAATTTTTCAGACCGGTATGATTCAAAGGGCACGTCCTGGTTATGTTTTCAGTCGCATGATCGGCTCCATGACAGAAAATGAAACCAGGTCGGTGACATGAAACCCTAATTATGAAATGTGCTCCAAATTTCAAGTTCATGTGATTCAAGGCACGCATGACGAATGGGAAGACTAGGGATTAAGAAAGTGCGGAGCTTATCAAGGTGTCTGAATCAGTCGCCATGAGCTGCAGCAGCAATCTGCGCAATGATGCGGGTAAATTGCTGGCGCTGAATTGTCTGAAGTATGGGAAAATCATCTTCAGTATCTCTTTCTTCAATATGAGATTTTCTTGTCTACACAAGTTTCGCAATCCGCACAAGGTCTGCAGTCTGCACAATCTGGACAGGTCCCGCAATTTGTGCCTTTGAATCTGTTGTCATCTGCAACTCTGAATAGTGGATAGCAATTTCATACATTACAATTGTTCCCGACCTCCTCGAAGCAGATGCGGCACCAAGTAGAAAGGCTGATGGTCCAAGTTTTTGTGCCGGCCTGAAGTTCGTTTTTCGACGCTCCTCGGCGTTCCCCGTCGCGCCACGGAAGTTCCCAACATTGGGAGCGTCAGCGTGTTTAGAAGGGGTCCATAGAAGTTCCCAATGGCAAATTTACACACATAAGAAACTTTCCACACAACTACACTTGACAGCAGGTGGAAGGTACAAATATGAAGCAATAGCCCAACTTAACAGTTTATATTGCATATACAGCGTAGTATTTCCGATGGTCTGAAAAGGTACCAAAAATGCGAATCATGCCATCAGTTGCTCCAGCTGCCAATATTTTGCCGTTGTGGTTAAAGCACACTGAAGTCATCACCGGAGGTTCTTGCCCAAGTGAAAGCGAGGTCTGCACATGAGAAAGATAAATCATTTAAGACATGCCCGAGGTTGTAATAAAATGTGAGAAGGCGTTTTGAAGAAATACTTCATGTCTAGCAGTAGAACACGTAAACATTGCAAGCATTTGCTGTTAGAGCGTTAAATCAGAAGCGAATCTAGCTCTCCTTGGATATTGGAACATAACGATATCAAAGCTGAAAGTGTAAAACTGGTGCGAAACGGAGTTTCGTATGAGGTGAGATCGAGGATCTCACCGTAGCCTTCCAAGTACGCATGTTCCAGATAGTGAGGGACCCATATCCAAGCCCATCTACTCCCTCTCCAGGCGTACTGCAACAAAAACCAGCACTCTACTGAGCGGTCTTCAACTGGTGATGATATGAAGTGCATGTCTATGGGACCTCGTTATACAAAATATTTTGCTCTAGTAGTAAATCGTCCTGAGGACACCTATTAATTACACTCGTCGCACCATCCCACCCAAGCAAAATGATACTGCAGTGACAGTCGATATATTCTAGCCAATAAATGGTGTGCATTGCAAGAATGTACAGGAATGAGGTAGATTGCACACACAATGAACCTAGCAGTAAGTACAGAGTTAGGCAGATTCTTGACTTACTTGATCTCCGATGCAGCTGCGCAACAAAAGACAGAATCGGTTGGGCTACATTTCAGGTCCAAAATCCTACAAATTATCAAGGTCAAAGAGCAGCCATTAAATTTCGATTCGGAAACCTAGAAATTTGAAAATGGTCATGTTTGGTCTAAATCCTAGAACCTAAAACCTTCGCAATCAACGAGCCTGTGATTCCGGCGTTCTCTGCACCAACGATCCCCTCCCTGCATCGCAGTTTGCCCCGTTGGGAGCGTCTGCGTTTCCAACGGGGCCCATAATAATTATAGAGAACACATTTAGATGACCATTGAATCAATATTCAACTTAAAATGAGCTTTCAATAGAGAGTTATTTTTAGGATTTTTTTTTTCATTTTTTAGACAATTTTTAAAAATATAATATAGAGGTGTGAAAGTTATTTTTCAGTTCTATAGTGTATCTTTTTACTTCAAAAATTTGTAACTAATTATTATTAACAAATAAAAATATCAAAAATTCAAAACATAAACTTTCAAAGTAGATAAATCTATTTATATTTATTTATTTTAATTTAAAATTCAAAAAATATAAAGGGGGTCTAAAGTTTTGTTCGCACGTGATTTCTAATGGATACTCTAAGTGACCCCCCTGTGGATGATTAACAACACTACAAAAAAAAATGAAGTATTTTGTAAAGAAGAAGACAAATGAAGACCTCGTTTGAAGTAATTTCTTCAAACTTCCACAAATCTACTTACCTAATGTGAAAGAAACATAAAGATAATGAACCTTATATTGATTACTCAAAATCAATTTGGATGATATAACAAGAGTATTTGAACTTGATGGAGTGGATCGCCAAATGCAAGGAAGAAGCTATACAAGAAAAAGACAAGAGGAGGTTAGATATCAAATTGAACAAAGTGAAGAAGACAGCTGATAAGAGACAAAAACAATAATAAAAAATATAAAGTTAAGTTCTCCTACAATCCAAAAAAACACATAATGACAGTGAGGCATGGTTAGCCAAGGTTGTTGGAGCATTTAGAAATAGGCTACATGCTTTTGATAAAAGCTAACACTGCAATGCCCTCATGGAAAACACTGTACTGTGGCTTTCTACCTTCTATGTGTAAGGAGAATAAGAATAGAGCACTAGTAAAGAGAAACGCCAAGAGACTGCATCTCAAACTTAAGGAAGGATGATTTTTTAACAGATATCGTACTGATTCCGTAGCTTCATACCTGCGTACTATAATTGTACATATTACGTGTATTTAGACGCACTGAATCAGTGTCGTTAAATTTTTTTTCAAAAGCGTACAATTGATGTACTTTAATTATACAAATGTGATATCTCAAATGCACCTAAACTATACTGATAATAGTATAAGAATCATACATTATTGATATTCATTGTTTTTGCATTGATTCAGTGCGTCCAAATACACGTAATATGTACGATTATGGTATGCAGGTATGAAAGCATGGAATCAGTACGATCATTGTACGCAAGTATGCAGCCTCCAAATTTGAGATGTGGGTCTAAGTACTTATTTTTTGTATTGGAGGTTCCGAAGCCATGGCTCGTACAACTTAGAAATCCATCACAAGTACATCAACATTGGTAATAGTCAACTAGGTTCTTGTCTCATTTCAATACCCCTCTGCATCCAACGAACACCTCATCAAACTCAACTTTTGTTGTAGGTAGCACAAGTTCTCTAAGGCAACCAGGATTCTGGAGATTGAGTTTTTTCGCCTACACTGTAAGCTCAATAGAAACTAAGAGGGGGCATAAGAACATACCTAGGCAAAGACTCTGTCAACTTGAAGCATTGTTGTCAACATCTCAAACTTAAGGGAGGATGATTTTTTAACAAATATCGTACTGATTCCGTAGCTTTATACCTGCGTACTATAATTGTACATATTACGTGTATTTAGACGCACTGAATTAGTGTCATTAAAAAGTTTTCCAAAAGCGTACAATTGATGTACTTTTATTATACAAATGTGATATCCAAAATGCACCTAAACTTTACTGATAATAGTATAAGAATCATACATTATTGATATTCATTGTTTTTGCACTGATTTAGTGCGTCCAAATACACGTAATATGTACGATTATGGTACGCAGGTATGAAACCATGGAATCAGTACAATCATTGTACGCAAGTATGCAGCCCCTAAGTTTGAGATGAAGTACTACTTGAACATTCAATAGCATTGTTAGAAGTAGTAGGGATTAAAAGAAGAAGCAAGAAGATTGAAAAGGGAGTAGGAAGAAGACTGAAGAGAGAAAGGGAAGAATATTGAAGGAAAAAATGGAGCGGGATTGACATGGGAGATGGAAGAAGATTAACAGGGAAGATGGAGGAAGATTGACGAGGAAGATGAAGGAAGATTGACAAAGGAGATAGAAGTGAGGGACGGTGGACTCAAAAACAAATTTGCAAAGAAGATTAATAGGGGAAAGCATGCTATGGCCTACTTGCTTTGGCACATTCAATAAAAAAATGTAAATAAATTTTTTAACACTTTGGATTCTTGGTGAAGAAAGCTAACAATATTCTACAGGTGGGCCAAATTTTTATATTGTTTAATTTGTCTTGAAGTTAATTTTTAAAGAATTTTGGTTGGTTTTATTTATTATATTGTTCAACTCATTTTATTTTTTAATTCCACAGTATATCTTGTAGAAGGAATTAAATAACAAAAAAATTAGGCCCACTTGTAAAATCTTGCTAATTTCTTCCTCCAACCAATTCAAATATTAAAATTTACATTTAAAATTAAAATAAAAAAATAAAAAATAAAACATATATATTAGTGAATAAAACTAGATATTGAGTACAAATTGAAAATTGCGCTTGGACCCTAGAATACACTTATAATGTCAATCATCACACCAAATTTATGCATGTAATTATCCTCATTTATATACACTTAAAATAAACTAGTCCCTCAAATGTGACATCGTGACATCAAAAGTGGTAGGTTGTAGCATGCTTTCACCCCGACCAACAATAAGAACAAACATTGGTAAGCATCAATCAGCCAAGGCACACGTAACAACAATAAGGATGGACGTGGCAGCATCATTGAGCAAACAACAAGTAAGGACATGGATGGAATCGATCGACCAAGTTGAGGTAAGAAGTACGCAAGAGGGATAAGGGTGGAGGGACTCACCTACATGACATATGTTGTTGCACAGTCTACAAGGAAAATGACATCAGGGTCATTGCTAATGGAGCGCAAGTCATGATAACTACGGACCACAATGAACACTAGTATATGGTAATGCTGCTACAGATGGTACGGAAATGAGAATCTAGTTGGGTACATCAATAAGCATCGGCATGCATGAACAAACATAGGATCCATAAGCATCAATAAATATGAACAAGCATAGGATCCACATGCACTGTGTGAGTCCCATATTCGTCACTTGGGACTCATGCTTTATTTTTTTGCGATTTTTGCAAAATAAAGTTAGTAAAAAACTACAAAAATTCATAAAAAGAGTGTAAAGCCAAAATAGGTATGTCACATGCCAATATAACATTTGGTCCCTTATAAATTAATTTTTTCTAAATAAATCCAATTTCTACTTGTACATAGGTTAGAAACCGAGAAATTAGATAAATAGCAAGAATAAAGTAAATCTAGCCCAAATCATCCAAGCCTATAGTGCATGTGGCAACTTATGGCTAAAATTGGTCCGAGGGAATACGTTGAGGTCCTAATTTCATTCCTGGATATAGGTTTCACTTTCCCCATAGTATCGAAGAAACAACGGAAATCC
Organism: Antitrichia curtipendula; assembly: GCA_951230915.1. Classification (NCBI taxonomy): domain Eukaryota; kingdom Viridiplantae; phylum Streptophyta; class Bryopsida; order Hypnales; family Leucodontaceae; genus Antitrichia; species Antitrichia curtipendula. Next base: position 13,899,888 of record OX579635.1, read on the forward strand.
CAATTGTTGGCCTGTAGGAATTACAAACTCAAGATGGACCCAACTGTAAGAAGAATCTATGGGTGAAATATGGATTTCTAAGGTGGAAATCACATTTGGAACTCAATGGCAAAAACGGTTTGCCAAGATTCTCTTGTATGTGAAAGATTCTCTAGTTGCTGAAATTAAAAGGAGAAGGCTGAATTTGATTCTCCTCTGAACTTTGTGCAAAGTAAAAATATAAGTTTGCACATTCTTTTTGGAATTCCATGGGAGGTTCCATAAAAAATTTCGGAATTTTCTAACTTAAAGAAGATACCCTTCCAAACGGTCAACTACCCAAACCTACGATGGGAAATTCCTAGAAATTATCCAAGTTGCGGTAAAATCTCACTAAAAATTAGAATAAATTTTTTTATGCTAATAAAACGCTCCAACAAGTTTCAAGACATTCCAATAGCCAAAAGACTCAAAACTGGCAAGATCCTCTCCAAACTAGCAAATTCGAAGTTTACCATGGAATTGACCGGCATACCGGGAACATACGAAGTCAAAATGAGGCCCGAGTTAGGTCTTTTTTTACTCCCTCATGTCTACTTAAGACCCTATGCTAGTTACTTTCTTCAGAAAAGTCGAACTCCAAGATTTGGATTTTTACCCCTTTTGGGCGTTCAGTTAGCACTAGGTTTTGTTAAGTTTTTTGGAGTTTGATTAAAGGGTCGGGGGTTCCCCTAATTAAAAATGGCCTTTTGAAGTCAATGGTGCAAATCCATTAGTGATTTGGAGTTAATCTTCAAAAGTTAGAATTTTGGTCCAGCGTAGAAAGTCAAAATTGAAAGATTAGGATGAAAATCTTAATTGATAAGTTTACTACTAGGAAAAGAGAGGGGGGTGAGTGCCCTTGGAAATGTATAAAGGGACTCCTTTCTCTCTCACAAACACCCCTTAGGTTCATTTTGAACTGCCTTGTTTCCGTTTGGTTCCATTTATTTGGATTTTGGGCCGTTTTTCGGTCATGCTATCAACTCGTGGTGTTTTTGGAGTATTTTAGACTCCTTTTGTTGCTCTTTCTTGAGCCTTGAAGGACTTTGGGGTCCCTTCAAGTCTTATTTCGTGTTCTTGAGTGTTACACATTCGTTTGATGTTTTTGTACTAACTCTTGTTTTTGTTTTTGTTTTTTGGAGTTGTTTTCCTTATTGTTTTTCTTCAGTCTTTGAAGAACCTTGTAGTTGTTAGTAATCCTAAAGAATCCTTCCCTTATGATTGGCGATGCCATTTAGGGAGGGCCTTTAGTTGTTGGTTTTCTTGATTATAGTTTGTACTAACCTTCTACTAACTTGTTGTGTTGTACTAACACTTTGTTTGAACACTTGGTTGGATGATTTATGTTTAGATTAACACCTTGTTCATCTTTTTTTATTGTTTGCTAACAAATTTTTGCCACATACGACGAAACCTTGGCAAAATTGTCATAGATATTTTCTCGTGTTTAAAAACATGGCAAAGCTTTGAACCCCCTCTTATACCATTTTTGCTGTTATTAAGCCGTTTGACTTTGTTAGTGAAAGTTTGGCCAAGTTGGCTATTTCTTTGTGTTAATGTTTATTAGGACCAAAGTCAAAGCTTAAGTCAGACCACCTAGATGAAGAGTTAGGTCAGATGTTAGTATAGAATCCGATAGTACAAGCTTTGAGGATTCTAGAAACATAAAATATTTAGAAAACGGAGTCAAAAGGAGTGAGTTATGAACGGATGAAGTTTTTAAGCACCTATTAGTGGTTAAACTTCATTCATGTATAACTTCTACTAGGAAGGTCCGATTTGCAAGTGCCTTATCAATTTGGAAAGCTAATTTTAGCCTCTAGAAAGGAAAAATATAAAATATCTAAAAATAATAACTTGTCAAAAATCAAGCTGAGAGGTAGAATACAAAAAAGTAAAATTAGGGAGAAGGAATTTAGCAATTAGTAGAAGAAGTTAGAGAATAGAAACACCAATTAGCATCAAAGAAGTAGAAGGGAAGAGAGAGAATAGAAGGAACACCCCACACATCACACCTGCAAACAAGCACTCCCAACTCTCTTACTAGCAAAACGAAAATGACAAGAATGGAAGGAGATTAGAGGAGAAGGGATGAAGTAGGAGAAGAGATGAGAGAGATGATAAATAGTAACCTAAGCCGTAGGATTAGGTAGACGTAAGGGAAAATCTAGAGAATTTGTGGTGACCATTAAGAAGAGGATTAGTATGAAGGAAAAGAGAGTTGCGTAAGAGGTAGTTGGAGGACCATTAAAACATGACGTAAGGAAATAGTGTGGAAGAGAAAGAAGTAGAGTGAAAAGAAAAAGGAAGAAGTAGTTTGAAGTGAAATCAAAATCTGTATTAAAACTACCTTTTTAAGCAGTGAGCACAATTCAATAAGGGATCCTACCATGACAAATGATGGAGAATTCAAAGGAGTGTATGACTACCTCAACAACGACACCAATTCCGAGGTAAGTTCCTAATTACAACCCTCCCTTCTCAAATTATCAAAATTGGATGTATAAAAGTAGGACCAAATTGTAAAGTCAATTCAGAGTGTTTAGATTAGTGTTGTTCCAAGAATCAATTAGAAAATGCTATAGAACTAAGTTAAAGGTTTCCAAAACCGTATTACACTTAGAAACTGGAGTCGAATTAGAAGAGATATTAGCGAATGAAGTTTAGGAGTCATATTGGATGAAAATTAGTCCATTTCATCCAAGAGGAACAAGAATGGAAACTTAGGTAGAGACCTAAATCTAGAGGTCAGAAGTAAAACAAAAAACCAAAATTCAAGTTATAGGTTAGTAGAAAACCACGGATGAAGTTCTAAATATCGATTATCGATCAAACTTCATCCATGGATAACTCCTAGTAGGAAGGCCCAATTAGCAAGTGTCTTAGCATTCTAACTGAATGAACTTTGGGTTAGGACATAGATGAAATAGGACAAAAATCATCCATCCAAGTCCAAACTTAGAACTTAAGTAGAAGTTGGTAGTATAAAGCCAAAGTTCAAAATTCAAAATAAATTAGAATAAGAAAAGGGTCTAAATACAAGGATGAAGTTTAAATAGACTTATAGAAGCTAGAACTTCATCCGTCCATAACTTTTGCTAGGAAGGTCGTATGATTGTGAATTTTATATTTTTAGAAATGGCATGAAATTCTCTCTCTTTTTATGTGGCTAGATTTAGACTTTCTCTACTTACATTCAAAAATCACAGCGGCCTAGTTGGCATGCCCCAATTAGGATAAATATTGCATATTGGGTTAGTTTTTTCCTTGATTTTCTTGATTTTCTTGCAAACTTGTGTATGTTTAGGACTGAGAAAAGATCCATTGCTTGGAAGGCACAATGAATTAATGCTAGGCACCCATAGAGCAAATCAAATCTCAAAACATCTAGAGCCTGATTGTGCTCACTTATTTATCAAGGGTCGGTAAATAAGCGCTCACACACTGGCAAGCATCAAGAAGCATAGGATCCACAAGCACTAGTAAGCATCAAGAAGCATATGATTGACAAGCACAGGATCCATAGGCACTGGTAAGCATCAAGAAGCACATGATCGACAAGCATTGGCAAGCATCAGCAAGCCAGGATCAACAAGCAACAACAAGCACAGGATCAACAAGCAGGAAGCAAAATGAACAAACATAGCATCAAGAAACATAATAAAGAGCATATCAAGAATCGTATTATCGGTGTACATTAGGCGTTGCAAATTCAACATGCACATTTTTAGATCTCGAGACAGTTGTCAAGGAAGTGGAGGAGGACTGCTCAGTCAATGAAGAAGATGTTGAATCCCTCCCAGGAACGGTCCTTTTAACCATGGCCATGATTGCAACGGTCTTTGACAAAATAGTTGGTCAACGCACAAGCTTTCATCCATCGGAGTCAAAATCCGCCAATTCTAAGGAGCACTAAGTTTTAAAAGCATGTCGTTCCATTCATTGGCACATGAAGGATGGTTTGGCAAACAATAGAGGACCTTACCACATAGCATTGGGTCAATTATTCATGTCACTTGTGTTTTTCACATCTAATTGTAGATAGGAATTATGGACCTCTGACTTCCTTATATGTACCTCTTATTGTTGTACAGGGTCCGTTCAGTTACCTTGCTTGTCAATTATGGGAAGCTTATGTAGTAGTTTCTGAATGGTGTATTGTTTATTTGTGGTATAGGAGGGGCATGTTACAGCTCCTGTGTGTGTGCCTTAAGTGATGCCTACAATTTGCAATAGTTCCCTTCAACCCTTTTCTTTGCTAATTTGTTATTAATTTAAAAAAGGTCTAAAAAAGTCACAAAACGCCACCTAAGATGCAAGTTTCTTATAGTGAAATATGGGACCACTTGTTACAGATTCTGCTACTGAAAAATGTTCTCGACATCTGAATTCCATAAAAAAAAAACATGTACAGTCCTTAAAGGGTCGCTTTAACAGCCTTGTACTTTACATACTATCTTAGGGTACCTTCACACCAGTTGTGGCAAAAGAGCGGTGCTACAGGGATGAAACAGTCAACCAACTTTGACTACTGCGGCACTTGGCGTCCACGAAGGGTCGGGCTTGACGCGCGGTAACGGAAGATACAACGGCACCCATGGAAGACCGCGATGTTCACATAGGTCGATTTTAGCAGAGTAGCGGACGACGGAATTCTGTGCATTCGTAGTACCGTCTCAGTACTGTGCACACCAGTTTGTCTTCTGGAAAAGGTGGTTACAAGAAGTGGAGTCGTATGTGAAAAGCATAACTTGCCGCAACAATGTGCAGGTGAAGAAACCTTGATTTTGAGCGCAAAATTCATTCATGCTTTTGACACTAGCGTCGTTTAGTTTGGAAATTGGGGTGCCCGTTCTAGTTTGCCGTGCGGATTAAGAGACCGGTGAGTTAGGGTTTAAAGTACAGTATGTTTGTTGTGTAGTTTTGTCGAAGTCGGGTTTTTGATGGAATGATTTCGACTGTCTCGTGATACTTCTGCGATGCAGTAGTGATTCAAGCTGATCTTCTGTATGTTGTCTGCAGTTGTCTTGACACGGACAGTGCTTGTATCAAAAGAACAACGTTGTAGCAGGTGCGTTATTTTTCACCTGCATACTTTCTTTTGATGTTCCAAAGAACTGTGGCAAAGAAATTTGTTCACATTTCTTGAATTTAGGGTAAGTTTTCTTTGCAGTACGTTTGCATTCGATGCGCTCGACCCATATCTGCGACGTCGTTGTGCTGTATTGAAAGTCAGCGACAAGGAGCTTCTGTGACATTTTTGAAATTCTAGTTTTTCCCCGTATGAAATGAGAGGAGTATTGCTTCGTTCCGAAACGTTTGGACTTTGATGGAGTTTTTGTTCAAATGCAGCTGACGAGCACGTAATTGTGAATATACAGATGGACACGTTAGAATTCCCAATGGACATCATGTCCACGGCTTGTGATGCTGCTCAACAGTAATTGAGCGTTGGTGGATGCTGCATCCACCAGCATCGAAGAGGACAGCGGAGAAGAGTGGAACGTCGATTTCCAGGACTCCAGCGCTGTCTCCGTTGACGCAGAAGTGCTCTTTCGGGCTGCACTCAACCATTTTTGGCTGTGGAGTAGCTTCAGTTACTTGGATGAAGATTTAGGCTATTGGATAAAACCCCGTTCCACCACCTGGTTCTCCCAATTTTTGTTGGATGAGTATGATGACCGGCGTTGGATAGAAATGTTTCATTTCAGCAAACGCTCAGTTTTCAATTTAATTAGTCTGATAGCTCCAGCCATCCGGAAACGAGACACAAACTACCGTTCGGCTGTGCCTGTGCGCTTGGCATGCACTTTGTTTAAATTGAGTCACGGTGCCAGCTTCCTTATCTGCAGCGAAATGTTTGCCGTCGATAGAAGCACAGTTTCCATAATGTTGCGAGAAGTAGTTCACGCAATCAATGTGGCACTTCGAAATGAAATTACTTGGCCTTGGGGGGAGCATGTTGCGGACACGGCTACAGCTTTCCAACAACTTTGTGGGTTGCCTGGTGTATGTGGTGCAATGGATGCCACTCACATTGCAATTAGCAAGCCACGATATGGTGCACGGGACTACTACCACTTCAAATCTGGAGGTTATAGCATGAATTGCCAAGCTGTTGTCGACAGTTCCAAACGTTTCCTGGATTTGTACGTCGGCATGCCTAGGTCCACAAACGACTCGAGAGTGCTTAGGAGGTCCACCTTATACCACCAAGCGCAACATCGAACTTTATGGGACAACTCCTTGTCCTTCAATGGATTTGCACCGTACTTAATAGCAGACGCTGGATACCTTCTTCTGCCGTGGCTGATGGTTCCACATCACCGAGACAACCAACTATCAGTGTCACACCACCTCTTCAACCGTAGACTCAGCAAAGGTCGTGCGGTGGTGGAGAATGCGTTTGGAATTATGAAACTGACTTTCCGAGAGCTCCTCCTCAAATGTGACTTGGATGTCACCATAATACCTAATGTTGTGACTTGCTGTGCAATCTTGCACAATGTACTCCTCAACCAGTCACATGAAGATATAGAATGTCTGCTGGACATTTTGCGCAATGAGGATGCCATGCATTTTAGACAAAGAGTGACGGAGGCCGTTCCGAGAGAGGATGATGCGGATGTGGTGGACTTGGATGTGGACGCCGGTATTCAGAAGCGCTCTGATCTTGGAGTTTTTCTTTCCCTTCAACAAATTGCTCCCATCTGATGCTGGTAAGCAGTCCCCTAGAATTCGTGCATGAGTACTTCAGTCAACAATGTTGCTTTCCTTCGTCTGCAGTGGTCCTCTTACCGCCCAATAGAGTATGGTCCTTTTCTATGAAATGATTCAAGACTAGTATAGATTAGTAGCAAAAAAGTACTAGGTAGAAGTCGTGAAGTTTTTCATTCCTCTTTAGGGATTTTTGTTTCCCAATTTCAGATGACGTCGGTACTATGCCTTCATTGCAGTCTTTCCACGGGAACATTGTTTTGAAAATTTGATCTCCTCTTTCCGTCACACTTAAATTTCCGTCTGCTATCTAGAGCATCCAGAACATCGGACGCACGGACTCTCCCATTTCCTCACTTCCTCTGACGGATTCCATGAACGGCATCTACAGAGGGCAGCTCTCTGAAGTCTTCCTTCTGTCGGGACGTTCACAGTTACTTTTTGCAGGTGCTTTTCTGTAATCTTCAGAGCACGGATATGTCGGTGAAGCAGCGAACGACTTGTGCACTGCAGTTCGGGCCCAGTTTGAAACAGTTGCGACTAGCTTCATCGGCAGTACATAGCGGACGCTAGATGGCACTTCTCTCATGGGCGAAGCCTCACATTTTGTTGTAGGACTGCGACCGCAACTGCTGGATCGGTTAGTGTGGCGTGGACCTTTTTTTCACAGCAGTGTTTACATATATGTATAGAGCATTTTATTAATAAAGAGGTAAATTGTACATTTCATTGCGTCAAAAAAGTTCTATTTCGGTACTGAATATAATGTACTTTGCTAGCTTTGTTTGCCATAGCGGAGCTGGAAAACAAAGACTTGGAGCGGAGTTTTGTTCGGAAAGTCAAAAAATAAAATTTGCAGGACGACCTCCTACTACTGTTCCGCATTCTATAGTAACACAATTGGAACCTTGTTGTCGACACTTCAGAAATGGAACCTCAGTCTTCTCTTGAGTCAATGCTTCTAGTTCTCCAAGTTACAGAACTCCACAGGCTCTGGGTCAGTGGCATTTGCAATGACAAGACTTTCTTTGGCAGATGGCACTCCTAACGTGTATGCTGGCCAATACAACGGCACTGGAGGAATGGGTCGAGCTTGAGGGGGACCAACGTTTAGACGTTGCTGTATACCCGAGTTCATGATCTCTGCCAAATTCGCTAGGCATTGGACAACTTGTCCCTGCTTTTCAATAGCAAGTTTGGCATTGTCATTGGCAGTGCGGGCATTGTTGTGAAGACATGGGTCTTGCTCCAATTGATAGTCCATTTGCTTGGTGAATAGTGTTAGTTGCATGTCAATCTTCGACCGCTCCACCTCACGTCCTGCTGTAGCTATATCCCTCATTTGCGTAGACATGGCATCGCCCGTTGCTCGGGTGGCTTCGGCAATCAAAGAATGCCCGGAAACACTTTGTCTGCGTATGCCTGTGCTATCGAATGCTTTGCTTCTAGTTGCATCATCAATGTCGGATGAACTCAAAATGACGGTCGGTGCTGGATCTAGGATGAAGGATTTGCCGCCCACCTGCGTTGATTCGACTGGCATCATAGATGACGTTACCAAGAACGGTGGAGGCCTCGAACTGCGAAATGGACGATCAGTGCTCCGCATGGAACCCCTGAATTCATCTATGTCGTTGCTGAAACGTGCTCCTTCAACTTCTTCGCCTTCACAGTTCACATTCTCGTGTTCCTCTTCCACGTCATCGCTGGTAGGTACTGTCGTGTTGTAGTTGTTGTCGTCAGTGGATATGAGATCTCGAGAATGGGGAGGCTGCATTGTTGGTCGGGATTGATACCACTCGTGAATTTGGAAGAAAGTCTCATGTGCAAAGGACCTTGGCAGTCCTTCAGCCTTTCTCTCAGAGCGACTCATGCTCCAGTAAGAAATTTTGTTCATGCCGCTCTGTGCGAAGTAATCAGCCAATCGCTTGTACTCTGGAATAAAGAGATTCCACTTAGACTTGCATGCAGCTGCATCTTGATGACAAGGAGAAGCTGCTGCTTCCATCACCTCATGGCTCACGCGTTGCCACTTTGTTGAATCAGAGAGCATCAACTATCGAGAGTCTTTGCACTGTGATTCTTTGGTTGACATTCTCCGCTTTGCATTGATGAGAGCGTTGATTTCTGCAGCTTCCCAATTCGACCCTCTTTCCTTGCGCGTTTTTTTTGAAGGTGGCGCTGAGGGACTATCCACAGCATGCATCAAAGGCTCCGACAGTCCCAGCGTGGCATGTGATGGAGCCACAGCACTACGCGGCAACGTGGATAAGCATCCTGCACGTGAACGGCAAACATTAGTGACTTTAGTTTTTTAAGAAAGAAAGAACAGAAGGTTTGACTACAGAATGAGTCATGTTTTTTCACCCATCACTGTGACTACGATCAACATGAGAAGTCTTGCACAGTAGAACGGAACCTGTGGACTTTATTGTAGCTGTGCAGTGCTCGAAGACATGTCGGATTGATTCCTGAGCTCCGGCAAGTACGGAAGACAGAGCAACATATGATGAGGACACAAGAATTTGGGCATTTTTCTATAATTTCCAAGCATTTTAATGGAGCCGCTAAGCACAAGGGACAATAAAGTTTATGTTCACGACGACTGTGTTCACTCTGTACACAAGGAATTAATCGACATCCAGACAGAAGCGGATGATGACGATGAGCAATCAGTCGTCATGCAAGAGACATTGTCAGGAATGTAGGATGACCAAGCTCAACTGGATCATGACTTCTGATTCTGTACAGAACGGTTTCTTTGAACTTTCATAACAATACAAACAAATACAGTGAGAATGAAGTTGTACCTGATTGCCCAGCACGCTTTCCCGAAGTCCAAACAACAATACATTTTCCTTCTTGACAATTAGACATGCTTCCGTCTTTAGTAGTGGACCACAGCTGCTGCTTCAACGAACAAAAGCCACCTACTTCAAGCGATGCTAGCACTGCAACAGTCCGACAAGAGTCACCGTCGCGGCGCTGGAGTTGAATGATGCGCTAAATCTATGGTGCACGAACACGTCCGCGATTGCTGCCGATGTGATTTGCAAGTGTGTAGGACAGCATTTTGAAGCTTTCATCACCATCTTAGTAGCCGCCCTCCTTAAATTTGCGTTACCAGAACGCAAACACGTGATGTGTGCATGGCATGACTTCGCCGACAAACTTTGATTACGTCCTTTTTTTCCTCCGTTTCTTCATATTTTAATATTTGCAAGCCTCTTATTTAAAACTTCATCGCCCACTTTGCGTAATCGCTCTCCAAATCCCATTTAATGTAACAACGCTTTCTAGAGACTTAAATGTACAGAAATGCCTGATTTCGCTGCTACAAAGAAACTGGCGGCCAAGGACGTACTTCACATATCTGGTGGACCCGTCGGGAAGTAAGCACCGCGGTTTCCGTGCTACCGAACCGCATACACATAGGCTCGGAATTATTGCACCTCCTCAGTGCGAACCCTCTCTGCAAGTGCTTCTTTACTTTCCCCCCTTTGCTATGCCGTAGCAATTGGTGTGAAGGTATCCTTATTGCTTTCGTTTCGGCTTAGTTTCAAGCTTGCTTCAAAGTCAATTTCACTACCCTTGTAAACGTGTTTGTTCAAATTTTGGCGAGGGAGCTAATTAAAGGCTGAATATTGTACTTTTCTTCATTTGACTTGATATTGGGAGTAATCAGCCTAGCTAGTTGAACAACATTACGAATGCTCAATCTTAATTAATTTGCAGGATTTCAGTAATTGAAAATCACATTTGGAACCACGTACTGAAATTAACGTCATTAAAGCTAAATCATTTTAACAATACTTGTCAATTGATTTTGGTGATTTTGGAGGATTGTAAAGAGTTACAATCATTTTGAATATAAGGTAGTGTGCTGTAAAAGCGCCCATCTTCTTCAAACCGCCCCTATTTCTAGGTGGAGAATGGAGATGGGGTGATCCTTAAATGGACCAGTTTAGCAATTGAATGCATCAAGAAAAAATCGTTTTTCTATTGTAAGAGCCAATCATTGTCTTTGATTTGTGCACATCTCTTTACAAGTTGTAAGTGGACAGATTTTGGAAGACCTATGTTCACAAATAGGTGCCTATGCCCCATATCTTTGAAAATTTATAAGTAGTTCAAAAATGCTTGGAAAAATACAAAACCACTTGTGTTAGGTTCTACATCTACTTTTCTTTCTCTGAAAAATGATCTAAAAATATTTTTGTTCACGATAGCCTGTGAAAAAGGCGGACCAGCCCTTAAATGGTCGCTTTAAGAGCATATTACCTTACATTGCAATGGAATTGAAGAGAACTTAACTTAGGATTTGTGTACGTAGCTGTACAACAATATTATAATGCAAACATATTGAGCATTGAACATGTCAACATCATCCCTGAGTCCAAAATTACCCCCACCTTTTCCCTATCTCGGGCACAACACTAAACATGAAGGTTACAAAGCTCAAGTTTGAGCAAGTGTATTAATCAAGGATGCTTACAAAGTCTCAAGTAGAAAATAAATACAATAGAGTGATGCTGAGAATAGGTAGAATGAATGAACAATGTTTTAACAAAGTATATAAAGAAAAATAAGCCTAGTCATAGGATGAGTGATAGAATAGTGAAGTGAGCACATAGCGCAACACCCCTTCTTGCTCACAGCCTAACCCCCTCTTCCTAAAAGGTTTTGAGAAAAAAGATTCAAGATTAGAAGTGCACGAAGAAAGATGTCGCGTCAATTGTGGTGGCCAAAAAAAGCTGTTGTATTTTGGGAATAGATAGAATCTTTCTCAATCATGGTAAGAGGCCAAGTAACCTAGGAAAAAATGGGGTTTGTTTTGGTGTTGTTGAACGCAAGAAGTATTTGGATATTGATACTTGCAGGGGAGTTAGTAATACATGATACTGGAGCTATGGCATTATACAATAATAATGTGGCGACTAAGTGAGTGGCTAGTAGATCGATGTTCTACTAGTTGATGGCATTGATGCAAGATTTCCAACTTGTAGAGGAAGCAAGCTCTCAATCGACAAGGACAAAGCTTGTAAGTGAGAAATAAGAAGTTATAAAAATTGAGACAGAAGATGAATTGTGGTAGGATTATTTTTCTAATCCCAATGCATGATGGGATAATCAAGGAAAGATTAGATGTTTGGAGGGGGCATTGGAGGGCCGTTTTAGGCCCATTCCTAATGCTATGAACCAACCAATGTTGGTCAAAATAAATATAATAGTAAATAATAATAAGAAAATTCAATATTTAAAAATTACTCCCTCCGTCCCATAGTTATCTTCCTATTGGCTTAAATTTTTTGTCCCAAAATGATCTTCTTGTTGCACTTTGTGGCATTGGAATAGATCAAATTTGTCTTTTGATTGCTTTTTTGGACTAAAAAATAACTTTGGAGTAGTAGTTTCTCCTTCATCCATGCAATCATCAATCAAAAGACAAATCAAATGATTGGAGGGACCAATCAACATTGTTTGTTCATATTTTTTGCATCTCTTTTAGTATTTCCCAGTTGAAGGAGATGAAGCTTTGGGAGGCAAATTAGAGGTCAAAACATAGTCTTAGGCATGTATCTAATTCCCTCTTAAATGAAAACTTTAGACTCAACAATTATAAGTTCAACTGTGCTATTTGAAATGCCCCTCAAATTATACTTTTCAATACTCCCAAACTACAATTCAAAAAAGGCTCTAAAGCACAAAGTTTCTTGGACATTAAGTGTAGTGCAAAATAGATCTCTAAAATGTTATTTTTAGCCTTAATCTAGAACATTGTGTCCAACACAAAGATCATTTTGGGATGGAGGTAGTAATAATTTATTGTTATTATCTGGCAATCGCTTGGCCACATTAGACTATTAATATAGCCGAGTTTCCATAGTCCGAAAACTCGGGGAATTTATAGTCCTATAAATTAGATGAATCTCATCTAATGTAAGCATGCCGCATTTAAATACTTTTGAACTTTCTAAGGGTGTAGAATTAATAATAGATTAAAAAATGGTCATTTGGAGATAATGCAAAACATCAAGAGATCCATGCAAAACATCAGGAAATCAATACAAAACATTTGAAGATCTATACAAACATCTAGAAATCTATAGATGTTATTATCCAAAGATATTTGAATGTTTTGTCCAAAATTCACCTAATAGTCCAAAAGTAGTTAAATGTGGCATAAGTGGAACCCACAAGCCCCAAATTTCAAATAAAAGTCAACTAGAAAGGCTCTTTGGATTGATGGTTGGTACACCTTGGAGTGGGTGAGGGTTAAGTTTGGGAAGAAAAGGTCCTAGAAAATCAGGTCAATAAGGATATTGGTATGGAAGGAATGTCTATGTTGTGGCGGTTTGTATCTAGAATAGTGAAGGGAACTGGCTTAGTGAAAAAATCCGCTTTCTTTTAGTTAAAAAGAAGAAACGAAATTGCGGACAATATCTTTGGTATGGACTTTCTTTCAAATAAACTGATCTTGGATGTTGATATATTTTGTCCGAGAATGTAGAATGGGGTTGTACATGTGTTAACCAAATACACAATTGGTTGTCGCTAGACAATGTGATTGGTTGATTTGGTGATTCTCCATTAGAAGAGATGTGAACCTTAAAAATGTCTGTTGGTTTTCCTTACTAATTTTGTAATGATAGAAGTTAAAACATGAATACAAAATATTGCCACTATAGCATTACAACCCAAGTAGGCAACAAGCTGGAGCATTCTAATAAGTCAAAGGCATGTAGAAACCATACACAAATCCAAATAATCATCAGAGGAAGATATGGCGGATTGGCAGGATATATGAAGATATTACGGGATTTTCTTTTTGCATGCTCTCAACATGTGTCCCTTTGCCTCAACAACTTCCTTGAGTATCTCCAATACATTTTTGTGGAAATTATGGGTTCCACTAGATAGCTTTGCAAACCTCTGTTTTTTCTCCAAATTCATAGTAGTTCAATTTTTCACTTACTAATACTACCAGGAAAACCCAATTCGACAGCCTCGTTTGAGAATTATATCACAAAATGAAGCAACACTTGTATTCTAAAGAGAAATTCTTTGTTGAAATTTCTTTGTAAGGACTCTAGTTTTGGTTGGAGGATGATTGAGTCTGGTGATTGAGCTGAATAGGGATTTTGAAAGCAAGGTTACTAACATTACTTGAAAAGACTAATTTGACAACTTTGGTGTAGACATTCGGATACTTATACTTACATAGTTGTTATGGCGATTATTTTGCCAGAAATGGCAGCAATTCAAGAATCAAATAATCAAATTGCATTATGTTTTGCTAAGGATTATTCTCCTCAAAGCGTGATAATCCGTGATTGTTGTCTTCAATTTTGTTTTGAGAATTTAGGGTTTCAAAAATGCGACCCTGTTCTATTTTGCAAGCATTACAAAAAATATGAGGCCTCAACAAGGCCGTGAGTGCTGATTTTCGGGACCCGCGGGTGATATTACGGAAAAAAAAAAAAAAAAAAAAAAAACTTTTTTTTTGGAAAAAGAATAACTTTTTTTTTTGGAAAAAAAATAACTTTTTTTTTTTTCTTTTTCCCAAAAAAAAAATTGAAAAGTGACGTCACGCTTATGTGGCGCTGACGTCAGCGCTGGCGTGGAACTTCGACCACGTCAGAATTTCAGTTTCTGAAAAAAAAAATTTGAAAAAAAATTCCGTAGTATCACTACAGGGTCCAGGCTTAACGGCCTTCCGGAGGCCTCATATTTTTTGTAATGCTAGCACTTTGTACAATGATCTAGACAAAAATGGTGAACCTATTCCAAGAACACTTTGAAGTGAATTCTTGGATGTTGTTGCAGCTTGGGTTGAAAGGTGGGCATAGTAGAGACTCTAAAAAGCATAGAGGGGAAAGCATTGAAGGTGCATACAAAGCTTTTATTGTAAAATTTGTTGTCAATGGAGGGAAGGGTTCAAATGTAGTTGTTCAACACACATATTAGTATCAGCAGCTTATATTGGATTCGAATCTCCCAATCCCAATTCAAAACTTTGGGATCAATTGTAAATTTATAACTCTATATTGTTAAACTTTTTGCTATCTTGAATCCTACATATGATGTACTAGATAATGTCATATGTATTGGCAGTTTTTATTTTCTTCATTGTTTAATTTGATGGTAGGTTTTTATTGTCCATAGATTTGTATCCATTGGAGTATGAAGATTCTGTAGATGCAAAGAGTATCATGTCTACTATTATGGTTGTGCATGCAGACATAGGAGCAACATATAGAAGAGGACAGATGCCCAAAGAGCTTTTGAATGACAATTTTTTTTTCTATAACGCAAAGTATCATTCTCCATCCGTGAATGGCAAATATAAGCGTTTAGAACCCATTCCATTAGAAAATTTTGATGACACTATATGGCCTCTTCCCGACATGTTAATTACAGAATCTTATAGAGTTTGCATGCACTTAGATTTTATGTCATTCATGAAGCCAACAATTAGAGGTAGACAAACTCATTACAATAGTTCATGCTAGTGCATGTTATGGTCGATCTCTTTTTAGTAGATCCTAACATTCACAAAACCAGTACTATGTTTGTTTTCCGAAATCTTTTGAAAACCTTGCTTGATCCTTCATGGATTGTAGATGGGATGCCAAGGTAAATTAAGGAGATGATGTAGTTAAATGCAATGTGGATCTTAGCACAATAGTGTTCTATTTTCACATTGCTAGGTCTATTAGTCTATACTATACATTACCTTTCAATTCAATTGGAAACTCTTGATGGACAAATCACAATGCGTGCCTATAGATCAAACTGGACCCATTGAGATTATAAATGTGAATTGTAAAAATGGAGACAATAGGAGTGTACAAGTAGAAGCTGGGAAAGACTAGCTTCTAAGTAATGTTAGACATGAGAGTTTGTTCACCTTAGGCGACGAATGCCTTCCAGACTTCAGTCTTCATATCATTTGGGAAGGACTTGCTACTTTGAAGGTATGCTTCCTAGACTTTTCACTCTGTAAATTGTAACATTAGTCAATATTTTGCTAAAATTTATTCTCCTCAAAGCATTGACAGATGGAAAGAAGATATTACAGCCATACTTATCGAGCTACTAAATCCATAGAGCCCATATGGGATACGTGATTTCAATCTTTAAAAAATATTATCTAATGTGAGCTAGGATGATCTTCACTCGTAGATGTACAAAAGAATGAACTAATCGACTTTGATGGACTAATGACATTCCATTCCCTTTGATGTTTTAAGGTAAATAGAAGAACAAAAAAAAAGATTATAGCAAACATTTTACATTCCACTAAAGTCGAAGTGCATGCTAAGAACTGACGCTCTCATCGTAGCTCACGGCATCACTCTCAAATTCAAGATCTTTTGGTAAGGCTTCACTGCAGGAATAAACCTAGCCTTTAATGGGGCTCCATCTAGGTTTTCATTCTAGGTTTACTATGTTAAAAAATCTTAATAAATTGACAAAACACCAATAGTACCAATTGAATTGTTCCATTCTTTGGATCAATGTCCTGTTCTGATTCTAGCACACACAATTTGTTAAGGTAAAAATGCCTCATTACATCATGTACACAATCTGCAAATGAAAATAGGCCTTACATAATTACATGAGCAACATTAGGTAGTAATAAGCATATAGTTGTATTGATAATAGTATAAATGACATCCCAAATTCAGACAGAATATTGTGACATAAATAAGAGAGCATTTGGAGAGCATTGTGAGCCCTCAAGTTAGCACTTGAAGCTCTGGATTTATTTTTTGCGATTTACTGTTAGTTTTTTGTGTTAATTCACGCAAAATAGCATGAATTAGTAGTTGAGAGGAGTTTGGTAGAAGTCCCTACCAAATTAGTGAGGAACCTTCCTAAATTCATGGAAAGCACAAAATACTATGCTTTTCTATGTTTATGTCTTTAGTTCAGTGTCTTAGAGTCCATATTAATGTATTAGAGAGATGTGATGAAGTGAGAGTTAGCCAGTTCTAGTGTCTTGTCCATGTAACACTTGACATGTGAATACATGTGACATCCTGGCTAAAGTACAAGAGTCCATATCAAAGTTTAGAAGTATCTCGATCCAATTCATGTAGAATATGGACTAGTTACATGAAGACCTATAAATGTTGAAGAATATGAATCAGAATGAAAAGTAGAAGAAGGGCGAGGTGATTGGAGCTTACAGAAAGGTGCTTTTAGGATAAAAGCACGCCAAGAGATCAACAACGGAGCTAATCATCCACAACAACCCCGGTACCAGAATAATTTCTCCCCGGGCGGAAATTATTAAGGAATTGCTAAAATTAGCATCCTTATTGGAGGTTTGGTTTTGCCCTTGGCCTTTGGACACTTCCCAAAAGATTGCCCAAAAGTTTCGGGATTTTACAAAACTCCATGATGACTCTATGGGAAGTCAACCGCCTTTGAAACTGATAGTAATTTCTTAGAAATTACCCAGAGTGCGGTAAAATCTCACTAAAAATTAGATTAGAGTTTTATGTATTAGATAAGCGACTTGTTAAGTTTGAAGACTTTCTGATAGTCAGAAGTACCCGAATCGGCAACGACATCAAATTTAACAAGAATTTACAACACAACGGCGAGTTGACCGACGAGCCAGGAGCTAGCGGTGTCCGAATGTCGCAAACAAGGAATGTTTTCTTACTATCACGAACCTTCCAAGCAACCCTAGCCAATTAGTTTTCTCGGAAAACTGAAATTCCATTAGTTGGAATTTTGACTTTTCTTTAGAATTACCGTTAGTGGTTTTTACGAATATTTACAGCCTGGAAGAAGGGGGTAGAAGGTCCCCTACACTAATTGGGGTCTTCTGAACGCGATGGCGCAATCGGTTTTCAAATTGGAATTTTTCCCTAAAAGATAGACAAGGTCAGCTCTTAGTTTGACTTTTTTAGAGTAATTTGTAGTAATTCGAGGTTAATTAACAAAATATCTTGGTGAAAATCGAAGATTGGATTTAGTTAAGATGTCAAATCTTTCCTTTAAAAGCCAATTTAGATTAAACTAAGAATATTTGGGATTGACCTAGGATTAAATTGCAAAATATCTAGGTTAGTTAGGATTATTTTCATAAAATCTTTGGGGACAATCAAGGATTTGATTTAGGCAAGATTTCAAGGCTAATTAAAGCCTCCAAGGAACTTGCTTGAGGACCTTCCTTCCTATTAAACAAAGATTAAATGCAAAATATCTCATAATAGTTTAGAATTTAGTTAGATAGTTAGTTAAACATTTTTTAACCGACAACTTATCGGGAAGGGCTTGGCTCGAGTATAAAAGGCCTCCCCTCGAGGTTGTCGGTACCCTCATTCTTATTTCCAAAACTCTCATTTTCTTTTCTCTTTGGTACTGACATGTTGTCAGACCAAACCTTATTTCCATTTCTTTATTGTTGCTCTGTTGTACTACCAACACGTTGTTGGAGCACTTTAAGCCAAAAATTGGCTAATTCCTTCTATTTCTTTGCATTTTCCGCTAGTTCTCTTGTGTTTTGAAGGACTAGAGGGTCCCTTCAAAACCTATTGCTTTCTTGTTTGAATTTGGAGGTCGAAAATCCCAAAACTTGATTCTTTGCCTAAATTACTTGAATACTAATCCATTGTAACGCGTGAACGCATTTGGTACTAAAATACTTAAAGCGGCGAGGCTTGACCTTGCCAAAAGTATCTTAGACTAATTTCCTACTCAAAGTTCGTTGTATAACGGAATTTGAGGTTTAATTGCTAATGTTCGGTTAAACACTTTCATGTGTACCTCCTTTAGCAGTTAATTGATTGACTTTGACTTGAAATTTTGGAAGATTCGTTTCTAATGTTCGGTTAAACACTGTCATGTGTACCTCCTTTAGAATCTAACTTTCGAAATACTTAAATTGGCTGAAGAAGCTCCGTTTGTCCTGGGGTTGACCCCGCACGGCGAAGCTTTGACTTTTTGAACCCTCGAACCAGATACTTGAAACTTAAAATTGTTCGATTTGACCTGGGGTTGTCCCTACACGGCAAAGCTTTCACCTCAACGAAAGTTTACCTTGAAGCTTGAAAGAATACTTGGGAAAACCCCTTGGTGTGCTGGCTATTTAAATCAAAAACCTTCATCAAGTGGTTCCCTTTCTTCCGCTAGAATTTGCTCATTTGCTTTTTGCTTTCCTTGCCAAAGTTATGGATTTTATTTGATTGTTTAGCTTTTAGTTTAGTCGCTTTGCTAGTTATTAACCCAAAAATCCCTTAGTTAGAATTTGCTTGCTAGTTGCTTAGAAAAAACCATCCAAAAAGCCTCAAATCATTAGTTAGATCCCATAGAATTGCTTGCTTTAGTCATTATTCCCCCAAAACCCAAAAAACAATTAGTTAAAAGTTGCCTTGTTTTAGAAAGAGTCAAATCCCAAAAATTAGCTTAGTTGATCTCTTTCATTTTGATTAGTTTAGTTTTGTTGTTTTTTCTTTCCTTCCAGTTAACCAGTCAGTTAATAGAAATTAGAACTAGTTCAAAGATCAGAAAAGGAGTTCATGTGACAGAACGAGAGACCAAGGCAACAGAACGAGTGACCAAAGCGACGGAATGAGAGACCAGGGCGACAGCACGAGCAAACCAGGGCGGAAGGGGGCCAGTACGTGTCACTACCAGGGGTTGGCTGAGAACGGAGTGCAGTGGCTGAGAACGGAGTGGGTTTGGTCTGGAGTGAAGTCCAGAGAGTCCAGGGGTTGGAAATCCAAAGTCCCCAAAGTCGATTATCCACAAAATTTCCATAAGCTAAGGCGGTTGTTGCCACGCTACCAACTTTTTTGCAAATTTTGGAAAATTTGAACACCAAGGATTTTGAACTAACATTCGCCTCGGTTCTTCAATCTCTCAAAACACCATCGCCAAGAATTCAACAACAACATCATAAGAAGTGAAAGAAAGCGAGATCATAAGAAGGTTAACAAGGGAGGACAAAGAATAAAGGAGTTAAGGTTAGTATCTTACTATTGAAATTTGAATTGTTTTAATTCTTCTATTCTTTTCGTTAGTATCTTACTATTGAATTTTGGATTGTATTGATTATTCTATTCTTTTCGTTAGCATCTTACTATTGACGTTAGATTGTTTGGATTGCAAAATTCCTTTTACTATTCATCGATAGATTTGTTTTGATTATTTTAAGCTTATTTTATTAGATTACTATTCATTTTGTTGATTTTAGTTATTAATTAGGATTCCAAAGACAAATTAGTTGTTGTTTTGTTGTTTGGATTTTGTTTTATTAGGCCTAATAAGCCAAATAGATACAAACAAACACCAACTAATATCTTGGAATATTTAACGAAATAACGATTAAACAATTGGCAATCGAATAAACTACTATTCATTGAAAACTTGGAAAACATGAATTAAATTTATCATTTAATTTAATTTCCCAAAATCAAAGGATTAGTTTTAAATTGCCAAAACTAACAAACTTGGACTTTTTAGATAGGTTTAGAAACAATAATACTAAGATTTTTTCCAAATACATGAAAGACAATGGAGAATTTCGAGGAGACGATTATGATGGTGTTTTGCGATGATGGGACGATCGACATTCTCGATACTGAGGTATGAATTTCAAAACTTTTCTTTTGTTTTCTCTTTTGCTTTCATTCTTTAAAAATTAGATTAGAAAACTAAAACTAACAAAATTAGGAATCCGATAGCTAGTTAGAATTTAAAATCATTGGAAAACCTTAAAAAACTTAACTATAACCGTGAAAGTAATAATTAGATTAACTTTGAGTGAATTTGGAAATCGAAATAGTAATTTCATCCAAAGGAATTTCAAAAGAAATCTAACGTAATTTAGGGATCTAGGAAATATTAGAATAATTGGGAAAATTAAACCCTAATTTATCCCTTAAATTCTACACAAAACTTATTGAAACCGAATTCCATCCAACTGAGGGGAATTTTCATTCATTCATAAGTTTTTACCTAGAAGTCCAAAATTCTTATTTTTTACCATTATAAGAAAGTAATTCATCACTTTACCCATAAAAACCATAAAACTATAGAAAATTACTAAAATTAGAATAATAACTTAGAATTAGGCTTAATTAAAGAACAATTAGGAATATTCTCAAGGAACAACTAGGGAATCTTTGGAAACCATAATCTTTTAGAGAATCTTTTTAAGATTCCAAATCCACCTTTTACTTTTAAAACTACTTTAATTTGAAAGAATAAAAGTGTGGATAAAGATTGGGCCTAAATTTGGATGAAAATTCCGAAACTAGATTAAAATTAGGTTTTTTCTCAAAATTCCATTAGTTAACTTAATCAACCTTTTAACCCTGAAATTTAGATTTATTTCACATTATTTTGCTATTTTTAGTTGACGGATGAAGTTTTTAGGATAGAATTAAGGGCCGGATTTCATCCACGCATAACTTTTGCTAGGAATATCAGAATCCAGCTTGCTTTACCATTTCGGAAAGGGCAAATTGTATTCTTTGATTTAGATTAGGTAGAATTTTAGTTCAGTTAGAAGTTTAATCGCATTTAATTAACCCTTAACAACCTTTATTTCTTAACTATTAGTGTGTTTTGAAGCATTTAAATTAGGTAAAATCAACATAACAAAGTGTCCATTGCTTGGAAGGCCAAAGAACACTACGTTTCATTTCATCCCCTAGAGATTACTTTTTATGCCGCTAGAATCCGTGTGCACGTTTTACCTCTGAAGGGGGGAGATTAAAACACTCACAAGCATCAATCTTGATCCAAGAAACACCTAATTTGAACGTTTTCGTGGACTTCTTAACAATATCATCTATATTATGTTACTATCATTTCCAATAATTCCTCTCTCCTACACTACTATTTATATATTCAATAAACACTTGTCTTTTTTATTTCGACCACCTGAGCCACTTAAACTTGTTGTTTTTCTTGCATGTGCTTAACTTGGTTGATATTGAAAAAGCCATAGAGCCATAGCATAAAAGTTGATCAACACAAAACTCTGTGAATACAATAGTTATTTATTTGTGCAATTCTTAGTACAACTTGGAATTCAATCAAATAGTGATAAAATGATTTTTCTCATATTTTTTCCTTGTTTGCATTTTGTCTATTGGTATCATGTTTGTTCAAAATATTTTTGTTCAAATGCCAATGTTCAATGGCGCCTTAGTTCCTCTAACCCCACAAAGGGGAAGAATAAGGGGGAAGAATAAGGGGGAAGAAGTTGTTTGAATTTGGCACCTTTAGGCTCCTACAATAACTCTTCTAATGAAATTGATAAAAAAATCTTGAACTGCACATTCATCGTCTATTGTGATTGTCCTGCAAAATTGATTGCTCTCATCTATAGACAATATCTAGACTCTAAGAATTCATGCCTTGTTCTTGGCGCCAACAAATTACACATCAACATTGGTGCCAATCACATCAAATGTTGGTGGCTGCATTGTCACAATATCACAATTCAAGAACCCTTCTCTATCATTGATCAAAAGCCAGAGTGGCAAGCATCATTGAAGATCTCAAGGCAATCATTGCAGATTTTGGGGCCATAAGTCCCTAACTAACAGTAGTAAGTTCTCAATGGCATTTTCCAAGCCCAACTTCTCTATTTAAAACCAACCCCTTAGAGGGTTCAATTCTCCCCTAATGCCAAGTTCTTTGAATAAGTAGTGAAGATAGACAATATCTTTTGCAGCATTGCTTTGGACCCGATATTCAGCCTCGATTGTAGACAAATATACATGTTGGTTGTAATTTACTTGACCATAAGATATTAGAATTGTCAAGTTTATATATGATACTTGAGGTAGAGCGTCAACTATCTAGATCTTGACCCCAATCAATGTCAGCAAAAATTTACAATGGTCTAAGCTATTGTGATAAAAAATGTTATAGTTTATAATACCTTTTAAATATTGCAAGATGTATTTTGCATCTTGAAAATGTGTTTCTTGTGATTTGTCTATATAATGATTCACGCAAATGATGGCAAGACTAATATTAGGTCAAGTTTTTGTATCATACAATAAACTACCAATTAGGGAGCGATAAGTGTAAGTATCAATATAGGGTGTTGCCGTATCTTTGCAAAGTATAAGCTTAGGATCCTTTGTCAATTTTGTGGGATTGCATGTGTGGAGACCAAAGTGTTGAAGCAATTTGGAGACATAGGATAGCTGATGGATAAAAATCCCTAAGTTGTATAGTTCAATCTCTATCCCGAGATAATTAGTGTTAGCATTGAGGTAGATCTGTCATTTTGATTTTGTTTTGTAAAGCTTGTTTTGAATTTTGAATATTGACAAAATCAATTCTATTTATCTAATAATGAAGAGATCATCGACATATACACGAATAATTATGATTAATCCATTTCAATGTAGATAATATAAATTGGAATGTGCTTCACTACAAATAAGGCCTTATAAAAGAAGCCAATGGTCTAGAGTAGAATACCAAGCGTGGGGTGACTAGTGAAGGCTATAAAGAGCTTGTTTGATGCGACATATTTTTGTAGGATCTCCAAATTTCGGAAAGCCTTCCAGTATTTTTATGAATATATTACCTTTAATAATGTCATTTAAGAAAGCTATAATGACGTCCATAAAACGAGATGGCCATCTGTGAGCCCCCTAATTCATCACTTGGGACTCACAATCTTTTTTTTTCATTAATATTAAATTAAACTAACAAAATTATATGAAAAGCCCAAAAAAGAGTGTAGAACCAGAATAGGTTTGTCACATACCAATATAACATTTGGTCTATAATAGAGTATTTCTCCTAGAATAACCCCAAATCCCACTTGTATATAGGTTAGATCCGCGGAATTAGTGGGAATTGCTAGGTATGAGGGTTCTTATCCAAAATAGCCTAAATCCACATGGCACGCGACTGTAGTAGCCAAATTGGTCTAAGGGAAGTCCATGGAGGTTCGTAGACAGATTTCCGAAGATAGGTTTCAGTTCCCCATTCTAGCGACAAATAGTAGAAACCCTAATTGTTAGCATGCAAGTGTCACTCCCTCAAAATGGGTCAGCAATGGAATCTATGGCTACCGGATTGTGATCTTGGTTTGGAAACATGTCAGGGGTCAGAAGCGAAACCCATTCGTCAAGATTCTCCTACACATAAAAGATTCCCTAACTACCGGTAAATACGAGGAGCCAAGGTTTTGCCCCCCCTTGACAAATGTGCCAGTAAAAGACATGAGCTGACACATCTCTTGTAAAACTCCATGAGAGGTTCCCCAAGAAGTTTCGGAATTTTTTGGATTGCAAAAATATCCCTTCTAGACAGTCAACCGCCTCAAAATCTGATGGGAAATTTCTAATAATTCCCTAAGGTACGGTAAAATCTCACTAAAAATTAGTATAGCTTTTTTTATATTAATAACGAGCCCCGACAAGTTTCAAGACATTTTGATAGCGGGAGGAACCTGAACCAGTAAGATGCCTCCAAAATTACAACGTGGGGGAATTTGCGTGAAGTTGACCGGCATCTCGGGGGCACACAAAGTCAAAACGAAGTCAACAAAGGGTCTTTTCCCACTCCCTCAAGCCTTCTGGACAACCCTATGTAGTTACTTTTGTCATAGGAGTCAACTGCCAAGAGTTAGATTTTTACCACTTAATTAAACAAAAGTTGGGGCTAGGTGGCGGTGAACTTTTCACATTGGAGTAGGGGGTAGGAGGGCCTTTGGACTAAAAATGGCCTTCTGGAGCCATTAGCGCTGTTCATTTGCAATTTGGAGTTAATCTCCAAAAGTTAGAGTGTTGGTCTAGCATAGATGATAGATAGTCAAAATTTAGGGATTTGGATGAAAATCTTGGAGGATAAGGATGAAAATCTGAATCGATAAGGTTACTAGTAGGAAGTTAGGGGGAGAGTGGGCCCTTGGAAACCTATATAAGGGCTCCACTTTCCTCTCTAAAATCACCCCCTTCATTTTGTTATTGGGTCCGTGGGTCCAAGTTACTTTAGATATTTTGGCATTTGAAGCCAAAAACCTCTATGGTGTTTTTTGAGCTCTTTTCAAGCTCCATTGTTCTTAAAATTCAAGCTTTGAAGTTCTTTGGGAGTCCTTCGATCTTGTTTGTGCGTGTCATTTGGTTCTTCCTTCTTTTTGTGTTCCTTTGGACTAACATGCTTTTTGAAGTATCATTGTCTTAGTTGTACTAACCCTAAAGATACCCCCCACCGTACCTTGGCAATGCCACTTTTGGGGGCCTTTAGTGTGTAGGTCTTTTATTGCCACATTGTCCTCACGTACGTGTTTCTTTTTCTAAGTGTGATCCTACCTTCTACTAACATTTCCTTTGTTGAGTGGACCCCCCTACGGGACGGCGAAGCTTTGACCTCATTGTGTGTTTTCTTTAAGTGTGTCTATTCTACCCTCTTCTAAAAACTCCTTTGTTGTGTGGACCCCCCTACGGAACGGCAAAGCTTTGAACTTATAATCAAGCCAAGTCCTACAGTGTGTGTTAAACCGTCCCGCACGACAAAGCTTTGAACCTGGGAGTGCCACAAAGTCCTAAAGTTGGTGTTAAATCCAATCGGTCAGCAAAGCTTTGAACCTCCCCAGTCTTTAGCTCCAAGGTCTAGTTTCCAAGACATTGTTGGAAACACCCAAAGTTTAGATTCCAAGAGATTTAGTGTTAGCCAAGTTTTAGCCAAGTCCAAATTTTAGCCCAGTATAGCCAAGTCCAAAATTTTATCCAAGTTTTAGCAAAGTCCAAAGTTTAGCTTCCAAGATTGGTTATGAGTTCCTAGAAAAAAAAAACCAAATAATCATCCTGTGACGTTTAGCTTAGGTGACCTTCCTAAAAATTGGGGCCTAACCCCCCGGACGGCAAAGCTTCGATCCTGGCACTAACTCCCCACAAAAAAATCCAATTTAGTTTTGTGTTAGTGGGTTCCCCTAAGGGAACCCAGGGGTGTGGATTTTAGAAAAGGCCAGCCAATACACCAGCCAGCATACTGATCGGCGCCTAGCCAGCATACCAACCTACATATAGCCATCGGCAATTAGCTTGACTAAACTTGAACCTCAGCCATCAGGCCAATTGGCTTGACTGAACGTGAAATCTGATTACTACTGGATTTCCAGACCAAACGGGACGATGCCTTGCGGGGCCCCAACTAACCTTTTTTATTTATTTTTTATCATACTAAGACTCAAATTTTGGAATCCAGTTAGGGGGGAGGAAAAATCAGATTGGAACTTAAAAGAACACAAGAGGGAGGGGGGAGAAATAGAGGTCGCCACTCCACGCGCCATTTGCACAAAAACGTCCAATCTAACCTACATCACAACCAAACAAGTCTACAAACAATGATGAAGGATTTGGAAGAAGGAGAGGTTATAGGAAGAAAGGAGAGAGATGATCAATAGTAGCCTACAAGTAGTATTAGCACCATCTATGACAAAAATCTAGGAAATCCATTAGGGACCATTGAGGGAGAGATTAGAATGACACAAAGTAAAAATACATAAGAAGATAGGAAGTACTACCAATCCTCTTGGAATACAAGGGGATAAGTTGTAAGACCACCATCAAAATATGGTTGGAATAGTGCCAAGGTAAAAGAAAGGGAGGAAACCAAGGAGAAGGGAGAGTACACTAGGGAAAGAAGGGACCAAGAGGGGCCCCAAAATTGTAAATTGAAGTCCCTTACAAAGGAATCCAAAGAAGTAATTGGACATTCCATGACTAGGGGGGACCCCGGGATGGGGAGCTTAGGGGCACAACCCCACCCGGCTCGGGGAGGATGGTATGAGGTTGGACATTAATTCCTTTAGTTTCCGTTTTCTGCATTCTAATTAGCAAGGTAGGATTAGGGCCGAGAGCTAGGATCACCAAGACCAAAAGTCAAAACAAGTTTGAGCATAGAATCATATAGTACATGTCTAGAGGTTTCCGAAAACATAAGATACGTAGAAATTGGAGTTGTAACAAAGAAGATAGGAATGGATGAAGGTTAGACCCAAAATTAGATGAAAAATTAGAAGAAATGACTAATCGAGGGAGGACTCAAGTAGGTGGTAGTAATAGGAAATTAGAACCCCAGGAGACCCTTAGAAGTAAAGTTCAAACTCCCAAATTAATAGAAATTAGCGGATCAAGTTCGAAGTATTGCCTAGCGGCCAAACTTCATCCGTAGCTAGCTCCTTGTAGGGAAGTCCAAATCCAAACCCACTTAGGGTTCCGGATAGGGTAGAGTAGGCACTACAAGATAAAAAATAGAGCGTCCCCCACAATAGCAAGTAGCACGGACTAATTCAACCCCCTTTAGATAAGAATAGAAGCCATACTAGAGTTGGCCACATAGACCGAGGTCCAAAATAAGTGTAGAATCCCTTGGGAAAGATTTAGACCAACCCAAGTTAGGTTAAGGAGGTCCAGAGGAGGCAAGCCTTAGGTTTCTAGGATTGGCATGATGCAATGTCCAACCTAGGCTAGTTAGATTAAAACTTTAGAATTCCCAAGCCGGATCACCGTAGTATTCACAATTGTACTAGTTACCTAGGAACGGTTACCATTCCCGTAATTCCTTTGGCATAATTAGGATAGGTAGGATATCTAGCAAAAGATCCATTGCTTGGAAGGCACAACGGATCAACATTAGGCACCCCGTAGGATAGAAATTAAAGCTCCCCCTAGAATTTGGTTGTGCTCGTGTATTTACCAAGGGTGGGTAAATAAACGCTCACACCATTTGTGAGTGTTTTCAACTCCACCCCTAGAATAAAAAACGTATACACGGATTCTAGTAGCTTTATTAATCTAAATTCTCTAAGGGTGTCTAATCCTAGTCCAATTCACGCATTCTAAAAAATAAACACTCTATTTGTAATGTTTTAATACCTAATTTGAATTTAAAACACTAAAAACACCTAAAAGTTAGAATTTCAAGGACTTTGTATGACCTAACCAAGCACTAGACTTTGAATCTGAAACATATTTCAAGTGAAAATATAACCTAAACTAATCTAATCTAACCTATAGAGCATAAATTTTCCATTTCAAAAAGATAAAATATTTTAAATTTTGACCTTCCTAGCCAAAGATATTTGAGAATGAAGTTTTACCTATTAATTAGCCTATCAAACTTCACCCATCACATTTTAATAACAAACTAATTCAAAATCACTTCATATTTCAGTGTGAGTTTTCTAACTTATTATATTTCTAATGTCTGAAAGTTTTCCTACTGAACGTCAAAGGCAAGATACTTCATCCAATTACAAGTTCAAACTTCATCCATTCGTAATTTCCAAAAAATGAATTAATTTTAAACTTTTAAATTGGTTCTAGAATCTTCAAAAGATTTTCTAAATGAGTGTAAATTTAGAAAAAAAATTTGGTCGAACTTATTAAATTTCATCCAACTCTATCATCTAAAGTTCATCCACTTGTAACTTTCTTATTTTTTAAAAGTGTAACATATTTTTGGAAACCTCTAAGAGTTACCTGTAATGTTTTAAATTCTAATCTAATTAATAAGACTCTGACCTAAATGTTAAAATTTTAAATAATTAATTATATTCTAATCAATTAATAAAACAAAAAAGGGCAAATCTAACATACCTCCATGTTGACGGTGCCGTCTTTGCATACCACAACTATAATCGTCTCATTAGAACTCATGTTCTCCATTATGCCTAAGCAATTCAATTTTTTTAAATTTTAAACACCCTTTTCGAGGATTTTCTCCTACAATTCAAATTCCACACTAATTTCTATAGAATCTGTTAGTTTTTAAGTATTTTTTATTAATTTCTAAGATTTTTAGAACTATTTCTAATACTCAAAATATACTAATAGGTTCTAAATAAAATAAATACTATTTCCTAATTGTTTATCAATTTTTCCCTATTATTCTAAAGGTTTTAACTTAATTTTTGTCCTATTCTATTTGGCTTATTAGGCCAAATAAAACAATGCTAACCAAAATCCTAGCCTACTAATCCCTAATGGAATCCCAATAAATGACTAATCAACAATTTTGATGAATAGTAAAAAGAATCAAATAAAAATAAAGCTATTTGGATCCACCTTGAGGATTTTCACCTAATATTTTAATTGTTGATTTTTTCTTTGTCTCCAACACTCCATACTCCCTTCTTCTATTTGTCTCTTCAACTCTTAACACTCTAACTCTTTTCACTTGTTTGTGTCTCTTTGCCTAGTCAGCCTAGACAACTTACCTTTTAATCTATTTATCTTTTATTCTCCTACCTCTCCTTCTCTTGTTCGTATGATTTTTGAGTCCTTTTTTCTTCTCACTCTTCAATTATTTTGGAGTATATTGTTTTAATTTGGTATGTGAGATGTCAAGAGCAATTTTAAGATCCAATAACAAAATGAATTTCAAGTATCAATAGTGCATAGCTTGATTAGTATTAAAATGAGCAGAAAAACAAACTTTGTGAACGTCCTAGTTGCCTTTCTAGAGCATGAACCTTCACCTAACACCTTGGCAACTTTGCTCCTTACTCAAGGTGAACTCCCTAGTCAACTTCCAATGGACCAAGACCCTATAGGGCTTATGAAACCTTAATTTTGGAGCTTGGAACCATAGTCTTGGGGTTCGAGACCTTGATCTTGGGATTTGGGACCTTTATTCTTGAGACATGTTGTTTCTTTCATTTTGGCTCTCTTTCTTGGCCTTCTTGCTAATTGGACTCTTTGTTAGAATTCTCGAGCGTAGACAAATTCCTACGTCTAGGACAAATTCACGTCCATTTTTTGGATGTCTAGACTCAATGGACTCTACGTTTGCATTGAATGGTTGCTATGGGAAAATTATAACAAGCATACAACTTAGCATGGCAGACGGCAGTAAATAGACGCATCGGCGGACGGCCTCTGGTGAACAAGCAGGTAGCAAACGGGGGATGGCCATTTTTTTGACATTTTCAAACACCCTCTATGAAATTTGTCTATAACTTTTAGGCAGAGTGTCCAAACCTCAAACGAATTTGTGGAGATGAAACTTTGCTTGATTTCCAAAAAAAAATTAGTTCAAAGTTTTTGAAAAAAATATATTCTACTATGTTAAAAATTAGGTCTAAAAATCTTCTTTTCCTGCATTTTATAGCAGATGCACGGGTAGACGGACAATAGCAGACACACAAGTGTCATTGAAAAGAACGGAAACCTCCAAGTTCCAAACTAGCAGACGGGCTAGTGGACAGACAACAAATGTGGGATGGACGGCTTAGAATTTTGTTCTTATACTCTATTTTTAGACCTCATTTTAGCATAGTAGAATATCTTTTTTCAGAAAACTTTGAATTAGAAAAAGTTTGAAAATCAAGATAAGATTCATCTCCAAAAATCCGTTTGAGATTTGAACACTCCACCTAAAAGTTATGGACAAATTTCAGAGAGGGGTTAGAAGGGACATTTTTTTGGATATTTTCAAACACCCTCTCTGAAATTTGTCCATAACTTTTAGGTGGAGTGTTCAAACCTCAAACGTATTTTTGGAGATGAAACTTATCTTGATTTAAAAACTTTTTTTAGTACGAAGTTTTTGAAAATAAATATTCTACTATGCTAAAAATGAGGTTTAAGAAAATACTTTGAGCACAATTCATGCGACCATTGGCCCGTCCGCCCACCCATCCGCCTCTACTAAAACATTGTATTCTAAAAAGTACAAATCCGCTTTCCAAGACTGCTATTCAATGCTACAAGCATCCAATGTAGCAATAATGTATGCAAAGAAAGGCTAATTTAATTTGTTCTTTTACAAATTTAAATATGCACTCTACATACTATATTCTATATCCTAAATCATAAACCATTAACACTAAACTTTGGACTTTACATTAGTTACTAAAAACATTGGTGTAATTTGTGGAATATGTTTGACGCTTAATTTCCTTTAAATGTGATTATCATAATGTACTACATTTATACTTATGTAGACCTCATAGACTTATTCATTTGTATTTCCAACGTGTTTTGGGTTTTCTTCATCAATTATTATGTGACAATCTACAAATGTAGAACATGCAATTATAACTTGAAGTGTTTCTTTAAGTTTTGTTTTAAAATACATTGATAATTTGAAACACCAAGGTATACATAGTACAAGCAATTGTATAATTGTATTAGAGGATGCTACAAAAATTGCTTTAAGCACTTTAATGTAGTTCAAGATTAAATATTGCATTTATACAACAAAAATATAATTGAAGTTATTTCTCTAAACCCTTATACCTATATTTACATCTTAAATTGTAAATCGTCAACAATGTATCCCATACAAAAAATATTGTTGCTTAGGTAGTGAAATTTTTTATTAACCTTCAAATATGATGATCCATCATATATGACAAAATATGAAAATAAACTATTATTTTGTTGGAACATCTCTACTATTTCTTTCATTGAAAAAACATTATGTTTGCTCCCTTTTTTTATTAGACTATATTTTCTAAATATATCTTTAAAATATTTTTTACATTCAAATTTTGAAAATCAGATAATACAATAATTATATAAACTTTTTATCCTACAAGATCCTAATATGCAAAATGTTAAGATTTGTTTCATCCTACTGATAATTTGCCATTGAAAATTTGAAGAGGGTTCATTATGTCTTTTTGGTACTTGAGAGGTTAATGATTACAAGTAGGTTTTATTTCTAAAAATAGTTTTTTTAACTTCACAAAAAAATTTCAATATTACTATCAATATCAAATCATCAATTAATGAGACTAAAAGAATATTTATAAATAGAATTATAATGTATACCACAAACTCATAGTCTAAAAATTGTAGTAAGAATAAGAAATAATGCATGTACAAATGAAAGTTATCTAATCTAAAATCTTGGAGATTGTAATATCGATTAAATTGAAAGAGGAAAAACTATATGGTTAGACTCTTAGTAATATTAAACTAATTAAGCATACTAAGGCTTTTAGAATAGAATTACAAGCAAACTTCTTGTCTAACTAAAATACTGAATAATGACCAGCTTGATCTTTTTTAAGTGAAAATAAGGAATCCAAGAGTGCTGAAGATTACAAAAATTAAAGCAATGTTTAGCACCTAATCTTTGGAGTGATCCCATTATTGGAGTTTTTGTCCAAATCAGACGCATGGTATACTATTGGAAAGCTCTTGACGATACATTTCCAGTGATACATTATGAAGCACACGAGAGTGGGAAAACAGGTCGTCAGTGGAGAAAGGCGGACGGGGTGGACGGCCAATCGGTCAGGGTGGACAGACTTGGAAAACAAACCCCAATCTTCATATCGATCCCACTGTTGGAGTTTTTGTCCAAATTAGAGGCATGATATATCATTAAAAGCTCTAGACAGTACATTTTCAACATATATTATGAGGCGCTTAGAAGCGGATGGCTGAACATGCGGACAAGTCGTTGGTCAGGAGGGACAAACAGCTAGTCGGTTGAGTCGGATGGATCGATTGGGCGGATCGAACTGAGCAGATGGATAGTAGGTCACAACGAATAGACTTGGCAAGCGGACCCCAATCTTCATAAGGATCCCACCGTTGGAGTTTTTGTCCAAATGAGACGGATGATATACCATTGGAGAACTCTCGACGATACCTTTCCAATGATATATTATGAGGCACACAGAAGCGGAAGGACAGGTGGACGGTTGAATAGGCGGATAGGTCATCAAGAGGGTGGGGCGGATGGTTTGGTTGGTTGGATTGAATGGGGCGAACAAGAAATCAATCAAGGTGGATGGATAAGATGGGTCGGTCGTGCAGTCGATTAGGGCAAATGGATCAATCAAGCAGATTAGATGGGTCGAATGGATAGTCGTTTGAGGCGGATGGATTGGACGGGCGGACGTTGAGGATGTGCTCAATTTATCGTCCTCTAGTAAATTTCAAGACATTGAATGTTACATGAAGTCTCGGGGATAGCGGATGCTGAACTTTGGATGTCCAAATTTTTGAACAACCGTAGGTGGGACCATTTACATCTACTAGCCCCATTTGCATTGTAATAGGAAGCTATTAAGGCTTTTGACTATATATTAGGTATCTCTTTATTCATAAAAATATTTTGATTGGAGATATGTGTGAAATGTTCCTTAACCCATTAAGGACCGGTTGACCATTCTGTGGTCGATTTGGGTCCTTTTGGATTTGTAGAGAGAGCATGTCAATGAATTTGATGACGTGGCAAAGGGGACGGGTCTGGGGAATTGGGAAGTGAAGAGTTTAAGACAATAACTAGGCCAATCTGAGGTGGCATGTGGCCAGAGAGTTGAAAAAACCAAGACAACAAGGGCTGAAATTACACCAAGATTTGCTAAAAATTCCTGCTTTACAATGCACCTTCACCAAAGATTTCAATGTTAAATCCTATATCATGCGCAACACTTCCATCCGTACGGTTAGATCTCCGATAGGCACTTGCATTCAAAAGTTTTAAAATTGCTCCCAATTGGCCATATAAAGGATTGCCCACCCCCCAAATCAACCACGGTCCTTAATGGGTTAATCCCTAAACGTTGAGAGCCGTCTCTAGAATTGATGATTTATAAAAAATGCATTATAAAGTACTATTTAAAAAAATATTTTGGAATTGATATACAAATGAAAGTTGTAGATTTTGAATTTTAGATTCCATCTTTACAATTAGACTTCCTAATGCTATTAACAATAATTTTTATAAATTTTGAAAGGAAAATTTTAAAATTCCTTCAAAATTCAATTATAAAAAAATATTATTATTTCTGGAGTAAGACTTGTTGGAATGAATTTGAAAGGAGATTATCTTGGCATGGTGATTTTTTGAACTTTTTGTGTTCTTTACATCTATGGCCTCTTTTTTGCAAATTCAATTTTGAAATTTGAACTAGAATTAATGCAAGTTTGGCTTCATCAACCACTTGACATACTTCCACATTTGTAATTTTAGAAAAATATGTAATCTAATAACAGTGTAACACCAAATCCAACCGATAGATAGGACAAGAACTTGATAAAGTATCTCCACAAACTAGGATGACTTTCAAGCAGCACTTGAAAGAAACAAGAATATGAATCCCTTCATCATGCAGAAATTGGACGTTAAAGCGCTTAAGGGCACATTAAGCAAGACACAAGCATGATAGAAGGTAAGGCCAATATTTTTTGGTGAACTATAATCATTTCAAGCTTATCAACAATGAAAGTAACATTCAACTTACACAATGATGATTGAAAATTATTTAGAGATATAGACTATTAATGAAAAGAAATTAATCTTTACAATAGATCCAACGTTTTTCAATACATGATTTTGGAGGTGATTTTCTAGGACCCACACGTCTTGTTTCCCAAAGATGAAAACAGTCAAGAAGGAGCATCTTCAAGTTAGAAGAAACAAGTTTTTGTATCTTGTTTTTTTGTATCTTTTACTATTTTCTAAAAATCAAACATCAAAGTGACCATTCTCTTAGTATTTTCTATTGTGTATTTTTGGTGCATAATTTTTAAAGATCAATTTTTCTAGGTTTAAATTTTTAGGGACATACTATTTTCAATGCTTTACTAATTATCCATGTTTTATTTTATTTAAAAATAATAATTCTGAAGTCACTAAAATAATTTGTTTTAAACTAAAACTTGGCAAGGGTTTCTTGCAACAACCCATTATTTAAGGAGTATAGATGTAGTTTGCAATTGTATTATATTTATCATTCATCTACTTTCTAATTTAAAACAATATTAATTTATTGAGTGCATTTGTGGGGCTTTTAATTTATTAATTAATAATATAGCCTACAATTGTATTATTTTTAATATTCTTTTACTTTTCAATATTTTAGAGGGTTATTTTCATCTATATTTTTAGTGCTATTTTTCTTCATCTTTTATTGCTCCACTATAAAATGTCTACAAGTAGAACTACGAAGGCCACTAGTTATATACTGATTCAAGGATTTATTTTTGTCTTTAGTTATGAAGCTTAGGAATTTAAATTTTTGTTCATCTATATTTCTTGTACTCTTGTATTTTTCTTGGTGCTTTGATATAAAACTATTAAAGGAAAAAATCTCAAAGGCTTGCACTTATATTTTGATTCAAGTATTTGTTGTAGCCTTTGAAATTGAAGCTTAGAAATCTCTTCTTCAGTTGTAAAGGTACGTTGTTTTCATTGTGCCTCTAAGAATCATCTAAGAAATATAAACTGTACACATTGAACATGTATACATTTTTATATCTATTTATTTGTTAATTTATTTTGTAGTGCATATTGGTCTTCAATTTATTGAAATTCTTTTATATTTGATTCCATGCTAGATCTCTTCACAATATCAATAAACTACAATGGAAAATCAAGCATCTCAGTCACCACTTGTTGGATTAGTGAGAGCACGAGTTCAAGCAATTGACTTGAATTCCCAAAACCAAGATCAAGAGGTGCAAGAAGGAGATGTTCAAGGGGTGCGTTTAGGTCGCACCTTTGTTCGTGGACCGTGGTCCAGTGATGAATTGTTGGTCCTTTGTACAGCCTACCAAGAGTGGTATCAAACTAATGGGCCAACTGGTACCAATCAATACTTCCTACATCAAACATATACCCATAAATGGGAAAACATATCAGAAAGGTGTTTCCAATTAGGGATTAATAAGAGTCCTAATCAATGTAGCAGTAAATGGAGCGAAACAAGGGCCGACTTTGAAGAAGT
This sequence comes from Antitrichia curtipendula, assembly GCA_951230915.1. Classification (NCBI taxonomy): domain Eukaryota; kingdom Viridiplantae; phylum Streptophyta; class Bryopsida; order Hypnales; family Leucodontaceae; genus Antitrichia; species Antitrichia curtipendula. The sequence continues at coordinate 13,935,325 of OX579635.1, forward strand.
ATACAATTATGAAAAGAATGTGCCCAGCTGGAGACCGTCTTTCTGGTGTTATTCTGAAAGTGATGCCAAGAAGTTATTTATATTAAACACTATTATGAAAAGAGAAGTGTATAATCACATCAAGTCATGGTTGCCTAGACCATCTCATGACGTACAACCGGATGATGTAATGGATATTGCAACCATCAACAATCCATCTAGTATATAAGCTCTACCCTCTATTTTAATATACATTGTACTTTTGAATTTTTTTTAATATACCTAACCTTCATTTGATGTTTTTAAGTTTTTAAAGAATTATTCTATTAAATATAAAGTAATTTTTTTAAAAGAAATTAATGAAGATCATTTTCATCTGAGTATGTTCTAATGATATTACATTGTATCATGTGTTTAGGATCAGAACAAGGGGGATGGAATGCATCTGAGCATGGAGATGATAGTCAAGACAATGCAATAGAAATGAAATCTCCATCAAACACTGCAAAAGCTCTACGAGATGCACTTGTCTTAAATAGAGAGAAGCTTATAGAAGTTCTTAATAGAATTCAAGATAGGAAGGATGCAAGGCATAGGGAACTTATAGATATAGAGAGAAAAAAATTAGACATGGAGAGAAAGAAAACAAAGACCAATAGAGAAAACTCTCAAGCTTTGGTTGAGGCTTTTCAATCTATGGCAAATGCAATGGCACTATTAGGGCAATCTCTTGCACGAGGTCTTCCACATCAGTGAAGAAGTGTTTACTATGGACTAGGATTGTATATGTAATTGATGATTACAATTGTAATTTGATTCTTTATTTTTCTCATGCTTGTGAGTACTTTTGTATATGAGAATAAAGATATGCGTTCAAATTAATTTATTAGTGCCTTTTGATAGTTTTAAAGGCAAAATTTGTGATGTGTTTGGAGTTCTACAAGATTCTAAGATGGATTTTTATGATTGTGAAAGAAGTTATTTTTTAGGAACATATTGTTCCAACAATATAAAATATTATAAATCCTAATTTCATTTCAAATGCGTTGTAATTTGATTGGCTTTTTTTTCATTTTTTCCATTATATTTGCACAAAGTAAATGGTTAAACCTTAATTGATTTCAATTTTTATGTATGTATAAAATATTATGAACTTCTCATTCTATCTCCTCCAAGGCAAATCAAGCAGCATTGTACCTACCAAATGTGATGGTTGAATAAGGTAGATGGTAACAAATTCTTAAGGAGGCAGATGAAAATACATTCTTCATGTAACAATGATGGTAATAACAAGATAGATTGTAACAATAAAACGATAATTCATAAAATAAAGGGGCCCTCGTCAACCTGTCTAATGGGTAATGTTCAAAAAGTGCATGCTATAGGTACTACACGTTCTAGCACTATAGATGCTAATGGAAAGCTCCCTTCCACTCTTGAGCTTCAATGGACCTTTCGGCCCCCCTCCAATTGTTGGAGGTTCAAGGAAGCAATGGAAATTGATCCAAACATGTACTAGCTAGAAAAACAAAGATCACTACCTAGTAGCTACTCATCCAAATTCAAGTATCATTAGAAAAAATCTGAACCCTGTAGAGGGCCACTAACTTTTCATTTTTGGCCTCCTTGCACCGTAAATTAAAATTAAAATTAAAAAATTATTTTTAAAATAGACAAATTGACATGGTGCTGACATGGCACTACGAGTGCCATATCAGCTCCTAAAAAATAAAAATAAAAATAATTTCATTTTTTCATTTTTAAAAATAATTCCTCCCAGCCATCCAAAACTCGCAGCCCTCTTGAGGCCTGAATTTTTTTTCTAATGACATGGAGCAACAAGAATAAAAATAGTCGATTAAAAAAGCTATCATGCACCATAATACTCTACATCACACGGTCATTGAATTTTATGAATTGAAATACTCTAATTTCCAACCCCGAGTTTGTTGGCCCTTTAACTCGGCTACCACAACCTGCACCAAAAATAAGAAAGCAACCAAGACCAACGTAGCTCCATCTTCATCCGAACGTGGATCAAAAATCCAATAGACAATCAATATATGATACTACCTCTGTCCCAAAATGATTTTCTTATTGGACAAAATGTTCCAGATTAAGGCTAAAAATAACATTTTAAAGATGTGTTTTGCACTGTAAATAGAGTTCAATGCACTCTTAGCATCCAAGAAACTTTGAGCTTCAAAGCCCTTTTCAAAGTGTAGTTTGGGGATATTGAAAAGTGATATTTTGGGGGCATTTTTAAAGAGCACCAGTGGATATTTAGTTGTTGAGTGTGAGGTTTTCATTTTGTGGGCATCTAGTACATTCCCAAGACGATGTTTGGATCTCTATTTTGCCTCCCAAAGCTTCATCTACTTCAATTGAAAAATACTCAAAGAGATGCAAAAAATAAGAACAAACAATGTTGATTGGTCCCTCCAATCATTTCATTTGTCTTGCAATTGATGATTGCATGGATGGAGGGGGAACTACTACTCAAGGTTGTTTTGCTAGTCCCCAAAAGCAATCAAAAGCCAAATTTGATTTATTCCAACATTACAAAGTGCAACAAGAAGATCATTTTGGGACAAAAAATTAAGGCCAATAGAAAGATCATTATGGGATGGAGTGAGTATATAATTATGCACCTACTTAAATTCTTCAATTCAATGAGGTATATATATATCCTTTAAGCGCTCCGACGTCCATATTCTGGATAATGAACAAAGGGCTTGCAGGCATTGTTTCATCTAATTAAATTCTCATTCATCCAATATAACACTTGAATCGTGAAAAGACAACCTTTCTCATTGACCAATATTTTTGTACAAAGATATATGCAAAAATATGCAAAAATTCAAAAAAAGATTGAGGTGTTAAAGCCTTAAAGGGATATATATATATATAGCAAGTTGATTTTTTCATTTAATCTATTAGTGTATGCTATTGCTTATCTTATTACAACTATCTTGCCAAAGACTAGATTGAATTGAATAGAAAACAATGATGTCCACAGGCGGCCTAAGCATGTGATAACAATTGTGTACTGCACAAGTGGTGAAGCATATATCATGTACCATAGCGACAAAGTCCCAATGCAGCTTGAGACAAATGAAATCCTTTGCACAAGTATTGTGGATGTAACACACAATGTACCAAAAAGATGCGAACATATGTTTTCGTCCCCCACTCCCTTCTCCAGAAAAATCAAGAGCGGTTGATCTCTCTCAAGAAAAAAATTTCCACTTCTCTGATGCTGTTGATCTTCAAAAACATCCACCATTGATCGGAAACGATCTTGTCTGTCGGATACATATATGTATTCAGACTGTGGATACAAATATGGAATATAAGATACATATACAGACTTTAGATACATATATGGAATACAAGCTACAGCTACAACTATAAATATAGAGATGTACAAATGAAATAACCCATACTGAATGGTGGCAAAACTACCTACCAAAAATACAAAGGAAGGGGGGCTAATTGAGTGTATGACAGAGTGACCAGGTGGAGGGTGACTGAGTGGGTGGGTCACTGGGTGATAGTTTGTACTCATTTTGGAAAAATTACAACAAATGGGATGTTGGCATGTAGACCCCTTTTGAAAATCTATAACATTTTGATTGGAAATTGACATTTCTTCACACAATGTACTCAAAAGATGCAGTAATTGCATTAACTATGTTTTGCATTAGCTATTGTGGATGTAACAATATGTCGAAATGAATGCCTTGATAAAGGATTGGAAAAAAAATTAAATAAGCTAATTGTTGTCTAGAGCACTAAAAGCTTTGCAATCTGCAAAGGAGGAATTGTTGGAAAATGAAGGGAGCCTGGGGACACAAGCCACAACTCCATGTTCAAGAATAGAGCCAATCACCATGTGAACGACCTCAATATCTTTTGCTTTGTGTGCTCTATCTCTTTACTAAAAATGAGTGAAATTTTTTTAATTATATTTTTCATAGATGAAATTACATGTTTCCTATAATTCAAAAAAATCTATAATTGTTTTTGTGAAAATTTGAAATTATTGTGAATTTGTTGAAGTAAAAGTGAAGAAAATTCATATCAATCATTCAAAAAATTGAGAATTTTACCACAATTATATACTATAGTTTGAAACATCATGGTGTTAACCAACTTTTTATATTATTTTATAACTTAAAAATGAGTAGATCATGGTAATAGATTCAAAGTTAAATTGCTATAAATAGTTTAATTTTTAAAAATTGGATTTTAAATTAGGATTTATTAGCTTCATTTTAAGAATTGGATACAAATTCAAAAAACATCATTTGGGGGGATATAATTTGCTAGAGCAAGGAAGAACAAGCTATAAAAATAGATTGAATAAGTAAATTTTTAGTGATCTTTATTTTAGCATCTTGTATTGTAGAGAAGTCAATAATATCTCAATGGGTTGATTTCTACTAACATCTGGTGCAGGATCATTGTAAGAAACTGTTGTCCTATTTTCCGTCACAATTGGAGTGATGTTGATATCATCTGCTATAACTTGTGAAGCAAGAGTCCAATGAACATTCAATTTTTTATTGAAGATGTCTAACTTGATGGTAATTAAGTTACTTTTTATTTAGATTTAAAAAAAATCATTTCATCTTGAAGAGTCAATTTTGTTAATTGTCATACTTTGAGGTTTAGGATTTTTTTATTACATTTGGTGTACCCAAATTGAATGATTTGGAGTTGAAGTTTTGTGGTCTATTCCCACACTAGGTGGGTATATGACTACTTAGGGGAATTTTAAAATATATTATTTTATGTCCTCTAGATCCATGTAAATAGGACTCCCTTGCATAAGCACTTCTGAACATTGAGATGGTGTCAATTTCATTTCTTTGATGAAATTTGATCATCATCAAGTCCTCACAAATGGACAATTTTTAGGGTTTTTTGTTCATGATTTTTTATTTATTATTAATTTAGAACTCATTGTTTCTATTTTCTGTGACAATCTGTCTTTTTTTTTCAATAGTATTGTTTTAACACTCGCAAGTAATCCATAGTACTTGCAATGATACTTCTAGCATTCGATTCTTACAATCAACAATTGAGATTGTTCCACTATCAATAGTACTCATAGTATTCCGGGGCTAAAATGCAGATTTTGCCAAAATGCTACAAAAAATGGAAGGTGTTTCTTGCAACGACCCTGCAAATATATTCAAAAACTTATCCTATTAAATTTGGATGAAAAAATGATTTCCTTCGTCTTGTATTTTTCATTTGAAATCATTCAAGTAGCTACTTGTCTTTTTAGGATTAATCCTAAAAGAATGAGACCTATCACCAATCTAGGTGACTAGGCGACTAGCATGGACTGGTAGGTGCATTCTTCATTTTTACAATACTTTATTGTAAGTCATCCATTGGTCAAGTTTTGACATGAATGTTCATACTTTGAGGTCAAAGAATTAGTTAATGTATATGATGTGCACTTTAATACTATTGTCAATATTTTTAACTGACCTGATTCTAGGGACTAGAAATTGTGACATTTGAATAGAACAATAGAAAATCCTGCAGAGGAGGGTATTATGGAAAAATGACTCCATGAGGGAAAATCTTAGGATGGTATTCCTTTGTTTTGGATGACTATACACACTTTTGGCTTAATTATTGAGGTTTCATCTAATTTTCATATTTCATCTATATCATGGATGAAAATAACTTTTCACAACAATGAAGATCTCTTTCAACAATCCAAAATATATTAAATAAAAAATTCCGTTGACAAAAATTAATGGGTTTCTATAATATTGACTTTGTTCAATTCAAGCAAACAAATTTTCTTTTGCAAGAGCCTTATCTGCTTTGGGAATTGGTTCCTAAAACACTAAAAAATTTGAAAAATTAGATCAAATTGTCAAATCCTTCTCAAAAAAAATATTACATAATTTACTTATATTTAGATGAAAGATAATAATAGATAATAGATAATTTTGTGGATGATTCTATCCATTTTTCCTTAATTGCATACATGATGCATTTGTAAGTCATTGCAAATGCAAGTCATACCAAAAAAAGACCAAAAAAATAGTTGAATTTAACCCCTAAGGACCAATGGACCATGACTACATTTACATGGCCCCAAACACTCCAAAACTGTCATTTTTAGTACAAGCACCAAATTTAGAAAAAGAAACATTTTTGGGACACATATAACCATAGGATCTTGCAATATGCTAGTTTGGAAAGATGTGGAAAAAAATTCAGAAATTTCCACTATGTAGATTGCAAGATACTAGCGATCGAAGTGAGAAAAGTACAAAAAAACAAGCAGCTGCACTTTACAAGATCATATTCGTATGAAAAAATGTCCCAAATGGTGGTGCTTCTTTGGATTCATTCTTCAAGGATTCATTGAAAAAAATTTAGATCATTTGGAATCATACATCATATAGGAAAAAAATAGTAAGTACAAATAGGTAGAAAATGTTTCAAAATACAAAATTGTTAAAAATTTAATTATAAAATTGAAAAATGCCAATCCAAACGGTTGAAATGTTGTAATAAACATTCTACATACTATGATTTTATTTATTTTTTAAATATTGAAAATTGAGTCAAATAGAGGACTTCAAAGTTTATTTTAGAATAAAATATTTATAACTGCCCGCAAACTAAAAACTCCTCATAACTTTTGACTCATTGATCAAAATAGAATGATTTAAAGCTTTCCATGTATATGTAACTCTAAAAAACTAATTTCAATTTTTTGTTTTTGAAAAAAGTGATTTTTCTTAATTTGTCCGGATTGCCCATTTTAAGAAACAAACAAATATATTAGGCCATATCTCTTGATTCATATTTTCAAATGTCATCAAATTTAGTGCATATGAAAGATATTCCTTGTTCCCACCTTCTATTAAAATTTCAGCCTAAAATATGTAAATCTCCAATCACACATACATGTCCAAAATTGATATGTTGCCAAAAAACACATGAACCTTTAGGGGTTAATCTATCAAGATAATTTTTTGGTGAATGATCATTGTGATAGGTTCATCACATCAATCTTTCACATTCGAGGTATTAATGTTAAAACAATATGCATCATTTCAAAAGGGTAAAAATATGCAAGAAACTTCAAATTTTGGGAGATGAATATTTGGAGATTTGGGGGTACAAGAACCAAATTTGTGAAGATTAAATTACAAAATTTTGCTCAGGACACTTACATCATTTGTTAATCACTTGTCACTTGTTAACAAATGTATGAAAAATGTAATGTCAATAACAAGGCTGGGTATCATTAGATGCTTTTTGGGGGGTTTGGAGGGTCGTTTTGGGCTTGTTCCCGGTGTTGTTCCCCCTGCAGTAAAAAAACAACCGTTGTCAGAATTTTTAAAATTAAAATATAAAAATTAAAATTAAAATCTTAAAATCTTAAAATCTTAAAATGAAAAAACAAGATGAACAAAAAACAATAATAATTTTTTGAATTAAAAAAAATAAAAATTGATGTGGCAATCCCTCTACCACGACACGCAACTGCTGCAGCGCAGTTCCAGACAGTTCTAGAGTCAAGGAACCTTGGGGAACTTGCACTCTTCCATAGGGGTTGAAAAACATGTAATGAAAAGAATGAACATAATCAAACCCAAATAGTTTAGTAGCTCCGATCTTATCTAGATTCCTTCTTTGGTTGTTGGTGGCAGTTGGCACTCTTTTTGTTGTTATTGCTGTGAGATAAGGGAGATTCGTTTCAAAGCAATTGAAATTTTATGATGCAAAGTTTATTTTCTCATGAAAATTACTCAAGCATTTGGAATGAATGATGAAGTATGTGCCCTCCCTTGCACATAAGGTTAATTTGGATATTAATAAAAACATAATCTATGTAGATCGGCTAAGAAAAATGATTACAAGAAGACCTACAAATCACTGTAGATGTGAATGCAATGTTTGTTACATAATTTTTATTTTTGTGGAAATTGTTACAACCTATACAAATTAGTATACAAATTTAGAATAGTGTAACTTTGATAAATTAATGTCACATACACTAATAGGATAATTCTACCTAATCTAATGAATATTCTTTTAATCATTCCCTAATTTGAACATACCATGTTTGCACTAGTGCCAAGAATTCACAACCTCAGTTTGTTTTAAAAATCTTAACCCCTAAAGGCCCATTGTTCCCTCGGGTGATACAATAGATTTTGGGCAAATTCTTGTGACCTCAACTTTTAGTGAAACTTTTTGAAACTTTTTCATAAGAAAGAAAAACTTATTAGCTTCATGGAAATATAGTTTTTATTTCAATCGGTGCCCGGGAGCAAAAGTTATACCACAAAAAGCTAAAATTTTCATTCAACAGTCAAAAAAATAAATCCACAAAAACTTGAAATTAAATTAAATTGATTTTATTAAGATCATATTGTTGTCTACATGTGAAGCTTTAGTTCATTCTATTTGAATTAGTGATGTAAAAGTTATAAAACAATCTTATTTTTCAAGCAAATGAGCATCTTCTTGAAAAAATAACTTACATAATTCATTCTAAATGCAATTTTCACAATAAAAATTAATTAATTAATTAATTAAATGTTAAATTTTCTTGCTAGAACAATCTCGCCATTGGGATTATTGTGTTTCAATTCCATCTTAGAGCTATTAACAATTTACTTTTTCTTTCAATCTTAGACCTACTTCTACTTAACAATTTTTTAAGGAATGAAAATCAAGTGTGTTTTTTGAAGTTTTTTTCCTAGACTTTCAACTTAGTTTTTCAACACTAAGAAAATAAAACTCAAAGCTTGTAGTGCAAAAAAAATTCACAAATAGTGGTCAAAGTCATTTGAAATTACAAATTAGTGTTTAAAAAAATTCAACTGTGAATGCTAATATCCCTTAATTGGTACAATTAAAATTTATGGAATTTTTACCACATGATTTTGAACAAGTAAATTACAATATACTATGGTTAGATTCTAAATTTTTTTTTTGTTTCATTGAGCGAACCCGCAACAAAAATGGTAGTTTTGGATGGTTTTGACAGAAAAATGGCCTAGGGCCTTAAAGGTTAACCCTAGACCGCCCAAGAGGACAAAAAGTGTCCTCACATAGTTTTAAGTTAAATTCAAAGTACTTTAACTTTTGCATCCAATGTCCAAATTCAATAAAACTTGTTGGGAAAGTTGCGCCTTTTCTTCTAGTTTGTGTGGTAAAATTTTCAAATCAATCCAAGAGGTAATGATTTTCTGGAAGCCAATCAAAGTTCACAGGCTCAATTTGATTCACCAAAGTGCACTTCATGGCTGCAACTTCGGGGTCTTGTATCTCCTTCATCCAATGTTCGATTTCAATAAAAATTTGTTGGGTTGTGTTTCCCTTGAGTTCTAGTTATTATGGTGAAATTTTCTTGTCAATCCAAGTTGTTTTGAATGTTTGGGAGCAATTCAAAATTCAAAATCCCGCCATTTATGGACTATAGTGAACTTTGGCGGCTTGTATCTTCTTCATAAAATGTCCTTTTCCAATAAATGTTTTTGAGAAAGTTGCGCATACTAGTCTAGTTTGTGTGGCTAAATTTTCATATCAATCCAAGAATTTATGAATGACTGAGAAGCATTTTAGTAGAAAGAGGTTCAGCCCTAGATGTGTTTTTTGCAACTTTTCTTGCCTATTTTTGACATTTGCAAGCCATTTTGCAAACACATTGAGTCAATTGAATGATATTTTTTTTCACCAATGTGTTTGTGTCCTGGTTTTGAATCACTTTGTAGTTTAAAGTTTTTTCATTTGATTAGGTTTAGAAATCAAATTTGGCCTCTAAATGTGTTTTTAGGAAAATTTCAGCATTCTTTTTCACCACTAAAACATTATAATCTTGCAATCTACACGGTCAAATGACTTCAAATTTGATCCATGACATCTACAACATGTGTACTACATGATTTTACGGTTAAGATCTTTATTACTTAGTCACATTTAGATTTATAGCACTTCAAAAGCTAGGATGTTTTTTTACCCAAAACGGCCATGGGCGGTCTAGGGTTAAGACATCATACTCTACAACAACGACCAATTTGTTTTCAAACGAAAAAATCTATAATTATACATTTTTTCCCGTGTTTTTTTTTACATCTAAAAATTGGACGTCAAATTTTTTGGACATCAAACATAACATTAGGATGCTAGTTTTGACATCAAAACTAGCATCCTAATGTTATGTTTGATGTCCAAAAAATTTGACGTCCAATTTTTAGACGTCAAAAAAAACACGGGTTTCTTCTAGTGTAAGGTGGGTACACCCAAAATTGCACCCTGTCTAAAATCTACCATCATTATTTTGTATCCATCTCCAAAATCAATAAGTACATATGTTGAAATGATTTTAGAGCATCTACCAAATAAAACTTTCACTCTTCACAACTTTTGCATACAATAGCCCAATGTTATGCTCTTTAACCCCTAAATGTCCAAGGCACCCAATTTGGGTGTTGATAATACTTTGAAGTTAAATAAAACATAATCAATTTGCTATTTTTTGTAGTTTATACTTTTGAAAATTTATTTTCGAAGTCTAGTTTTAGCATCGATTGTGATTTTTCCAATCAAGATTTTGTTCAAAGTTGTCCATTGCAATCTCAACTTTTTGTAGTGTCAAGGGCTCTTGAAAATGAGCCTCAAATACACTAGATCTTGGAGAAAAAACCACATTAGAAATTCATTTAAAAAAAATTGTAGAGTAAAATTTGAAAAGCTGTAAATTGATTGGGATTATGCATGTTAGGTCCTTTATCCTCATGTTTTTTTATAGTGACCAACATTTAGATTTGACATGTGATAAAAGGATTGAAAGACTTCAAATCACTTTTGCAATTTTAACACCCTTATGATAAAACAATATAATCTTTCAATCCATTAGTGATATTGTTGTGTTTTCTTTTCCTATGTGATCTCTAACATGTCTACTTTGAATTTTGTACAATTACAACTCAAAAAAAAATGATACAACTTATCAAAATGTAGGCTTCTTGTTCAATTCAGAGCAAATTATTAGAAGTTCAAAAAAGGTCTTGGGCATTTAGGGGTTAAATTGTGTAATATTCATTGGAAGCATGTGCAAGTAAAAATCCATGTCTTCTGACGTAAAAGAATATAGCCTCCCAAAATGACCTCCACCAGAAAACAATGTTTGAAGATTTGACCAGTCTAATAATAGTAACTAGTAATTTCTGTACGCACAGTACCCAAAAGTGGCGGTTTGGGGGGGGTACCCAGTTACCCACACCTTCAGCAGTGCTCACGAGATGAGAGTGATGAGGTTTTGGAGTCTCTGCCGTCAGTATTGAAACAATCATTTGTCTTAAGAAGAGATTTTAGCTACAATGATCACTAATTGACGACAGTAGCAGCTCACTAACTTCCAGCCCGGAGCCCCTGGCTTTTGCAAAAGACAAAAAATGTCCTGCTCAAACTGCTCAATAATGTTACGTAACGGCCCTCTGTTTTGGCAGGACGGTGACAAGATATCCTGCTAGAACTGGTCCATAATATTTAGTATGTAAGATAAGGACTCCTCGTTTAAGATAAGCAGCAGACGACGACGAGACCCCTGCTCACTAGCTAGAACTGGCGGGTCCATAATCATGTCACAGATGTGAGAGAGAAAAAGCTGAAATTGCAGGAAGTTGTCCCAGGCATGCTTAATAACATTCTATTTAATGTTCAGGTATTGTAACGTAAAATTAATAATCTGAAACGAATTTACAATTGGGGCTGTGGCGCTGTGCAACATCATACGGAAACTGACAAGATGTCATTGATTGAATGCACGTACACCATGAAGTCACTGACATCCAGTACAATCCATCCCCAAAGAGAATTGAAGGCTGAGGCAAACAAGAATTGAAAGTAACGAAAACAATGTACAGAACATTCGGTACTGTAGAGCTCGTCGATGATCGGGAAAAAACATGATTTGCTGTACAAAATGTTAAGCCTCCAAAAGACGAGAATCATACAACAGGTAGTATAAGTTACATTAGGACGCCACTAATCGGTCTGCGGCTCCTGCATTAAGGAGCCCAGAAATCTAGACTGCAGTTGCTGCAGATGTTCCGTAGTTCGGGTTCTTCACCGCTCTGTTTCCAGAAGCGTTGGCGTGTCCTTCACGAGTGACGGCTCCGGCGTGCGTCGCGAGCAAGTACAGGAGCTCGGTGAAAGATAAGATGATCATGAACGCTTCCAACGTTTTCTGCAGCGTACGACAGAATATGTACATCAGCATTTTTGCGGAAGCGAGGAAAATGAAGCGGAATGGGACGTAATGGCAGGATTGAGCTTCTAATAAGGCCGAAGTTTTTGAGTAGTGGAAGCTTTAGATCAACTCTGGAGAGTTTTTAAGCGACTTTGGCAAAAAAAATTAGTTAGAAAAAGCTTAGCGAAGACAATAATATCGGTGTTTCGAGAAGCAGACATACCAAGCGCTTGGAGCGGCCATAGCCAACGTGAATCTCCTTGCAAGCAAGACCCATGGCCAAGAGAGTGAGCAACCATGCGATCAAAGACGTGGCCGCCGCGGCTGCGAGGCTCTCGGTGCGCCAGATACGGGCATGGTGAGCGCCGGCGAATGCGGACGCGAGGCCGACCATACAAGCAATCAACGCAATGGGAATGAAGCTCACCGTCGCAACATTTCCTGCAGTGCCCGAAATGTCAGTCTCAAATCGCAGGGCCACTGATCAAGTAGGGTTGCAGAAGTTGAAGAAGATGAACCAAGATGAACTAAGATGAACTAAGCAGTTAAAGCCTCGTACCGATTTGTAGGTTGTTGCCTACTCCCATGTTCGCATCAAGGTTGCGGTTCAAGATGGAGCCAGCCAGGCAGGCAGCGATGAAGTACAAGCAGAAGTTGAGCACCATGAGAGGCGCTGTCAGCGCCCTACCAATTCCGAACGCCATATCTGCAAACTTTGGCGGAAAAACGAAGGCGCGGAAACAGAAACTCAATACACGATTTGTACAAGATGCTGGCTTGCGGTGCACTGGCTGTACGTTAGAGACTGCTGATCTCTCATTTATACTATCTCCAACCAATTTCACTGTAGTCTCCGAAACAGTTGTGACAGTTCAAATCCAAGCCAGGTGTCGGCTGTTCCTGAAAATGGCTGAATGCTCTGACTGATTTGCGACGTGCCATACACCTGTGCGTCCAAATTGCATGAGGTGTCTTCACGACAACAAATGAACGCTTCCGAACCCCGCGGCTGGGGTTCGATTGAGCACCAGCTTAAGACAGGTATGTGTGAACTGTGAAGCCCACGAGTTGCAGAATTTCAGTGCCGGTATTCCTCTTATGGATATGTATCATACTGACTGAGTGCTTCTGACTGCAGGGAATCTTCAGTTCACTCCGTATTTTGCATTGAGGTGCGTGAAATCGGCAGCCGCCACCATAGCGAAGCTTGGCGCATGTGCACAGACTAAGCAAGACGCACAGAAAGGAACCTAATCGGAGAGCATGCCAAAACGTCACAGAAACAAATACGTGTAGTGTTCCGAATTGAAGCGGCCATAAGGTTCGGCAGAAAGTGAGTTTATGATTAGAAATAATAATTTACAAACACACTGTGGCCATGGCCAGAGTAGAATGTGCCGCAAGCGGCAGTTTGATTTGAAATTCTACACTACGGTACATGAAAAAACTCGGTGACTGCCTACACGGCGTTTGCTGCGGGAGTTCCGAAGTTCGGGTCCTTCACCGCTTTGGGAGTAGCTGAGGTGCTTTTATGACCTTCGATGAAGGAAGATCCCGCGTGCAAGGTCAAGAAGTAGAGCAGCTCGAAGAGCGATAAGATGATCATGAAAGCTTCCAGCGTTTTCTGCGAGAACAACGTACATAGTAACACTGTTAGAAGACCATGCTTGACGGTTCGAAATCGTTTGAAACCGCACTGTGAAAGCTTTCGGTTATTTGCAAGTCAGAATAAACTCACCAGTCTCTTGCTGCGGCCATAGTTCGTATGAATTTCCTTGCAAGCAAGACCCATGGCCAACAGAGTTAGCAACCACGCGATCAGAGAGGTGGCAGAAGCGGCTGCGAGGCTCTCGGAGCGCCAAAAACGCACATGATACACTCCTGCGAGGACTGATGCGAGGCCGACTACGGATGCAATCAATGCAATCGGGATGAAAACAACTGTCACAACATTTCCTGCAACACGCCACAAGCCACTCTTGAGATAAAAGAAAAGAAAAGAAGCAGATGATGTAATGAGGCTATGAAAATATACTTCTGCATAGAAAAAAAAGCTGCTCTCACCGATTTGCACTTCGTCGTTCAGGTGGGCGTTCGAATCAAGGTTGCGGTTCAAGATGGAGCCGGCCAGTGCGGCGGAAATGAAGTACAAGCAAAAGTTGACAAACATAAGGGGCAGTATCGTCCCTTTCCCGATACCGAACGCCATAGCTAGAGCTGTGCCTCACGTCAACTTTTAGAATCCTACCGTTAGACTCAAGCTCACCGACTGTAAGAAAGGTGTGTGTTCGGATCGAGTTCCACTACCGCTATAAGTAATTGCGAAACGAACTGTGACAGCGCCAGCTATACGCTCTGTCAAGCGTCAGGGTTTTGTAGACAGCGCCGCAGTCGTCTAGTCCTCGTCCTTTCTGCATGACCAGAGCCTCTGTTCTCCATTAAGGTAGCGTCTGTCAACGCACTGACGCTCTGAGCTGGTGTCATCTGAGATCTTATGAAGGCTTTGTATCCTTTCTTTGCAAATCTTCTGCAGAAATGGGAGAGCACTGGCTTGTGTCAGTTGAAGTGCTCGACGTCAGGCTTGTCGCCGTACTCGGAACAGAAAGCTTTATCCTCCTCCCTGGACCTCACAGGTCGTTTGATGATGGATTCGGTGATCATACAAAGTGTTTTCGTGTAATCTCGCTGCCTTCTCAAACTTTGAGACTTCATAAGTTTCCGCCGTAATTCTCTTCACGAGTTCCGGAAAAGAATTGATCATGCTCATGTGTTTCGTTATTTCATTACAGTAGTTTCCGCAGTAATGCTCACCACGCGTTCCTAAGAAGAATTGATCACATTCAATGGCAGATGTGCTCCTAACGTGGCGTCCTTGAAGATTTCATAAGTTTCCGCAGTAATTCTCACAACGAGTTCCCGTTGATCATGTTCTTGTACTAAGGTGCGTGCTTGGAGTTTCCTTCCCTTACATTCTATTTTCTTGACGCATACAATTGCAATAAAATTCCCTAACAATCAACTGACAAGCAGTCAAGAATTGAATCCGTACGTAGAGTATTCATAAATTTCGGCAATATTTCTCACCGCAGCACGCATTTCATCATATCGCAGCAATTAGGGTTTGTTCCAAACGAGCAGTAAAAACCGGTCACATATGCCAAAACTTCCGTACCACTCTGTACAACCGTCGAGCTGTTGTAGGCCAAGGACATCGGGAAGTTGAGAGTTCGGCGATCAGAGACACGCCATGTGCTTTACATGCTGTAGTGCTGTACCCCTGCGAATTCCTGCACTTGCTCTCGCATCAATCATTGTCGTGCTTGTAAGAGCTCAGCTAGCAGCAGCTCACGCCAGAAGGGCCACATGGGCTGTTGCTGCAGGAGGACAACGACAACTCTAGCTCGCTCTGGACGCAAGCACATGCCGCGCGCGGCCCTTTCGGTTTCCGGAGCTCGATCTAGCTGTGAGAATTGAAAACAGGGCATGAGCTAGCTAGCAACGACCGAGAGTGGTGAGCTGCGTTACCGAATTACTACTGGGCGAATAATCATCACTTCATGATCGCAAATCATGTCGGTAGCAGTCGATGGAAAGCTGTTTTTCTTTGTTTTTCTTCAGTGGCATGGAGAGGGAAGGAATGAATTCGTGATGTACGTGAGAGGAATGAGCATTGCCTTTCTCGGAAATTTTCCATGAGTGAGATTTACGTATACGGCAAGCCCGAGGAGGAAGGGATTGCGGTAAACAAAGGGTCGACGAGGAGGGAGGAGGGCGGAGCCCGACAAGGAGTTCGTTTGTTTACTGCAATCTTGATGATGAGCGGCAATTGCCTGATGTAAACCATGGGCGGGAATGAAAAATTTGAACTATTTGCATGAAAAATGCATAATGTCCGATTATGTGGTTTTGTCTGCATAATTGAGCATTATGATTTCATTGCGACATAGAACCTGCCCTGCTAATGAACGGGACGATTCTTGGTTGTGGTTTACGGAGGCTACAACTCGTTAACTTTTAAAAGAAAGAGCACTACAACATTCTTCATTCCATTAGGGGTAGTCATCCCCCTCTAAGAAGCAGACAATTCTCAAAGATTGGATGCATGGCATACTATAAGTGGTTTTCCACGGTTTCCAGATCCTTCGACCTCCAAGGTTTTGGAAGTGCCGTTTCTCTCTGGAGGTGGAAAAATGGTTTGCAAAATGGTTTTCTCCGACAATCTTTCACTCTTTCGTTACTCACTTTCACCGCAAAGCAATGTTCCGTAGCTCACATTCATCAGAACGTTGCTCACTATCTTCTAAGAAGAAACAGGCATCCCCACCTTAACCCTCTCCTCCCTTAAACAAATTAACAATTGTGCAATTTGAAAAGAAAACAATATCAACCCTCTCCTTTCTGACAAATCAATAGCCGTGTGATTTAAAAAGAAAACAATTACTCCCCTATGAAAAATCAACAACCATGCGATCCGAAAAGAAAACAATAACCCTTAGTGCCATGCAATTTGACTTGAAAAAGTCGTTAGTACATGTGCTCCATCTACTCGAATCATTTGCCTACCTTTCAAAATTGCAAGTGAGGGTCACAATAATTGTACTGAAACTCGTCTATGTTGTGAAGACATTGATGGAGAAGATAGTCAACAACCGAGACACTATTTAGATCATGTGTGGCAAGGTGTGACAATGTGAAATTACAATTTGTACATGATTTATGATGCAGGGTGAATGCAAGAAAGACTAGTACTATTTTTTTGTCACACTTGATGTGTCGAACTTGTTATCGGCTATAACTTTTGAAGAATGAATCCAATTAACTTGAATTTTTTTTTTAAGATGGCTAACCTGATCTTGTTTAGATCGCTTATTTTTCAAAAATATTTAAAAATCATTTTATATTTAAATTTCAATTTAGCTAATTTGTCACACTTTGCAGTTTAGGGGTTTTTAGTACTGGGGAGAATCCAAAATTAATGATCTAGATCTGAAATTTCTATGGTCTATTCCCATAGTAGGAAGTCATGTATCTACCAAAGGAAATTTAAAAATATTTTATTTTATGCCCTCCACATACGTGCAAACAGGGCTCCCTTGCGAGCGCAGTTCTGAATATTCAAAATTGTTTCAAGATCATTTTTTTGGTGAAATGTCTTTCCTATAAAGTCCTCCCAAATGACCAATTTTTATTTTCCTTAAAAATTGTTTTTCCTATTTTTTACAAATTAAAATGTGAAAGTACCTATTTTCATGAGATTTTGCATTTTTTCAGTTCTCCTACTTAGAGAATTTTTCTATGCTTTTCCTTCCTAGGGTAACTTCTTCTTAAAGGTGTATACATTGATCATATTTTTCAGATTTTTTTAAAATTGTTTTTCTAATTATACAGTACTCCCAAAAAAAACATGAGTACTGTGGAAAATGCTACGCAAAGTGGACGGTCTTTCTTGCATTCACCCTGCAATTATAATTTGTACATGATTTCTAAAGCTGATTTTGATATTCTTTATGAAGAGCTTGAAACTTGGCAAATTGCGATTATCTTGGCATAAATTCAAAGTCACTTGATGATTACTTTGATAAGATGCTTCTTGTTTTGGTATCCAGACTCTTTGACTTGTATAATTACATCAACTTATAACTTACACTACCAATGTCTAAAAGAAATTCTTGAAGATAAATTAATTAATGACAACCAATTGAAAAGTTAATAGTAGAGTTGTTTCAATTAATCGTCCTATCTAAGAATGTTAAATTGACAACAACATGTGCAAACTAAAGGCTTCACATGCAAAAGTTCCAAGATCACAGCACGAGTATCCGAATTGATGCAGATTCCATCAAACATTGTTTTTTGTTGTGCAAAATTCTCAACAACACTACAAGAAAATGGGGGTATAAATGACTTGTCCACAATGACTGCAAAATGATTGCAAAATGACTGTTTTGCAGTCATTGTTGTCAGTACAGTCATTGTGGACAAGTCATTTATACCCCCATTTTCTTGTAGTGCAAGTGGAATGCCTCCTTGAGTGCACAACTAAAAGTTGTTGTAATTTTAAAACAGAACGTCAACCAGACTTTTTAAGGAATTTCTTGTGGACAAATTTTATACTTGACAAATAGACAAACCTCAAAGAAGACTTGTGCATTTCAAAACATAAAGAAGTATGATTGATAAAAATGATAGCTTGCATTTAAAATACAACATTTGCATTTTAAACATAGTAGAAGTGTTGGCTACATGTTTATTGTGCTTTAATTCTAGTAGTGTATTAGGATGTTTAAAGTGGTGATTGTGGGACTATGAAGAATAAATTATAGTCTCTCATTAACTCATTTTTGTGTTTTTTGTGGAATTGAAAATTTTAAGGTAATTTAGGATTAGCTACCAGAAGAAAGGAATTGAAAAGGAAGGAAAGAAATTTGGAGATTGACTGTTTCAATGTAGGGAATTGGAAATGATTTTTGTCTAAGGGCTACATGCCACATATACAAAAATTATTCCTTGACTATCCTACTATTAGGCTTGTACGTAGTTTTGCACTATCACCTCGTGTTACACTTTCACTGGAGTTTTGTTTGAGTTATATATTGCTTGTACCACTTGCGTTCCGCGTCACCTACGGCAATGAATTATGTTCTCCGACAAAAAAATTGATGCTGCTCAATGTTATCAAGGGATGTCATAGTACCTTCTTGCTCAACAACTTCCTATTGACTCCTCTTTTCTCTCACCAAACTCATATTCTTTGAGAAAATCTGTTTCTTGGAGGGGCTATAACTATCCCTATTGTTTCAACATTCTTTGCTAAGAATGCTAAACTTTAGCAATCTATGCCATTTCCATATAAGGCAACGTCATTTGCTTCGGATACTATTGTTGCTTTGACCCTTTAATGCTTCAAATCTTATTAAATTGGATTTTTGTGCATTTTGGCTAGTTGTATCTTTGTACAAATATATTATTTACATCTATTTGGTCATAAAGAAAGGTGAATTTTAAAGATTTAAGAATTTTTCTAGTTGAATGAGAAGGTATTCCGAAACTAAACATTGGCATGAAGTACATCATTATGAAGTTGACCAATGTATTATTTATCTTGTCAACAATTGCAGGGAGATTCTAATGCAGGTAGAGGCCCGAGGCCATTACTTTATCAAAAAACACTCAACACTGCCAAATTTGCTTCGTTCACCTAAGAAAAAGAAAAAAAACTTTTTTTACAATCTAACTATAGGATCTCATAACTTAATTGCTAGAGATAATGTCATAAAAATTTAATAAAGTTTGATTGCATTGATTGAAATATTAGCATTCAAAGTTGGAAATAAAAAAATTCTTTGAACATTGGCTTGTAATTTCAAATGACTTTGACTGCCATTTGTGAAAAGAAAAGAAAATACTATGGACTTTGAATTAAATTTTTTTTTGTGTTGAATTGAGTTGAAAGTCTAGGAATTAAAAATAAATAAAATTTAACACACTTGATTTTCATTCTTTTAAAAATTATTAAGTAGAAGTAGGTCCAAGATTGAAAAAACACTAAATAGTTAATAGCTCTAAGATGGGATTAAAACACAATAATCTCAACATTAAGATTGTTCTAGGAAAAAAATTTAACCTTGTCAAACAATTTTTTTTTTTAAATTGTAAAAATTGCATTCAGAAATGAGTTTTATAAGTTTATTTTTCAAGAAAATGCTCCCAAAAGCAAGATTGTTTGTTACTTTCACATCACTTATCCAAATGATATGAATCGAAGCTTCACATGTACACAAAAAAATGATCTATAAGGGAAAAAAAATTAATTTAATTTAAAATTTGGACTTTTTGTGGTATAACTTTTGCTCATGGGCACCAATTGAAATAATAAAAAACTATATTTCCACAAAGCTAATAAGTTGTTTCTTTCTTATGAGAGAAAATTTCAAAATGTTTTACTAAAAATTGAGGTCATAAGAACCTACCCAAAATCCATTTTGTCCCCCAAGGGGACAATGGGCCTTTAGGGGTTAACATGTAAAAAGTCATAAAAGTTTTAGAGTTTGTGCTACCATCTGATATTTTGTTAAAATTGCATTTTTTAGTATTTTTCAATTTAGATTGTATATCTGAAATCTATATTATTCCTAGACTGTAGGAATAAAGAAGGAATGGAAACTTCCCTAAACCCTACTTGAATGTTGTTTTAGTAAATTTCCCTAAACCCTACTTAAATGTTATGTAAGTTATTAAATTCAATGCCAATATTTATTCATCATCAAATATTGTTCTAATGCGCATGACCTATGTAATTACCTCGGTGCATTACTATCCGGTGAGAAGATGCAAACATCATGTTTTTGATTAATCCCCTCACTTTCAATTCTCAAAAATCGTAGACCATTGATTTACTCACAGAAAAATAATTGAAACCAATTCCCACGTTGTCGATTTTGGATACAAATACAAACATGGTACGGATATGGATATGAATATATGTACAAATATACAATACAAATACGGCAATATCCCATATCGATTGCATATCCCACATCAATATAAATATACTAGTGTGCCCTATGCTGTTGCCACAGTCAAAAGCAAAATAAAATTAATTTTCTAATTTTTTTAATTATAAAAACTTTGAAATTCCATATCTTTTCTGTTGTAGATCCAAACGCCACAAAACAAAGCCCTTGCACCCCTCCTAGTTGAGGGCTTTTTGACAGTACCAAGCACGCCACCAGGGGACGCATGGTCCAGTAGATCTCACCATATCAAACAAACTAATCAAACAACCTATCTTAATGGATGGACATATTATTTTCCTCAATTTCCTGAAATCCATCATGTAGAAAGTTATTTTTAGAAGCCAAGCATTGGTTTGGATGAATGAGAAGTTCTGTGCTAAAAGAATGAACTGAATGAACCCCCCTCGGAAACTCTCTGTTCATCGTCCAGATTTTGTACGTGCGGGACTCCAGCACCAGCTTCTTTGTAGGAAAGCAGCACCAGTGCAGTGGAGCTGCTCCTCTCCTTTGCCACCATGACCAATTCTAGGCTTGTTGCAGTTGGAGAGCACCAACCTGCTTTGTCGAAGGACAGAGAACCCGTAGCTTGAGAATGCTTATGTCAAAAGTGATTGAACCCCTAGCGACTTTCGGGTAACTTTGAATTCGTAACCTGGGAACTTAACTTGCATGAAGCTCCTCCCTCCTGTGTTTTGTTACAAGATCTTGTTTGGCAAACCAGGCGAAGGTGTTCAACTCTCTCAGGTACTCCGGCCGGAGAGAAAACCCCATTCGATCGATGTTTTAATCCCTGGTTGTTCATTTCTATATATATATATATATATATATCTCTTTGAAACTTGATGCATTGTTGGGCGTCTAGCTGCATGTGGTGTACTTGCTCAGGATTCAAAACTGATTGTTTGGAAATCCAGGTTTACAAGACAAGGAGAAGAAGGGTGTGTGCTCTGCTTGAAGTCTTGAACTGAAGAATCACGTTTCTTCGGATTTTGTTAGGATGTGTGTTTGTCATACAAATGAATGTTGTAATCATATGCGTTGTCTCTGTCTATCTTGTGGCATTTGTGCTGAAAGTCGATTGGTTTGCATTTTTGCTGGAGAGTGTTGATCTAGGATTGCATGGTTTTTGCTTGATTAATTACAAGTGCGGGCTTGGTGAGATTTTCTTCATTCCAATGATCGTTTCGTATGAAGTGTTTTCAAAGCCGGCAAGTCAGATTCCCTTTCCAGTCATGATACTCTGATGTGTGCTTGTGTATTTACGGTGCAAAGTTTCACTCAACGAAACGCAGGTCTCCCATACGGATGGTAAGGCAAACACCGACTGAGTCCACAAAAAGTTCTACATGCTGTCAAAGACGAGCTTCATTAAGGTACAAGCACCTGAATGTGACTTATTCAAGATTTGCACATCTTGAGGGTAGCTGCAGAATAAAATGAAATGATGTGCACTTGTTCGGAAATGGTTTGGGAAACCAACTAAATTGGTTTCATATTTTTCCGGGCTTGTATGAATATAATACAAATTTGTGGAAAAAAGTGCCTAGATGCACCTATTGTGGACAACAGACCAACACAAAAGTGGACACAGAAACATCCAAAAGTAACAGACCATAAGTTTGTATCACGCACGTTTTATTGGCCAATACAAAACCCACCCTTATCACTGTGACACATTCATGTAAACTTACAGTGGATCCACCTACGCATTACTTTAGGGCTTATTCTAAGTGTCAATAAATGACTCCTATTACATTTGGGTGCTTGTACCTTAGTACCCCAAATCCCAAATTATAGCTTAACAGCAAATCTTGACAACAGGGCCAAAGTTGTTGCAACTCCTCCCATGTCAGACTCCCTTCCAAAATGTTGGTTCCAACTAAGGTAGAGACACCTATATCCAACCGGGGTCCCAAACCCAAAAATAGGGCAACAGTATTTTGGGCCAAAGAAGGTGTGCTTTTCAGGTATCTATGTCGAGACTGGTTTTAATGAGATTTAAGGCTAGACGGTTGATACATTAGTGCATATTGCTTTGTGGATGCCAAGTGTGATGATAATGTAATTATTATTATTGGGAATGGCAACTGTAATACATGAAATTGGCGGTTACAATTGTTTAGATTGGTGGCTATAATTTTTGAGATCAATGGCTGTAATTCTTCAGATTCAGAACATGTATTATTTCAATTGGCAGCCTTCGTTACTGTGCATTGAATGAGTTGTTCAGCGGTTTACCAACCTGGAGAAATGATTTTTAAGATGGACGTTGGTTGATTTTAACACATGGACAGTCACGGAGAATGGAGTTCCAATTTAGCAATTTCTAGAACTTACTATCAGTGATATAGAAACCTGCAGGGTTGGATGCAAAAACACTAAGTGAATGCGAGCTTGAGGGCCTAATCTTGTAGCAAAGATTGTGGAACGTCTACTTCATATTTCATGTACCTAGACTAATCAATCGTGAACAGTGTATAGGAAACTCAAAGTGTATGTTTCAGGTTATGAGCTTTTTCATTTTTACTGCACTGCAAATTTGATGGGCAACGACGTTTAGTAGTATTACACAGAGTTGAGAAGTGTAGGGAAGCTGCACAAAACATCTTGAAGATTGAAGCTTGCGGCTGTGAAGGCAGCAGACTTGGACACTGTAAAGACAACCTTATTCTCATTACTGATTTACCGTCTAGTAAGTGCTCTCCCTTTTTTAAAATTATGCACCATGTTATTGCTCTGTGCGGACAGATGTTCCTAAGAAGTCATGAAATGTATTGTGTTTTCTTCATTGGGTAGTTCACAGTCCTCATTTGAAGTATCGGCGGTGAAGATGATTGATCCTGCTAGAGTCTGCAAAGCTAATTTGCTGTTTCGTAAGCGCCTTGCACAATGAAATTCCAGACTTCCACGCCGGTCATGGTCGACTGTAAAAAATGAATATCTGCACAAAACATGCGGACAATCTCAGTAGGGACTGTGCTCACATTTAGGTAATGCATTTTTTTCGATACGTAGAGATATTAGTTCATTATTTCTGAGACATGCTCTATCTAGTAAGCACCGTGCCCAACCATGTAAAATGTATGGTGTAGTACGTGTCATTAGCTAGGTAGCAGCCGATGTCGACCCAAGTTCTGTGCACAGGCTTCATGACATCGAAGTTGTCGACCTCACTGTGGAGCAATTGGACCAACGTGAAGGACAGCGTCTCCGACTGCACTGGTAGGTGCAGCTCCCCAGATATCCGTTTTCACGACTTCGACGATGCTCTCTAGTCTTTGCAGGTCGTACACCAACTAGTACAAGAGTTTCTGTCATTGACGTCACTGGAGCTTCAACGATAATTCAGCAGTTCCTTTGAACTAGCAATCATCACTCATGACATTCAATAGTAACGACGAGCATGACTACCTCGGATTGAGCCGCCTCACTGGCGAAGCTGTGCCTAGTACGACGGACGATGCCGACAGCTCCAACGATGACACAGCTACATGCGACCAACTTCATGAATATCGACATCTAGAGGCTCTGCAGCAGGTGACACACTTTCGAGGTGCCACCAGTAACGACAGAGGCTCCGCCAGGAGAGCAACAAGAGTCCCGCAGCGCATGACTTACATGGAGCGGATGTTGACACTGCAACGTCAAACTCCAACCGCCGCAGATTGTCCTTTCCGGACGCCGACGACTACGTCCATCCACAGTTCCCGCCATTGCAGAGCACCTCGAGCATGCCGTAGAGAAATTCCTGAGGTGGCAACTCATGTGGAGTACATGAGACGTCCCTCTCCCGTAGGTGAACGTCATGGTTCTTATGACAACCATGAGGCAACGAACAGTCATGAACGGAATGCAAGTCCGTTCACCCGACGCCAGCGGCGGCCACGAGCTGGAAGAGAAGCAAATCTTTGGACTGATGACCAACTAAAAGCGGCAGTTGCTGCTGTAGACATTGGAACAACAATCAGAGCAGCTTCGAAACAATTTCACATCCCCTACTCATCTTTAAGGGAGTGGTGTTACGGGGTACGTACCTCTCGAAAGCGTGGTCCCCTTGCAGTTTTGAATCCGCAAGAAGAGGAGCTCCTTGTGAAGTATCTTATATCCATGTGCAACTTGGGGTATGGGCTCAGTCCGACAGCTTTGAGGTAAAAGCTCAAGGTTGACGAATTGGAACGTCCAAGGGCAAATCACGTCCAAAATCCGGACGTCCGGACGCAGCGTCCGTGGACACTGTTGCGGACGTAGCGGACGTGGAGGTCACCGTCCGATGGACGGCCACTACCGGATAAGTGGACAATGCGGACAGGCGGACAATGCAAACGGTGCGGACAGGCGGACGGGCGGACGGTGCGGACAGTTCGGTCATGCAACTTTTCGGACGAGCTAACGGTGCGGACAGTTCGGTCGGGCGGACGTATGGGCAATCAGACGTTTTGTTAGCTGTTCGCCCGTCCGACGACTAAAATATGGCTCATAATATACCATTGGAAAGGTATTGTGGAGAGCTTTCCAATGGTATATTATGCGTCCAATTTAGACAAAAACTTCGATGGTGAGATCCTTCCAAAGATTGGAGTCGGACGCATGGTCGGTCGCAAGGTCGGATGGGCCGTCGGACTCCGGACAGTCGAGTGGACAGTCCGTCCGCGCGGACGGGCCGTCGAACTCCGGACTGTCGAGCGGACATGTCGTCCGATCGTCTGAATGTCTGACGACTAAATATGACTTTTAATATACCATTGAAAAGGTATTGTGGAGAGCTTTCCAATGGTATATTATGCGTCCAATTTGGACAAAAACTCCGACGGTGAGATCCTTCCAAAGATTGAGGTCGAGCTAGCTGTCTATCCATCTAACCGACCGTCCAACTGCCCGTCTGATCATCTGACCGTCCGACGACTTAAATATGCCTTATAATATACCATTGGAAAGGTATTGTCGAGAGATTTTCAATGGTATATCATGCGTTCAATTTGGACAAAAAATTCGACGGTGCGATCCCTCCAAGGATTAGGTGCTAATTATTAGTGTAATTCTTGTAATCTTGCAATCTTTTTTTGTACTTAAAAAGGTCAAGTTCGTCAAGATTTAGTTAGATGGGTGGCTTGCTTGCAATTGGATTATCAAAACTTTTGTATGCTTGATTTAAATTATATATTACCAAGACTCTAACCATATTTTTTTCCCACCTCTCAATTAAATCAATATTAAAATCGTTAATGTAATTAATATTGTAATCTCCAAGATTAAAAAAGTATTTTAACTTTCTAATTATAAAATCATTTGTACATGCATTATTTCTTATTGCTACCACATTTCTTTGGCTTTAAGATTGTGGCATATATTGATAATTCTATTCATGTTAAGATTTTTGGTCCTATTAGTTGATATTGACAATAGTATTTAAACTTTTTTGTGAAGTTAAGAAAACTATTTCTTAAGATGAAATCTACTTGTAATCATTAAAGTATGACCTACTTACTCCAATCATTAATTTCAAAGTATCCATTCTACAAAATAACATTGTTTAAGATTTTAGAATATAACATTGCCTTAAATGTCAAATTTAGGTGTGACGACATTAATATATGTTCAAACGTGTGTCGTAAAATCTTAAACAAATCCACAATGTATGTAAAATGAGTTGCAATGAGTTACAATACATTGCCCAAGGTAGAATAAATTACTTATTGTGGTAGGTTGTATATGGCCAGGATACCCACCCTTGATACTTAGAATGTCCCATATTCAAGAAAGTCATAATTTAGTTTTGTATATTTTCAAAAATCTAGCAATATAAATTAAATATTCTATCTAGAAATTTGAATAGACTAATAAAATTCACCTACCTAATTGGAAAATGATGAAGTCAATCTTCTTAAGTGAAGATAATAACTCCAAGAATGCTGAAAATTAAAGGAATTACACTAATGATCATCAACTAATCCTTGGAGGGATTCCACCTTCGAAATTTTGTCCAAATTAGACGCATGACATTTCATTAAAAAGCTCTTGACAATACCTTTCCAATGATGTATTATAAGGCATATTTAAGTCGTCGGACGGTCAGACGATCAGTCGGCTAGATGGATGGACGGCTCGATCGACCTCAATCTTTGTAAGGACCTCACCGTCAAAGTTTTTGTCCAAATTAGATGCATAATATACCATTGGAAAGCTCTTGACAATACCTTTTCAATGGTATATTATGCGCCATATTTTTGTCGTCGGACGGTCAGATGGTCGGACGGCTGACCGCCTGTCCGCCTCAGCCCGCTTGTCCGCCTCAGCCCACCTGTCCGACCACCCGTCTGACCTTCCGTCCGACCTCGTGTCACCCGCCCAGGTTTGCGTCCGACTTCTTGGCTTGTCCATCTGCCCAACCTTCTGCATAACAACTATTTTGCCGTTTGCCCAGCTGTCCCCTCTACTGAAAACATTGGATTCTCAAAAGCACAAATTTGCTTTCAAAGACTGCTATTAAATGCTATAAGCATCTACTATACATTAATGTATGCAAAAAAGGATAATTGAAGTTATTCTTCTACGAATGTAAGCCTATAATCTAAATGCTATACCTTAAATCTTATATCCTAAATCCTATACCCTAAACCCTAAACTTTGAACCCTTACATTATTTACCAAAAACATTGGTGCAATGAGCGAAATATATTTGGCCTTCAATTCCCTTTAAATATCATTATCAAAATATAGCACATATGAACCTCACGGATTTATGCATTTATGTTTCCAATGTGTTCTCTGTTTTCTTCATCAATTATTATGTACCAATATACAAAGTAGAACATGTAATTATAATCTAAAGTATTTCTTTAAGTTTTGTTGTAAAATGCATTTATAATTTGAAACACCAAAATAAACAATCTAAATACAGTACAATCAGTTATATTATTTTATTATTCTATTAGAGGATGCTATTAAAAATGCTTTAAGCACTTCAATGTAATTTAATGTAGTTTAATGTAGCTCAAAATTAAATATTGCATTCATACAACCAAAATATAATTGAAGTTATTTTCCTACATCCTAAATTGTAAATCGTCAACAATATATCTCATACCTGAAATATTGGTGCTTTGTTAATAAAGAAGGTGATTGACCTTTAAATACGATAACCCTTCATGTATGATAATTATGGACCTCATTTATGTACATATTTGTTATGTACTTCTACATCAAAAATAATATCACCAATTCATCTTGTTGTAATATGCAAATGTGAAACATGCAACTTTGATTTGAAGGGTTACTTTAAATTTGGACTTCGGATGCATATCAAATTCAAAGGATCAGTATTATTAAACTACAATTGTACAATCAATTTTATACTTTTATTAGATGGTGTTATATTGGTGAAATGGAGAATCACCCATCTCCACATGATTTCGTGAATTTTTTCAAGACCAAACATGTACATTATGTAATATTGATTGATTTTTCAAAACAATTGCATTCTTGTGCTTCAAAGGAGAATATGGATTTCATTGGAGTAAATTAGTGGATTATAATTGAATAAAGAAAAGTGCTTGAATGCTTGTAATCTAAATAATGATGGCATTGAATATCGTTCATATAAATAATTAATATTTGTATTTTGGAATGTATTGTCAGAGAGAATTTTATGAGTCTATTCAAAGGTCTAGGTAAAACATTGGATTTATAATGTGGATTTTTGTAAGGACGGAGGGATTCTTGGTTCAAAATTAATTTATGACTTTCTTGAATATGGGACATTCTAAGTATCAAGGGTGGGTATCCTGGCCATATACAACCTACCACAATAAGTGATTTATTCTACCTTGGGCAATGTATTGTAACTCATTGCAACTCATTTTACATACATTGTGGATTTGTTTAAGATTTTACGACACACGTTTGAACATATATTAATGTCGTCACACCTAAATTTGACATTTAAGGCAATGTTATATTCTAAAATCTTAAACAATGTTATTTTGTAGAATGGATACTTTGAAATTAATGATTGGAGTAAGTAGGTCATACTTTAATGATTACAAGTAGATTTCATCTTAAGAAATAGTTTTCTTAACTTCACAAAAAAGTTTAAATACTATTGTCAATATCAACTAATAGGACCAAAAATCTTAACATGAATAGAATTATCAATATATGCCACAATCTTAAAGCCAAAGAAATGTGGTAGCAATAAGAAATAATGCATGTACAAATGATTTTATAATTAGAAAGTTAAAATACTTTTTTAATCTTGGAGATTACAATATTAATTACATTAACGATTTTAATATTGATTTAATTGAGAGGTGGGAAAAAAATATGGTTAGAGTCTTGGTAATATATAATTTAAATCAAGCATACAAAAGTTTTGATAATCCAATTGCAAGCAAGCCACCCATCTAACTAAATCTTGACGAACTTGACCTTTTTAAGTACAAAAAAAGATTGCAAGATTACAAGAATTACACTAATAATTAGCACCTAATCCTTGGAGGGATCGCACCGTCGAATTTTTTGTCCAAATTGAACGCATGATATACCATTGAAAATCTCTCGACAATACCTTTCCAATGGTATATTATAAGGCATATTTAAGTCGTCGGACGGTCAGATGATCAGACGGGCAGTTGGACGGTCGGTTAGATGGATAGACAGCTAGCTCGACCTCAATCTTTGGAAGGATCTCACCGTCGGAGTTTTTGTCCAAATTGGACGCATAATATACCATTGGAAAGCTCTCCACAATACCTTTTCAATGGTATATTAAAAGTCATATTTAGTCGTCAGACATTCAGACGATCGGACGACATGTCCGCTCGACAGTCCGGAGTTCGACGGCCCGTCCGCGCGGACGGACTGTCCACTCGACTGTCCGGAGTCCGACGGCCCATCCGACCTTGCGACCGACCATGCGTCCGACTCCAATCTTTGGAAGGATCTCACCATCGAAGTTTTTGTCTAAATTGGACGCATAATATACCATTGGAAAGCTCTCCACAATACCTTTCCAATGGTATATTATGAGCCATATTTTAGTCGTCGGACGGGCGAACAGCTAACAAAACGTCTGATTGCCCATACGTCCGCCCGACCGAACTGTCCGCACCGTCTGCCTGTCCGCCTGTCCGCACCGTCCGCGCGTCGGACGGCCTGTCCGCGCACCTGACGGCCCGTTCGCGCATCTGACGGTCCGGCCGCGCAAACGGTCCGTCCGACCGTCCATGAATGTCACAGGACGTCCGGGGGTCAGCGTCCACGTCCGGGCGTCTAGACGTCCTGTCAACCCTGTTAAAGGTGTACGAGATTACCTACGGACGGTGGACTCCCTTGTGAAATGGCGTGCCCGAGAAGGGTTGGATGAGATGGTGGCGACACCGCCATCCTGAACTGACTATGAGAGTGGCAGAGGCCCTGGAATCGGCACGGGCTCGAGGACTAACTTCAAAGCATGCAAATACATTTTACAGTAACTTGGATACTCTGTGCAAGTCCCACTGCTACTCCCCAGATCGAATCTGGAATTGCGATGAGACTGGTGTACAAGCCGGGAGGAATGGGGGTGGACTGGTCATTGTTCGCAGAGGTGCAAGAAATGTACACTCTGTGGTTCCAAACAAACGTGAATGGCTGTCCGTCCTTGTCCGCATATACGCTGCTAGGACTGCCGTTCCATCATTCTACATTTTCAGAGGCAAATGCATCCTACGGAATTATGTGGAGAAGTGTGAGCCCAGAGCTACTAGAGCAATGCAAGAGAAGGCGTGGATGACATCATATTAGTTCTCTACGTGGATGTCCCACTTCATCAAAAGTATGCAAGCCTGTGGAGGAATCTCACCTACTAGACGACACCTGCTGATTCTCAATGGGCACAAGAGTCATGTGACATTGGAGGTGGTGGTTTTAGCAAAAGTTGTAGGCTTGGATTTACTTACTCTTCCTTCACATACGTTGAATGCTCTGCAACCGTTGGATTGTAGCGTCTTCAAGCCTTTCAAGGACTACTTCCGTGTATACCGTGACTATTGGACCAGCAGGCATTTGGGAGAAGCAGCTACAAAAGAAACTCTTACCATCTAGGTGTCGCTGTCTCTGAGAAGGGCCTTGAGTGACAAAAACATAAAATCCGGATTTCGGGGCACTGGGATTTTTCCATTCGATCGCAACGCAGTGGAGTGGCACCTGCAACCCTCTGCGGCCTTCGAGGCAGCACAAGAAGCGACACCTCCATCTGCAGAAGGAGAACAGCCGTTACAGCAGTCTTCCACTTCTGCACCTGCCGCACAGTCCGACGTTGATGGCGACCAAGGCAACGGAGTAGTCCACAACCACCTGTACAGCGGCCAAGAAGGTGAGGTCAATAATTTTTATGCACATTGTTTTGGAACTTATCGTTGCATTCCCTGTGTGCATGAGTACTTGCGATGTGAGTCCGTGTCCTATGCATCTACTAAAGTGCACTCCGGACTGTAGGAAATGTGCGTGGACCTGCACATGAAGACAGACATGCATGCAATGACGAATGCGGAGAAGCTGAAGTCAGAATGGAGACAGACGGCGGTGGAGAAGGACTTGCGTACCTGGGGTCGCAAGAGGTGGCTGTAGACTTCGCTGCGTAGAACTCCACGGCAGTGCAGCACTTCATAGTCGACGCCGACCCCATCGATCAGGAGGCTCCGGAAGAGATGGGCAGTTTGGAGCGGGAGTTTGAGTCAGTAGACTCGATCACACACTTTCTGACCTTGCCTACCCTAACTCCACGGGTGAAATAGAAGCACAGGGATCCGCTCATCAACTTCACCAAGTCGATTATGCTCATTTCAGATGAATACGTTCAAGCTGCCGCACTGCTACAGGAGAAAAAAATCAATGCCGCAGAGGAAAAACGGAGAGTTCGGCAAGAGAAGGCGGATCGACGACAACATCGTGTTGTAGAGAGAGAAGAGGACCGGCTAAAACGCTTGAGCTGGTCATCGAAGTTGGCAGAGGCGAAAGTTGCCAAAGCACGAGAGAAAGAGGCCGCCCGTATTAAGCGAGATGAAGCCAAGGCTCTAAGACAACAGGCTGCAGCGCAGAGAGTTGGAGAGAAAGCTAGGAGAAGTGCCGAGCGTGCCCAAGCTCAACGTGAAAAGGTCATACAAGCAGCGGAGAGGGCAACAAAGCAACAAGCAGATGATCAAGAACTTGAAGGTGAAGATACTTACCTGTAGAATACAAGCATGTTTCCATCGTCTGCGTCCACAGTGCAGCACTTGCAACCTTACGGTCACTTTGTCACCTCTATGCACTCTACGTTGCCGGCAACACCACAGAGAACATCTTCATACAACATTTTGAACACACAGACATGTAGACTGATCTATGCACAACCAGTGCGGCCCTGGACTACGAACGTGCAGCAGAACACTTCGTCGATGTCATTTGAATTTGAAAGAGCCGTTGGGAGTGTGCAACAGCAGGGCAAAACTTTTCAGGTGGGAGAACTAAAACTCCGACACGCGGCTTTACAATGACTAAGTCATCAGACCGCAGTTGCTCAGAACAGGTAGTACTCATCGCCAGGTCACTGACAGAATTCGACTGATGTGGGCTTCAATTCCATCCAATTTTGTTACTGTGCACTTCAGGACTCCAATAATTCTGACGTGGTTACCAGCTTCAGTACCCGGATTGCTTGTCAAATGCTTCGAACATCGCGGCTACGATAAAACTATGGTTTATAGAATACGGTCATTTACGTCTTCGTTTTCCATTGCTCAACTGAGCAAGTATTGTACATTTCAGGGAGCAGAATTCCTGTACTCTAAGGACTGAGTTTAGGATCAGCTACTTTTGCACTTTTAAAAATCACTGTAATTTCACTTTCGGTTATAAAATTCTAAAAAAATTGCTATCCCCATATTTCCACTTTCTCTATACAAGAAAAATTTAACTTCACTCATACTCCTCACAATCTGCTCAGAATCTCCTCAGATGATCGGGTATGGATGTCTCCACCTTACGGTCTAGAACCAAGAATCAGACCTCATGGCACTAAATTAGGGTTCCCCCACGGCTGCCTGCCACAGGGATGCCATTCTACTCAGTGCCTACGTCCATGTCAGCTATCAGCTTCGTAAATATTTTGTAACTGAGAAAAAGTTTCAGAAGCATGTCCAAAATTTTATAAATTTGTAGACCAGTATCTAGAAAACAATAATTCTTTAGTTTATTTTGAAATCTAAAATCCTAAAATTAGAAATCTTTGGAGTAATTTGAAAATAACACTTTGTACAATCTCAACTCCAAAGTTAATCCATTTTGACACTCAAGTGTTGACTTTGACCTAGGAATATGGTATTTTCAATCTTTCATAATTCCAAATGATCCAAGAGCTATCCATTCTCAAATTTTGAGTTTTTTTAAGATTAAAAAATATTTACAGAAAAAATAAAAATGGATTATGAATCCAATGATAGTAGTTTCATCAAATTCCAAGTTATACTCTGCTTTGTGGGATTTTTTTAAGTTGAATGGTGTGGTATAGTTCACAACTCATTTTGGAGGGAGGGGGACTGAAAAGTCAGCCAACTAATGCGATTGTTTTCCACCTCAAAAAGTTCAAATCCACCTCAAAAAAGGCGGATCTAAGGAGGTCAAGGAGAAAACAAGTGTCACTTAGTCTTGTTTTTCTTACAAACACTACTTTCATTTCAGTGACCAACATGCATTGCAAGCTCCACCATAAATTGAAAAATGACCAAAATGTTGTGAAATTTTAGATGAGCACTCTTAACTTTCTTATCTTTCATTGAGCATGAAAAGGTCATCATTTCAAATATTCTCACTAAGATATGTTCCTTCAAAATGGATTGCCATGTTTTTCCATTGACCCAAATAAAACTTCAAACTTAAATATCTCCTAAAGTGTGCGGTCAAATAAACTAAATTATTTTGAGATGCTCACTCTCAGTGTGAACTTGAAGATTCTATAGTTACATTCTATCAAATCTTAATATTGCTCAAAACAAATTGCTCAAGTTCTTGGCAATTCTAGCCCATTTTGATCCCCCCCCCTCCCTTGCTTAGGTTGGCATTAGGGAGTAATCTTTAGAGCTAAAATATGGAATTCTGTATGTAAACATGATTAGTAGTGCCAAGTTAAATGTATAACAAAATTTTAAGCATACACAAAAATTTATGTATTTCATGATAAGTCAGATTGGGATGAAATTTTGTTCACTTACAAGGGACCATAGTTTTTGCCCCCTTCAAAAAATTGTTTTTTTTTAAAAGCATTTTAGTTGTATGAGCAAAACCACACAAAAACTATACATGATTCATGGTTTAGACGCCCTAGGCTCTTTCTGGTACAATCAATTATTTACCCCCCCTGCAATGTGCAATGTAGACCTCAAGATTTACTAAAATACAACATGTTCTCTTGTGCAAAAAATTGTACAAAGGGTTCTACCTAGGAAATTCATGTAATTATGCAATTCACCCCCCTCCCTCTCTAAAGTACTTGCAAATTACAGATATTGTAAATTTGTAACGCAAGTAGGGAATTACTTTGGTACATCCTTTGGTGTGTGACAAAGTACATTAGAATTAAATACAACAAGGTTATATTGAAGCCTCTCATTGCTTAGTTGTGGGTAAATGAACTAAAACGGTTGCCATGCCTTTGTTGAATTGTAGGGCAATGGCATGGCTTAGCATCTCATTACTCGATGTGTTTTGATTTAGAATATACTCTTTGATGAATATTTTTTGCTAGACAAGGCTTGTATGAACATGCTATCTTTTTCTAGCATATTCAATAATGATTACACTACAATATCATTTTAGATGTGAGCCTATGTGATAAATATGTATGTACTTTTATTGTACACATAATAATATTTGATTATAATCATTGATTATGCATTACAAAAATGCACTCTAGTCCGCTCAAATTTTTCCAAATTTTTTGAATTTTTTTGCAATTTAATTGCCTCTTTCTTTGTAGTTGGATCAAAAGACCAATACAATGTACAACTTCCACACTGATTTGTTGTTACGTTACTATGCATGGACAAATTATAGTAGCATGAGGCCATAAAACCAACATTCAAATTTTTGTTGGATTAATTTTTATATTTTTCAATGCACTAAGTATAAACAAGAGTTAACAGGAGTCACTTTCTCTACAAACTTTTTTTATTATATAGAATATTCATCGTAATAATTGCAAATTTTGAAATAATGAAGAAGTAAATTATATGTATTATATATGTTTATAAATTTATCTAGTCTTAAGTATAAATGCATTCTAATTTTAAATTGAATATCAAATGGATTTGTTTAAGACTTGTAATTAGATTTTTGTAGTCCTTAGTTGAATGCTAAATGGATGAATTATAAACCTTTTCAAATCAAAACTTGTGGTATTTTGAATAGAACATGTAATTAATGAGTTTATTAGATAAATTTAGGATTGATTGGAATGAAACTAGTGATATTATTGAATAGGGTATTCTATTAAGCACTCCTTCAAGGACCTTAAAAAGGGATTGTTTATTTTTGTTTTTAATGAAGATTTTGTTTAACAACCACTATCCATCATTGTTTTTTTTACACTCCTCATTCAATCCATACATGTATGGACATTGCCTTCATTAAGTTATTGTCCATGTTAACTCCTAAAGGAATAGCATGCATTTTTTGTCAATATAGAAATTTTGGGCAGGTACCTATGACTGGAGATTTGCATGTTTTAGACTGAATTTTTAATAGAAGGTGGAGGCAAGGAATATCTTCCATATGCACTAAATTTCATGACATTTGGAAATCTGAGTCAAAAGTTATGCCCTCATATATTACTTTTTTTCCCAAGCAAGCAATCCGGGCAGATCAACAAAAGTCACTTTTTTCAAAAACAAAAGTTTGAAATTGGTTTTCTAGAGTTATGTCTAAGTGGAAAACTTTAAATCATTCAATTTTGACCATTGAGTCAAAAGTTATGAGAAGTTTTAGTTTGCAGGCATTTATGGTTTCTCCACTCTAAAATAAACTTTGAAGTCCTTTATCATACTCAATTTTCAATATATTTTGAAAAAAATAAAATCATTGGATGTAGATTGTTTATTACAACATTGCAACTATTGGAATTGACATTTTTCAATTTTGTTATTAAATTCTTAACAATTTTGTATTTTGAATCATTCTCTACTTCTTTCTACTTACTATTTTTTCCTATATGTTGTATGATTCCAAATGATGTGAAATTTTTTAAGCATGTAGGAAACCTGTCTAGGAAAAAGAATCCCAAAAAGCGCCACCATTTTGGACATTTTTTCACAGAAAAGTGAGCTTGTGAAGTGCAGCTGCCCTGTTTTTCACAGGGGCCCAAAAATGATTTCAATGAATTTGAATGCATATATCTTGGACTCCACGCGGTGAAAATTTCTGAAGTTTTTACCACATGTTCTCAAGTCAGCATACTACAAAACCTACAGTTGCATGTGTACAAAAAGGGTTTTCTCAAAAAATTGTACATGTATTAGAGATGGCAGTTTTGGAGCGTTTATAGTGAAAACATAGTTAAGGAACTTAAGGGATTAACAGTATAAAATCAATATTTTAAAGATATTTATAGAACAATGTGAAGAATGGGGAGATGTATAGAAATTTTGACCTTAGTTGAAGGTATAGTTGATAGTCTACTCATTAAAAAATCAGAAATGTATTGCACTTTGATTTGTTTAAATTCTTTGAACTTAAGGCATCCCATTATTATGAAAAATTATAATTTTTTTATTAAATCATTCCCTTCATTCCCTTCAAATAATTTTAAATCATTTTTGTTAAAGATTTGTTTATTTACAAGTGCCCAAGCCTTTTCAAGTGTATTTTTCCTATAAAAAATGAACATGGACTTACAATTATCTCCAATGAAGCAAATTTTTTTTTTTTTTTCAAAATCTAATTGTATAAATGTTTAAAGAGCTTGCTTATTAGTGTGCAAACCAATTTTGAATGTGAAATTGTATAGGAGTTGTGAAATTATAATAAGAAGAATATATGTATTCTATTTTTAATATGTTGCCCTCTCCACAAATCCACAATATTTGAGAAATTTGAAAATAAGAATATTTGGGATTGGAGGTGACATAAAAAACCTATAA
Organism: Antitrichia curtipendula; assembly: GCA_951230915.1. Taxonomy (NCBI): domain Eukaryota; kingdom Viridiplantae; phylum Streptophyta; class Bryopsida; order Hypnales; family Leucodontaceae; genus Antitrichia; species Antitrichia curtipendula. The sequence goes on from OX579635.1 coordinate 13,972,218, forward strand.
ATTTGTTAGCATGCTAAAATGAACTTCCAAAAATCTTAAGTTCAGTGAAAGAGCTATCAAACTCATTACACAATCCACCTTGCAATTGTTGAAATGCAATTTTTTTAATAAGTAGAAATTGCAAATAACTCCAAATTAGCTTATGCATGTTTTAATTTTCAACATTAAAAATCATGAAAACATTTTATTCTATCCGTAGTAACCATTTTCAAAGCAAATGGATAAGCACAATTTTAAAAATCTCGAATCAAGTGAAATTCACAAGCTTTCATTGTTCAAAGCTGGGAAATCAAGTCAAATTTTCAAACTTTATACTTCCACTAACGGTACATATATGCTTTTGAGGACGTCTCAAAAATAAAATATTTATCCTTTTCAATGAAATATAAAAGATTTCAATAATTAACCTTGAATATTGGTTGTAAAAAATTTTAAATGGTCAAAAAAATGTAATTGCCCATATTCAAAATAAGTATCAAATTTTGGATCGACCATAATTATATGGTTGATTAGTAAATTAGGGATTAATTAGAATTTTTATGACTACGTTGCACCCAAAAAAATCCATCAAAATTGTCATTTCTAGTGCAAAGAGCTACAAATGAAAGAAAACTATTTTTTTGCATATCCAACTTTAGGATTTAGCATTATATTTGTATGAGAATTTGACCAAAAAACTCAAAAAATCCTCATGTCTCATGATTTTTGCTCTAACTTCAATTTTTCAAATTTTAAATATTTATGGTGGATAATTGAGTAGAAAAATTAGAAAAAATTACTTATTTATATATATGATTTTTTTTTAAATTTATTAAATAGGAATAGATTTTGAAAAAATTAAATTGTTATAGTTCTAAAATAAAATCAAAATATGTCAATCCTAATAGTGAGATTGTTGTTGAAAGTAATATACATCCTATTGACTATTTTGCTTAAGATAATTACAAAATTTGAGCTAAAAGATGAAGCCTATTTGATTTTTTTTAGGAATTTCCATTGATTGCCCACAAAACAAGAGTTTTCATTACTTTCACATCATTAATCCAAATGGAATGAATCAAATCTTTTTATGCAGACATAAATGTACTCTGTGAATAATATTTTTTTATTTTGAATTTCCAAAAAAATTCCTTGTAAGTAGGGGCAATAATTTTTCCTTAGAAGCCTAAAAGTGCATAACTATTTCTTACAAGCACTGATTGAAATAATTATATTCCCTATAAGCTAATATATTTATTTAACTTCTGAAAAGCTTTATAAATTGTAGAAAAAACTGACAGCAAATGAACTTACCTCAAATCCTTAAAACTTAATTCCTAGACTTTGAACCTTTACGGGGTAATGCCTATTCTAGGTCATGTACCTTATTAGCCACTAAAAAATGTCATTAATAACAACTCTAATCTTTTGTATCCTTAAGGAGCCAATAGCGGTCATTTGAAATAAGTAATTTTGAATGATATGACAATTGTCTAGATTTAGAATTTCATGCCAACTTAACAAATGTTTAAAATCTTGAGCCAAATCAAATGATACAAAGATTATTGAGGAACATTTCCAAATACTAAAATATACACTAGTATTATGCATATAATACACTCTAACATATCACAATATATGCTAATATATGCTAAGATGCTATTGTATATTAGTAGCATAATTTATGCAAATATAATTTGCATATTTTATTCTTTGAAGATTATAAAGTTGGTATTTAGCTATTAGAGTTGGTTTTTAGATCATGTTATAAATAGCCATGAATTCTCATCTATTTGGATTCTGAGGTGGTTCTTTTACCACCTAAAAGATTGCAATGGTAATTGAAAAGCATCCTTGAAGATTGTATAATATTGAATGAACCTTTTGCCATGTGAAGAAACTTGCAAGGTAGTATTCATTGAAGTTATAATATTGTGACTTTTCAATCCTTCTCCAACCCAACTCCAAACCTTTCAACACCAGTTCTACATTCACGTTGTCATAATGCCAATCCTTTAGAGTTTTCAGCATATCCGGATGCAATTGCAATGGAGTGGATTTTTGAGTCTCTACAACATGAACCACAAGTGCTGTACATGCAAAAGAGCTTAAAAAAGAGTCAAACTTTCGCAATTCTTTTCATGAGCTTTTGAGTTTGAGATGATGTAAATTGCCCGGAGCCCATATGTTAAAAAAGCAATGCAATTAGAGACAGTTGAGTGTAGGCAAAAGAGATTCCTGTCCAGGAACAGTCTACAAGCCAATCAAAGACCGCATTTTAAAGCCGGTTTCTCAATTCACAGAGCCAAGTGTCGCAACCAGAATCCACGCCAGCTTTCATATTCAACTGAAGCAGCTTACCACCAACTGCTTTCTCCTCTAGCCCGCCTTCCAACGCCATGTGGAAAGTAAAAAGTGCAAGTTTACCCTCTAAAAACTGAAAAAGAAGTTTTAAAAGGTCAAGTTTAGTGCAATCCAAATCCATTTCCCCGCATCCAGCACGTGGCACCGCCAACAATCCGACACTTGGCACCCTCGCAGCTGGCGACTCCTTGCCCGAGGTGGCTGTTTCATCGTTCCCGAAGCCTTTATAATCCTGTCAGTTGGCATCAACCCACAGTTTTTGAGATTCAGAAATTCCGCCGCTCGTGCTGCAGCAGTCCTTCCGCAACACCCACTCCTGTAACTTACTGTTCCATTCAGTTCTTCTATTGAAGCAATGGCGTTCGGTATTGGCCGTGCTTTGACTGCTCCTCTGGCAGTCATCAACTTCATTCTGTACTTCATTTCGGCTTGCTTGGCGGGATCCGTCTTGAATCACAACATCGATAACGGCAGTTACCTTGGTCAGTTGCAGAACCATTTGCAGTTTTGTCAACGTTGTGGATCCTTGCGAGTTTTCGAAATTTTCGAAATTTTGAGGTTTTATCGGGGGGGGCGAGGGGTCAGTCGGTTTTGGATTTTGTAGTTCTGGGGAATTTGTCGAGATTTGGATAAAGATGGAATATTCGGTGGTACTTTGGAAAAGTCTTGTGAGATTTGCGTGTTGTTGGAAAATTTGCACGTGAATTGAGGGTTTTGGAAGGGAATGAGCGGATTTTGTTGTTTTGTTTTTCGTTTTTCTTGGTTTGCGTGTTAGACTGATGATCATCTTGGATTGGATTATGCAGGTAACAGTGTAACGTCAGTGTTTTTGATTTTCGCCTTGATTGCGAGCGTGGTGGGAATGGCGTCTACCCTAGCTGGCGCTCACCACTTGCGCTTATGGCGCACGGAAACACTAGCTGCCGCTGCTGCCACCGCTTTGATTGCGTGGTTGCTCACTCTCTTGGCCATGGGCGTTGCATGTAAGGAGATTCATACTGGCGGACCCCGCAGCAAGAGACTGGTAAGAACGATACCAAGCAGCAGAGAATTTTGTACTCTTATTCATCAATTTAAAGTTCTGATTTTGCATGGGCGAATTCGGGCCACAGCTACGGAATCAGCTTCCTTCTCAAGACGTGGTTCTCGCTGGTCACACTTTTGAATTCTGTTGCGCTAGCTGCACATATCCATTCTGTTGCCATCAATCTAGATATTTCAAATTTGCTCTTACAAGTAATAGAATGAAAGCTCTAGGTTCTGTACAGTACGTCTGGGAACTGTCTTGACAGACTTGTTGACTATGATTTTGCAGAAAACGTTGGAAGCCTTCATGATCATCTTGGCGTTGCTTCAGCTGCTGTACTTGCTTGCAACCCACGCTGGCTCTGTGACCGGCGAGGGTTACGCGAATAGCGGTACTCCCGCTGTGAAGAACCCCCACCAGGGCACTCCTGTAGCAACTGCGGTGTAAACCAGTCGAATGTAAAAACTCAGGGAGTGAGTGGAGTGAAGTGGAGTGGAAGGAAATTTAGTCTTATCATTCTTGTAAATATGTTCTCTCCGAGTTTGGAGTTGTAATAACAGATGAAACAGTTTGCAACTTTGAAGAGAAGCCCTTTTCTATCAACTTGTTTTTCAATGTTTTGTTTAATTTCTGTCCATTGTATATATATATTTTTTAATTTTTTAATTTTTTTTTTAATTTTTTTTAATTTTTTAATTTTTATTTTTTATTTTTATTTTTTTTTTATTGATATATCTCCACAGGAGACAAGTGCAGTCCATGTAAAACTCCTATACTGAATGATTCACAGTTGACTCACCTGTGTCTTTTGATAAAAAAATCTTATTGCCTTTCTTATTATTTTGGTGTCTAAGCATGAGTGGTAAGAAGAAGCAATAAGGCTTTTGATGAATTTACCTGTAACAACAATCTCTACAGCAAGGTCTACTCAACCAAAATAATGGCACGCCCATTGTGAGCTACCTATATTTGTTGCTTGACCTGGATTCTAGATTCTAAAGTAGGTGTCTCTAAAAGCGACCTGGCTCTAAAAGCAGACTCTAACACAGAGGTACATTTTACTTTCTTCAATGTACCAAAGGGGTACATTTTAGGAGAGGGTCGCTTTTAGAAACCATTGCGTTTCAACCTCAAAAATTTGTAACTAACTCCACAAAGATTCCGAAAAACATGAAACAACTTGGATTAGATGCCAATTCATTTTTTCTTCCTAGTAAAATTTACTGAAAATTGTTTCAAGAAGCTTAGCTTCCCTGAAAATGCAATCAGCTCTTAAAGGGTTGCTTTAACAGCCTCCTACCTTCCCATTAGCTCACAAGAGCAACCAATAAGACTTGAAGAGATCTTTGAGACAATCAATGCAAGTTGAAGCATTTTCTGCTAAGCATATTCTACATATGGTTTAGTGGTATACTTAGATATCATGAGCTATTAAACTTTGAAAATTTATAGAATATTGCACAAATGTTGAAAATTATGAGAACATTTTCTTTTTCTTAAAGAGGGCAATATTCTAGCTAATTGTTTTTAATGCTTTGGACCTAGATTGATCTAGAAGCTAGAAAAGTAGGAGATTTGGATGCTTTTTTTACCTTTGTGATGTAGTACAATTTTTTTTTAAACATTGCTCACTAGCAAAACACACATTTTGCCCATCCTAAGCCAACTACAAGAGTAGAATTGTCCACATAAGCATTATACAATCTTAATGAAATAGATGGTGGATTCTAAATATAGAGTCAAAAGTAGATATCCTTGCCTCAATGCTAGGTTATTGTAAAAAAACATTTGCCGTTTCTATCTCAAAAGCCTATTTCAATGAGTACTATGACTTTTGTAATAATAATTTTTAAGTGAAATAAAATATGAGTAATTTATAAAGCATTCAAATAGTATGTGTAAAAATTCAGGCCTAAAAAAATGTATCTCCAAAATTTATGAACAAAAAAAGAATGATAAAAATGCAAAGGAAAATGGATACTTTGATGTTTGATTCTTAGAAACTAGTAAAAAAATTCAAATACATAAAATAATAAATTTCCATTTTTCCTAGCTTTGAAGGTTTTATTTCTCAACATTTGCATCTTTGGAAATAAAAATTATGTTCTTTGCACTTGCACAAAGGATCATTTAGAATTGTACAACATATAGGAAAAAATTAGTAAGTAGATTCAAATACTAAATTGTTAACCCCTAAAGGACCAGCCTGCAGAATTTGGCAACATAAAAAAATTGGGCAGGTACATGTGGCCAAAGATTTACAAGTTTGAGGCTGAAATTTTAATAGAAGTTGTGGACAAGGAGTACCTTTCATTTGAACTAAATTTTATGACATTTGGAAATACGAGTCAAAAGTTATGGCCTAATATGTTACTTTTTTTCTCAGCCGGGCAATTAGGTCAGATCAGAAAAAATCACTTTTTTCAGAAACAAAAATTTGAAACTGGCTTTCCAGAGCTATCTATACGTGGAAAGCTTTTAATCATTCCATTTTGACCAATGAGTCAAAAGTTATGAGGAGTTTTAGTTTGCGGGCAGTTTTGGAATCTCTACTCTAAAATAAACTTTGAAGTCTTTTATCTTACTCAATTTTCAATATTTTTGGAAAAAAATAAAATCATAGGATGTAGATTGTTTAATACAACATTTCAACCATTGGGATTGGCATTTTTCAATTTCATATCTAAATTCTTAACAATTTAGTATTTTGAATCATTCTCTACTTCATTCCACTTACTATTTTTTTCCTATATGTTATACAATTCCAAATGATGTGAAATTTTTCAAGCATGTGGCCAACTTGTTTAGAAAAAAGAATCCAAAGAAGCACCACCATTTTGGACATTTTTTCATAGAAAAGTGAGCTTTTGAAGTGCAGCTGCCCGGTTTTTTGCAGGGGTCAAAAAACGATTTCAGTGATTTTGAATGCTTATATCTTGCAATCCACGTGGTGGAAATTTCTGAAATTTTTACCACATATTCTCAAGTCAGCATACTACAAGATCCTATGGTTACATGAGTCAAAAAAAAGTTTTTTTCAAAAATTTGGTACTTGTACTAAAAACAGCAGTTCTTGAGCGTTTTCAGTGAAAACATAGTCACGGAACTTTAGGGGTTAAGAACTCAATTATAAAACTGAAAAATGCCAATCCCAATGGTTGTAATGTTGCAATAAAAAATCTATATTCTATGATTTTATTTTTTTCAAATAATATTAAAAATTGAGTTAACCCCTACATGACCATTCGTCTCCTTGGGGGACAATTTGGGTCCAAGTAGGTTCCTATGACCTCAATTTTTAGTTGAATTTCTTCAATTTTTTTTGAGAATGTGTGGTTCTGTGAGAATTTTGTGGATATATAATTTTTATTTCAATCGGTACCTAGGAGAAAAATTATTGCACAATAAGCCAGAACTGGAGGTTGGCGGGCAGTACAAAAAAATATAAAGGAATATAAAAGTATAAAAAATAATTTTTTCCTAAAACTATATATTTTTGTCTACATTTGAAGCTTTGATTCATTCTATTTGGACTAGAGATGAGAAAGTTATGGACAATCTTAGTTTTTTGGGCAATCTAAGCATCTTTTAGAAAAAATAACATAGGATTCATTTTAATGCAGTTTTCCAAAAAAAATTGTTAGACAAAGTTGTATTTGATTTCTAGAACAATCTCACCATTGGAATTATTGTATTTCAATTTCATCTTAGAGCTATTAACAATTTAGTTTTTCCTTCACTCTTGAACCTACTTCTACTTAACAATTTTTTAATGGATAAAAATTACGTATTTTTTTCTTGAATTTTTTTTTTTAGATTCTCAACTTAAGTATTCAGTATAAAAACTTATAAAATCAAAATTGATAGTACAAAAAATTTAAGGTAAGAAGACTCAAAGTCAAAAAATTTAGTCAAACAAGGTGCAAAAAAACTTGTTTTTTTCACTTTGGATACAAATATCTTGCAATGTATGCGGCCAAAGTTTCTGAAATTTCTTGCATACATTTTTATACTAGTCTAATATAGAATCCTACGGTTAGATATGCAAAAAAATTTAATGTTTAAAGTTTTTTGCTTTTTGCAATAGAAGTGGCGTTTTTGAGTGTGTTTTGATTGAGAAAAGGCCTTGGTCCTTTAGGGGTTAAATAAAAGACTTCAATATTAATTTTAGAGTGGAGAATCACAACTGCCCACAAACTAAGATTCTTCATAAGTTTCATCTCATTGATCAAAATGGAATGATTCAAAGTTTTTCATGTGTGTATAGATGTAAAAAAACAATTTCAAATTTTTATTTATGAAAAAAGTGATTTTTAAAAATTTGCCCAATTTGAGAATCAAATACATTTTGCATAATAAATTTTCACTTGTATACTCAAATAAAATAAAATTTAGCACTTACGAAAGATATTCTTCATCTACACTTTGTAAAATAAGTTCAGCCTAAATAAGTCAAATCTCCACTCACATATACCTGCCCTCAAAAGCTATGTTGCGAAAAATACAAAGTTGGTCTTTTAGGGGTTAATATTTGTTAATTGCTATTGCCTCTTTTGCCTTGCTATCACAACTCCATTTTTTTGTATTAGTGCAATTGATATTAATTCCTAAGGTTTGTATATTCAAAAAGCAAATGCACTTTAGTTATCCTTAACTATAACTTTTAAAATAACCATTTGGGGTATTTTACCCCTAAAGAGTCCACTTTAGACTTTTTGAGAACTCTATTGACTATATAAATTTTTCATAAATTTTTACAATGGAAGCTAGTCATCATAATCTACACGTGAAGCTTTGTTTCATATCATTTTGATAAATATTGCAAAAGTTAGAAGGATTATTTCAATTTCAATTTCAAATCGGGCAACAAAAAGTATTTTAGAAATTAATTTTTGGAGGGAATTGTATAGATTGATACCTAATTACCTACTAAAAAAAATTAAACCGTTCAAGTTCCAAATGATGAAGTAAAAGTTATGAAGAGTTTTATTTTACGAGCAATGAAAGGAGAAAAACATATAAAGTTGTCTTTTGCTCTCAATTTTGAAAATTTTCAAATAAAAATAAAAATAAAAGATACTAATTGTTTACTAACACATTCTTACCGTTACAATTTTAAAACTTAATTTTTTGTAAGAGTTATTAGTAGATTAGTTTATTCTTTCATTCAATACTACCTTCCACTTTACAGATTTTTTAAAGATGAATATGAAAGTATTTTTGGTTATAAAAAATTTCATAGGTTTCCAATCCATTTTTCAATATATTGACTAAAATAAAAATATTATAGGACATATGTTTATTTTCCTTAAAATGTTAAAAGACAAAACTTCACCTTTTTGAAAGGCTAGTAAAAACTACATTTTGAAGTTTAGGCGCATTAAACTCACAATCAGTGGAAATATTTATTCTAAAATTTTGGACTATGTACCTGAAAAAGTTAACCAAATAATCTTATGGTTGAATAAGTTAAAATATAAATATTGATGAAGACTTTGGCCTAGCTTTGGGGACAAGTATTTTGAAGCAATTTTGGGCTTCTAAGCATGTTGGTCCTTTAGGAGTTAATTTAAACTAAATAAATAAATATTGACAAGTTTTGTTTCTACTTCATTTTAGAATTTTGAAAAAATTAAAAAATTAAAAAAAATATTGCAATTGCAAGCTCTAAGTGTTAATATCCAAATCACACAATATTCTGTGTATTTCATTTGTATTTTCTTGTTTTAATTTAAAAAAATCTCAATCTCAATTTTATTTATGATAAAAATTAAATTATTTTCATATTTGTTCTAATTTTAATATAACATAATTTTCATTTGTTACTTTAACAAACAGGAAATAAACATTTCATAAAATAATGGTTCTTTTATTAGGGTTTAATTTACCAAATTTTTTTTTTTTTCATAAGTTCAATTGGATGTTTGGATGGTTGAGTGGACTAAATGTGGCAGAAGTCCATATCCATATAACTCACTATAAGGCTAGTCAAAAAAACTTTGCATAAGGAAAATGAACATAATAATCCAGAGAGAGGCATGTGGTGGTGAAGGATAAGCATTGGAGAAGATTCTTTTAGAATTCTACAATGTGTTCCGCCAAAAATTCCTAGTGACATCATCCACTCATTCCGGTGCCCTAAGTCTTCAAAAAGCCAACGGTTCAATATTTATCCAATTTTCAAAGTTGATTTAAAGTCCATCTGCAATTTCTAGTAACATTTAGGATTCCAAAATGTTTTTTTGGGGGGAAAACACATTGTTTTTACTCTTCTATGGATTTTTGAAAATATGATTCAATTCAACTCCTTCAAAAGTCCATAACTACTATTTTAAAATCAATATCAAGTAAAACAATATAATTTCTAGGTGCCTCAATCTACACTATAACACATAATGAGTTACTAATACAATAACAAGGATGTTCTCTTCATTAAAAAGACTTTTATAAAATGCTATATGGAATTTTCAAAATCCAATTTGCAACTTTAAAGAAGAGATCTTCTAAATAATTACACAGTTGCCTTTGCATTCAAATTAAGAATGTATGTTCAAATTATAGCTTAACCCCTGAACGTTCCGAAAGCCCTCTGTGGCCGTATGTCGCAGTTTTGGAGGTATTTTGCCCGATGGAGGCAGTTTTAGGGTTTGCAGTGTTCAACAAAGTTGAAGCAGATGGAAATGCACGTCGAACAATGCCTGGGTCGGCGCCAAATACTTCGGAGAACGCTGCGAGGACAGCGGAATACTAAAAATGATATACGATACGGCATAAGCTTCGTACATTGGTGGACCCGCTACTTTTCCGGGTTAGAAGCTGCGGACGTGGCGGTATCTGTTGGCAGCACGGCGCGGGAGAGCGGGGCTTCTGGCGGGAGACGGAAGCTTTGGATTCCGCTGCAAGGAAGGGGGGGGGGTTGCTCCAATTTTCGAACGGAATTTTTCGGCCAGGGGACAACACGGTTCCGAATTTGATCATGGCGTGTCGTCTTTGTACTGATTTGCGGTTGGCCGTGGTTTAGCTGTCCACGGTGGTTTTCCAGGAAGTGTCATGTTGTCAAAGGAATGAAGGTGGAGGTCTCTCTGCATCGGAAGGGCTCTCGGTCTGACCCCCGAGGTGCCGCTTCGATTCATGAGTTTGTGCTCGGAGTTGGACAGCTTTCGGCATTGTGTGGACCCTTTGTAGTGGTTGTATCAGTTTGCCGTTATCCTTTGGTAGTAGGGTTTTCTTTTCTTCTTTTCAGTCATTTTTGACGCAAACCAGGCTTTCTCCGTATGGTTACTCCGTGGCGTTCCCTTGTCCGTGATTGGGTCGATTTTGACGTCGAAGTACCCTGCCCTCTGCAGTGTAGTTGCAGGAGGTGAAATGCAATTTCCTTTTCTGGTTGGGTCTTCAACCCCGGATACATGTAGTTCAGCTCTGTTGTGGCGAATAGCGCTGGCCAACTGTCAATCACAGTAGCTTTCGTAGACGCAGGCAGATTACGAACACCAATGTCTACTACATTTTTGAATCAGAACTTTGCATGATGAAACAGAGTCTTCGCATTGATGAAAATTTATGTTGTCTTTTGAACATACTTGGGAGAGGGTCGGCTACAATGTTGTTTGCGTGGGTGGAAGCGGTTATGCGTCACAGTAGCAGGAAGCGTTGCCAACAGGATTTCCTAGCAAAAGCTATTGTTCTCCTGCCATGTTTGGCAACCCTCTGTGGCCATATGTCGCGCTGTTCTGGCTTCGTACACGCGCGCGAGGCCAACTGGGATGCAGGAGTGGGGCGTATCCCGAGGTTGCCCGTTGCATTTCCGGGTGACCCCACTGCAATTGCATACGGTGAGTGGAGTGGTGCAATCGACGCGCTTTTGAGAATTTTGATCCCAATTTTTTTTTGCGCAATCCTTGCATCATTCCTACGTCAACCACCGTTGCGATCTCCAAGAGCACCACGGACGAATTTCCCGTAAAACATAACTTGATCGCCGCAGACACAGCGCCACTGCTGGCATCGGATCTGGCATAAATTCAGCACAATGCGGAACCTGCAAGCCTCGGCTGATTTTATGCGTGACCTTGGGGTGGAACTTCAGCAATCTGAACGGTTACAACTCCGAATTCACTACATAATCCCGCTTCTTGAAAATCGGTGGTGAGCGTATTCGACGGATACGGTCCCGTAGAAGAAGAGCCCAAGGGCCGTTCAAGGGTTAAATGATATAGTGAATCATCTACAATGTGGCTTGCAGTGCAAAGGTCTTGTTGGAAAAAAAACTGTGACATGAAAATTAGTCTGCTCAATAGTGCACATACCCAATTGAAATTATATTGTATTATAATAATCTCCCCAATTTATTTCTAGGTTGACAATAGTTTGGAACTTCACTAATATAATAAAACAATTTCTTTTCCCACATAGCATTTTCAAACCTTCATTCATATTCCAAAGCAATCTTGTGTAATTCAACATGTCTTGGATTATGTAACATGAAAAACAACCAATGAGTTTTGTTTTGTTTATTCATGTGTGAATATAACATTATTAACTAAAAGTTGAGGGATCTTTTTATGGTAGAACCCCCATAGTCAACCACTCAAGAAATTTTGTGCATGTTTAGGAGCAATGGAAAGTAATACAAAATATTTGTTGTATAAGAAGATAGAAATCATGGTGATTGCAATTTTTTTGGTAATTTTACACCTTAAACTGAAATTACTACAAATTTTAGAAGTCAAAAGTTAGCCTCAACCCACACCCGATGTATAAAGTCTTCCAATTCTGATCATTCAAGAACTACTTTCCCACTCACTACTTCCTACTTTCTTGCTCAATACTTTGGAACATGTGTCATGACCTTATTAGTCCCAACCTTGAAAAGGAAAAAAAACACATTCTAAGTTGTGGTTGAAAATTATATTCCAACCTAGGTTGGAAATAGATGCCCCCTACATGTTGGGTAAGGATCCCTAGTTGAGAATGGGTGGTTTTACCATAGTTCCCCTAGAAAGTGGAAGTCTCAAGCGTTGCAACTTCCCAATCAATCAATGATTCTATGTAGATTAAACTAAATTCACTCCCAAAGATTCAAGGAGGGATTATCCCAATCTCTAAAGGGGAATGGTTTAGGCTAATTAACTCTTAAAGGACAGACTAGTGACTATGGAAATCATCCCTTTGGTTACCGTGTGAATCATTCACTTACAAAATTGCAAAAGCACTCATGAGAAGTACTATAAATGACCTCTCCTTTTCACAACAAAATTTCAAGGATGAATAGTTGCACTCCTGTCCTAATGGAAGGATTCTTTGTCATCCATCAAATGTTTAATAAGGGTTAACAATGTTACGTGCAGTGCAACATTCATGGGGACACATACTTTGGTCTATAGTTGCAAATGGGCTGAAAATTTGAAGGTGCGCATGGAACCACGATCATCATTTGCCTTGCAGCAAAAGTCGGTGGTGCCGCTTGGGGAAAGGAAGGGTCACTTTAAAGCAGCAGGCAGTTGGAAACGGACTGACAATGACTGAGGCTTCTCCTTCAGTTGGCCCATCAATTTTTTAATCTTCCGGTACCTTAGAGCATCCCCACCCGGCTTGCAAAATGCAGGTGGGATTTGGCTGACATAATGCCCGGCCATCCAGTTTGCAAGCCGGGCTGGGGGACAAGACCCACCCGTCTGGAGGCTGTCCGATCAGGTAAAAAACAGGTGTGGGGGTTGAAATTTCAGTACAACGATTGGCACGTGGCTATAATAAGAATGCAACCTGTAACATGGGTGAAATCGAGTGGGCCGCAGTAAAAGAACAGATGCAAGGAGGTGCCAACGATTGGCGGGAAAAACCGCCTTGTGTTGTGATGTGTTTGTCGTTTGTTGTTTTGCAGGCCGGGTCGTAGTTGGCAAAACGACCCCCATTTGCAAGCTGGAGGCGCATGGGAGGTCCGCCCGCTTAACCAGCCATCCGGTTTGCAAGGCGGGTGGGGCAGTTTTGCCAGCCACGATGGACCAATCATCCGATTTGGCAACCGGGTGCACTACAAGAGAAAGGGGTGTTTTAAGTATAGTCCTAGAGATAAGATTTTAAGTAATGACCTTTTTAGGAGACTTTTAATAAAAAATTATTCAAAACACGTGTCTTTTTAGTAAAATTTTACTAAAAAGACACGTGTTTTGAATAAATTTATACTAAAAGTCTCCTAAAAAGGTCATTACTTAAAATCTTATCTCTAGGACTATACTTAAAATACCCCTTTCTCTTGTAGTGGTGGGGATGCTCTTAGGATTATTTTTGGGTTTAGTGAAGGTTATAGAAATTTTCTAGTGTTCAGTTGGAACTGCCTCCGGGGAGATTTCTTAGGACTTGAAAGATTCAGGAGCAGTAATAAAAGTGCTCAACTAAGTTTCATCGTCAATTTATTCATTTACTTTTATTTTGAGGCAACAAGGTAACAAGAAAAAAATACTATATATGATTTGAACTCCCTTGACCTGACCTTTGAAATGATTGAAAGCACCGACAAAATGGACAGTTTTATATCATAATCTCAACGCAAGAGAGTTTTGTCGTCGTGGCATGCTTCGATTGATTAAGGAGAAGTAGACTTTTGCTTATGCAAATTTTCAACAGGGTGGGTATGAAATAAAAATTTCATTGGTCTACAAGTGAGAAATCTTATAGAAATCTCTACTACTACCAATTGGTATTAATGTAGTGAATGCGAATCCACCTAACATAATCTCAATGTAGGAGAGTTTTGCCATTGTGGCATGTTTTGATTGCTTAAGTCAAAATGGCTCAACACTCCTACATTGGGATTATGTCCGATAATTGCAAAGTAGACCAAGTCATCAAAAATAATTGCAGATCAGTACCAACCTTGCCGCCTACTCCTAGCTCAATAGGTCATGAGTGGCAATTATTTTTGATAACTTGTCCTACTTTGCAATGATCACTTCTAGTAATAGAAATATGGGTGCAAAAGTAGGACTTTGAAACTAATCTTGATACTCCGAATTACAAGTTGGAAATGCAAATGCATAGTTCCATCATGTTTTCTTCGGTTCATCAACAAAGATGTGTATTTCAAGTGAATTTTTTGAAAAGGATATACCGTAAGTCACAAATGTGAGTTTGTATGCTCCAGAATTGCAGCGGTTCATGCTCTTGAGTATGCATGTAACAGAAAAACGCGCTTTTATTCAAAGAAAACTTTCATGAAGTGATTTACATATTACAGTGACAAGGAAAAGGATACTAAAACTGAGACCTGATCAGCTGAACAACTCTTCTATTCATACGCTTTTGTTGGTGTTAATAGCAAGTTGTGTAAGCATGATATGTCTATGGCCCCAGATCCTTGAACAGAAAGGGGTTTCTTCTACTATCTCTGTTGGTAGTCAACATCCCACTTTGAAACTGCATAAGACATGCAGATAATTGATAAAAACTTGATCAGCAGATTTGTTTCTTTTACCCAAAGTGATCTCTCCACAGCCCCAAAAAATTCCAAAACATCACAATCGTACATATGTTAAAAGACTCAAATTGTATCCTCTTCTTCACAGAAGAGCAATAAAAACTGGTCGACAAAAATACAGAATCAGTCATGTACACGGTTTAGGGGCGAGCTTCTATACGACAAGACAGGGTCGCAGCACGGGTGTTTTCATTGCTTGGACTGTAGTGTACACGAGTATCATGAACAGCTAGTAAATCATAAAACCTAGTCACTGTACACCTTCAATGCTTTCGACGAAAGGTTAACTGTCAAATTCCTGTGCAATTTACACTGCAGATGCAGCTCCATAGGGCGGGACCTTTTGGCCAGCGACTGGGGCGTTGGCATAGCCCTCCCTGGTTACTGAACCGGCATGAGTCGCTAGCAGGTAGAGCAGCTCGAACAGCGACAGAATGATCATAAATGCTTCCAAAGTTTTCTGCAATTAATCACAGGTTTACACAGACACCGTCAGACGATGGACAGCCAAAATCACGCTGACATGGTGATAACTCAACCTCTGTCTCACGTGTGAATTTAATAAGAGATATACTGCTCTCAGCTGCAACACTGCCCGGTACTCCTAGCTGACACTTACCAGTCTCTTGGTGCGGTAGCCGCCAGTGTGAATCTCCTTGCACGCCACGCCCATGGCCAACAGAGTGAGCAGCCAAGCGATCAAGGAGGTGGCAGCAGCAGCGGCGAGAGTCTCCGTGCGCCACAACCGCAGGTGATGAGCTCCAGCCAAGGTTGACGCAATGCCGACAACGCTAGCGATCAGCGCAAACATCAAGAATGTGTTTGTCACATTGTTTCCTGCACACACAAGTGTCCTTGTTACTTTTTGCAGTATAATAGACAATGATGCTTCATTCAATATAAATATTTCGTTCAAAATTGTACTCGTTTAAATTTTTTTTAAGGCCAATCCAAAGCATTGAAATTCATAATCCAGAGCATTGATCACTCACCGATAAATGCTTCCTTGTCATCGAGGTTCCGGTTCAAGATAGAACCTGCGAGACAAGCAGAGATAACATAAAGGATAAAGTTAATAACCGCAAGAGGAGCAGTCATGCCGCGGCCGACACCGAAAGCCATCGCACTCAATTGTACAAAAAAGCTGCAAATATACTGGAAACCAACTACCGACGGTGGAAAAAAAAAGTGTTCATAACCGTGAGACTGGCACGCTCTTTATCGGCAGCGGATTGAAGCTCAGTAGCCGCCGCTTCTGGAGTTGCCAGCTAGTGTGTGACGTGTTGGCATGGTCGCACAGGGCTAGCTACTTGACTGTTCCTCGTGATTTCACATTCCGCGCCGCAAATTCAACAATCGAATGTGCCAAAACTCTGCCAAACCTATAGCAACAAATTATGAATCTATCCATTCAGGAGCGATGATATTGGATAATAAAAATTTGAAGCGCCGGCATCTGTTTGGTTGCCTGTTTCCCTCCGATTGAAGAGCGGATTCTAGCTACCTGATCCCTCGTTCAATTCCGCCAGGACATTGATGACGCAGAACATGTGTGTTTACCCTAACCCGAGATTCCTGCGTCTTTCTCGAGTCTCATCTCACAACCACGTCACTGGAGCGCTGGAGCTTCGTACCATGGCTATGGCTGGCGCCATAATAACCTGCAGGTTGTCGTCGTCCTCAAGAGCTTTTCAATTTTCAAATTTTTTACAATTCGAACTTTGCAGAGAACTGGAAATCGAGAGCTCGAGGAGAAATTCAACGTCGCGTATTGGTGAAGGTCAAGTCAACTCTCGCATCCCCGGTTTAGTCGAGGTTAGGCACCAGCCCAAGCCAGTGGAGCGAGAGTTTGAATAGTGTCCGTTGGATCTTTTGGATGAATCTTGGATGAATGTGGTATCATTAAGGTAACTGAACTAGTCATCCGTATTTCACTTACCACCTGACGCACCAGTGGAATTCGCTTGAACAAGAATAGTATCAATATAGGTAAGGTAGCCGACCTCTTTCCAACCGCCACCTATTTTTGGTAGTTAGATTGTTTTATTTCTCATCAATTGTGGTTTAGGGTGACAGCTCATGTGATTAGTTGACAACTCACGTAGCACAAATATTGGGGAAGTGTACATTGAAAGCATACAATGATCACAAGATATACATTGAAAGCGATAATTATCACTTACATTGAAGCAAGGTCGATTTTGTAATTAGCTTATGGTTGAAAATGCGGTGATCTATATAACAAGAATAAGTTGAACGGAATCTTTATGAAACTTTGACCCATGCAATCCTATCACCGAGGTAGTCTTCCAAAGTAATTAGATATTTGGATAAATAGGTGCATTCTTTGTTTCCATAATTTCCTTAAAAATCACCCATGCAATACTTGTATATTTTTAATTCTATTTAGTGTGGTCCACACTAAATAGATACCATTACAATATTTGAAATATTTTTGTGTAGTGTTGCTTCCATGATTTCAGGAATCCACACTACTTAGTGATTGATTTTTTTTAAACTTTTAATAGTATTACAATTAGTTGTATAGTGTTGTCTTTGCTATTTATGATATTTACTAAAGTACAACAACATTTTACCACCACAAAACGTGGGTGAGATAGTCTACACTGTACAATAATTGATGATAAAAGTTTTATTTTGTGCGGCCTCATATTTGTAGGAGTAACACTATTAACATAAGAAGCAACACTAAATAGAATAAAGAGTGTAAGATAGGAGGTCCATAAAGCACTTGGTCTCTAAAAGTATTCTCTAATATAGAAGTACATTTTGCTTTCTCATTGCACCCATTGGTGATACACTTCAAGAGGTGTATACTTTTAGTGATAGCTACTATAATTCAACTTTAAAAATTCATAACTAATTCCACAAAGCTCCAAAAAATATGAAACAACTTGGGTTACATGCCAATTTCACATTTCTTTTGAGGAAAATTTACTGAAAAATACTTCAAGTACTTACTCTAACCTCCCCAAATTAATTGTCAGCTCTTAAATAGGTGCTTCATGAACCCCTACCTTAGACCTTTTGCGTATAAGTTCTGAAAATTGCCAGCTCAGCAGCTTCACAGCCAGTCGGATTGCATACAGTACTGCCGGAGCCAGCTCAGCAATGACGTGAAAGGGCGGGAAGCGGTTGAGTAGGATGGTTTCAAGTGACGTGGCAGGAGCGAGTAGATGGATAACCACGTCATGCCTTTTCTACGGGCAGCCTCAAAACTTTCGTTTTGGAAGGGAAAGAAAAGATAAGGCTCGCAACAGTGACGCTCTGAGTCATTGATCTGTCACAAGGCACGGAGCCAGGGACCATTCAGTGCAGGGTTATTTCTATCATTTTTAATGAAGTGCCAAAGTGGCGATATTGAATGCTGTAGTGGTGCTCCCAATTTCAACGTTCATTCCACACATTGGATAGAAAAGTATCATATTAGCACATATCACATATCCATAATTCAGTTTTCATTCATAATCTGGCGATTTCATCTAAGATTTAAAAACAAAAATTTTCTGGCAATTTTCCACCTCTTTAGTACCATTTCCCCCTAAAGGCATGGTACTAGGCCATAAAATTTGGTGAAATTTTGCACCAAATTGCCAAAAAACAACAACATTGATTCAATGGGGACCAAAACAACATTATTTATCAGTTCTAGGGGTCTCTTAATCCCTAAATGCTTGAGGCACCAAATTCTAGTGTTGACAATACTTTGAAGTTAACCCCTAAAGGACCAAGGCCATTTTTCTGCCAAAAAACACTCAAAACTGCCATTTCTATAGCAAAGAGTAAAAAAAATTGAATTTTTTTTTCACATTTAACCGTAGGATCTTATACCTAACTAGTATGAAAATGTATGGAAAAAATTTCAGAATTTTTGACCGCACAGATTGCAAGATATCTGCGTTTAAAGTGAAAAAAACAAGTTTTTCAGCACACTGCGGGACTAGATTTTATGACTTTGAACATTTTTAACTTAAATATTTTGCACTACAGAGTTTTGAGCTTTTAATCTTTATAGTGGAGAATTGAGTTGAGAGTCTAGGGGAAAAAAGAAAATCCAAAAAAACTTAATTTTCATTATTAAAGAAATTGTTAAGTAGAAGTAGGTACAAGATAGAAAGAAAATCTAAAATATTAATATCTTTTATATGAAATTAAAAATCACTAATCCCAATGGTGAGGTAGTTCTAGCAAAAAAACTAAACCTTATGGAACTTTTTTTTTTGAAAAATTATAAAAATTACATTCAGAAATGAATCCTACAAGTTATTTTTTCAGGAAGATGCTCTAAGTGCCCGAAAAACAAGCTTGTCCATAACATTCTCATAAAAAATCCAAATGAAATGAATCAAAGCTTTTCAGATAGACAAAAATATAATCTACAAGAAAAAAAAATTAGAAAAAAAAAAAAAAAAAAATTGTAAATTTTTTTGCTGCCCCTCGACCCCTGTTTTGAGCTTATTTGGGCATAACTTTTTTTCCCGGGCACCGATTGTGAAAAAAATTATATTCCCATAAAGCTAATCAGATTTTCTACCTCCAAAAAAAGTTTCAAAAAATCAGGAGAAAATTTCAGCTCGTAGGTACCTGCCCGAAAACCCATTTGTCCCCCGAGGGGACAATGGTCCTTTAGGGGTTAAATAATACCCAATTGAGTTTCTAATTTTGATTAAAAAAATTTTAAGTCTAATTTTAGCATCAACAATACCATTTTTGAAAATGAATGATTATAATTTTTCTATTCAAGATTTTGTGCAAGGGTGTCCATTTCAATCTTTACTTTCCTTAGTGTTGAGGGCTCTTGGAAATGAGACTCAAATACACCAAATTTTAGAGAAAAAATTACATTAGAAATTCACTTAAAAAAATTGTAGAGTAGATTTTGAGAAGTCATAAATTGATTGGGGTTATGCATGTTAGGCCCTTCAACCTCATATTTTTTTGGTGACCTAAATCTTTTAGATTTGACAAGCAAAAAGAGAAATGAAATATTTTCATAGTTTAAACACCCTTATGATCAAACATTATAACTCCAAAAGGTCAGAGACTATGTTTTATCTAAAAGTGTTCTAAAACTGTCATTTCCAGTACAAGTACCAAATTCTTGAAAAAAAACATTTTTGGACACATGCAATCGTAGGATCTTGTAGTACATTGGTTTGAGAAGATGTAGAAAAAATTTCAGAAGTTTCTACCATGTGGATTGCAAGATACTAGCGTTTGAAGTGACAAAAAACTTTTTTTTGTCCCTGCGAGAAAACGGGCAGCTGCACTTCACAAGGTCACATTTGTATGAAAAAATGTTTAAAATAGTGGTTACTCTTTGGATTTATTCTTCAAATCAAGTTGTCTACATGCTCAATTTTTTTCAGATCATTTGGAAATGTACAACATATAGGAAAAAAAGAGTAAATAGAAAGTAGTAGAGAATGTTTCAAAATACTAAATTGTTAAGAGTTTAGTTATGGAATTGAAAAATGCCAATCCCAATGGTTAAAATGTTGTAATAAAAAATCTACATCCTATGATTTTTTTTTCCTAAAATATTGAAAATTGAATAACATAAAGGACTTCAAAGTTTATATTTAGAGTAGAGAATCTATAACTATCCACAAAGAAAAACTCCTCATAACTTTCATCTCATTAATCAAAATGGAATAATTCAAAGCTTTCCATATATAAATATGAAGAACCAATTTCAAATTTTTATTTTTGAAAAGATTAATTAAACTTTTTTTTGAGCTACTCGCTGACCAATGAAAATTACATATCATGCAACGATTTTTTAACCATGTAGTCAAAAGTTAAGAAAATTGTTGGGCCTTAAAAGCTACTCCTTGGGCACATATTGTGTGAAATTTTTGAGAAAAAAAATAGAAATTCCTTTCATAATGAACTACCCCAAATCGTTTTGTTGCCAAAAAATGGTGTTTGGTCTTTTAGGGGTTAAATGATATTGTTGTGTTTCCTTTTAATGTGATCTCTAAGTCTCTAACATATCTAGTTTGAATTTGTACGGTTATAGTTCAAAAAAATTGATAGAACTTATCAAAATGTTGTCTTTTTGTTCAATTTAGCGCAAATTTCAAGAAGCTCAAAAAAGGCCTTGGGCATTTAGGGGCTAAATGTTCTAATAGTAAACGTGACATTAATTTGCTAAGGTCACACTACTTTTAATTAGTGCAAGTTGAAATACAAATTTATTTTATCAATTTCTCATAAAATAAAATTTCATAGTGACAAAATTAGTCTAGTGAGATGTCTCTACATGTGTCATTTTAATTTAATAATCCTTTAAATTTTGTAATATTTTGAGACCAAAACTTCTTCCAAGTATTCTTTTCTAAAGGAAGTCTAAAATTTTAATATTTTTCATTTTTAAACCCCTAAAATTCCATGACTATGTTTAACCAAAAAATACTTCAAAACTATTATTTCTAATGCAAAGTGTAAAAATGGAAAAAATTAAAATGTTTATATTGAATATCCCATTGTAGGATCTTATCTTGAATAAGTATGCAAATATATGAAGAGATTTATTAAAAAAAAATGAATTTGCAAAGTGCAAGATTTTAGTGGTTAATGTGAAAAAAAATGTTTTTTTGCACCTTGCCATATTAGATTTTGTGACTTTAAAATTTTTTAAATTAGAATTTTTGCATTGCAAAGCTTTGAAAGTTAATTCTTCATGGTTTAAAATAGGATTGAAAATCTAGGGGAAAAATTCTAAAAAAAATATTGATTTTCATTCTTGAGCTCCTAGAATCCCAAGGTATTTTTTCATCACAAAACATTCAAAACTGCCATGTCTATTGCAAAGAGCAAAAAAAGAATCAAATGATGTTTTCACATATCTAACGTAGGATCTTGCACTTGACTAGTATAAGAATGCGTGAAAGAAATTTCAAATTTTTTGACAATTCATATTGCAAGATATAAGCATTTAAAGAAGACAATTTTTTTTGCACCTTGCTTAACCACAATTGCTAGCATGTGAGCCTAGGATCATGCCTAGCATGATCAAGGTACCAAGGCTACAATTGGAGATTTATATCTCTAGATTCATGAAGCTAGCTTGAATACTGATATTAGAATTCTTTGAGGATTATTTAGCAACCTCATTCTTGATCTCTAGCATGTCTAAAAGGTATACCCAATATGAGTTATCTTGTAAATGTATTTTCTTTAAGGCCATAAATTCCATTGGGAGGGATGTGTTCAACCAATACAAATTGTCAATATACCAGTAGGCATATTTGAAGTTATTTAGAAGGTCAATACGACCAAGTCTCGCTAGTCTTTGTATGAAAGAAAATCCGTAGTGCATAAGATAAAGATTGCACCACAATGGTGAACATGCAAAGTCCATTGGAATACCAAATTGTTGCCAAATTTTGTTCTCCAATATGACAATACAGTTGTTTATAAACCAGCTATGCATTCATGATAGTTGAGCTTCATGTAAAGCAAACCAATTACCATAGGACGGACAATTAATACTCTAGCAAGTTTGGACTAGTCGTCCATCATTGTCTATTTGGACCCATATTAGCGGGTTAGAATGTGAGTGTTTAGATCTTGCATGCTAGAACCCAATTATAAGAATGTGATTTACAACATTGGGGAGATTATCGGGTCCCTGAAGTGGAATGGTTTTGTAACATCTGGTGATGTCAACCACAAAGATGTTATGGATCTTGTCAAGTAAATTCAAGACTACTTTGATTGATGAGTTTATAATCTAATACATGGATGTTTCACATTTCAAGAACTTAGCGTAACCATGCATGAAAACTTGCGTGGTTGCGCCCAGTCTTTAACAATTTCAAGAACTGTCATCGTATCTAATGTAAGCAAATGTGCTATGTTGGAACAAATAGTTTGGAACACATTAGTGAGCCACCTATATTTATTTTGATGTAATTTGTAGGTGGCCATTAGGTATGGCAATGCATTAAAGAAAACTTGGAATTCAGGAACTAGTTCCCTAATATCAACTGTAACTTGATCAAGGATCAAGGTTGGTAGCACCCAAGTAAAATCATTCTTACATGGTTTGAAATTGTTCCTTGATAGTCTATCAAGTACAAGACATCAAATATGATTGACACAGATAAAACAAGCATTGATTGAGGCCTTATCTAACCTAGTGCAAAGAAAATATTGTAACAACTAGGGGATCTTGTTACATATTGAGGTCAGTCGTAAAAAGTCTTGCCTTGAAAAATGATGGTCGGCCTTGTTGATTTTTGCACTTTCTTTTACTTATAGTAAGCATGTCGTGCAAATCCATTTGTTAGCCTCCATTATATGAGAACATGTGTTTTCAAGATCAAATTTTTTTGCTAGCTACATGAAGGCATCCAATATAAGAGCAATGCATGAAACAATATTAATAGGCTTTATGGAAATGTGATTTAATTCTATCATAAGTGCTTGCCTTAAATCTTGATTTTCAATAATTTCAATATCATCGTCTAAACATGTACTTGGAAAGGAGCAAAACTAGACTATTCAGTTTCTATTTGGGCGTCAAGGAAATTGGTAAGCCTTTTTGTTGTAACTATAATATTCCCATGTTCATGAGAACTGACAATTAACGCAATTACTCAAACTTATACGCAAGAGTAAGTATCCGGGTATTCCTCAAACAGCAATGAAACAGTCTGTATTATGCTCAACACTTCCTATCATACATTCCCTTTGTACTATGCAAGGCATAGAATATACTACAATGCTAGAAGGAGGCCAAAAACACTACACAAAAGATGATATTTAGTGTCTTGTACACTAAATACGAAGGCATATACTAAAAGCCAATTACCCTATGAAAGTAAGTAACATTAAATGTCAATTCAAACACTAAATGTGAACCAGAGTTGTCATATCAGACGGAATATCACTGTTCACGGACAGAATCGGACCGATTAGGGCTAGGCGGCTGCAAACTTCAGAGCCTTGTAACTTTTGCAAAAGTTCTTCAAATCAGGAAAATGAGATGTTTTTCGGCATCTACAGTTTTTGTAGATGCCGAAGAACATCTCATTTTCTTGATTTGAAGAATTTTTGCAAAAGTTACAAGGCTCTGAAGTTTGCAGCCGGCACATTCAAGTCTAACACTAATTGTGGACAAGTTCAGATTTAGTGTTGTAGCTAGTAGGGGGGTAAAAACACTAAATGTCACTCAACACTAAATATCATCTTTGGTGTACTTGCAACTTAGCTTAGCATGACACATACACGCATACAAAGAGAGTTGTATATGCTATAGTGTTGCAATTAATACCCTATGTACTAGGCAGGAATCAAGAACCAAGAAGCAGAGGACGCCCCGTCGGTTCGCCTTCTTGGATTCAAATTTCTGCTTTGTTGGCCTAGTACTTGTAAGTCATCTAGTGCTGGATGTATCATCATCTAACACTCCCACTCATGCAACATTGTGGTGACCTACAAGTCCTCCTACTTCAGCACAGTGTGTTACTAAGCATTGAATTTGGCAACTGTGATCCTGACTGGCCTCTTAGACATTCAAAACGATCTTGGGGAAGTGATTTGGTCAGGATATCTATGAGTTGTTCTTTTATGTTCACATAATTGATAGCGATATGGCTTGACGTGTCTGCATCCTTGATGTGATGGAACTTGGTGTCGATGTGCTTGGTCCGCTAATGGAATACATGATTCTTGATGAGCCGAATCGTAGATTGATTGTTGCAAAACAAAGGCGTCAGATGTGGTTGAAGAGACCTGATGCTATGTAATAAGCGTCACATCTAAAGAACTTCTTGTGTAGCAAGACTTGCCGCAAAACATTCTGATTCCATTGTGCTCAACAACGTGCAAGTTTGTTTTCAACTGCCCCATGAGATCGCGCCACCGTTGAGCATTAAAAAGAAACTAGAGAGTGATTTGCGATCATCACAATTTGAAGCATAATTTGCGTCATAGTAAGCAGTAAAGGAATTTAGGTTTTGACCATGTCCATACGTGGTGGTGTGTCCCAATGTACCTTTGATATACTTCAATATCCGCTTGACTCTAGAAACGTGGGTTGTGGTTGGATGATTATTGAAATGTGACATGTTATTTACTATGTAGCTAATGTCAAAACGCATGCCAATGTGAGCAAATTGGAGGCATCCAATACACTCTCTATAAGGGAAGGTTATCTGGAGATTAGTAGCATGTGAGAGTTACATCTGGGCAGTGCTAGATGGATCGGATGGCACTGCGACAGGGTGACAATTGTCGTGGCTGAATATACGTAATACTCGCTCCAAATATCGGCGTTGATCGATGTGGATAAGGCCGAGATCACGATCCCAAGTGATATGTAGCTCCATGTAAACTTTTGCTAAACTTTATGTGACTTGAAACGCACCTCCCATATAATTAAGGATCTCTACGATGCTATTGTTTAGGATGCTGCATACCATGCTGTCATCAATCCAAATACAGAGGATCAACTTAGAGTCTTGTTTATTGACGTAGACACAATAATCTGTGCCATAAACTATAAGATCGTAAGCCTGCAAAAAATGGTCAAATTTGCGGTTCCAAACGTGTGCACTTTGTTTTAGGCCATATAAGGCCTTGTTGAGACGGTAGACGAGGCATTTGTTTGCTGCATGGCCCACTTCAAATCCAAAAGGTTGTTGCTTGTAAATGAGCTCTCGAAGTAATCCATTAAGGTAGGTGGTGCAAATATCAAACTATGTGATGTTGAGATCCTCCACTGCAACCACAAATAGAATTGTTCGAATTGAAT
The DNA here is from genome assembly GCA_951230915.1 of Antitrichia curtipendula. Lineage (NCBI taxonomy): Eukaryota > Viridiplantae > Streptophyta > Bryopsida > Hypnales > Leucodontaceae > Antitrichia > Antitrichia curtipendula. Next base: position 13,997,847 of record OX579635.1, read on the forward strand.
CAAACTGGACAACCGGGCTAAAGGTTTCTTGATAGTTCACTCCTTGCTTTTGAGTGAATCCTTTGGCTACAACTTTGGCCTTGTACCTGCTGATATAACCATTAGCTGCTAATTTAAGCTTATAAATCCATCTGCATTTGACTAAGTTACATTCCTTTGGTATTTCTTCAAGCATCCAAGTGTCATTTTGGATAAAGGACTCATATTCTTTGCGCATGGCTGCTAACCAATGCTATTTCTTCAGTGATGTATTGCAATACATGTGTAAGAGTTATGATCAACAAGGAAGATCCACTCACCAAATAGTGTGGGTGGATTCCGGCTTCTCTTGCGAGGGATGAGTAAAGCATTGTCGTTAGGTCTTGCTTCAAGGTCTCCCACTGGCTGAATAGGGGATGTGGGTGAGCGAACATTGCAAAACCTAATACGTCATCGACTAGTAGATCGGCAATGCCTAGTTCGTCCATGTGGTGGGCGTTGGCTGCACCAGAGTCATTGGAGCTGCTAGAGTTGTGGAGGGGATTGGTATCATTAGTTTTAATGTCCGATGGGCTGGATTTGATAATATCAAGAACTGTTGGTGGCACTTGGGCTGCGGCAACTGGTAACCGAGGGGCGGATATTTGAAAGATGCAATTAGCATCTCGATATGTGGAAAAATAAGACATATTGTCAGTCATGTGCTTGGTGCAGTCATTGTCGACATGATATAGTATCAAGAGTTGCTACAAATGCCTTGTGACCATTGTTTCGCTTCTTTGACTAATCTTGGCTACTTTGTCCTTGTGTTTGGGATTCTTGGTGTTTCTTCTGCTCTTCCTCGTTGGTTGGACACTTGCAACCCCAATGCCCTGTGTTGCTGCATTTCTAGCATTGGCTAGTTTTCTTACGCTCATTGATCTCTTGCCGCCTTACTACTCTCTGCATGGGTGTATATTCAACATTCTTGCCATTTGCTGAAGCTACGTAAGCGACGGTCGATGTGACTTCATTGACTCTGGCTTTCAATGTATTCTTAATCTGTAATAACTGGAGGGTAAGATTATCTAAAGTCTTTGAAGGGTCTGGCTGCATGCGCCAAGCGTGAATAAGACTGTCAAATCCTCCTGGCAGATTGCATAAAATCTTAGAAATCATGGCTTGTTCATTGAACGTGGCATTGCCTTGAGATGCTAGTTGCTATACTATCATGTCTAATTTACCTATGAAATTTGCAATACTCTCACCCTAGTTCATTGAGCATTTATAGAATTCTTACTGGAGTGTGTGTATTTTCTCAAAAGCATTATATTCGTGAAACAACTTAAGCTTATCCCATATTTGTTTGGAAGTAACAGAGCTTGTAAAATGTTTAAGCATCATCTCGTCAATAACTTGACAAAATAAACTAATGACTTGATTATCTTGCTTGTGCCAAGTAGCTTTGAAATCATTTTCAACCATCGACCACATCTATGAGTTCCCTGCCTAGCAACACAACACACATTTGAAATTTCCATATATGGAAATTTGGCCCTTTAAACCAAGAGATCCCTCCGACATCATGACCATTGTCGATCATGGAAATGGGGTTACGATGTGTTAGAAAGCAATAAAACAAACAAAAAACAATCAAGACTAGAGCACAAGTTTGGTTGGAAACCGAAGTGGGCCCATAACCTGTTGTAACTATAATATTCTTATGTTCATGAGAACTGACAATTAATGCAATTACTGAGACTTGTACGTAAAAATAAATATCCGGATATTCCTCAAACAACAATGCAACAGTCTGTATTATGCTCAATACTTCCTGTCATACATTCCCTTTGTACCATGCGAGGCACAAAGTATACTACAATGCTAGAAGGAGGCCAAGAACACTACTTGCAGCTTAGCTTAGCGTGACACACACACGCATACACAGAGAGTTGTATATACTACAGTGTTGGGAATAATACCCTCTATACTAGGCGGGAATCAAGAACCAAGAAGTAGAAGACACCTCGTCAGTTCGCCTTCTTGGATTCATATTCCTACTTTGCTAGCCTAGTACTTGTAAGTCATCCAACACTTTTAGCTTTGAGATAGACACATTCCTTAGACTGATCAGAAAAATGTAGGAATGAGAATTTCTTGAAAATCTTCATTGGGTTGTACAGTATTGAAATGAGATTTTCATGGTAGTGTCGTAAGATCAAGACATCATCCACTAGGGGAATCAGATGCTCATGTCCAAAATGACCAAGGCACTCAGCAAAATTTCTACAAATGTTGATTCATTCAAAGGCTCTACAAGGATATGTCAAAAAAATATATCCAGTTGTTTTTTTAATTTAGCTGTTTGCAGTACATGGCGACCAAGCTGGTTGGTGTTCAAAACTCTGCGAGCTTCTAAGATCATTGGAAAAATCAACAAAAACTTTATGAGTATAGCTAAAGAGGTCACTCGTCATCAAAACTAAATATACAAGTCTGTAACGGAAACGGTGCCTGGACCTTGTGTATCCTAGTGTTATGTATTTCAGTAATGACTAGATGGGATCTAAGCATATCAATAGTGTGTCTGGGACCAGTAGAACTTGGAAAGATCTGAAGTTTGTCACAACTTGATGTGGTAAGAAAATATTGGAAAACTGTGTTTTGAATGGGACAATTGTATCGACTATTGATGTTTGAGACTTTGAGTTATTCCATCTACCTCTTCCACCACCCCTGCCTTGTGAATATCTACCACATCCATAGCTGTGACTTCTAATTTGAGGTTGTCGCTGCAAAGATGGGACGTACTTAGATTAAATTTTGTCTTTTGGAGGGAGGAGGAGCCACCGTAGGAGTTCATGTGTTTGCTAGAGTGAATGTTGGAGGTTTTAGCATTCTCTCAATTTTCCTTGGTCTAGCTAGATCAAGTAGTTCAAGCTAAACTTTATCTTGAGGGTTGGCCGCAAAATGAATAGTACCAATGCACATCCATTTTCTAAAATGAGCAAAAGCAATTTGGCACTTGATAGCCATGCGTCTTGTACCTTGCATCCATATTAGGAATGCAATGAATTTAGATTTAAAGGAAGGAAACATTTCATTTGTTAAAAAAAAATTCAAGGTGGTTGATCATCTACAAACAAGCATGATTCCACCAAATGAAAGTGTCATTGCAACTTGAATTAGACTTAAGGTGACATGCACAACAAAGATATAGGCGGTGGACATTCCACATCTCTTGTAGGTGCTTTTCATGTCTGTTGTTGGCAATGGGAACATCTACCTTAATATGCAATTTGACAGAAAAGGTGGGACACTTGAGCATGGTCAAAGTTACATGGTGGAAAGGCATTCAATAGTGTTTGTCCATTTGAGATTAACTATTTGTTATTAAGTGCAAAATCTTTGCACTCTTTCATTTCATTTGTTTGAAACCCTGCCCAAATTCTCTACCTTGAGGGAAGAATTGGGGCTACGGAATTGATGTTTCTTGTTGACTAGACTTTATGATCCTTAGATGCCATCTGGTCCTCAATTGTACGTTGGAATACAAAAGGGATGGTAAGGTGTCATCCAAAATAGACGTTTCTTATTCACATTCTATTTGCTTAGTAAGAATCGTTTCTTGAAAATCTTCTAGGGATGCTTTGTATCTTTTGTCAATGCTCAAATTGACAAAAAATGGATGACTAAATATATCAAGCTTAGGGATGGTTAGTTGTGAAAGAGATATAATCTCTTTTGCTTGATTATTAACATGTCAAATTGCCACATCTACTACATTGGTGTCCCGTTTTGCTATTTCTTGTTCAGCTTCATCACTTGCTAAAATATCTAGTAGCGCCTTATGGAGTTCATACAATTGCACCATCACCTTTTGAATGTCTGTATTAGTATATTCAAATATCCATGTCTACTGGGAGAGGTCTAAAACTGTGAGCAATAGTGGAGGCTCACCTTCCGGCCTTGCTACCAAATAGCACTAAAGTGCGATACCTATAACAAATTTGTGAACCTCTGAAGGATTTATAGTTAACATAGTCACTTGAATACTAGCTATAGAAGTAGACAATGGCTCCTTGTAGCCCAATTTCTAAAGATCAGAGAACCACAAAGGTCCCATTTTGGAACTTTGAAACATTATTGACAACTTTGATCAATAAAGTGCTCATATACAATTAAGGCTAGATCAGATCATCAAAACTGAATCAAACCTTAGAGATGATTAAGAACAAGTTACATACATTAGAGAAAGAATAGGGCCTTTGGAAGGCTATGGAGCAGCCCTCCGAGGATCTCTTAGATTAGTTTTTCTTACTTAAAAATTGTTTTTTTCCCTATACCCACTCACCTAAAGTTGCAATGTCAAATGCTAGGCAATGGTTTAAAATCCAAATCCAAAGTATTAAAATATCAAGGTTAAGATACTCTAATGTACCTTAACCCTGATTTTTAAATACTTTGGATTTGAATGCACCTTGCATTCAAACCAAGTTGTGCCAAAAAAAACAAATTTCCAAAACTAATCCAGTGACCAATTGACCATCAAACTACCCAATTTATTTTTTGTAGCAATGTGAAGGACTAACTTCATTGACATTTGGTGTATAACAAGATGAGAAGAGGAGCTCTTTATGGAAGTGGAGTAGTGATAGGATTAACAATCCATGTAGGATACGACAATGAGTGAAGATACATATCTTACATGGATTGTTAATCCTACCACTACTCCACTTCTATAAAGAGCTCCTCTTCCCATCTTGTAACTCACAAATTAATTAAGTGACACATTTGAAACTTAATTTGTTTCAATTTATTCAAATTAAATCCAATTAAGCCAAATTTTGTGGCTTAATTGGATTTAATTTCACATAATTGAAACAATTGTCAATTAAACACTGTTTGTAATGTTAAAAACTGCAGATTTAATGGTCCATGTATTTCAAAAAAATAAAACAAAACTGCAAGTACATTTTATAGTCGCAAAAATAGTCATGATCTGACTATTTTCACAAAAGTCAAACTAGCTGACTGCTCACTTTGGTCATTTTCATGAAAGTCAAACCCTCATTTTAGTCTATGAAGAACCAAACTTAAGTGCATTTTTTGGCAACATAGTGGTTTTGGGCAACTCACTACAAACGGAATTTTTATTTTTTTTTCTTTGAAATTTTCACACAACATGCATCCAAAGAGTAGCTTCAAGGTCCAATAATTTTCATAACTTTTGACTACATAGTCAAAAAGTTATTCAGAGTATGATATGTAGTTTTCATTGCTCGGCGAGCAATCCGGGCAACAAAAAATAATTGTTTAAATATCACTTGTTTTAAAAATAAAAATTTGAAATTGGTTCTTTAGATTTCCATATAAATGGAAAGCTTTGAATTATTCCATTTTGATTAATGAGATGAAAGTTATGAGGAGTTCTAGTTGTGGGTAGTTGTGAAATCTCTACTCTAAAATAAACTTTGAAATCCTTTATTTAACTCAATCTTCAATATATTTGAAAAAAATAAAAACATTAAGTGTATATTGTTTATCACAAGATTACAACCATTGGAATTGACATTTTTTAATTCCATAAATAAAGGGTTAATAATTTAGTATTTTGAATCATTCTCTACTTCTTTCTACTTACTAATTTTTTCCTATATGTTGTACAATTCCAAATGATCTAAATTTTTTTAAGCATGTAGCCAACTTGCCTTGAAGAATGAATCCAAAGAGTAACCACCATTTTGGACACTTTTTCCATACAAATGTGACCTTGTGAAGTGCAGCTGCCCGATTTTTTGCAAAGGACAAAAAAATGATTTTTGTCAATTCAAACGCTAATATCTTGCAATCCACACAATGGAAATTTCTGAAATTTTTTCCACATCTTCTCAAACTAGCGTACTACAAGATCCTATGGTTACATGTATCTAGATACGTGTTTTTTTCTAAAATTTTGTACTTGTACTAGAAATGATAGTTTTGGAGCGTTTTTGTTGAAAACATAGTCTTTGACCTTTAGAGATCATTAGCTGTGTTTGTCACTTTGGAATAGCTCTCTAGAGGCCTGAAATTTCTTCTAATGTTAGGCATACAAGAGAAAGATGAATAAAGCTATTAAGAATAAATTTCTTTGTAGTTACATTGCAGTAAATCCAAACAATAGATTGGGTCGGCTGTCGAACAAGTGAACGTGTAACAAATTTGCAATGTGAAAGAAATAGAACAAATAAGCAGAAGTATTTCAGCAATACTTTATTGATGGATCAAATGTCAACATTACAAAAAATATGAGGCCTCCGGAAGGCCGTTAAGCCTGGACCCCGTAGTGATACTACGGAGTTTTTTTTCAAAAAAAAAAATTCAGAAACTGAAATTCTGACGTGGTCGAAGTTCCATGCCAGCGCTGACGTCAGCGCCACATCAGCGTGACGTCACTTTTCAAATTTTTTTTTTGGGAAAAAAAAAAAAAAAAAAAGTTATTTTTTTTCAAAAAAAAAAAGATTTTTTTTTTTTTTTTTTTTCCGTAATATCACCCGCGGGTCCCGAAAATCAGCACTCACGGCCTTGTTGAGGCCTCATATTTTTTGTAATGAAACATCTTTTTTGGTACATCTTTGGAATGAGTAGGAATCACACTTTTTGTTCCACCAAAGCTTTAGAAAAAAATTTGTATTGAATTGGAATTTTTTGCTAATAATTCTAGAAAAAAGTGTGATTCCTACTCAAGAATTTTTTTTTCTAGAGTTTTTTCTATAGAATGTAGAATGTGTAGGAATCACACTTTTTGTTCTACCAAAGCTCCAAGTAAATTCTAGAGGACATGGGCCTTAGTTGTACCCATTCCAGAAACATCACAAAATGGTATTAGTAAGGTTGTATGAGGTGTCTTTAGCCCATAGACTCTTGCTATTGATTTCATTAGAACATCTGAAATTAGCACATTTGTATAAAGTCCAAGCAATAACAAAGGAGTAGAGACTAGAAATCTTGAATAAGGTAGGTACACCCAAAACCGCCACTTTTTGCTATTGAGCCTAGTTACTATTACTAGACTGGTCAAATTTTCATATGTTCTTGTAGGCAAGTGAAAAGAGGTTCCAACGCACCAAAGAACATGGCATTTGGATACTGTAGGCAAAAGTTATTAAGGAACAAAATTTGGTTCTAAAAGCGTTTCTTCCACATAGGTACAGATCTGATTTTGGAGATGTACACATAGTATAGATGACGGTTTAAGGTCAGTGGCACATTTGGGTGTACCTACCTTAGATGCTGAAGATTGAGAAGCAACTATATTTGTAGTGAACTTTGTCCCCACTTTAGACTACAACTTTGGTAAAGAAAGTTTTCTACAAGTAAGGTAAACCAGCCCATAGTGGTCAAAATAAGGAGCTTGACATCATGTGGTTACTGAAATTTTTAAATTTTTTTCCCACAATAGTACAAGTGCAAGAAACAATGAGAGCAATTAAAATTATCTTTTTCTGACAACATGTGAATTTGCTACGAATTTTTGAAGTGTTCAATGCATTTTTGCCCATAAGAGTCTGTAGACTACAGTACCTTTTATCCAACAAAATCTGAATCCATCATGCTCATTTGGCTCACCTAAAGCAGTCAAAAAAATTTCTAACATGGAAAGCCTTAAAAGTCAATTCTCACAATGAATTCTCACTGAAAAATTAGAAGTTCCTAATGAAGTCACTAACTACTTCATTATTGTTATGTAAGACATGCATTGAAGGCAAAATCTGAAAAAACTGAAAAAATCATGATGGGGTCATGAGGTAGGTGTCCACTAAGGTAGAAGGCTCAGAAAGCGCTCATCTAAGGGAAAAAAGACCTCTGTACAAAAATGGGTGGACCCAAAGTTTTTCTTTATTTTTGTGGGAGAAAGAGAAATGAAGAACACAACTGTAAAACTTTTAATTTTAATTTTTTGACTTGAAATGAATAAGATATGATTTTTCAAAGTCAGAGGTGCATAGGTCCCTATTAATGCTCATAGGTGCAACTGTAATCAATCAAAACATGCCATTGAATGGAGCGAGTGAGTTTAAGAATGATCCTAACCATGCCTTTAAATGGATACAATGATTCCAAGAATGATCCACTGTACGCTTCCTTTCAATTCACTCCCGATTGTAAATCAAAATTTATTGTAATTGCTAAACCCCCCAGGGTTTCTTCACATAGTTTTAAATCCAATTCAGAGTGCTGTAACTTTTGCATATGATGTCCGAATTCAATAAAAATTATTGGAAAATTTGCGTTCTCTCTTCTAGTTTGTGTGTTAAAATTTTCAAACCAATACAAGATGTACTGATTTTTTGGAAGCCAATCAAAGCTCACAGGTTCAATTTGAGTCCACAAAACTGCATTTGATGGCTGAAACTTCGGGGGTTTGTATCTTCTTCATCCAATGTTATTTTTCAATAAAATTTGTTGGGTTATGTTTCCCTTTAAGTCTAGTTGTTGTAGTAAGATTTTCATGTCAATCCAAAATGTTTTGAATGTTTGGGAGCAATTCGAAGTTTAAAATCCCGAAATTTTTGGATTACAATGAACTTCGGCGGCTTGTTTCTTCTTCATACAATGTCCGTTTTTAATTTAAAATTATGGAAAAGTTGCGCATACTAGTCTAGTTTGTGTGGTTAAAATTTCACATCAATCCAAGAAGTATGAGTGACTGAGAAGCATTTTAATAGAAGGAGGTTCAGCCTCAGATGTGTTTTTGCAATTTTTCTTACTATTTTTTGACATTTCAAAGTCATTCTGCAGAACTCACCAAATTCAAGTCTTTATTATGAGTAAAATCACACATGATGATGAACCATGTCACCTATTCAATAGCCTAAAATCACACACATGGGTTTGCAGTTTCTCACCACATAAAGTAATTTCTATTTCTACATCCCATGTGCACTGTTTTGGACACTCCTACAGGGGCGGTTCTTAATGCCCGAACTGTTTTTGAGCCTTCTCCTATATGGGTCATTTGACCACAATGGGTTGGTTTACCTTACCAGTAAGCAACAATACAGAGTCACCATTGTTGTTTGGAAGTCAGAAGCTAAGTAGCATACACACTAATAATTTAGAAATGGTTGTAATATGAACTAAGTAACTTAACTTTATTCATTAGGCCTTGGTGGATTTTAGTCAAGCAAACTCTGTCCAAAAGTAACTGAGGCATGTATTAGGGCCATATTTATGAATTTCAATAGTCATACCCATGGCCATCATGATGGTACTCAACATCTATTTGGAAGCTTAATTATATGGAAAGCAATGTTCTCAGGAGCTAAAGCCACCCATTTAAAATTCTAAATGTGTATATTGCGTAATTGTGTGGCATATAGACAAATTTTTTAGCCCAATGTATTCATTTTGTAGTTTGAGCCAGATATCATTATTTTCAAGGGTTGGTAAACTACCAATTTAAGATGAGAATTAACCCCTAAAAGCCCATTGTCCTTTCGGGGGACAAATGGGATTTCAGGTAGGTACCTCCGGGCTGAATTTTTGTCCTGTTTTTTTGAAACTTTTTTTGAAGATAGGAAAATTGATAATCTTTGTGGGGATATAATTTTTTTTTTCAATTGGTGTCCGGGAATAAAAGTTATGTCCAAATAAGCTCAAAATAGGGGAGAGGGGGCAGCAAAAAAATATTTGCAAAAATTTGAGTTTTTTTATTTTTATTTTTTTTCCCATAGATAATATTTTTGTCTATCTGGAAAGCTTTGATTCATTGCATTTGGATTTGATTGAGAAAGTTATGGACAATCTTATTTTTTGGGCACTTAGAGCATCTTCTTGGAAAAAAATGACTTGTAGGATTCATTTTTGAATGCAATTTTTATAATTTAAAAACATAAAAAGTTCCTTGTGGTTTAGTTTTCTTGCTAAAACACTCTCACCATTGGAATTAGTGTATTTTAATTCCATATAAAAAATATTAATATTTTAGATTTTTCTTCTATCTAGTATCTACTTCTACTTTAAAAAAAATTTAATAATGAAAATTAAGTTTTTTGAATTTTTTTGAATTTTTCTAGACTCTCAACTCAATTCTCTTCTGTAAAGATTTAAAGCTCATAAATCAAATAGTGAAAAAATTTGAAGTTACAAATGTTCAAAGTCAAAAAATCTAGTCCCACAATGTGCTGAAAAACTTGTTTTTTTCACTTTAAATGCAGATATCTTGCAATCTGTGCAGTCAAAAATCCTGAAATTTTTTCCACACATTCTCATACTAGTAAGGTGTAAGATCCTATGGTTAGATGTGCAAAAAAAAAATCAAAATTTTTAACTCTTTGCTGTAGAAATGGCAGTTTTGAATGTTTTTTTGCAAAAAAAAGACCTTGGGCCTTTAGGGGTTAAATTAGAAAATAGACTAAATGATGAATTTCATTAAAATGGCGGCATTTCGGAACTTTGGCGGGTTTACATCTATACCTGTCCTAGATGTTCAAACAAAGTGGCGGATTTCATATGCCATTTTAACGAAATTGACGTTCTAATCAAATCATCCCCTTATAACCACCATTAAAATCAGCCATGTCAAAGGAACATGTTATATTGTTATGAGATATGTATCTATTCAGTCTAATACTTAGGATTATAGCTTGAATAAGTTGTCAAAAAAACAAAAAACAAACAAACAAACAAATTTAAGTTATGGATAGAGCACACCAAGCAAAAGATATTGTGATCGTTCACATTGTCATCGGCTCCGTCCTCCGAAGTTTGAAGCACCAGGGAGTTGCGTCCCATGTGCCCAAGCTCCCTTCATTTTCGGAAGCTGAAGTCAGTGCCTGCGGTGAAGGCACCCTAGCTACTACCACATTGCCGCAATTCCTCCTGCTCAGATCGCAGAGTGCTCTAGACTGCAGCTTGCTTCTTCTTTATTTCCAGTCCTTCATCAAGGCATTCATTTCGACATTTCGATGCATCATCCAGTATCATACGTAGCTCTGCGGAGGATTTCAGTTGGTTCAAGCTGCGCTAGGCCGGGACTCCATCGCTACGGTACGTGATATACTTGATATACTGTACCTTCACCTCTTTTGCTGTCACAGGGAGATCGGGGAGGCGTCACCCCCCCCGGTGTAAACTTGGGGGGTGCAGCTTTACCCCCCCCAAACTTTCTGTTTTAAGAAAATTTGGGGGGGGTAAAGCTGCACCCCCCAAGTTTACACCGGGGGGGTGACGCCTTCCCGTTCTCACAGTGTGTACACAGTTGCTGTTGCATGCTTAGGCCGGCAGTGGACACAGTTCTTTTCTGTTCAATCTAGTCTTTGTGCAAGCTAGTTGTAATTAGATAAGCAATTAATAGCGGACACCAGTAAAGTAAACGACAGGAGCTACAGCTATACCTAGCTGTGCGCCATGTAGCTAGACATGAGAGAAGAGAACGGGAGGGCGTTACCTCTCCCGGTATTATATTGGGGGTATGACTTGACACACACACACAACTTTCTCAAAACAGAAAGTTTTGGGGGGTCAAGTCATACCCCCCCATATAATACCGGGGGAGGTAACCCCCTCCCGTTCTCCCTATGATGATCTTGTGTTGAGCAGGCGCATATATATCATACATCGATTATCTGTGGGAGTTCCGATCCGGATCCGGATCCGGATGAAGTTGGAGTGATGGTCGGTCCTGGTTGCTTTCTTATTCTTGGTGCCGGTCGTGGTATCCGAGTCAAAGGGCCAACAACTGGGTCAGAAATTAGAGTATTTCAACTCCATGAAGTTGAGCGAGCGCACATATGGTGCGTGATGGTTCTCTAATCAGCTTTTTCGATTCTCGTTGCTCCACACGTACACTTGAATTCGGATGAGTAGCTACTAGCCCACTGGGAGAACGGGAGGGCGTTCCCCACCCACCCCGGTATTATATTGGGGGGGTGTCAAGTTACACCCCCCAATATAATACCGGGTGGGTGGGTGGTAACACCCCGCCGGTTTCCCTGGCGCCAGTGATCTTCGCTTTCCCAGTACAGGTTACAGTATAATTCAATTCATTCATTCATGACGTGTCGATCAAGGGTCTGATCTAGTTGCAGACTTGCTCTAGTATGGGCTCTTTGCTTACAATGCAGGTGCCACCCAGTTCGAAATAAAGCTGATGGTGCTACGGTATCTACTTGCTTTTGGTAGCCTAAGAAAGAACCCAAATCCTTGCGTAAGTTCAGGCCGGTTTTCTTTTTACTAATTGATTGCATGCTTGTCCTTGTCCTCTCTTTCTGCACTAAACTGCGGATTGTTGTAGACAGAAGAATTAGGCGATTCCGGGTCGGACCGTCGGAGTGTTTTCTGTATACCTTAGACTGCATCATTAGGCCTGAAAAATGTGAAAATTTTAGGTTCGAGATTAGGTTAAAGTAGTAACTAATCACAGGGGGTCTCATAACGCGTTCCCGGTGTCAAAATTCCCGGTGAGTTCCACTTTCCCCGGTGTTCCCAGTGTACGACACATCGGGGAAAGTGGAACTCACCGGGAATTCTGACACCGGGAAGGCGGGAACGCAATATGAGCCCCCTGTGAATTCTGGATGCATGCAGACGTTCACTGCGAATTTAATTACTCCGGCACGACCAATACGAGGCCCTGCACAACCCCGGCTCTCCCAAACCCTTCGAGCAGAGCTTCCTGGAGCTCCTTCAGCGGAGCCGTGAGCGAGCTACACCCATGCCAACTGCTCAGCCCCGAAGCAGGTCTCATCACAGGAGAAGCAGTGTTTCAGAGCTCCGTGCTAGAATCGAATGGCGAGTAATCACGACGCTGTCGCTGGGCACTCCTCCGCAGTCGTTCAGCGTCAATCTCGACACTGGAAGCGACCTTAACTGGATCCAGTGCTCCATGTGCTCCATCTGCTTCTGGCAGGGAGGGGTCAATTTGAATTCGACCCGGCGAAGTCGTCGACGTTTCGTCCGGCTGTTTGTATCGGCCATCTCTGCACTGTGAGTCCACGTCGATCTCCCCAAACTAGCTCCTAGCCTATTCCATTTCTTGTAAATCTGCAGAATGGTAGTTCATAAGTTTTAGGGACTTAGAGCTGGTGATGGTTTAATTGAGATGATAAACTCCGTTTCATTTCAATTCCTTCATGGTCAATTCGATCTTGAAACTCCCTTGTGGTCAATATGTCTCATCTTAATTCTTTCTTAATCTGCATGTTAACACAGAAAAGGTATAGCTGCAGAGCATAATAAAATACGTCATTCAATGTATAAACGTACTGCGAACTAAAAGAGTGTATTTTTTTCCCTTCTAATTAAATTAAGAAATCAGCATTGTAACACGTTGTTAGCGTACATTGACTTTCCTTTTCAAATAGCAACGAATGCAAACTTTCTCACACGCAGTCACATTCATTGTGGTTGTAGCCTTTGTCTATGCATGTACTAAGTTTCCTCCGCAATATGGTTCATTTCGATTATGCTTATGCACATTGAGAAAAGACACTGTAAAGGTCAAACACGAACATCTGACTTTCTCAACTGAACATTGGATTTTAGCTGCGCTTGACAAGAGGACATAGTATTTAATCCATACGTTTCACATCTATACTGAACATACTAAACACCTAACTGAAACCTCTGATCTATGTATTCCAGTCCTACCAGTTCTAGTTTTAATTTAGATCTCAGGAAACTGGAAATGTTGCTTGAAATTCAGGGTTTCCAGCCTAGCGCTTCAGGCATTCGACAGTCACATTTGCGCTCTTCCAAAACACGTCGATCTTAACTTAAATCGAAATTAACTTGACCTTGCATGCACTCATATATATATGTATGCAGGGCATCCGAGTGCGCTCCTGCGGCGTCAACGACGTCTGCCAATACGACATGCGCTACGCCGACAACTCCCTCACCATCGATATCGGGCGACCTCATCTACGAAACCATCTTCTTCAACAACGGCTTGGGCGGCACTTCCACCCTTCCCACTTTCGCCTTCGGCTGCGGCCGACAAAACGTCGACTCCCTCGCCGGAACCAAAGGAATCGTGGGTTTAGCTATAGGCCAAGGCCCCTGTCCCTGAACTCCCAGCTCTCCTCGTCTATCGCCAACGTGTTCTCCTCCTGTTTATCTAGTCGCATGGACTCCTTGGGAGCCAGTATACTGACTGTTGGGACTCTGCCTGCGGTGGGGAATCTGGTGCACACTCCGATGGTGGCGAATCCGAGCTGAGGCAGCCGATGTATTATTACGTCCAGTTGAATGGGATTTCAGTCGGAGGGGTGGGGTTGAGTATCGATCCGAGTGTGTTCAGTGTTGTGCCGGGGACGGGAAAGGAGGGGTGATTTTGGACTCGGGAACGCCGTTTACGATGCTCAACATGCCTGCATTTAACGCTGTCGTACAGGTACAAACAAACCAGAAACCTCAGTCTCTTATTTTCATTTGGAAGTTCAAAACGTTTAAACTCTTCCCAGACAAATCTTTTTACCGAAGGCAATACATATAATTCATGTGATTTAGCAAATGATAGATGTTGTAATAAACATTTTCCAAGATGATAGGGATGACGTACGTTTGCCCTTCTGGTCCCAATTAAATGTACTGAAGTCGGCACGTTCAATACCATTAAATCGGCACCAAAACTTGTAAGGTGGAAGCACCCAAAACCGTCACTTTAAGGAATTCAGCATACTTGGAGGCATCATTTCAAAAAAATAAAAAAATTCTGATGTTAGCGAGAGAAAATCATGAATTTTCCAAAAACAAATTAGATTTTTCGGATGTCATATGTAATTTCTATGATTTTTTGAAGTTGCGGGTCTCTAGACCACTGGATCTGTCCTATAGGTGCACCCAAAACTGAACCCTAAAACTGAACCCTGCGGAAATCAGCTCTTAAGCCAGTCAGATATTGATAAGTGTCCTTCAAATATGTTAGCCAATTAAAGCCAAGCATTTGGCTGACGGATTAACTAAAGTCTAGGGACATAATTGGGTGAGTCTAGGGTCCATGACAAGGTACAGGGACGGGAATGGGTGTTTTCACCTTAACTGAACGTTACGTTCATGTGCACAAAGCTCTAAAACCCAGGTCTAGATATATAGAGAGACACGTTTGAGGTTGTTCGTCCTGAGAAGTACGTGTACGTCAAAGTAGTGGACCTCCGCCAAATTATCGAACTTGATCGATGTTTCGAGTTTTAAGACTGGTATTAATTAATCCCCGGCCCCTTTAATTTGTGTCTACTAGCTACATATATTTCTGAGTCGCTAAAATCCTGTGCTGAATGTAGCCACATTAGCTAGAAAACACTGATTTCTTTCGGTTTGCGTCCCGGTTTGTGTTCCACATTTCCAATCTGAAATTGGTTTGTAGACCTAGCTGGACGCTTTCGAGGAGCTCCTCCAATTGAACCAGCGAATGTAATTCTAGCTCTACGTTCGGAGTTTTCGTTTCCTTGCACAGATTTTCTTTCAATTGGTACTTGCCATGCAAGTCGAGCGATCCATGCACAGCTTGTGTACGTACGTCGTATTAAACTTGGCTTTAATTGAACTGTTGGTGACGATGGTAGTATGCCAGGCGTACCGAGGCGTGAGATCGGTGATCGATAGCACCCCCGACGGCATGGACTTGTGCTGAGCGTCGAATCCTGCCCCTCCAGCCATGGTGCTCCATTTCCAAGGCGCCGACCTGGTTTTGCAGGCGGAGCATTTGTTGCTGGAGCGGGGCCAGGGCGTGGTGTGCTTGGCCATGGTGGGCACCAACTGATTCGGGGATGTTGATTTTCAACTTTGTGCATGTGGGTTCAAAGTTATGGACTTGGTAATTGCAAAGCAGGCCAAGTTATCAAAAAGAATAGTCGGTTAGGATCTACCGAGGCATGGGCAGTGAGGTTGGTACTGACTTGCGATTATTTTTGATGACTTGGCATACTTTGCAATTATCGGATATAATCTCAATGCAGAAGAGATGAGCTGTTTGACTTCTTTGATTGCTTATCCAAACGAAACATGTTACAATGGCAAAACTCTCCTACATTGAGCTTATGTTAGGTGGTTCTGCACTCACTAACTTAATACTAGTTGGTTGATGGTGGCCAATTTCATTAAAATGGCAGTATTCCGTTAGCTTGGCACTTTTAACAGTTCAGACCGTGCACTCTGAAATGGTTGAAATCTATACCTGTCTTAGATGTTCAAAATTTATATCAGTCTTAGATATCTGAAATCTATAAAAGTACAAGAATTTTCAAATTGGGCGATTTGAAATCAAATTTTGTCGTAGATTTTTGAAATCTAGAAAAGTCCTAGATTTCTGAAATCTATAACTGTCCTAGATGTCACTTTCATGGTTCAGAGTGGGCACTCTGAAAATGGCACACGGAATACCGCCATTTTAACGAAATTGCCCATGATGGTAGTAGAGATTCCTCTCAGATTTCTCTCATTGTCATACCACCATGTTGAAAATTTGCACAAACAAGCAATGAACATTATTAGTCTTAATCTACCTCTCCTTAACCAATCGAAACATATCACAACAACAAAACTCTCCTACATTGAGATTATGGATTTATGGGTTCTATTCACAACTTTATGTTTTGTACCTTTGTGATTGTTATGTACCTTTGTGGTATGAATCCTTTTACTACTTAATATTACATAGTAGAGTGTCTTTGGGGTTTGTGCAAAAAATGGTAGTTTATTTCACAAGTGTATGCAGCGAAAAGAAATAGCAAAGACACACCATGGTCTCATACATGAGGTAGGATGGACCATTGTTGTCCCTCTGGTTGTTGCACCCTAAGACTGTGGAATAATAAATGAACATTTTGCCATGTATACAAACGTCATAGTCATAGTAGTGCTCGTTGGATTCAAAAAATGATGATTTTTCAACTCAATTCCAACCCTCTCAAGTCTCAAGGCTCAACTTCATGATATTGGAACCTTCCAATTAAGTCGGCTGCCTTCAAACTTAAATCCACGCGAGTCCTAGTTTTTAGATCATTACGGAGTTGAAATTTCAAATTTTGGAGCTTTGAGTCGTGCGAGTATAAAGAAACTGACGTTTAGTATGCTACATCTTTGATTTCATCTTTGAATTAGCCTTCTTGATGCAAGGCTATAAAAGACAATTTCTATACTTCTTGCTCAGCAACAAATTTCATTCATGAGCTCTTCAGGCTTTCTGATTACTAAGAAATTAACTCATAGTTTGACAAAACACTGTCAAACTGTTCACAGAATGTGTTTCTGCCATTCTTGAGTAAGCTAGTGGCATGGCAGTTTTGAAGAACAATGGCAACTTGGAGTTATTCAGAGCAAAATCAAGTTGTCTTATGAAGGCAAATCAAGAAAAAATTAAGCTCTGAGATACTCTCACATGCTAAGACAACTAATGCTTCATTCATTTGAGGATGAGGAGCTCGATCTTACAACAGGAAGGAGCAGTTGCAACACATCGTCAATCGGCATTTTGCAATGGTTTCGTAGCAGTTCCGTACTGAACTAGAAACTTATGATCTATTCAGTGCGAACCATTACAAAAGTGCTGCCCAAACTTGTTTGCAAAAGTTTTTGGGCGCGGAACCAATGCATACTTATGCCTAAATTTGTTGCCCAAACTATTGCAATCTCAAATAGTTTGCAAGCAAGCACATTGCTTAGTGTTGCTTTGCTACTAAGCCATTGCAAAGTTGTTCATAGATTTTCGACGACCGTTACAAAACCACGACAAAAAACTGTCGCAATTCATGTCAGCCTTCCGTACTGGTGTACATTACGTGGTCAAATTGATCTCAACTTTTGCAAAAGGTGTTCTTTTCCCCTTTCATGCCATTCAAAAGGTTCTCGACAAGGGGACTCTTGAGTAATGTTATGCTCAAACATGAACCCTATTTCCACTACTAGTAGTGGCTGTCGTCTGCTGATTCAGTGGGCTGTTAGAAGCTCAAATTCTGGTGCAGCGGATATCCACAGGCACTATTCCTCTGCTTCGACAAAGTTATTTGGATGCTTTTTTTTTCAATTTTGGAAGGACTGCAAGAAGGGAATGTACATATTGTTTTTTGGCCTCTCCCAAACTGTCCTGTGATTGTTAGTATGCATTCTTGAACAGACTCTTCACTCACACCAGCTTTTGGGAAATGCATGTAGTTTTTTATCTTTCTTCATTTGAAGTCCTTTATCAAAACCCATCTCCTCTGCTCGTAAAGAGTTTTCATTAATGAAAGTCACTAGTGGAAACATGGTCTGCGTAGACTAAGGAAATGAACACAAGAAGACCCACCAAGGCAATGCAGAATACTCTCAACAAATTTTATTTCTCAGTCAAGAGTGCTCTTGCACTTCCTCATGTAAGCCCTTCCAACACTAAAAAAAATTAAGAACTTCAATGCAGAAGAGGCAGATAATATGAATGCAGAAGTAATGATAAGAGTGGTAAGGTTTGTACACATACAAGCAGCACTTGAACGTGGTTTCTAATACTGGACCTCCTTAATTTTTTTTCAGTCTTAGAAAGACAATTCCAACATAACTTAGCATGCATGTTTTGGACATCGTATGAATAAGCTAGAGATTGTCAAAGTGTCAAATACAGGTGCATCTAAATTCCAACCCTAGATTCTGATGTTCAATCCACAATTGTAAATTTCAGACAAGAATCTAGAGGGGTCAATTTTTGTTTTAAGGGCTATAGCAATTAGGTGCAGTTACCATCTTGTTCTGCCAATGGGAAAAACAATTTAAAAAAATAGGTTGCATTGCGCATGATAAGAGGACAACAAATACTTCCTATGTTTCTGAAAAATGACCCGTGTTTCCTTTGTTTTAGAAACAGGAGGTAGTCTGTACAAATCAAAAGGAGAGACTGAAACTGTTGGATAGTCCTTCACTGGCACAATTCAGGATTTTTGAGTTTGCTTTTGTGATTGTTTTTGTTCTTTTCCCTTGGCCGTTGTGGTGGCTGAGGTGGTTTTGTATTTTCATTTCTCTCAGCACGGGTGGTCCCTTCATTGGTTTTAAAATTTCAAAATTTCAAAAAAAAAAAAATCCGTATCACATATATTCAGAATGTAAGTGAAAATTGCCAGGTCACTTATACTCCTCAGAGTATAAGAGAGGTGGGTGTTTTAAGGGCTGGCCAGAGGGAATTTATCTCATTTTTTAACCTCGACAAGTTTTGATTGGATTCACTTAGAAATCGTACCTCAAGATGGCTCTCTGATTGCTTCAAGGCAAATTTGAAGGTCCGTTTCAACAATTAGAAATCACCTCCTACATCAACAGCCTCTGCTGCAAACCCCATCGCTTTTCATTCCATAAAATAACAACAAAAATGAGGCCAACTTGTCTACTAACATTAGATCATTTTTTAGCCTAGCCTCTGATGAGTGCGAAGCAACAAAGGTCCGGATCTCCGGAATGAAAAACAACGGGGTTTGTTGTAGTGACACAAAAACGTTGTTGATAACACTAACCCGTGCTTCCAAACTTTGACTTGTTACTAAACATTGTCCAAAGGAACAACGTTGTCAAACATGTTTGCAGAAATCCATGCGTGTTTGCTCAAGCATGTTCACTACTACAAATTGGAGGGTTTAGAAACGTTCATTTTTGCAGTTGCAGTCAGAAAATTGTAATGATCAACCTCATTACTAGAACTCAATGAATTGTAAACCCAACACAATTTCTGGGTAATAAAAGAACTGCAATGTAAGAGCACACAAACAACATCCTAATCTGCATGCAAGGATAAAAGAGTACCCCAAACCGCCACTATTTTGCTACTGTGCCTAGTTACTGCTACTAGATTGGTCAAATTTTCCTACTTTCTTGTTGTTGGCAAGTGAAAGGAGGTTCTAATGCACCAAAGAATGTGACATTTGGATATTGTATGCAAAAGTTACAAAGGGTCAAAGTTTTTCTGATAGCTTGTTCTAAAATTGTTTCTTCAACATATGTACATATTGATTTTGGAGATGCACATAGTGATGATGGCAGTTTTAGGCAAGGTGCAATTATGCATGTACCCACTTGACATTTGCCTCAATGAATTAATGTATGGGGAGATCTAGTTGTTAGTAAAAATCAGCCGAGTGAAATTTGTAAATTACCGTCTGAATTTTGATGTTTTGGTCGTATAACCAGACAAAAAAACTAGGAGTATAGGAAGTGCACCACTTCTAAAAAAAATGATGATTTTTTGTCCTTTTTTCATCAAAAACAAACATATTTTAAGTGGCCTACGCAAGCTTCCATTAGTTCCCACATGACTAGTCCAACGGTATAGCCAACATTAACTTCAAAGTAGTGAAAAATATTCAACTATTGTCTCACAAAGCTTATGATGACAATAATTGTGAGTGCTTAGAGATGAGAAGACAAGCTCTTTACACAAGTTGGGTGGTAGGAGGTAAAACAACCCATGTATGATATGTAAATTAGGATTAGTAAAAGCTCATCTATTCATAGTTGAGTAAAAAGCAGGAATTGTGTTCAAGTAGAATTTCAAACCTTATTTAGACATAATAGAATATTTTTTTTCAAAAAACTTTTATCCTCAAGTGCTCCAACGTCCATATCCTAGACAACGACGCTAGCGTGTGAGCGTGGAGCGGCGAGCTTGTGAGCTGCGACCGTGGAGCTTGTGAGCCTAGAGCCCCCCCCAAAAAATATTTCACTTTTTGAGGCCCAATTTTTCTTTCCAAATTTTTTTACTTTAAAAAGTGGAAATTTTACTATTTATAGTAAAATTCAGGACCTATGACCGCGGCACCTATAACCGTGCAGGCAGTTTATTTCAAAAGGTTTAAGGTGCCAAAAGTAGAATTTGAATGTGTTTAAAACTTGAACTTCACTCTGCAGTTCACCACTAAGTTCACGCACTACAATTGTGCTGAATACTGAATTATTAAATTTTTATGGAACAGAACAAACCTAAATTGAGGTAATCATCACAGTAGCAAAGGTGAGTATTACATGGCCTCCACTTTAGCTGTTGTGGATGAACACTTAATACGAGACTTATCATAGAGACCTTGTTCAATAGCTGAATTTGGGGCCTCATTGGATTTGGAATACGCATAGTCACATAGAAGTCTCATAGAGCACTCTTCAATGTAATCCAAGGGGAAGGAATGACTACTGGTCGAAAAAAATAAAATGCAGTATAGGTGTCCCTCCACCCCCCAAAAGAAGGGGAAAAAAATGGGAAAAAAATAGGAAAAAAAAATGAAAAAAAAAATGAAAAAAAAATGGCAAAACAAGTTGGAAAAAAATGGAAAAAAATGAAAAATAAAAAAATTAAAGATTAAAAAAGTAGGAAACAGGGAAAAAATGGGAAACCGAAATGGTAATGAAAGTATATTTGTGCATGACAAGTCGCAAATGTACTTCAAGGGTTTAGGTACCTTCTTCATTCAAAACATTTGGCTAATAAGGCACACTCCCATATGTCATGAAAATAGAAATTTTTTAAATTCCGAATGATTCAAATCATTTCAATCGTATATAATGTAAAATTAATACCATACGAATTAAGTACATAGAAAAATGTACACATCTCTACTCTGGAACGGTGATGATCTCTGCTCGAAGTAGAAGAAGCTTCAATTCGTTGAAGCTATAACTCGGTGCATGAATGAATTTGTCATCGTGGATGTCCATTTTGCAGAAGTACCTGTATAGGTAGTACAAGTGTTTGCAATTGACATATTGCTGACGACCTCCAATAGCTGACACAACCATATTCGCAAAGTCCGGACATGTACAGGTGGGGAACATACCCACTGTAACTCGATAGACACATCTTTTATGCTCAGCCCCCGTTTCAAGCGACACTATCGCACCTAAGCCCGGGAAAGGAAGCAAGGTCACTTCTAGTATTTGTCCTTTCACGTTCCCAGCACTCTCCCACTTGTTGCGATGTTCTGGAGTTGGTGCATTTGGAAGTCGGCGTATGGATCGGTTGTTCCTCACCGTTGGATATACATCTGCATTATCTGGCGGCGGCTGGTCATATAGAACACTCTCGAATATCTTTGACATTTTAAAGAGACGACGCGGTGACAATGTAGGTTGCTCTTGCAGACCGAATCCCACGTGCTGCAACAACAGAGTCTCCTCCCGACTTAGGTTTGTATCTATCAAGACAGGCCATACCTCGGGCACCTCGGGCCAATCAAGAACCCACTTTCGCTTGTTTCCTTTGACACATCGTTCATTGTCATCCCCACAGAACCAGAAGTCTGCGACTACCACCCGCTTACTCCCGTAATCTTCCTTTCTTCCATGATACGTGGGAGTTGGGGTTCCCTTCCATCCTCTAGCAATTCTAGCAGTGCACTTCAGATTTGATCCACGTTGTTGCGCTTGACATTTTGCGTTAGATTTGTGGCTGATTCTGGCAATGTGCCACTTTGATGTGTCGTAGTCACTTTCAAATGCAACCGTAACATGTCGTGATGGCTGTACCTCAGGCTGTTTTCCTTTGTCCTCGGAAGACTCTACTGAAACCGCAGTGGACCTTGTTCGAACACGAGGTTGAGAAAAATTGACCTTGTCCGGACAATGTGAGTCTCCTTCATCTCCAATGGGGACGTCCAACTTCCTCTTCGTACTTCCAAATATTTCTTCTCCTTCCAAATGTGGTATTCGGGTTCCAACTCCCTCGGCTCCAGGTAATGTGTTCAGTGCTTCTGCCATTTTTTGGGGGTCTCCGCTTCGTCTTGCAGCTCTCAACTTCAACTCCCCTTTTGATGGACCCGATCCACTTGCATGGCCTTTTAAGTAAGCACGGTAGTTTGTCATTTGCATCCACGCACGGATACTATCATTGCAGGTGGCGTCAAACAAATTATTTCCTCTATTTCCGGACATTTGAAGCCACTTGTTGTGAACTGTCTCTGACAAATTGCATGACGGCATGTCCGCCATCTCTTCCAAATTCAAATCCTAATAATTCATCCACAAAATGAATATGTCATACGGTCATAGAATACCTTATGTAATAATCCCACAAATTTGCATAAGTCATGGTAATTCACAAATCCTTTCATTGAACCAAATCATGTAGACCATCAAAACAAATTTTACAAAACATTTCTGTCTATTTGAACAAAAGTAGACAAAAGGAAATGTAGGAAATTCGAATTGAACATGATCTTACCATTTGCATGAAGCCCCCCCACTGGCGATACCTGAAATGCCAAAATGCAAGCCAGTGGTCTAAGTGATGAAGCGCATCTTCTGTGGCAGCTCCTGATGATAACCACCACGACCGAATAGCAAGGTAACGTGTCTCCGCCTCGTCCAGAGTCTTTGCATCTTTGTATTGTTTGCATAATGTATTGTGATGCTGTTGGAATGCTTCCTTGATGTACTTCTGTGTGTGTTTTAGAAGAGAAGTACTCCAATGCAATAAGCATGTCCTCTCCCGATTTTCCATTTTCTTGTCTGCAGAACCACTTCCGTAGACAATGCGGACCGCATTCCAATTAGCCATGGCGCTATCCGCCATGAATCCCTTGAAATTTGGATGATCTACTCCATGTTTTGACATGACCGCGTTCAAGCATCTCCAGAATTGTACTTGGATCTCGGTATCTTCAGATTGCATATCGCACGTTGATATGGTCATCACCTTCTTGTACTGCGAGTCGTACACGTGGCACGCCATCGTGGTCCATTCCTTCACGCGCTTCACATGGTCGAACATCATCCACGCATTCTCAAGATTCCCTCCGGATTGCATGCGTCTCACCAGGTCCACTCCACTTCTCGGTCCTTCAGTGAGCATCTTGAAAATATACACCTTCTCTTTCCCTTGGCCAGGGAAGACGCTGTCATGTATGAACTCAAACTTCGACTCTTTCTTCATGGTCATTATGTTGTCGATGACCCCTCCTCAGTTGTTTGATCGAAATGAAGATATGACGTTCCGTATATTAGGACTGCTCAAGTACTGGAAACGGTCCATGACTTCCTCCAACTCCTTCCCCTTCAACATCTCCTTGTCTCCCTCTCCGTTGTGAAAGAGATAGCTGGTCAGGAACTCTTTGCTTGCGGATAGAGCAATTGCAGAGTTGGTTGCCTTTGGCGTCTTGGTTACTTGCTCTGCAATAAGTCCACATATTTCCTCTGTAGAATCTCTGTACATGCCCTTTGCAACAGGATGAGCATGATTTCCAAAGTGAACTGCGGCTCTACTCATTTTTGGGTTGTCACTATAGCAGTAGTACATCCTACCAGTGCAAGTTTCCAGACATGAAGGTGCAATCTTGCAGACCTTGCAAACTAGAGTGCAATCTTTAGGTGAAGCGCTCCTAACTGGAAATGGGAAGGTTGTATAACCGCTCCACTTTGTCTCATTGCGTTTAGAAGACCTCTTCAAATAATCATAATCAGGATTCTCACAGACAAGATGACCCGCGCAATAAGACTTACGGAACCTCAGATTGTCGGAGTTGTGAATGTTCGTGGTCAATACCTTGCACCATGGGTGTCCATCGTACCGCCTGTCCATTCCTTCCAAGTTCCTAGCCGCCGACGAAGACGGACATGAGCGACATGCAGGCAGTTCGAAGATGACATCCCCGTTGAATATCAGTGGCAGAAATTGTACTCGGTGATGCTTTATAGTGTTTAGATCCATTGTCGACAATTCGTTCCTAGAGCGATGCATACTGGCAAGCCTCCTCAAGCACTCCATTATGCTCACACGGTCGACTACATTTGGATGAAATGGAGGGCGAGTCACTAGTGACTGCGCTGGACAATTTGACGGGGTGACAGACACTGACTTCGAAAGCTCAACATCTTCCGATGTAGTTTGGATAGAGCATGTTTGCTTCCAAAGCGTTAAGTCAGGTGACTCTCCTTCTGATTCACTAGACAACTCTATGATAGTATCAAGTTTCTCAACCTTAACTTTACGTAGAAGAGCACCTTCTAAAAATCTCGAAATTAAATCCGGCTGAGGACCAGGTGAAATAGAATGGGTGACATATGGCATATCCATTGTCGACGAATCTGACTGACGACTTCTAATCTCAGTTGAAGCAGCTAGTAAAGATAGAGGAAGGCCATACGCTCTGTAGTTTCCAGAAGCAAGGTACCAATAATCACCTTCTGCTGACCTCACGACAGGAATAGACTGCTGTAATTCACCTGAATCTAACTTCCTCTCTTCTTCAACATAGATGGAAGTTTCCAGAAATCTAAAACGGACGTGAAGTAGGTGACTCATGACACGAGCATGTCCTCCGTCATCCACTGGGAAAACCAGGGGAACTTCGTGGCCATCCACTCGAATGGAAGCCATAGTGTAGAGTATGTACAAAGAGAGGAATGGAAGCAAACAAAGTCTCCCCTTAATGGAAAATGATAAGCAAAGAACTATTGTGAATCAGAGTAGTCTAGAGGATTCTCCTACCGGAAAAATAGAAAGAACCTCGCATGATGGAAGCAAATAGTGGAATATTTACTAATCACTTATAGGAAAGCTGTCACACTGCGTGTCAATCACAAATTTAACGCCGTCATCTGGCAATTAAATAAGTGCATAGTGAATGTAGGGGCGCGTTTAATAATTCCGCACCGCCTCCATATTTCGGACACTTCATTATTACACTACAATTGACAGGAAAAGCTAATTCAGAGTTTGCTAATGAAGATGTTGGTGAACACTATTCAAATTTGACGGCACATTCATGACTGAAATTGATAGCTGTCACTCTTTTCAAATTCAAAAGAGAGCTACAAGAGTGAGCCTACTCTGGGCTGTGCTGTCTGTGCCTATGTGCAGAAGGCTTTCAAAGAGCACAAAAGTCATATGCACTTACCGGGATCGCAATCTTAGTCCCATTCTAGTTGTGTACCGTTTGCTTTGCCAAGTGAGAGTTAGGGAGAGGTAAGGTTTGACCACATGCACTCAGGCAACCACATCTCTCTTTGTAATGCTTCAGAGCGTCCCAAGCATCGTATGAGGCGTATATCTTTGTATTTCTCGTCTTCCAAAGCTCTTAGGAGATCTAGGATGACTCGACCCAAAAGAGTAGTGTCTAAAGCGAGTCAGCATTCAGACGGGAACTTGAAGAAAGTCCTTTCCTATGGAGGAGGTGATACGGGCCCAGAGGAGGCCGTTGGAACTCAGATGCATGATATTGGGCAAGGAATATCGGAGGATATCACAAGCATTCAACATCACTCAGAAGATGAGGGAGTTGTACAGGTTAGCAATTTCAAGTACAATTTGTTCTCATGCATGGAAAGCCTAAATATCATTTCAATGTAACGTGGAAAGCAGATCAGGGCGGTTGGCAGCTTCAGTTACCAAAGGTCATTCTTCGTCATTTCGCTGATCTTCTAAATCATTCTAGAGGGTAGTCCACTTGCAATTTTACAAATCACCTAATGAAACAAGTAATGAGGTAAATCCAAGGCGAATGTATGTTACTGCATGCCCGAGGAAGTCCAGATTCAGTACTAAAGTCATGACTGTTGGTTTAGCCGCCATTTTTAGCGCTGGGAATTTCGAAATTTTATCGTGACTTCTCGTGAGTACCGGCCATTCACTCGGTTGATGAGAAAGGCAGTGATATCTGCTGAACTCGGCGGTATCCCCAAACTAAGCGGAGACAGTTGAGAAACGAAAGTATCCACCGATGTTCCCGCTGCACTCTCTTCCATTTCGGCAATGGGCGAGGGTTTCGATCATTGGGAGAACTGGTGACGAGCGCAGTGAGTGAATCAGCCACCGAAAGGGCTGTGTTTTGCTTGCATTCCAGCATTGGCTTGGGGGTTCGGTCATTGAGAGAACTGCTGACGAGTGCGGTGAGTGAACCCGCCAGCGAAAGGGCTGTGTCTTGCTTCCATTCCGGCATTGGCTTGACAGCGCGGTCATTGAGAGAACTGGTGACAGCGCGGTGAGTGAATCGCCACCCAAAGTCTGTGTCTTGCTTGCATTTCGGCACTGGCGAGGGTTTCGGTCATTGAGAGAACTGGTGAGAGCGCGGTGAGTGAGTCGCCACCGAAAGGGCTGTGTCTTGCTTCCATTTCGGCACTGGCGAGGATTTTGGTCATTGAGAGAACTGGTGACAACGCGGTGAGTGAATCGCCACCGAAAGGGCTGTGTCTTGCTTCCATTTCAGCACTGGCGAGGGGAGCGGTCATTGAGAAAACTGGTGACCAGCGCGGTGAGGGTATCCGCCACCGAAAGGGCTATTTCTTCGCATGGTCCGCGTCTGCGTCCGCATGGTCTGCATCGGTTTTCTCTTTCAGTTTAGAGTTTAGGTTTTCTTGTAGTCGGTCTCTAAATCCAGACCCAGTCGTTCCATGGTTTAGGGTTTAGGGTTTACAAAGGTTCGTAACTGAATCACCCTAGCTGTGCAGCAAAACCACAAAATCACAACGATGAGGAAACTCCGGAGCCGAGTTCGAGACACGACCAGCCCGCCGGGGGAGACCCTCACCCCATCGCGGCGCCGTCCGACATCAACCACTCAGGAGCAGGTAAGTCCAAACGGAAATCCATTTACTCGATTCAACATGGTCATCGGCGTGTGTTCATGGCCACTTTCCCTTTCAATATGTTCATCGATCCCACAAAAAAAAAAATTCAGTCCCGCTGCGGCCTGTCACCCTCCCCGTACCGAAAACGGGGGTAGCTCGCGCCACCCCCGTTTTCGGTACGGGGAGGATGACCGCCATAGCGGGATTGATTTTTTTTTCTCGGGATGGCTTCGGTTGTCAAGGCAGTTCTGCTTCCGTGACAAAGAGGAATCGATTTTTGTTTTCTCGAAACCAATTGAGTGGTCGGGTCTAGCTAGTGGCCGTGACCATGGCAGCAGCGGGTCAGAATTTTGTTTTCTCGAAATGAATTGATTGGTCGGGTCTAGCTAGTGGTCGTGACCATGGCAGCAGCGGGTTAGGAATTTGTTTTCTCGAAACCAATTGACTGGTACTGTCATGGCGGTCGCTGTGTCCAAGACAGCAGCAGGACAGAGCTTTTGTCTCTCGGGACCCCTTGTGGCTGTCAAGGCAGATTCTGCTTCCGTGACACAGTGGGACAGATTGATGGTTGCACTAGTCGGTCCCTCTCCGTGAACCAGAAAGAGGGGTAGCGTGAGCTACCCCCCAGACCCCCTTTGGACCCGACAGGGGTCTGCGGGGTAGCTCACGCTACCCCTCTTTCTGGTTCACGGAGAGGGACTGCCTTCTACAAGGCTATTTCTTATAATCCTACGGGGTATCTCACCGGGTTTCATCCAATTGGGCCATAACCCTTGCACAATCCCCACTCACTAGATAGAGTTAATACGCATTTGTTATCACATTACATTAAAATGATCATGCTTGTCTCGGGTGTTGAGCAACACCCATATTGGATAGCTCACCATAGAGATTTAATCTCTGTGTGGGAAACACAGCTGACAATTTCAACACATCGTTTTTTGGTAAATCCGCATTGCTGCATCTTGTGAAATCCATCCGTTTACTGTTCACTTTGCCATTAGAGCATGCAGTACGTGTCAGTGAACCAAAAAGAGGGGTAGCGTGAGCTACCCCCAAACCTTTGTCGGGTCCGACGGGGGGTACGGGGATTACTCACGCTACTCCTCTTTTTGGTTCACTGACAGGGACTGTATGCTTGAAGGCCTTCAAAAAGTGTCGAGTTACTTTTATTCTTCCTTTCTTGGTGATGGTCAAAGTGCTTCATCATCCAAGTTGCACGACCATAATTAAGTAATCAAGAACACACTTTAAGAGAGTTAGCAATTTTGCTTGAAGAATTGAAATGTAGAATCTCTCGTCGTCCCAATTTTGAGGGTAGCGTGAGCTACCCTCATGACCCCCGTCAGACCCGACGGGGGTCGTGGAACTTGGTCGTTAAAGCATTCGAAGTAGACATTTCAAATCTGAAAGGGGTATGCTTTTCAAATGTCCATCTATGTTTAATCTAATATGCACTTGTCGTGAATATAATCCTAATTGTATTTCTAAGAGTTTTAATTATGATTTTGAATTTCTCTTAAATCATTATTGTGTCCTCTTAATAAGCATTCTCATATTACTAGTTTCTTGGTTTTATTGATACAGTTTACATTGTGTGTTGTTTAGATGGAGGTAAATGAAGGTCCCAGAGGTCAGGGATCTTTATCCGATGCTGAGACTTTGACTGTGACGGCCCTTGACATGGCGGGACCATCCTTACCATTGACTCCGATGGGTGCTAGCATTGAGGTGCCAGAGGAGTCCATTGCAAATGAGAATTTGGACTTCGTAAGCCTCGATGACATCTTGGATGCGTGTGACCGTGCCTGTGACTATGTGGAGCAGCCACATGAAAGCCATGTTAGTGGAGAGAGGACCCGAAAGAGGAATCCCGTGTTGTCCTCTGGGAGCTCCAGCACGGAATATAGGTCTAGATGTCACTCTTCAGTCTCAGTTTCTAGTCCTCCTTTTCAGGAGTTTTGTGACTGTGCTTGCAGTCACAATTTGGGCAAGCACGATGTGGTTATTATTCACCTGAGTTCTGACTCAGATGATGATGTTGATGTTGATTCCATTTAGGTGGAATTCATATAATTTGTTAGTGATATCACTTGTACGTTTTGATTTTTTATCTGTGTTTCATTGACATCTGTCATATTTCATACGTGAACTAGCACAGCATATTCCATGCATTTCATTATGAATTGTCTGACTTTATGATTTTCGTGGACGTCCATTATTTCGCAGATGGAAGAGTCACCTATTAGTCGGACCTAGGCTGAGAGACATACGGTGACACCACCTACTGATGATTTGACACAGCCAGAGATTGGAGGTGACGATGGTGAGGATTTGGCTATGGATGTTGTGGATGATGACGAGGAGGCCAAAGAATTGCTTGAGGATGAGCTTCAGAGATGGCAGAAGGTGGACTCGGTGTCTACCATTGCGAGTTTGAGGATGAAGCCAGAGAAACTCTCCCGACTGCGCATTCCACTATGCAGACTTGTGTCCATGCCAATGGTGAGGCCAACGCTTGCATCCGACCTCGTCAAACTAGAACAGGAGTTCATCTTTGGGTACCGAGAAGGCGCAGCGGTGTTCTACGCGTCCATAACCAATGAGGCTGGTGAGAGCTCGGACTTCACGGAGGAGGAGATGAACGGATGGGATACATGGTGGAAGAAAGCGAATCTGGATTTCAAGAAATATCTTGAGTCGGTTCCAGAGCTTCTGTTCATGAAGAACTTGAAGTTCTTCGTCTGCGATGGGAATCATCGCCTTCAAGCTTGGATGAATCCCATTTCCAGGCTACATACGGCGAACCCGCTATTTCACTTTGCAATTGACAGTATTATCTTGGATACGAAGGGGAGAACCGAATTGGTCATGCAGGTGATGCATGATGTAAACAAGTAAGCATTATTGCTTCTTATGTTGTATATATATCCTCTATTGATCAATTATTTAGGAGTATGTGTTATTACGTACATGATTCACGTCACTAAACTTTTACATTCCATTTCATATCAACAGAGGACTCTCACGTGAAGTCCAATCTTGTGCACACTCTTCACCGCGTGCAGAAGTACGGTCTTCTCTCCTTGGAGCGATTTAAGGAGATGTTAAGGCCTTTGGAGAGGCAACGGTGTGTTGCCCAGGCCGCGGGGAGGAAGACGTGGTATTCTATGCCCGTGGAAGTGTTTACGACATTTCTATTCCGGGTGAGCTTCTCTGATGGTCTGGGATCTAATATTGAGTACTTCCACCTTGAACTTCTTTACAATAGTGGCCTTTATTTGTTGAAATGGTTGTTGATAACATGTATTTGCAGCAAGAGATTGCACAGGCATCGGATGCTGCAGTGCGAAAATACAACGAGGGCACACCGATTGAGGAGAAATCGGTAGAGGGAGTTGCGAATGCCATGAGATTGGGAGCGAAGGAGAGAGCCTCAAAGTTGCAGGTGAAAATGGGGAAGTTGATTGCGGTTGCAAACCCAGCTCATGGTCCCGGATTTCTAGAAGAGGTGAGAAGTAATTGCTAACCATCAATGTTAACAGTTCTTGTAATTGGATTTTATGTTCGGTTGTTCACTTGAGAAGTTTCGATTTCGCAGAGAAGCAGTGGACCACAAATGAGGTCCCCGAAATGACCCTGGAGAAGCTACAGATGATTGCAACTTGCAATACAACGGCAGCACAGAAGTTGAAACTTCTGAAGTGGTGGAATTCCTCCATGCCCTCTCGAGATGCGAGACGGTTCCCAGCAAAGCCTGTTTCAGAGGAGAAACTGTTGCCATTCCTCAACAAGTTTGTCTGGTGGGCAGGGGTAAGTTCATTTATGAGTTTTTATTAAACTATTAGCATATCTGGATTGATTTTTTAATTGATTTGGTTTGCCATTTTCAGTACTTATTTACTTCCAAAGCACTCAAATGGAACTTATTTATTGTTGATGCCACAGATTGAGAATGGTGCTTCGGAGTATTTCGAAAATATTGCCAAGAAAGACAACCTCCAGGTCAACATGGCAACCCCGCTTGAGCCAGAGACACTCGCCGAGTACATTGAAGGGTGGAGGAGGAAAATTTGGGATCACGGGTTTGGTCCCGTGATGAAGGGAGCAAATGCATTCAAGAAGTCAGACTCCTTCTCGAGTTATGACGGATCAAAGCTTGCTATTCAACGAGTTATTTTCCGGTATGACTTTCACAGCCTACATATTCCTCTTACTTTGATCAATGCGAGTGTCACACTAGCAATATGTTCTAGGTACATGTGACTATTCTCTAATATAGTATCCACATACGTATTTCTTAATTACATGAAGTCGAAAATATATAGAGGGATGATTGGATATTATAATCCTTTATAATTTAATGTAGGTTGAGTTCCAACTGTATTCTTCATCTCATGCTTATGTAGCAGTATTAAAATGGGAATGGGAATGACTATTTGTTCGGCATGCCTAATGTTCTGTCTCTGTTTGTGTTTATTGCAGTTACTTGAAGCATGAGCTTCTAGTTAAGGCTGCAATTGCTCGGGAGGATCTTCTTCCGTTCTTGTCTACTTGGCTGGACCGCAGTTCCAAAGAGTGCATGTACACCCAAAGCCAGCTTCAGACGTTTACGACAGCTCATCTGACAGGAGGAGGGTGGTATTTGGATTGTCACGTAACATTCACTCATCCTCTAGAGGCAGACCTTCGGAAGTCACTTGATGGAATTGGAGTGATTGACTTGGAGGTTGCAAAGTTTGCTGACCTCAGTGACCAAAAGAGGAGGAGGGCCATTGCGAGGAGGATTACTTCAGACAAGAAGAAAGAGACAACTCTGGAAGACATCATAGCAAACAGGGAGAAGAAAGAGGCGGACCGCTTGGCAAAGTTGGCTGAGAAAGAGAAGGAGGCGGAGTTGGAGGGGAAGGGAAAGAGCAAAGGGAAGAAGAAGGTGGATGGAGGTGGCGAAGTGCCTGCAACTTCAACGGTGGACCAGGGCTCGGCTATGCAAGCTGGATCTGGTAGACGGCTGAAGAGGAAGGCGGTATTGTCTGAGGTGACAACGGACTTGGTCACGCAAGGGACGGATGTCATTGTGATTGGTGATGATGGTGAGGTCAACTCCGAGGAGTTGATCTTGAACATCTCCATTGTGGATGTCATGGATAATGTGGATGCAGAAACGGCGACATGCTACAGTGAGGTCATGGAGTTCATTAAGAAGGTAAGGTATTAGTATTTCAAATTTTGTAATTCGGTATTGCAATGATGAACTTGAACACTGTATACTTGTACAATTATTGATTGATTATTCATTCATTAATTAGAGGAAATTTGTTTTGTAGTCATCGGCAGGAAAAGCACGCACACACGGCGGCATTGTGAGCCGTGCGCCACTAGTGGATCTTATTTTTTTCGACTGCCAAGAGAATTTGCCCGTGCCGGACGTCTCATTTCCAGCAAATGCAGTGCCTACATGGAACTCAGACCCGGAGTACGATGACATTCAGCAGGCATTTCTTTTTGCAAAGGACCATTTGCAAGACCATGGCTGCATGGTAGTATTCCACTCGTACTGCGCAGATTCAAAAGGCGTCATTAAGGGTTTATGTGTCACATACCCGACGCTGGTGGTGAAGAAAGAGTGGCTGGACATTAACCGTGTGCACTTGACCTCCCCATTGGATGAAAGCACTACGGTATGATTTTTGAATTAATGCTCGTTTGGTAAGTATTTGGCATTAGTGATGAAACTTCTTAATTTCTGACAATTTTTTGGTTTTCGTGATTGCAGACTCTGAAGTTTGGAATCACCCTTTTGGTGAAGGACCTTGGGGCAAATGGAAAATCGAAGTTCTCTTATATGCGCACAAAGTCTATGCAGAAGGCGAAAGTAGACCTCGCAAGGGACGACATGCTCATTAACTACACGACGGAGGAGACCATGTTGATGAACGAGAAAATACCATGGCGGGGGGCTCGCGAGAAGGACCCTAGATTCTTTCAGTTCTTGATAGAAGGGACTACCAGTGAAGGAGATTTAGTGGTTGACTGCACAGCATCGACTGGTAAGTTTTGAATTCAATGATGTTGCAGTTCATTTGTTTATCATATTGTCGAATCATATCATTTACATGATTTCGAATCATTTCATTTACATTCTTCATCGCAGGTGCATCCATTACAGCTTGTCGCGGCACAGGCCGCCACATTGTGGCTTTGGAGGAGGACAAAGATATTTTTAACGTCCTCCTTTTGCCCATGAAGAAGAGCACTCCGGTTGTAGTGACAGCGGAAGTGACAGAACCGCCAGCACCGGTTGAGGCCTCCCAAGATCCGGACGCCATGACGGTGGTGCCCCGGAAGTTTGCTCGGAAGAATAGAGCCAGTAAGTAAGTTTCTTCATTTATAAATATTTTGTGAATGCATGGTGCTTTTTTCTCTATGAGTCTAACATTGTGTCATTTGTGTTTGCAGTCGTGAGGGATTGATGCCGACAGTTTCTTTGTTGAAGAAACGTAGACTTCTCATTAGTCCAGAGAAGTCTTTTCATCTTCCGGTGTATGCCAAGAAGATGGCATTGTCATTTGCGGATTTCGGTTGCTCAATTCCAAAGCCCCGTAAACCTTCTTACGCTAGAAATGTTTTAGAGTTTATTGATGGATCAGCATCTGAGGGTAGAGAGACATTAGATTCATCTACGAACGAGGATTCTGAGACTGAGTCCACTGCCACTTAGACTCATGAGATTGACATATCTTATGAGTTGAACTATTGTGTATTGATTTTCATTATGATTGGATTTGTGTGTTTTATGGCTACATTTTGGACGTCATTTCTATCCTTTTATTCTTCTGGAATGCGTGATTTCAATTCAATTGATATGAATTAGTGATTGACATAACTAAATTGAAAAGGATTTCTAAGTAACATAAACTTCCAATATTTTCACTCACATTTATGAGAATTTCTAATTACCTACGTCCACGGTCATAGGGCCCGGCAGAAAAATTTCTCCGAAATAAATTCCCGCTCACAGGCTCACAGGCTCACATGCTAGCAACCGTGATATCCTAGACAATTAATGGAGGGCTTGTAGGCATTATGTAGTCCATTTAACTTCTCATTCATCCAATTTAATACTTGAATGTTGAAAAAACAACCTCTCTTAATGACCAAATTCATGAAATTCCAAAAAATAATATTTTTGCACAAAGATATGAGCAAAAAAATTTCAAGATTCAAAAAAGGATCCATGAGTTTAAGGATTAAACTAAATTAATGTGGGAAATCAAGATATTTTTCATCTCCAAAATTTGTTTGTGATTTCAAGCCTCCAATCAAAAGATATGGACAAAGTTCAAAGAGGGGTTGGAAGGGACATTTTTTTTGACATTTTCAAATATCCTATGTGAACTTTGTCCATATGTAACATTTCTTTGAAGGCTCAAAATCACAAATGGTTTTTTGGAGATGAAATTTAGCTTGATTTTATAACTTTTTTTAGTTCAAAGATTTTGAAAAAAATAAATCTAATATGTCAAAATGAGGTCTAAAATTTTACTTGAGCACAATTTTTACATTTTGACAATGAGTAATTAGGCTCTCTTCTTCAAGTTATCCCATATCCTTTGAAGATTCATTACAAACAATGGATTTCATTATAAAAACAACCTCTAAATTCTCCACTCACACTAATTGGCAATGAAGAAATTCCTTTTTTTACCATGAAAAAAATTCTTGATGGTAGTCGATCAAATGATAGATTGGTATCTAACTCAATTGATTGTAATTGGATTGTTTAGATTTTTGACAAACCATATTTACAATTATTGATAGCTCTGACTCTTTGGTCCTAGAATTAGTAGAAAAATTTGGCACTTTTTTTTAATTAATTTAAGCTAAATTTGTTATCCAGGTATGGTAGTGTGCAAATAAACTACCTTCAACTTAGGAATTGAATTGAATTGTATTTTATTTGTTGATTTTTTAACCGACTGTTTTTGCAAACTTTAGGAAAATGACTAGAATGCCAAAAAATATTAGGTTATTTATTGGATTAAATAACTAAGCTTGGGCAACAACCAAATGACCATAGAGAACTACCAAATGACATGTGAAAAGAACGGCAAAAAGCTAAGCCATCTTGTAAACTCTCCGTTTATTGGAGTTCATACACTATAAGCTCTTTGACAATGGCACTTCAAAGTATAGTTT
Organism: Antitrichia curtipendula; assembly: GCA_951230915.1. Taxonomy (NCBI): domain Eukaryota; kingdom Viridiplantae; phylum Streptophyta; class Bryopsida; order Hypnales; family Leucodontaceae; genus Antitrichia; species Antitrichia curtipendula. The sequence goes on from OX579635.1 coordinate 14,033,499, forward strand.
CATTCAAACTCCAATTTTAAGGGATCCAGTCACTTTCTCAATGTGCCCATTAAATAATATGGATCAACTAGAAATCATTTTATTTAAAATGTAGGATATGATTTCATCACAAGTGTAATCAAGTACAAGAATCCACCTAAATTTATTCTTAGAGGGTGGTTTGAAGAGATTGTTATAATGAAGAAAAACAATGAATTGATTTAACCCCTAAATGACTAAAGATTCTACTTTGGGATCTTTGAAAACTTGAAAAGACTCAATTGACTTCTTATTTAGGAATTTAAGCAAGAATTTCTCAAAATGGATGCTAATCATCATAATCTACATGTAAAGCTTTGTTTCACATCATTCTAATAAACAATACAAAAATTATAACTTTTTTTTATTTCAATGTCAAAGTAGGTAGCTAAAAGTTTATTCTAAAAGTATATTTATTCATTTTATGTGATTATATAGATTGATACCTATTCAAATACATTTGAACCATCCAATTTTGAGTAATGAGATGAAAGTAATCGAGGAGTTTTATTTTGGAGGCAATGAAAAAAGAAAAAACACACAAAGTTATTTTTTTAATTCAATTTTGAAAATCTTCCCTCCCTCCCTCCAAAAAAGAAGATGTTAATTGTGTCATATTAGAGCATTCTCACTATTGAGATGAACAATGTTTTATTTCTTATAAAAGTTATTAGAGATATATTTTTTTCCTTCATCTAGTACCACCTTTTACTTTATAATTTTTTGAACCTCAATAGTCCCAAGAGTCCCTTGGGAACACTCTTGAAGGTTTAGCTAGGTACTTGTAATCTCAATTTTTGGTAAGATTTTTTTAAAGATAGGAGCTTTTCAAAAATATAATTTTATTTCAATCAGTGCCCAAAACGGTCAAAAGTGGACAACAAATAAACAAAAACTTGAAATAATTTTTTAAAGATTTGTTTTTATAGCTTATATGTTAATACCTATGTGGAAAGATTTTATTCATTCCATTTGGATAAGTGATGTGAAAGTCATGAAGCTGCTTCTTTTTGCAAGAAATTTTAGGAAACTATTGAAAAAATAATATATTTGATTTGTTTATGAACTCAATTTTAGCAATGTTATATACAAAAAAAATGCACATGGTTTAGTTTAGTTTTTATAACAATCTCATAGTTTGTATTAGTGTGTTTCAATTCCATCTTAGAGCTATCAACAATTTAGTTTTTCCTTTCATCTCATACCTATTCCGGTTTAACAATTTTTTAAAGAATGAAAATCACATGGGGCTCTAATTAATAAATTTACAAGCTCGCAACTCAATTCTTCAACATAAAAGAAATTTAATTCACAATGTATACTTCAAAAAATTTAAGTTAGGAGGATTCAAAGCCTTTTAGTCTAGCTAAGCTAGGAGCAAAAAAACTCATTTTCTTCACTTTAAATACATATATCTTTTTATCGATATAGTCAAAGCTTTTGAAATTTCTTCTAGACCTTCATATACTAATTTAGTGCAAGATACTATGGTTGAAAATGAAAAAAAGAAAAAAAAATGTTTAAAATTTTTGTCGTTTGCATTGGAAATGGCATATTTTTGATGATTTTTTAATGATAAAATGGCTTTGGAATTTAAGCATTAAAGATTAAAGTTTTTGGATTAAAATTTAATTTTTCACATATTTTCAATCCATTTTCCAACATATCGTCTAAAATGCACAAGTTATGAGACATTTGTTTTTTTCTATAAATAAATACAGAGACAAAACTTCACCTTTAGAAAGGTTAGAAGAAACTACTTTAGGAAGTTTAGGTACATTGAACTTTCAATCAGTGGGGATTTATACTTTATAGTTTTGGAAGGATGCACTTGAACAAGTTAATTCAAGAATCCTAGGGTTAGATTCATTAAAGAATAGATGTAGATGAAAATTTTAGCCTTACTTTGGATACAAGTATCCATATTTGGAAGCAATTTTGGGCCTCAAAACACAATACTTAATATTTTAGTAGTCAAATAGTCAAACAATGAAATTTGAAAGATTATTGTAGCAACTCATGCCATGCATGTTATGCTCTAAAAGCGTTGTAGAAAATATTCAATCATACAACCATACTCAATCATTGTACAATCAAGGGATTTATATTTTGTATGAATATTAAAGGATTTTTTAGAATATTCACTAAAATGTTGGCAGTTTTGAATGTTTTAATTTTTTTTAAATTGCTAGATGTATTGATCCTTGCCTTAACTTAAAGAATTATAGTACACTTATAGTCATGTTGTGTTTGTGCAAAATTTGTCATAAGTGTCATGGACTAAATAATGATTAATTAAGAGCACTGAGGTCCAAAGAGTTTTGGAATAAATGACAAATTATTTTATCTATTCCATTCAAATTTGTGTTCTTATTTAAGAATTAAGATGACACAAAAAAGATTATGGATTATTATCCCCTAAATGCCCAAGGCTTTTTTTGAGCTTCTATTAATTTGCTCTAAACTGAACACAAAATAAAACATTTTAATAAGTTGTATCAATTTTTAAAAATTGTAATTATATAAATTCAAACTAGACTTGTTAGAGATTACATAGGAAAAGGAAACACAACAATATCATTTATAGATTGAAAGATTATAATGTTTAATCATATGGGTGTTAAAACTACAAAAAGTGATTTGAAGTCTTTCAATCCTCTTTTCACATTTCAAATCTAAAATGTTGGTCACCAAAAAAATATGAGGATAAAGGACCTAGCATGCATAACTCTAATCAATTTATGGCTTCTCGGAATCTACTCTACAATTTTTTTTAACCCCTAAAAGCCCATTGTCCCTTCGGGGGACAAATGCGTTTTTGGGCAGGTACCTACGGGCTGCAATTTTCTCCTGATTTTTTGAAACTTTTTTTGGAGGTAGAAAAGCTGATTAGTTACGTGGGAATATAATTTTTTTCACAACCGGTGCCCGGTAACAAAAGTTATGACCAAATAAGCTCAAAACAGGGGACGGGGGGCAGCGCGGGCAGCAAAAAAAAAATTTACTTTTTACTTTTTATTTATTTTTTAGTATTTTTTTCTCATAGATTATATTTTTGTCTATCTGGAAAGCTTTGATTCATTTCATTTGGATTTGTTATGAGAAAGTTATGGACATTCTTGTTTTTCGGGCAGTTAGAGCATCTTTTTGAAAAAAATAACTTGTAGGATTTATTTCTAAATGCAATTTTTCAAATTTTTCAATTTTCTTTTTTTGCATGGTTTAGTTTACTTGCTAGAACAATCTCACCATAGGGATTAGTGCATTTTAATTCCATCTAAAATATATGAATACTTTAGATTTTCCTTCTATCTTGTACCTACTTCTCCTTAACAATTTTTTTAATAATGAAAATTATGTTTTTTTGATTTGTTTTTTTTAATTAGACTCTCAACTCAATTCTACACTATAAAGATTTAAAGCTCAAAACTTTGTAGTGCAAAAATTTTAAGTTAAAAATGTTCAAAGTCAAAAAATCCAGTCCCACAATGTGCTGAAATTTTATTTTTTTCCACTTTAAACGTAGATATCTTGCAATCTGTGCGGTTAAGAATTCTGAAATTTTTTTCACGCATTCTCATACTAGTTAGGTGTAAGATCCTACGGGTAGATGTGCAAAAAAAACATTTTTAATTTTTTTTCACTCTTTGCTAAAAAAGTGGCAGTTTTGGGTGTTTTTTGGCAGAAAAAAGGCCTTGGGCCTTTAGGGGTTAAATGAATTCTAATGTGATTTTTTTCTCCAAGATCTAGTGTATTTGAGGCTCATTACCAAAAGCCTTCAACAATACGGAAAAGTTGAGATTGCAATGGACACCCTTGCATAAAATCTTGAATAGAAAAATCAAAATCAATTATTTTCAAAATCGAATTTTCGGTGCTAAGACTAAACTTTAAAAAGAATTTTTCAAAAATATAAGCTACTAAAAATGGAAAATTGGTTAGGTTTTATTTAACTTCAAAGTATTGTCAACACCAAAATTTGGTGCCTAGGGCATTTAGTAGGGTTATTCACTCTTGATGAGCCACTGAGGCAAAGACACAACTGCCTTTGAATATTCGGCATGTCATTGCTGAAAAACAATAAAAATTGTGAATTATTCTTAAAAAGTAAGAAAGCCTATATTGGGCTCTTGCATTTTTTAAAAAGGCCATTGTAAAGTCAATTCTTTTTTTTTAATAGAGTTTAGGATAACGTTTGTCACAATACTATAGGTTTCTTGTGTACTAATATATGCCTACTTGACTAAGCCATTATAGAATAATGAGGTGAAATGTGTTTTGGATCTCAATTTGGGCAACTAAGGGTTGCTTCACACTATGGCCAACCAAGTCAAGAGGTTGTAGAATTGATTGCCAAACTTTGTTGGAAGTCCAAAGAAATGAGCAATAAATAGGCAATAAAATATAAGAATTGTAGCCTTCGGCCAACCATAATGAATTTTAAGTTAATGAATTTCTCTGAAATTTAATAGAAAATTTATGGTAAAAAAAATCAAATATATATTTTTTTCTTCTTATTTTCCGATTTGCCTACAATTTGTCCACATTGAGACCAAAAAATACTAAATTGAATTGACATAACTTTGTAACCTTGTATACATTTATATGTAATATTCCAATTTTAGGAATAAGAAAAATGCAATTGCAATTGCCTGCCCAAAATTCATACCCCTCCTAAAAGAAAACCAATGATTTAGGGGTAAAAACTCATATTTATAATTCTGTTTTATAATTTAGCAAAGTGAGTAATGATAAGCATTACAAGAATTTCAGACCTCAAAGAGGTCGCGAGTTTCGCACCCCCTTAGTGCAAGTAGGGGAAAAAAAAAAATATTTTTTTTTATTTTTTTGAAATTATGAAAATGATGTGCCACTACTGGTGCCACGTCAGATTGGGAAAAAAAATTAAATTTTTTTTTTTCCGTAATTGCATCCAGGGGGGCCAAAATCAGAAACTCTCGACCACTTTGAGGGCTGAAATTTTTTCTAATGAAATATAAATGACATGGTATGTAAAATGTGAGTCATGAGTAAGATTTTAAATTGAACATCATTCTTGTTATTAGCAAAACTATCAATCTCAATTTCTTTACTTGATCTCTTAGAGCTTTCATCTCAAAGTCTCAAGCATTAGATTTCACACAACCCTAATGACAAACATTCAATTGAAGATTATTTGTAGCAACATCCAAAATACGCCAACTATAATGCAAATCATTAATCTTGAGTTTCTTTTCAATAGCTAAATCTATAGCTAAAATCAAATTATCCAAATAGAGGAAAAATCCAATCATGTGACTTTGAAATTCCATTATATTCATCCTAGCTTCATTTCACCATTTTTGTATGGGTTTCATTCCATCATTCTAGTGATGGCTTCAATTTTAGTTGTGGCTTCAAAAGCCCCCCATGGTTGCAAGTGGACCCTATATATGTCAATACATAATCCCAAAGGGTCACTCTTTAAATATACTAATCCATTTCCAATCTAGAGGTCATTATTGGAATTTTAATATTTTATATATATGATTAATTAAAGATACATTTCAAATATATAAAATGACTTTTAAAATATTTTATGCACTTACAAAAATTGCCATAGCTATTTGAGGAATTAGATATCCTAAACAAAATTTAGACACATTGTTATATAAGTAACACACTTGAACAAAATAAAAATAGTCTTTAATTTTAATTAATTTAATCAAATTTATTAATGAAATTTTTTTAATACAAGAAAATTATTTTCAAGATTTCTAATATGCGGAATGAGATTTGTTTTGTAATTTTCTAATAAAAAATTTGTGAACTTTAAAAATTAATTGAGTAAAATATTATTGTTTAAAATATGGCTCCACACTTTCACATTTTTTATAATTCACTCTAAAAATCTCCAAAACTTCTGGAAATTTTGAAAAGCATATAAATTATTAACAAATTAATTTTCATGATTTTTGAAGTGAACTATATGAAATTAAACTATTTGAAGTCATATTTTAGTCAATAATATTTCACTCAATACATTTTGCCTTAGTTACTTGAAATTCTTACTTGTATTTCAACATGTCCAAAATTTGTTATAAAAATCTAATTTTTCAATTAGTTATGACAATTTTTAAAGTGGATGAATATTTATGAGAGCCACTTCACTAAGGCTTTGGTGCTCTCTATGCTATGAGTGAAGAATTTGGGTCCCTATTTTTGGGCATAAAACCTCAGCAATGAAAATTTTCACATGGATATTGAAGTTCAAAGAGCAATGACACTAGCATGCGAGCCTACGAGCCTTGAGCCTAGGTGTAAGTAGGTATCCTACAACTATTGAAGGTGCTTTTAACATACGTATCTGTATCAAAAGTATCTTATAGCCATTGAAAGTACTTATAACATAGACATCTATAATATAAATATTCTATAATTATGGAAGGTGCTTATAGTATGGATATCTATAAAATAGATACCTATAATATCGATATCTATAATATAGACACCTATAATATAAATATCCTATAGTATAGGCTCTTAGGCTCATGGGCTTAAGATCTTAGGCTCATATACTAGCAGTTACGATGCAGTAAATTATACAATAATGTGTCATAACAATGCGATAACTGTTAAATTAACGTGCGAACCCATGAAACAATAGTAACCATACAATAATTGTTGACAAATTGTAGGTTGTAAACTTTGTGATGAAGAACTTGACCACTTGTTGTCAAAATGCAAGAATTGTATTCAAAATATAATTTCAGAGTTTTTTTAAAATTAATTTAGACTAAGTTAATGTTTAAAATTAAGATATCTTTCATCTTCAAAAATTTGTTTGATATTTCAAGCCTCCAATCCAAAGTTATGGACAAAGTTCATAGAGGGATTGGAAGGAATATTTTCTTTGACATTTTCAAACATCCTCTCTGAGCCTTTTTTTAGAGGCTCAAAATCACAAACGGATTTTTAGAATTGAAATTTACATTAATTGAATACATTAATTTAGTTCAAAGTTTTTTGAAAAAAAAAAATTCTAGTATGACTAAAAGAGATCTAAAATTCAATTTTGAACACAATATTTGCTTATGACTTAACTACAAGCTGTTAAGATCCTACTAATCCTAATTTATATATCCCACATGGTTTGTTTTACTTACTAATATCCCATTTATATAAAAAAATTGTCTTTTCTTCTCTTCTCTCAGTAAGTGACTTTTGAAGCTATATGACATAGTTGCCAAACACATTCAATTTTTTGGAAATTAATGTTGCATTCTTTTAAAATTAATACATTAAAGTGTCAAAGCTTAATAATTGGTGGGAATATAACAACATGGTCAATCTAAGCCATCAGCTTGCCTATCATTAACATTATTGAGAAGTACTCATGAGCTATCAAAGAAGAATTAAGTAAGTGGGAACTTCTAGAATTGGTGAAGTGAGCAGGAATGGGAACTAGGCTTGAACAGAACCTCCCTAGGATCCAATCTCCTAATGACGAATTCTCTCTTGATAAAAAAAATTCAATCAATATATTATTGTCTAGGCAATTTACCACTTGCATAGAATTTAGGGGTTTTAATTCACTTTTCATTTACTACATTGTAACCAGTACACACTTTCGACGACTATTGAACAATGTCCTCCTAGGATCAAGTCGGGACTAAGCTTACCACTGAGTTGAACCTTTGAATGTGGAATTCCACCAGGTCTCTTGGATGTGGCTCTTGGAGGGTTTTCTAAATATGTATATCATCAACAATGGTAAAAAAAGTTTAAATAGACAACAAAGTGCTTATTAATCTTTTTACTACGGAAAGTATGACGTTCAAGCAACAATCCTGAGAAAACATATCGAAGTGCTATGAGAAAAAGAATTTTTAGACAATGTTTTTCAAAATAAAATCTTTTAGAACTTTCTATGGATCACCTCTTGATACTATAATTGAAGAGTATATTTTTGCATTATTTGTTTGCAATCCAATGATTGGCACACATATACTTCCAACAACTTTCCAACCAAGGACAAATACATGTCTAGTAATTTTGCCACAAGGCAATGACAAAGTATTCTACCTTTCAAATTGTATCCCACAAAACATCCAATTGCAGTGAAAACAATGCAACAATTACAAAGAGATTGATTGACCAATGTTTGACACCAACGATGCTAGCATGTGAACACAGAGATGTGAGCCTCTAAGCCTTGAACCTAAATGTAGATATGTACCTACAACCATTTGAAGGTATTTAAAAAATGTGTACTTATAACATAGGTAAACTATAATATAGGGACCTATAACCATAGAAGGAATCCATAATATAGACTTCTAGGCTCATCGGCTTATAGATTGTATGCTCACATGCTAGCACTCACCTCCCTCCATTGTACAAAATGATAACTTATAAGGTCTATAAAGCAACCCAAATTTGAAAGCATTGTCTTCTTCATATGTCAACACATTGTTTTTTTCAACATACTAATTGCATTTGTCAGTGTATCAACACTTAAACATATGAAGACTTTTAGAGCCTTCAATAATTCAACTTCAAAATTCATACCTAAATGACACTTCACACCTAGAGGCCAAGTCAATTTCCTTTGAGTTGATTGCCAAATTTCAACCTTTTAGCCAATCACAAGTAATGAATTCAGCCTTTTATTCAACCACAAGTGAAGAGGTTAATGTTTTGTCCAGTCGCAAGTAAAGAATTCATCCTTTTATTCGATCACAAGTGAAGAGTTTATTATTTTTTCCCATCACAAGTGAAGATTTCAATCTTGTATTCAATCACAAGTGAAGAGTTCATCATTTTATCCCATCACAAGTAAAGATTTCAACCTTTCTCCCAATTACAAGCGAAGAGTTCAACCTTTTTATTCCATTACAAGTGAAGATTTCAACCTTTTGTCCCAATACAAGTGAAGATTTCAGCCTTTTTGTCCCATCACAAGTGAAGATTTTGGGCCTTTTTCACAACAAATTGACCCAGCCCCTAGTTGTAAAGCATCACTAATTTCGTCTAGGCCCAAAAAACATGAAACAACATAATATTACGCTTAATTACGCTTACCTCCATTAGTCCATTGGAGCTTTTCCCTCCTCCCCCGTCCAACTCCCCATTTTGGTTGACAACTCCGTTTCCCGAAGTCAAACTCCCCCCCCCCCCTCCTTGCGAATCAAATCTGGTGGAGTGGGAAAGTCACTTTTCGGAGCCTTTTGCCTGATTATTGCCCCTGAACGGCTTCCCCATTGGTTCCGTACCTCTTCCCCCGTTGTCTAGTCAGCACAGCAAGATTGGGTGATTGATGCACCAATCACATCCCGACTCGATCTGCGCCCCCATCATGACCAGAACATGCAGCATTAAACAAGGCTGGGAAGCCCTTCCCTTATCCCCCCGGGAGCCAATGAGCGCCAGGCAACCACCCAGCCAGGGAAAGCAGCGCTCCAATTGGGTAGCCTCCAACCACTTGCCAAAGCCCGGCCCGACCCAGCCCGAATGAGGGGGCCCAACCCAACCAGGGAGGGCCCACCGAAGTAACAGAGTGAATCCCCGAGTGACACCTCGACATGCAGGGAAACGCCAGCCAATGAGAAAAAAGCGGGGTGCAGCCAATGCAGCCAATGGGGGGAGACGCGAGATATTTTGCTGGAGCATGATCCGCTGGCCATGCAGAGGCGCCTGTTTGCCCGGCTATGCATGGAGTGCCTGCGGGCGGGAGGGAGGGAGGGGGAAAGCAGGGGCGGGGAACTGATGAACTGGGCGGAGGAGTTCGTGGTTTGGAACTTGGTTTCAGATTTGGGGGGGGGGGGGGGGGCGGGGAGGATCTGCATGCCTGGCACTGGGGCTCAGTGGATCTCTTGGGCTCTGCAAAATCTGCGCCAATCACCGCGTGGTTTCATGGAGGAGGACTACAGGGGAAGTACTTGGCTTCCACGGCTTCCACGGCTTCGGAGTTCGGACCTACCGGGTTCTGCAACTGAAAGGGGGCAGTGGATTGGGCTAAATTAAGCTGAACCAGGCCTATGGCAGGCAGAGGGGCCGTGGTCGGTTTACCCTGTTGGCATTGTTGAAAATTATGGGTTTGTTTTTTACTTTTTAATTTACCCCACATAGTAGACAATAGACAAATGGGAGGAAAGGAGGCCTGGCCCCCTCGCTCGTCAGTCCTGCACTCCTGCCAAATTCCATCCAGGGGTGCATATAAAAAAAAGTCCCCTATTTTGTGCCGCGTAAAATCTATTTTCTACAGCCCCCATAGCTAATTTGGGGCCTCTGATTCCAAATATGAATTCAGAATTTACAAAAAAAATCATGGATGGAAAATTAAAAAACTCAGGGTTTTCCTAGGGGGACAAGCGAGGGGGTCAGTTCACCCCGGCCAGGAAAGGCATAGCATGGGTAACATAACATTGTTAAACAGCTTGCTTGCCTCCCTCCAGATGAAGGTATCATTCCCCCTGTATGCATGGGGGAGATTTGAATTATAATCTTGAACATGTGATTGGCTAGATGTAGTAGAGTGTTAGGGCTTGGGTGGCTTCATAGGTACTTTTTGATTGGAGGTCTCTTGATTTTATTATTTTTTTTTGGGGGGGGGAGGGGGAAAGGGACCTCCCGAGCTCTTTGGTTAATAATGTTTATGAACCAACCTTTTGCCTTTGGAAGAGGGAAAGTATGAATTGTTTATAAATTTTTGAAGTGGATTGCTTAATTGGCCCCAAAGAGTCTCTAGACTACCCTAAAACTAATAACAAGTGCATCTGTAATAGACATCTTACTCACCTAAAACACTCACAATATTTCCAAAATGCCCACAACATGAAGGCCTTAAACAGTCACTTCCTATGATGAGTTTTGATTCAAAACGTAGAAGTTCCAGTTGCAGTTACTAATCACTCCGTTGCCATTATTCAAGACACTGATTATGGCTACTAATTCAACCTAATGTAGCTCAAATTTTATTTATTAAAAAAATTTGACACAAATTGATGCAAGATTTTAATGGATCATTCCCTAGGTTTTTGTATTGGATGTTTTGCATCACTACTACAAAGCCTAAACTAGATTGAGGAAAAGAAATGTGAAAATTTTTAATTTATTATTCCATGCTTGTTATGGATGTAAAACTTGCCTTCTAATTTGGGTCATCAATTTTGTATTTTGTGACCTCTGTTGCCTAATTTGGGATTTAGGATTCAAAAATACGAATTCAAAATTTCAAAATTTCATCAAACTCGGTAAATAATTTGTTCATGTGTTTTTCCAAGGTAAATATGTTGAGTGTAGCTCAGAGTTCTTATCCTCTCCAAGAAGGCTTGTAGTATTAGTATGGTGAAGCCCAAATAGAAGGGAGCAACCAATTTTTTGTTTTTTTGGTTGGTAGAGCAACTTGCATCTTGAAATGTATACAAATAAAGAAAAAATGGGTAGAATCATCTACATGTATATGATCATCTATAAAACTATCCATTGTAAGTACTTTACATCCAAAGTTTGACAAATCTAGTCTTTTTTTGAGTAGGATTTGGCTATTTCATCAAAATTTTCAAACATCTATAGAATAAAATAGGTTGTCTATTTTGTTTGTTTTGTTTTGTTTGTTTGTTTGTTACGGTGAGATCTCTTAGACCATGCGTCCCTTAGTTGCATTATTGGTATCGTTAAAAAGCTCTCAGCGAGGAGGGGTGCATGGGCTTTGTTTTGCGACATTTAGACTCACGGCAAAGAAAAATATTGAATTTCAAAGTTTTTATGAGTTAAAAAAAATAGAAAATTACTTCTATTTTATATTTAACTATGGCAACAACACATGGCACACTAGTTATTCTTAGTGTTACAAGAAACAATGCCAAAATTAGATAAGATTTTGCCAAAAATTTGCCTACAAAACTTTGGCTGAAAGGAAGCTTGAGTGCATATGAGTGATGGGATTGTTTGGTAGTCAAAACTAACAATGACCTATTTTTGCTCAGCCATCAATCAATTATATGCATTCATCTACAAAATTATCTAAATTTAATGAATTTGATCTAAACTTTGCAAATCTTTAATTTTTCACAATTCCATTTATTATTCTCCCATTGTTCTAGTATAAAAGTAGCCAATTCCATAATCAAGTAAGATTTTGACAAAACAATTCGATAAAAAATCCATTCATTTGATTTTCCCTATACTAATGTTTTTTTATTGACAAAGTTTAGATAGAACCATATCTGGATTTCAAACTAATTATCATTGCAAACAGAAAACATAGTCGATAAAATTGCTAAGAGCATCTCTAAAAAGATCAAGGTTTGTTGAATTTTGTATGAATTTTACTAAGTTTAGATCATTTTATAGATGAAAGCATAAAATTGATGGATAGACGAGCAACAGTAGATAATTCTCAAATTTTTCCACATTCTATGGGACATGTCAAGTTTAAACGGATTGAAATTTGTTTTCTAATATAGAAAACTAATGAAGTTTGACCAAGTGGAAACATTATTTGTCCTTTAATTTTTAAAAGTTCAAGAAATGTACATAGACAATCTCCCTTATATTTTGGAATTATCTTATAAGAAGAAATAACTCCAACTACTTTGTTTTTTGTTGTCTTTATCTTTATGAAGAGTCTATTAGTCTAGGATTATTTTATGCTCGAGGAGAGATGGAGATTGTTTAATGATTATGTTCATTTAGTTATAATTTCAACTTGCTCATGAAAGTGTGTTTTCCAGTTGTTGAGAAGGTGCATTGTTCTTTGGTTTTCTCTACAACTAAAGTCCTCTCATTTATTTCAATCATAACACATGCATTTTATGTTGGAACGCATTTAGAAGACCATTGTCCCCAAGATAATGCAATTATAGAGGTTTAAGCGTCCCCTCCATTGAAAGTACTACCACCGTCCCAAAATGATCTATTTGTTGGACAAAATGTTCCAAATTAAGGCATAGTATCACATTTTAAAAACCAATTTTGTGCCATATGTAGAGTTTGGTGCACTCCTAGCATTTTAGAAACTTTTAGTTCTAAAGCCCTTTTCAAAGTGTAGTTGGAACTATTGAAAAGTAGATTTTGGAGGGCATTTTTAAGGAGCGCCAATAGTCAATTAATTGTTGAATATATGATAGGCATTTATTAGGCATTTAATATATGCCTAAGACCATATGTGGTACTTTGCTTCATCCCCTTTGATTGGGCAATATTCAAAGAGATGCAAAAAACAAGAATGAATAATGTTGCTTGACCCCTTTAGTCATTTCATTTGTCTTTTGATTGATGATTGCATGAATGGAGGGGGAACTACTACTTGGAGTTGTTTTGTTGGTCCCAAACAACAATCAAAAACCAAATCTAACCAATTTGCAACGTCACAAAGTGAAATAGAAAGATCATTTTAGGACAAAAGATTAAGGCTAACAAGAAGATCATTTAGGGATTGAGGGAGTACAAGACAATAATTGAGGAATTATGTGGCAACTAGGGGATTTTTTTAATAGCAAAATTGGTGCATCAAAAATACCAAAAAATCCAAGAGAATATGATATATTATCCCTTTCTCAATAGTTGAAATCACTAATTGTTACAAAATCATGAGGCCATATCACTCTTTTCTAGATGAACATATCGTAGCTTTTGAGCAACTTAGGCAACTTTTTGCCTACTAATTATTTAAAATACAAAAAATAGTTAGACAATCCCAAAAATAATATATAAAAATCAAGAAAATATAAAATATAATTGAAATAAGTTAGGCATTCATCCAAGTTCTTACAATTTTTGGATGGTTGCTCCTACTTTCATCTAGGGTGTCCGCGTTCACATGAACCTAGCCTTATCTTGACCTCCAAATCCTAAATTCCCTATCTTGTGTACCGCGATTTATTCCATGTGAGAGATTTGTTTTGTTTGTGAGAGATTGTGCTCTAGAATAGACAAAAAAGACAAGGCAAAAAACTTTGAAATGTACTACATATACAATTCTTAACAAAGAAGAAATGCAAAATTGTATGGAGCTAGTTGAATTTTTGTGAATTAGGCAATCTCTTTCTTTCTCTACATATAATTTAATTAAATTTTTTTCTAGACCAAACTAAATCAATAGTTCTTCAAAAACTTAGGCACGTTTTTCATTATTATTGTTTCTGACTGAGCTGCTAGGAAGCTATGGATGAACAGATGATTTTTCATCCACTTGTTGTATGTTTCATCCATAACGATGGATCATTACTCCAATGAAACAAAACAGAACAAAACAAAATAAACAGCTGTCGCACAGCAAGTGCAGATGGAGATTGTAAGGCAACTTGGCATGAGAGATCCCCTTGAGAAGACTTTTCATGAACCAGGCATCCAAGTGCTACAGTCCTTTTGTCATTGGCCAAAAGAGACTGGCCGGAAACAGAGAACCAATGGGAAGTCTGGAATTGGCTTCTAACTTAAATATCTTGAGCCAGCCAATCCACTCCTTCCTTCCTTTCTTCCTTTCCTGTCAGCAAGTTAATGTACTGTAGAGGAATTACATTAACTGGACAGCCTTAAGGTAGCTCTATAGGGCCGGGGTGAACTGACCCCCTCGCTCGTACCCCTGGGAAAACCCTGAAATTTTTTATTTTCCATGCATGAATTTTTTTGCAAATTCTGAATTCATATTTGCAATCAGAGGCCCCAAATTAGCTAGGGAGGGTTTAGAAAGTAGATTTTACACGGCACAAAATAGGGGGCTTTTTTTTATGTGCACCCCTGGATGGACTTTGGCAGTACGAGCGAGGGGGTCAGTTCACCCTGGCCCTCTACAGTAGCCTACTTATAGGTTTTGGAAATGCCTCGTGTGTAGGGGCACTGCACTTCATACTAAGGTAACAAGCTCGAGAATAGTTTGGGCATTAAGAACCGCCCATCTGTAAAATGTACACGATTTGTACATGCTGTTTTTTCATAGCTTTCACTGATGTATAAATAGTGTACACATCAGGGGTGGACGATTTTCATAACATTCATGAGCTGTGAGAGGAGCTGCCTTGCCTCTGACGGAATGATGTGGTATATTCCACATCATTCCATCCAAAGGATGAAATGGTGTGGAATATTCCACATCCCACATCCAAAGCTAATAAGCCACGCGTCAATAACGTCAGACTTCTACTCAGTGCCAAGGTCATGACTGCACAATCAGGTTACTGGGAAATTGAACACCCCCAATTCAGGCAATACAGAAAAAAATAGCTTTAAACCAATCAATTCATCAATGTCAATTATTCCAATGTTTGAATTCCCGCACACTGCTTTGTAACCATTCATATTCTGCAATTCGGAATTAGAAGACAATTCTTTATGTACATATGGGGTGGTAGGAGGTAGAACTGGGATAAGTATTTTAAAGTTTGTAATTTCTCAACCGCTTATAGTTAAGTCTAAAGTAGGAATTGTGTTAACCCCTAAAGGACCAAACACTGTTTTTTGACAACATAGCGATTTTGGGCAGCTCACTATGACCAGAATTTTTCTTTTTTTTCTTTGAAATTTTCACATAAGATGTGCCCGAGGAGTAGCTTTAAGGTCCAACAATTTTCGTAACTTTTGACTACGTGTTAAAAAGTTATTGCATGATATGTCATTTTCATTGTTCGGCGGGTTGCCGGGGCAGCAAAAAAAACTTCTTTAAAAATCACTTTTTAAAAAAACTAAAATTTCAAATTGGTTCTTTAGATTTATATGTACGTGGGAGGCTTTGAATCATTCCATTCCGATCAATGAGTCAAAAGTTATGAGGATTCTTAGTTTGAAGGTAGTTATGGAATCTCTACTCTAAAATAAACTTTGAAGTCCTTTATTTAACTCGATTTTCAATATTTTTGAAAAAAAATAAAAACATTGGGTGTAGATTGTTTATTACAACATTGCAATAGTTGGGATTGGCATTTTTCAATTTCATAAATAAATTCTTGACAATTTAGTGCTTTGAATCATTCTCTACCTCTTCCTACTTACTATTTTTTTCCTATATGTTGTACAATTCCAAATGATCTGAAATTTTTCAAGCATGTAGCCAACTTGCCTTGAAGAATAAATCCAAAGAGTAACCATCATTTTGGACATTGTTTCATACAAATGTGACCTTGTGGAGGGCAGCTGCCCGTTTTTTCTCAGGGACAAAAAAAGGGTTTTTGTCAATTCAAACGCTATTATCTTGCAATCCACTTGGTGGAAAATTCTGAAATTTTTTCCACATCTTCTTAAACAAGTTTACTACAAGATCCTACGGCTACAAGTGTCCAAAAATGTTTTTTTTCTAAAATTTGGCACTAGTATTAGAAATGGCAGTTCTGGAGCGGTTTTGGTGAAAACATAGTCAAAAACCTTTAGGGGTTAAAACTATAATTTCAGACCTCATTTAGGCATAGTAAAATAACTTTTTTTTAAATACTTTGAACTAAAATAAGTTGGAGAATCAAGTTAAATTTCATCTTCACAAATCAGTTTGAGATTTTAATCTTCCACTCAAAAGTTATAGACAAATTTCATAGAGGGGTTTGAAAGGATTTTTTTTTGACATTTTCATACATCCTCTTTGAAATTTGTCCATAACTTTTTAGTGGAAGATCTAAATGTAAAACGGATTTTTGGAGATGAAACTTAGCTTGATTCCACAACTTTTTTTAGCTCAATTTTTTTTGAAAAAAGGTATTCCACTATGCCTAAATGAGGTCTGAAATTATAATTTTAACACAATTCCTACTTTAAACTTAATTATTAGCGGTGAGAAATTACAAACTCTAAATTACATATCCCACATGGGTTGTTCTATCTCCTACCACCCCAAGTGTACATAAAGAGATTCTCTTTTCAATAGAAACAATCAAAATAAATTATTGATGGCAAATGGTTCAAATTCTTTGATAGAATACTCAATGAATTCTTTGGGTTTTGACAGACCATCTATCTTCATAGTTATTTGTTTGCATATTTTGTCCTAGAATTAGCCAAAAAAATAGATCGTACCATAAATGTACTGCCATTGTCTTGGTCCTGAAGCTTACATTAATAATATGTGGATGCATTTCGTGGATGAAGACTTCAGAGAGGCAAAGGCAGCCTCTCTGAAGGCTCTTGAATGTTATGTTGGAGCCCTATGCCAGTTCAACTTCAAAATTTGATAACTAATTTAAAAAAACTCCAAAAAATATGAAACTATTTAGGTTAGATGCCAAATTCACTTCTTTTTCAATTAAAATTTACTGAAAAATATTTCAAGAAGTTTCACCTTCCCAAAATTTTAGTTTCACCCCTTAGGTGGGCGATTTCTAGACCTGTTACCTTATGGTCGACCAAGTCGAGAGGACGTGCCCAAACTATGGTCAAAAGTCCAACAAAATGGGCTCTTTAATAGGCATTTCTTTGGACTCTCACCCAGAGTTTGGGCATGACCTCTCAACTTGGTCGGCCATAGTGTGGAGTCTCCAAAGGCCAAATCCATAGTCCAAACCCATATTGTTCAACTTCTATCCTTTTACAAATAATGAATAACAATTTGGTTTTCATTTTTGGTGGACCCAAACTATGGTCAAGAGTTTGTCAACATATAGTCAATTTTTTACCAGAATTGTTAGTTTGGAAGGTGATGGCCTCTCAATTGTGCCGTCTAGTGTGAAGGGTCAAGAAGCCAACATTTCAAGAATTTATGGATTCCTGTAATTTCATTAGTGGAAATCAACCCTTTGTCGTAGTGTGAAGAGGCCCTTAGTCTTGAAATTGTTACATTTATTTTTTCATTTATTTTTGGGCAGCACAAAAAGCCATCTTCCTGTCACTAACAAGAGAGCTCAAGATGATTTAAGGTAACTACACCTAATTTCTACCCTATTACTAACAGTGACCTATATAGATTCTTGCCTAAAATGTATACCTTCTATTCATAAGAGTCTAGGGTTGATTTGGTGTCCACCTGTGTTCAATATTTTGATAATTCATGATTTATTACTAGTGTGCCTTGTGCCATTTTCCACAATCAGTAAATTCTAAATCCTTAATCCTATCAAAAAATACTAAAAAATCCATAACCTTCACTCCGTATGTCTAAACACTATGAAAACAAAGTTTGTGCAACCTTCCTCAATGAGGGCTTAAGATATGGATTCATAATATGTTCAAATAATGTATTTGAAGAGAATCTATAACCTCTTTTGGAAGAGGAAAAATCCAAAATTGTCATTTTTTAATGCATTGTTCAAAATCTATTTTTTTGTTTAAAAATTTCCAAACAGACAAAAGTGTATTAAACAAGTAAGGCAATGTGTGGATTTTTTAAAAATCCATTTGACATCGTGGATTGAAAGATTAGAGCGTCTGAAGTTATAACTTTTTTTTTTCATTCCTGCAGAACAAGGTGAGCAGATTTTGAGCCTTCTTTGGAGTAAAATTTTTGCTCTACCCGAAAATGAGGATTTTGACCATTCAAAAACATATGGTGTTTGGTTCACTCATGAAAAATTTCAAAAACAAATATAGAGTCTAACTTATTCTAAATCACCTTGCAATGCAAAGAGGTTAAGTGCATTGGCAATACAATAGTCATTTTTTGATGATTTCTTGTGCAATGAGAATTTTTTTAATTTGAAATAAAAATGCTGAAAATTATAGACAAACATTTGGAATATGTGGGAAAATTTTCAAGAACTTTGACTTCACAAATTGCAAGATAATAGGGCTTGAAGTTAGAAGAAAATGTTTTTTCTTGAAACCGCCTCGACATAGCTAACAAAGGTTGACTCCTCTTAGAATGTAAGTTGAGAGCTAAATTTTTGGGGCGTGGGACATTGGTGGGATGCTTACCACCCATTAGATATTTTTTTAGGCCTTTAGAAGATTGTAAGTTCTCGGATTGTGGGGAATGTGGGAACAACACCACATCAGCAGTTTGACATAGTCAAAAGATGGCCACGTCAGATTATATATATTTTTTAAATTTTAAATTAAAATAAATAAAATTTAATTATTTAATAGTTTGATAGCACTTCAATGGTTTATAATAAAGGGAACAACCTTGAAATGATGCAGTAAATTGTGCAGTAATGCATTGTAAAGATGCGATAACTATTAAATTAACATACGAACCCATGAAACAACAATAACCACACAGTAACTGTTGACAAATTGTAGGTTGTAAACTTTGTGATGATCTTATGGAGACTTGAGAATTTATTGGGAGAAGGTATATGTTAGTTCTTTATTATATGGTCTACCTCCTAATGGAGGAATCAAAGATGGAATTCGTTATCTAAGTCCATAAGGCTTAAATAGTTGAGCTATTTACAGTAGACATTTTATTTACGCCACTCTTTCAAACTGGAGTTATTATTCTTCTTCCGAGAAATGGAAAGAGCAATTGAAATTTTATTGGGTTTGTCCTTTAGACAAACACTATAGAATTGACTCTTGCATCAACTATGGTTTTTGAAAATGATTTTCCAAATTCTATCTACAACTGCATTTACTCTAAAGAATACAATGAGGATTTGGTTAAAGAGGGGACAACTAAGGTAAACCAGCCTATGACAGGCCAACTGTCTAATGCAGACATCTACATATCCCCCCATTACAGTCCATTTCAGATTTTTGCTTCTACAATTTAATTAGGTTGGTTAGTGGCCCACATTAGTGCATTAGGTGATTGTGATAGAATTAGTAATGACTGTCATAGGACACTTACACATTGTGAGTGTAAACACATCATAAAGAGTTGTTTTTTTATTCCTTTGTGTGATGGCCACATTAAAAATTCTTGTGGTTGTGTTAGGAAATCTGAAGACTGCATTAGGTGGTAAGATGACCATCATGAAGACATATTTTATTGATTTCAGATAGCCTACAAACTGTTTTGGAAAAATACTTAAGAAATTCATAACAAATTCCTACTTTGTCCAAAAACTAAAATTTTAACTGCTTCTTTCATTTCTCAAAGTTGTCTTTGCTAGAAAAAAATCTGATTTTATTTTGCTAATGGCAACATACCAAATTAGTCATTCTGCCTGTCATAGGCTGGTTTACCTTAATCAGACTGTCCCACTACTTGGATGCCCTCTCCCTGTCTAATTAATCAGTTGGAGGGGTGTTTATTTCTTTATTTAAGAAATTATTATTATTTTATCTTATTTTTATATTTTATTTTTCTTGCTTATCATTGATTAAATTTTTTCTTTGTTTAATTTTTCCACTAACCACTATCAATAAATTAATATTGTTGTTTATCTAAGACAAAGTCTCACACTCACACCATCTTTGTTCTTTTTGACAAAGTATGAATTCATTATAAATTCTTGAAGTGTGCTAATCCATTGGGAAATAAGAGTCTTCATACTACTTCAAAATTAACAAAAAGTGTATTCATAATGATCATCTTACTCACTGAAAGTAGTTACATTATTTCCTAACATGGTCACAACACAAAGGCCTAAAAGAATCATTTCATATAAGAAATTTACACTCAAAAGGTGAAAGTTCCTACCATAGTCATTAATCACTCCATCACCATCATCCAAGACATTGATTGTAGCCACTAATTCAATCTAATGTAGGTCAAATCTCATTTTATTGAAAAAAAGCCTATAATAGGTTGTATAAGACTGCAACATATCATTCCCTAAGGTGTTTGACATAGGTGGTCTGCATATTAGGTGGATGCATGGTTGGATGGTTCATTTTTGGCAGAAGACCAAGTCCAACATGTCCTTTATTGTGACTAAAATGTTTGAGAGTGAAATGCTTGCTCTATAAAAAAAACTATATTTTTTTGGATGTTAGCAACAAATACACATGTTTTCTAAAACAAGAGCACAAAGATGGAATTGCAACCATAAGAGGCAGAATTGAGTTGGATGTTCCAAAAACCGTTTAGATGTCACATGCAAAAGGAGTTGATGTCCTATGCGATGGTAATGTTCTAAGAGACATTAAAAAAACAATCGTGTTCTATACAACGTTCAAGAAAACATAAAATTGCCACATTGGCAAGGGGTTTGATTTAACTTTAGGTAAGTTAGTGAAAATTATTGTAGGCTGAGTTAAGACCTTGATCGAATGTGAAAACATAGCAGAAGGGTAGCTACATGGCATGTTTAAAAAAAAATTATTTTTAAATTTTTTATCAATTAATTAAAAATAATAATAAATGACACTTGATGTGACATTTGAGTGACATTGCATCTAACAAGGATGAAGTGGCATGCCACATCAACACAATTTAATGCAATCTAAAAATTTGAATAGTATATTTTTAGACATCAACTAATACATTAGCCAAGACATCAATTGAGACATCCATATATTTTTTTGTGATATCAATTGAGAAGTTCAAATCTTCTTTGCGACATCAACTTCGATAATTTTGTAAAATTTGGAAAATTCACATATTCCATATGGTTTGTCTTCCCTCCTACCACCCCACTTGTATAGATAATTTGTTTTTTATGTCAATATACACACAATAAGTAGCTTTTCAAGTCATGCAATATGAATATCAAATATGGTGTATTGTACATGGTGTATGATGTACAATGTATGGCATATTGAATACAATATATAATATATGGCACATTGTGCATGGTGCATGTCAAAGTTGTCGTTGCAAAAGGTTTAGACATCGAAGCTAATGTCTCAAAAAAAACATCTCAAAAAACATCTAAACGTCAAGTTGACATCGCAAAAAATAATATTATAATTCTTCTTGGCATTTAAGTTGATGTTGCTCAAAACAGTATAAATCTTCTCAGACAGCATAATGCCAAGTGCGACGTCAGTTGCCACATGTCATCTCCGAGTTGGATGAAAAAATCCCATGTGGCATTGCTCGTCCATGTGGCACTTATGTGGAGGTGACGTGGATGCTACATGGTGCACTTTTGGCTCCTTTTTTGGACATCAACAGGGACATCCCTGATGTTAGAAAAAATGTATCTACATGTTTTTTAGCTTGTTAAAAAAAAATGGGTTTCTTATAATGTTGGAAGTGAAATCTACAAGAATCAATTAAAATAAAATCTAAAAGTACCTAGTTCTTCAAGCGCAAGTAGACCTTGAAAATTATTACACTTTAGGAAAAATCATAGTTGGAAAAAAATAAAGGCTAAGGAAAAAAAACTTCAGAAAATTCAATATTTGAAAAGTCATTAAAAAGTCCCTAGCAAACATATAAAGAAGATCTACAATACAACCCATTGATTTCTAAAAACATTAGTTCAAGCTCTATTAGAAATGTAGTATTTATAATTTATTTTGATTAATGCAAAGGAGCTTAAAAAGTGTTTTTCAACTTTGCTGACAATAGATTTGTCACATCCTATTTTATTTAGAAGTCCCTAGTGCTCACATACAATATTAAAAAAAACAAAAACTCATAAAACTATTGGGCATCAAAGTCATTATCCTAAACCAAGTTGGTTCATAGGAAAAAAATTGAGGGTGCTTTGTACATCAATTTGGAAATGAGTTGTTTGCAATTTTCAACATCGTGACAAAAAATTGAGCCCATCAACCATGAATCCAACAATACTAGTATGTGAGTATGAAAATGCAAGCATGTGAGCTTTGAGTATATATATAAGTAGATATACTACAACCATTGAAGGTGCTTATAATGTAAACACCTTATAATGTAACCTATAATATAAGTGTCTATATCATAATTATACTACAATTATAGAAGGTTTTTATATATAGACCCCTATGAAATAGGTGTGTAGTCTTCTAGGCTCATGTGCTCATGCTCCTAGGCTCACATAATAGTAACCTTTCTATGCATCCACCTTGTCATAGACTAGTTTACCTTAGATTGTTGCTTTCATGGCTTGTGTATTTTGATAAAAATTTGCCTAGATTGAAGCTTATTTGTACATTTCCTTGGCCAGCACAAATTCATTCAAACTAGCATAGCTCACACATTATTGCATGCCTTGCCAAACAATTTGGTTTAAAGTGAGCG
This sequence comes from Antitrichia curtipendula, assembly GCA_951230915.1. NCBI lineage: Eukaryota > Viridiplantae > Streptophyta > Bryopsida > Hypnales > Leucodontaceae > Antitrichia > Antitrichia curtipendula. The sequence continues at coordinate 14,056,474 of OX579635.1, forward strand.
TTTAAAGATGCTCTAACCCCGTTCCTCTTTGGATTTTTACAAATTAGGTGTATTTTGACCTACAACAAGCATAGAGTCCATAAATCAACCAAAATGTGGTCGACTAGTCACTAAAGGGTTAACCCTTAAGGACGCCAAAGACAATGTGTGTTTGATGGATATTTCTATCTCATTGTAAAAACACAGAATGCACCTATTGGTTCAAAAATTGAAATATTTTTGATTGAATACCTATCATTGAAGCGATGTTATTATAGGGTTAACTCTAGAAAGATGGGTTGGTTACCATAATAATTATCTTTTTTGGGTACACTATAGATCATTTTCTTAAAAAAACCAAGAGCACGCATTGGAGGTCAAATTGTTGTGCAAGACCTTCCTTTTTTTTCAGACAAAATTCAAAGATGAACATTTGCACCTCTATTCCACATAGAAGAATTCTTTGTCATCCATTTGACACTTAACGTAGAAGGTTCTAAAAGTGCTTACGCTCTAAAATTGTCTACCTCCTCCAATATAAACTATTTGTACAAACAATGTACATTTGAGGAAGTGGGTGATTTTAGAGACTTGTTCCATTTCAACTTCAAAAACTCATAACTAACTTTACAAAGCTCCAAAAAAGTATGAAATGACTTGTTCTAGATACCAACTCCATTCGTCTTTTAAGGAAAGTTTATTGAAAAGTATTTCAAGAAGTTTCACCTCCCAGAATTTAGGTTTCGGATCTTAGATGGGGGGCACTTTATGGACCTCTTACCTTAGTGTCCGCGGCGTACATCTAGGGTTAAGCAATGTTATGGACAACGATAAAATAACAAACTTATGAGAGGCTCCCTCCTTATAGCATTGGCGTGCTTTTTGAGTAAGAAAGCTACCCAGACTTCCCCATGATAACTTGCTGTGACTTAACTGAAGCTTACTTCTGTCTAACCCCTTTCCACGTCGCTCCTGCGCCCATAATAAAGAAAACAAAGAAAAAAGGACCAATGTAACTCAGAGGGATGTGGACCTCACAGAAAAATATCCCAGTCCCCATCCGTTCACGGATGAGAAAAGTGCAACTGAAACGCAACGAATGACAGCCCACGCTCTCCCACTTCCATCCCACTTCCATATAAAATCTGCCTTTCCCCCACGTGGACCACGCCCACTGGAAGGATCCAGCCGGTGTCTCCACGAAAAAGTGACGAATGGACGAAAAGTGCACAACTTTCGCGGGCCCTCGTCGTCCCTCCCCTCCCCGTCTTGGGCTTTCGGCATCCGCCCCTCTCTCTTGGTGGAACCCCAGCGCTCTCACCCCTTCCGGCCAATCCCTTTGCTCCTCGACATTCTCCGCAACAATCTATGCACTTGTGTCTGTAGCAGGCAGCGCGGCGTGCGCTTTCCGCGGATCCAAACGAGGCATCATTTGGTGCAGGGGCGGCTCAGAACGCGCGGTTTGTTTACTCTCTGCGTTGCGTAGGGGGTGCTTGGGTGGCTATGAGCACATTTCTGAACTTCGAGTTGCCTTTGAGTTTCGCTTATCGATTTTGTACTGTCATGGAGGAAGGGTGAACAGTAGGACGCGAAATTTGCAAGCTGTTGAGAAGGTTCGTGGTGGTGTGTGTTCTTTGCTCGATGCGTGCGTTCTTTGCCTTGTGTGTGTGTGTGTTGTAGTGTTGGTGTTGTTTGGCGAGACTAAAGCGAGTGAGTGAGGTTCTTAAGTTCTAGTGGTGGAGAACACGCTGTGGGAGTTCGTCGTCGTCGTCGTCGTCGTCGTCGTTTTTGTTGTTGTTGTTGTTGTTGTTGTTGTTGTTGTTGTTGTTGTTGTAGGTTTCGTTCACTTCACGGAACGGAGTCGATTCGCTGAGGCTATGTATCTAGGATATAGGGCATAGTGTTAGGTTTTGTGCGTGCGAGGATGTGGAGTGCAGTAAGCGTTTTAAGTTTGATCTAAGACCCTGCTTTGGTCGACACGGGGTGTGATGTAGTTGGAAGCACAGTGAGCTTTGCTGTGGAATTTTTCTCATGTGAAGGAGCTGCTCGTCTTCTGGCTCCTCGCCATTCTATTTTTAAAGCTTGTGTCGTGGAAATTGGTACAGGTGCAGACGTGGTGGTGTCGAATTTGTGACAGGTTAGGGATGTTTTTATGTTTGGCAAAACATGGGATAAGCGAGCCTACGGAGACATCCAGAGGATAGATAGATGGAGTATTTGCTAGAGTAGAACAGGGTCGTGTTGAAGACGTTGCTTTTCTATATGAGTATGCTAGATACAGAGATCAAGGATTAGCTATCGCGGCATCATAATGACGGGAGCCAGGGACGGGAGATCTGATGGAAGCAAGCAGCAGGGCAGTGGACCTGCTCTGTTCCCTCGGCTGCATGTAGCCGAGACCAAGCGGGCCGGACCACGGGGTCCACCGCGCAACAAGATGGCACTGTTCGAGCAGCTCACGATTCCGTCTCACAAATTCAAACCGTCTCCCATGGCTTTGCCTTCTTCTGGTCGAATTATGAAGAGTCCGGCCATGACCACGCCGATATATCTTCCAATTCCTCAGGTATGTTGCCATTGCTGAAGTTTCGCTGCAGGACAGTCTTGTTTTCACGGAAGTTAAGAGAGAGTTTTGGCACACTCAACCCTCTCAAATGACGCTCTGTAGTTGCACATTTCCTGTAGATGTCGAGCGTCTGTAGTGTTCGGTGCACATCCAATTGTACATCCGCATGTCAAGTCGTGAACACATGTGACAGGAGCCCATTTGTCCCCGAGGTAGTGCAATTAGAGAGGGTTGTCAGCTGTCACATACGACTGAAAGGCGTTGAATTTTGTAAACTGAGTGCGATGACAGTGTACCGTTTTCTTACTAATGATGGAAGTATCGGTTAATTATTGACTTCATGTATTGTCGTCAACATGTAACTTAATTTGATCTCGGTCAAGTCCGTCTTATTTCGCATTAGCTCTTATTATTTTGCTGCGATGAGCATTGCCAACCTTGGATTCGCTGATGATCTGTTGAATTATGCTTCCAGAACTCTCCAGGATTGAACCTGAGTTTTAACCTCACTACTTTTTATGTGCAGGTGTCTGCTGGATCTCATGATAGTGTGTATTCATACGTGCCCATGAACTATATGAATCCTACTATGATGCCAACAATGGCATGTATACCCAGTTACTCATATTCGGGACTCTTCAGCGCTGAGGCTACACATTCGATGAACACCAGCGGTAGCAGAAGCACCATCATGGATGGAGCTGAAGAATCCCCTTTTGTTGGAGGTGCAGTGCCGAAGGCCTTTAGCCACTCGAAATTTCAAGCTCCCTCCAAGCAGGGAAGAGGGGACGATGACTTTGCAGTGCCCACTTACTCTTCGGTCACACAGTCCAGTGGGCAAACGACGAGGCCCTCGAGTCCCCTTCATTTCCAAAAAGCACCTCGTGGACAGCGGCCTTCGTCAAGAGATAAGGGGCCTTTAATGCAGAAGCGGTCTCCATTGATTCAGAATAAGTTTATGGAAGTGACTTCATCAGAGAGCAAGGACAACGGTGTCTGGTCTAGTGCCAGTGGGGAATGCGTGTCTGTTTGTGTCACTGGTAACGAGGGGGATTCGCAAGAAAATGGTCACAGTGAATTGGAGAGGGTTCCTTCATCTGAGAGTTACCCTGCAACTGTCCCTACTGAAAAAGTTTGTAGAGCAGATAGCTTGAATGGTCCCTCTGAACAGGACATGCACAGCAATGTCTTTTCGGAAAGCCAAAGTTGGGAGGATTCGGAGCCTTCTCGGCAGGGAAGAGGTAGCAGTCCGGAATCGGGAACTTCCATGTTGGAGAACGCACCCGCTGGTTCTGTTCAATTCCAGGATGTTGTTAATGCCTTTGGCCAGCGAGAATTTTGGAAAACCCAAATGATCCTGATCAGGTATTATTTGATTTGTCCAGTCTCTCGAAGTCTCCTTTGTTGCGAACCTCTACATTCTTCTGTTGAGTAACTTGTTGCTCTAGAAGTGGGTGAAGATTCCTAGTTTGGTAGCGGGACTACACTATCACGTACACTATCATTGCTTGCAAGGAAGTACCGACTTCACTGTTTGGTTACTGTTTTTTACGCTTGAACTGTCCTTTTCGAATTTTTAATCAATCGTGCTATTGCTTGTCCACTGTTTTTTGTGGTGCACATTCTAATATTGAGTACGAATTGACTCTGAGTCGTACCTGTGGCATGTGCAGACAACAGAGGATTTTTTCTCGACAAGTATTCCAGCTGCACCGTGCCATTGAAGTCCAGCAACTTCTTGCGAAGGCACTTTGTTCCTCTACTAGCATTGACGAAGCACTAGAAAAAGAGGACGATAACGTGCACATGGCTGAAAGCCCTGTAGCTGAAGTCCCTGAAGTCCCTGAAGTCCCTGAAGCTGGAAGTCCTGTAGCTGAAGTCCCTGAAGTTCCTTTAGTCGCTGAAGCTCCTCCAGTTCCCGAAGTTGCAGAAAGACACCCAGAAACGAAGGTTTCGAATGAAAACTCAAGGGCATATCTGGAACCACCTCATCAACCTGTGCACCCTCTCCCCGTACACGCGCAACAGGCTTTTAATCGAGAAGGTCCTTGGCCGGCACCCCCTTATGCTCCAAATCCATGGGCAGTTAGAATGGCCTCCTCTTTCATGTATGTACCATATCCAGGACCCTACCCTCCTGGCTATGGGACTTATCCCATGATGGGTGCACCGATGCCCATGTATGCTGCCCCTGGAGCTCTGCAGCAGCAGCCTGTGCAGTTTCCAACTTGGCAGCAGCAGCAGTCAGGTATGCCTCTGGTCATGGGTGCTCAAGATCCAACTGCAATGGCAGCATGGTATGGTCAACAGGTTCTGGCAGGTGGTCCAGCAGCAGCTGCAATGACCCCAAGCGCGGGCATTGCACCTCCTGCATGTCACCTTGAACGTCTTACACCATCCGGATCTGGCCAATCAGTCGAAAGCACTTCCCACATTGCAGGTGCTCGTCAAGCTGGCCTAGCTGGAGCACCCTTTGATGCTCGTCAAGGTGACCTAGCTGAAGCTCCCTTTGATGCTCATCAAGCTGGTCAAGCTGGAGCACTCTTTGATGCTCGTCAAGGTGGCCAAGCTGGAGCACCCTTTGATGCTCGTCAAGCTCGCCAAGCTGGAGCTCTCTTTGATGCTCGTCAAACTGGCCAAGCTGGAGCTCCCTTTGATGCGCGTCAAGCTGGCCAAGCTGGAGCACCCTTTGATGCTCGTCAAGCTCGCCAAGCTGGAGCTCTCTTTGATGCTCGTCAAACTGGCCAAGCTGGAGCTCCCTTTGATGCGCGTCAAGCTGGCCAAGCTGGAGCTCCCTTTGATGCTCGTCAAGCTGACCGAGATGGAGTTTCCTTTGATGCTCGTCAAACTGGCCAAGATGGAGAGAACTCCAACAAGGGGAGCTCTGGGGATACTCGTGGTTGGGCAAAAGGCTGGGGTAGGAAGGAAGGACGGTGGGTGCGTGGGGACCGGAGCTTAGTTCACAAGAAAGCAAATGACATTGCGGATCTTCGTGGAAATGAAGCCAATTGCCAAAACGGTGACACTGCTTGGGAAGGAGGTGATCCTGGTCATGGAGGTTTCCAGTCAACGAACGACTGCCACCCCATCGTTGAGCCTGAGGCCAATCTCGAGGGACGTCAGGAAGGGATGACCTCGTTGAAACACATGCGCTCAGAGGGGGCCTTTGAGTCTGGTGCATGTCGGTGGTTTCCCATTCTCTCGCCTTCCAAGAGACCTATGCATCACAATGGAGTGATTAAGGTTGTACCGCGAGCAGTTTCTGCTACTCCCGAACTCGCAGCCAATATACTTTTGTCCATCCAAACCGACAGACGGCAGTGAGCAAGGCGCCTTGGAGCACTTGAATGAGTTGCTGATCACTGTTTTTGTTTCATGGTGGATAGGATCGTCACTGTTCGAGGTAGGATTTTGTTTGTACCCAAATTTGCAGATCCTTCAGTGGGTTGGCAGCTTCCTTCATTTTTCTGTAGTGGCTTGGTCTCCCCTGTGAAAATTTCCACACTTCATGGTGCCATCCAGGATGAGTCGTGTATGTAAATTAACGACCACTGTTCTCAAGGTTTGGTAGCTATGTTGGCAAGATTCTTCACCAGTGAACACGTCTTGTTCACGTCGATGTAACTGGAAAATCTTAGGTATTGATCTCCTATGTGATTCTAAACGGCAGGAAATGAAATATTATAGACGCCTGGCTGGGCTCTCAAGGTTTTGTGCGCCTGAGTTGCACTGATTAGGAGATGCCATACCTTACGATTCCTGCTCTGTGATTGCAAAGTGGGCACACCTCTTAACCCCTAAAGCCCCGCTTGTTCCCTCGGGGGACAATTTGGGTCCGGGTAGGTTCCTATTGTCTCAATTTGAAGTGAAATTTTTTGAGATTTTTTGAGGTTGTGTATCTTTGCAAGAGCTTTGTGGATATATAATTTTTGTTTCAATCGGATGCCGGATGAAAAAGTTATGGCACAATGAGCAAGAAATGAAGATTATCGGGCAGTCCAAAAAAAATTATAAAAAGTTAAAATAATTTTTTTTGAATTTTTTTCCTAAGCCATTATGTTTTTACCTATACATGAAGTTTTGATTCATTCTATTTGGACTAGGGATGAGAAAGTTATGGACAATCTTATTTTTTCGGGCAATTTAAGCATCTTCTTGAAAAAAAACTTTTTGTTCAACTTTGAATGCTAATATCTTCTAATTTGTACGGTCAAATTTGATGAAATTTTTATTACATGATCTCAGACAAGTTTAGTACAAGATCCTATGGTTAAATTCCCCCCAAAACAAAAAAATTGGTTTCCTTAAATGAATACAGCAGAAGTGGTAGTTTTGAGTGTTTTTTGACAGAAAACACCCTCGAGGCTTTAGGGGTTAATTTCTCTTTTCTCGATGCTCTAACCCCTTCCGGAATGGAATTCTGAATTACCTTTTTCTGCATGGGAGCCTCGGTGACAAATGTTGCATTCCTGCTATAAGGTAGTCTGCTCTTAAAGCGACCATTTAAGAGCTGATTGCCTTTCAGGGGAAGCTAAAGTCCTCAGAAACAATTTTCAGTAAATTTTCGTAGGAAGAATGGTAGAATTGGCATCTAACCCAAGTTGTTTCATATTTTTTGGACCTTCTTGGAATTAGTTATGAATTTTCAAAGATTTCTGTCCTAGGCACCTATATGTGGCTATAGGTCTTCCAAAACTTGTCCACTTCCAACTTGTAAAGAGGTGAAGAAATCAAGGAGAATGATTGTCTCTCGCAATAAATAATATTTTTTCTTTTATGCACTCAATGGTTAAAGTGGTTGATTTACGGACCACTTCAAATCCATTCTAGAGCTAATTATAGGAGTGGTTTGAAGAAGATGGGTGCATTTAGAGCAGACTACTTAGTTGCTTCGTAGATGTAGTTTCACTATAGTGACCATCATTGACTTAAACTTAACCTTGTCAGTTGTAGAGCTTTTTTGGTTAGAAAAAGATTATTGACATAATGCTTAACTCCTAAATGCCCAAGGCACCCAATTTGGGTATTCACAAAAACTTTTGAAGTTAAACAAATCTAACTAAGTTGCTATTCTTAGTAGTTTATATTTTTGAAAAATTCTTTTTGAAGTCTAGTTTTAGCATCAATAATTCGATTTGGAAAATGTTTGATTATAATTTGTGCTACGGTGTCCATTGCAATCTTGACTTTCTTTAGTGGTGATGGCTCTTGAAAATGAACTTCAAGTACACATTTTAAAATGAACTTTTAATGTAATTTTGGAGAAAAATTACATTAAAAATTTATTTAAGAAATTTATAGAATAGATTTTGAGAAGTTATAAATCGATTGAGGTTATGCTTGTTAGGCCCTTTCTCCTTATAATTTTTTGGTGACCAAATTTTTAGATTTGACATGTGAAAAGAAGATTGAAAGACTTCAAATCACTTTTGCAATTTTAACACCCTCATAATCAAATATTATAATCTTTCAATCCATAAGTGATATTGTTGTGTTTTTTTTTCCTATATGATATCTAGTTTGAATTTGTATAGTTACAATTCAAAAAAATTGATACAACTTATCGAAATGTTGACTTTTTGTTCAATTTAAAGCAAATTCCTAGAAACTCAAAAAAGACCTTGGACATTTAGAGGTTGACAAATGTGGGATTATTGAGGATAGAAGAGTCAAAGTGAAAAAAATACTTGTACCAAATTGGAGAATGAATGATAGACAATGGGTCTGTAAAACATTAGGATGATTCTCTGTTGGTTTTTGCAAGAATTGAGAGTTTCTTCATGGTATATATATGTTGACATTGAGTTATGAAAAATGTATAAATTGAGCATATTTGGAGCGCAGAAGTATTCTATAAGGAAACCAAATCATTTTCGACTTTAACAATTCAGGATATCTGAAGTGCATGCATGTTCAGTGGAAAAATTCCCCTGTGTGTAGAAATAGAATTTAGAAGGATTCCATAATTTTTCACAATTTTATTTCCCAAAACAAAATTACCATGAATTTTCTAAGTGGAAATTGTGTTTGTCCCATTTTGGTCATATAAGGTAGGAGCATCCAATGGCGTCAATGGACAAAATGGCATCAGTTTCTACAGGTGGTAGTAATTTTAGCACTTAAATGTAAGTGGACTATAGATGGTTTATTTTTGTTGACCAAAATGATAAGCCAACTACGTTATACTTACATTTAAATTGTAGAATCACTGCCTTACCTAGAAAGTGATGCCATTAGGTACATTGACACCATTGGGTGCTTCTACCTTAGGTCATCTTATTTTTTTATCAAGGGCTAGTTGCAAAATCAAGAGTCCTGTAGTCCAATCATAATACGCCATTCTTGATCACTTACTCACATGGTACTTGCATGGAAATACACCACCCGATGTTGCCGAAATGGAGGGGTGATCAAAAATGGTTTGGCTCCCTTAGCAACCTTATAAAAGATTCACTTTAAGGACCTTTGGATTTGATAAACATTGCTTTTGTGATCATTTAGAGAAATCAACATTGAAAAATATTCCTTCAATGTGTTTAAATACATGCTTAATATGAGAAATATTGAATATAGGCATACACAAAATCTTCTATTTGAAATTGTTGTGTTTCTGTTGTGACTAATCATCACTTACATAGGGGTAGTTGAAACCGATGTCTACAATTGAGGATGGAAAAAAGACTTGTAAAAAGCACATTGTTGATCATTATACCTTAAAGTATTAAAAACATTTTTATATATGGTATCATACATCATATTTTTATACAACAAACTACTTTCCAGAAGGTGCCTATCCAATTGTGCCATCTTTGTATTTTCTCCCCCACTAACGTTGTTCAAGATACAAAAGGATGCACCTTTTGTAATTCTTTCAACATATTTTCAAGTATTATATTCATATCAACAAACATATCCATATATAAATGCACATAATTATTGCATGCAATTGTATTTTCTAAATCTACTTGCTCCAATTCATTCTCTATCAAATAAATTAGAAACCTCAATTTTCCAACTCACTTCCAATTCTTTTTACATTATGAATTATTTTTGTTTTTCTCTTTGGAAATCAATTTGTGATTCCATAGGACTTAAAGGATTAACCTCGTAAGGATGCTACGAACAATTTGGATTCTTTGAATGATTTTAGGAGGGGCTATAGGATGAAAAAAACAATTTAGAGGAGTTGCTTGAGTGCATATTAACTTAATAACATTGAATATTCCTTCATTAGTATATTATTAAATTTTCAAAAGAAAAAGATGTTTAATTTACATATCACCCTTATCATTGGTGTATTTTGGCTACTCTTAGCTTTATATTCATGATAAGAATTCTAGCTATAAAAATATATATTTTTAATTTGGGCCCAACAAATGAGATGAAGTCTATCAAGTTTAGTATCTATTGCAATTACAAAATCTAGAAAATTCTTAAATTACTTCAATACTTGATTGGAATCTAGACTTTGGACCAATAACCATGGATTGTTAATCACTACAAGTAAACGGGTATTTTATGACTGCAAAAATATGACTTAGGATGACTGACGACTAGTTGCAGTCATATTCTTGAAGGCCAACACCTTGAGGAAAAATATGAATGCAAAATATGACTGTCAGTCATTTTTGGGCATTCTACTTCACAAGTATACACTATACAACCATTAGGAACACCAAAGTACTTTACAGGGAATGTAGGGAACATGTTTGGGGAACGTTAAGCCATATTGTCAATCATATTTCCATGGTAGTGATATTTTTTTTGTTTTGGGTAATCCAAGAAAAATACGGGCAGTTCAAAAAAAATTGAACAAGCCATTGTTTAAGATTTTGAAATCCTACTTACCTATTTTTTAGGATTTTGAAACCTAGTCACCACTTTTTTAGGGTTTTGAAATCCTAGCCGCCACTTTTTTAGGGTTTTTGAAACCCTAGCCGCCACTTTTTAGGGTCTTGAAACCTTAGCCGCCACTTCTTTTGGCCCTTCTTCCTTGCCTTTTATTGTCTCTTAGCTCATACTTGTTATTGCTTCTTATTTTTTGCTTCTTAGTTGTTGTCTTTTGTTGCATCTTAACTTTTCTTTCTTGTTGCATCTTAACTCTTCTTTCTTGTTGCTTTTTAGTTCTAATCATGCTTCTTGTTTCTTGTTGTTGCATCTAAATTCTTTCTTTCTCTAGCATTTTAATTCTTTCTTCTTCTTAGTTTTTGTTTTTAGTTTCCTCTTGTTGTTTTTTAATTCTTGCTTCTTGTTTCTTTTTGTTGCATCTTAACTCTTGTTTTTTGTTGTTTTTTGTTGTGTCTTAGTTGTTGCTTCTTGTTTCTTATTGTGTCCTAGTTGTTGCTTCTTGTTTCTTATTGTGTCTTAGTTGTTGCTTCTTGTTTCTTATTGCATCTTAATTTTTGCTTGTTGTTATCTCTTAGTACTTGTCTATTTTTTCTTCTTGTTTTTTCCATCACCATTCTTATTTTTCCTACCCTAAACTTGAGCTACATATTTTGTGTTGTTGTAAGCCTTTGAAGGTTGAGCTTTGTTGTTCATTCACTAATAATTAACCTCCCATTTCTTTAATTGTATATGCAGGCACCAAAAGTTGAAACAAAGTCATTGGAGGCTACTTGCAACCCAATAGAACCATCTTCACATTATTGTAAGGAATATAGGCCTTATTGGATTTTGTGAATGATTCATTGTGATATATATGTTTTGTATTGGTGACTAATAAATGTCAATAAAGAGAGTTGTTTTCCTTCTTACATTTTCCTTTTCCAATATGATTATCTCTTGTATATCTCTAAAATCATATGTATTCATTTTTAACTACATGGAGTCTTTTCCCAAATATGACTTTGTATTTTCCAAAATATGACTGCAATTAGTCATAAACTACCAATGACATCCATATGAATTACCACATCAACCAAAATATGACTCATAAGAGTCATATTTCACATTAGTGAAATATGACTCACAAGAGTCATATTCCACATCATTCAAAAACATGACTAACAAGAGTCATATTTCACATCTACAAAAAATATGATTGTACAAAGTCATATGCCACATTAGCCAAAATATGACTAACTGCAGTCATATTCCACGTTAGCCAAAATATGACTGACCGTAGTCATATACCACATTAGCCAAAATATGACTGACCGCAGTCATACTCCACGTCAGCCAAAAAAATGACTACATGGAGTCACATGCCACGTAGGATTTATTTTTGTTTGCCCAGGCAACTCAAAAAAAAGTCAAGCCCTCAAAGATGGTCAAAGTATACGCCTTGTTGGCAAAATATGGCTAATTATGGATAATTATATCCCCCAAAAAATATGACTACCAATATGACTGATGTCCGAAGTGACTCGTTGGTAATGACTCATGTCAAGCATGTTGCAATCATCTATAGTGATTTTTGCAGCTAGTCATATTTTTCGATTTTATGACTCATTGCAGTCATATTTTGCAGTCATAAAACACTAATTTTGTTGTAGTGAATTTTACAGCTTTATAATGATACAAGTCATACAACCTTTGGTTTATACCATGATGTTGAACACTATAGTATTTATCTTTGGTGAAAATTTCAAAGTTGCTGAGATTATTTTGTATAAATATGAATTTTCTTCACTTTTTTCTCAAAAAATTAATAGTAATTTCAAATTTTCACAATTTGAAGAAAAAAATTCTATGACTCACATAAGACATGAGATTTCATCTTTGAAAAATAAAAAATAAAATTTCATTCTTATATAGTTGCAAAATGGTAGTAAACGTAGTGAAGGATTGGAAGAAAATTTGTGGCTATGGGATTGTTCTTTTAGGGTTAACCTCTAAACGACCAAACTGCGTTTTTTGGCAACATAGCAATTTTGGGTAGCTCACTACGAATGGAGTTTTTATTTTTTTCTTTGAAATTTTCACACAACATTTTTCCAAGGAGTAGCTTTAAGGCCCAACAATTTTCATAGCTTTTTGACTACACAATTAAAAAGTTATGGTATGATATGTTGTTTTCATTGCTCAGCGGGCAGCCCGGGCAGCAAAAAAAACTTCTTGAAAAATCACTTTTTCTTAAAAGTAAAATTTGAAATTGGTTCTCTAGATCTGTATATACATCAAAAGCTTTTAATCATTCTATTTAGATTAATGAGATGAAAGATATGGGAGTTTTAGTTTGTGGATAGTTTGTGAATAGTTATGGATTCTCTACTCTAAAATAAACTTTGAAGTCCTTTATTTAACTCAATTTTCAATATTTTTGAATTTCTTTTTAAGAGATGGGTGTAAATTGTTTATCACAACATTTCGACCATTGGGATTGGAGTTTTTCAATTCCATAAATAAATTATTAACAATTTGATATTTTGAATCATTTTATACTTCTTTCTGCTTACTATTTTTTTTTCCTATATCATCTACAACTCCAAATGATCTGAAATTTTTCAAGCATGTAGCCAACTTGACTTGCAAAATGAGTCCAAAGAGTAACCACCATTTTGAACATTTGTTTATATAAATATGAACTTTTGAAGTGCAGCTGCCCATTTTTTCTTGGGTTCAAAAAAGGATTTTTGTCATGTCAAACATTAATATCTTGCAATCTACATGGTAGAAAATTCTGAAATTTTTTCCACATCTTTTCAAACCATTGTACTACAAAATCCTATAGTTACATGTGTCCAAAAAAAAAATTTGCACTTTTCTTTGATCTGAATTTTAGCTATAAAAATAATCTTTTTTGAATTTGAGAAAATTGAGCTTATCAAGTCTAGTTTCTATTCCATTTTCAAAATACAAAGAATCCTAAAATTCAATTTATTATTGCAATTTGAACTTTGGACCAATAACCATGGAGTGTTGATTTTCTAGATTGACATGGTAAATTGATTTTCACCAAAATGCTTTATACTATAATGGACACCTATAAAAGAAATTTTCAGATTTTCAGAGCATACTTCATATTTGATACAATTTTTTTCATTTTTCATTAAAAATTTCAAAGTGATATTTAATTTTTACAAAAATTTGAATTTTTTGTGGCTCAAAGAAATATGTGATTGCAAATAAATATAGAAAATCTCATTCATGTATAGTTGCAAGATGGGAGCATACATGTAGGACTTTGATATTTGAAAAAGTAGTTATAGACCCATTCTATCAGGATTAAAATGACATCTAAGTGAAAGATGCCAATTGTTTAATTATCAATCTAACGGTGTATGTCATGCCATGTAATTCTTATTATGGGAACCAAATAGGTATCTTGTATTTAGGATTTTTCACAAACCTTAAGAATAAACCTTAGATTGCCTACATGACCTATTTTGTGTTGCTCTCATCTTTTTCAACTCTAGTATGCCAAATTTCATCCAAAGGATTCTTAGGATTTTATCATGCTAATTTTCTTATATTTGAACAATCTAAATTTTCCAATGACCTTTGCAAGTAGCCCCACAAATATCCTACTATTCAAAGTGTACAAGTATGTTTGTCTTCAAAATTTGCTTTTTTCAAGTCAATAAATGGCCTTTCAAAATGACTTCAAAAAATAAAAAAATTAGAAAGAAATTTATGTCAAAATTTTAAATTTTGAACTCATATGAATTTCATTTTATTTGTCAAAATCACTAAAATAATACCATATTGAATTGACAATCATTTTTGGAAGAATTCTAAAATCTTGATTTTAATTTTATATGTAGATATTATTTTGTGAAATTATAAATCTAACGATTAGGATATGATCTATGAATCATTGTTTGCAAATTTTGCTAGAATTTCACCACTAAAATATTCTTTTAGTTGAATTTTATATTACATTTTCAAAATTTTCAAAATTTGGATTACTATGAGGTCCTTTTAGAGTTAATTTCCACATCCTATACTTAATTATTGGCATAAACCCTACAATAGTTTATAAGTTATTATGTACTTTATATCAAACATCATTAACCCCTAAAGGACCAACATGCATTTTTTGGCAATATAGAAATTTGGCCAGGTACTTGTGATTGGAGATTTTTATATTTTGGGCTGAAATTTTAATAGAAGTTGTGCACAAAAAATATCTTTCATACGCACTAAATTTCATGACATTTGGAAATCTAAGTCAAAAGTTATGGTCTAATATGTTACTTTTTTCCCCGGCCGGGCAGTTTGGACAGATCTGAAAAAATCAATTTTTTCAGAAACTAAAATTTGAAATTGGTTTTCTAGAGTTATATATATGTGGAAAGCTTTGAATCATTCCATTTTGACCAATGAGTCTAAAGTTATGAGGAATTTTAGTTTGCGGGTAGTTATGGATTTTCTACTCTAAAATAAACTTTGAAGTCCTTCATCTTATTCAATTTTCAATAGTTTTTGAAAAATATAAAATCATAGGATATAGATTGTTTATTACAACATTTCAACCATTGGGATTGGCATTTTTCAATTCTATAACCAAATTCTTAACATGCCAAATGAAACAATTTTGTATTTTGAATCATTCTCTACTTCTTTCTACTCACTGTTTTTTTCCTATAGGTTGTACAACTCCAAATGATGTGAAAATTTTCAAGCATGTAGACAACTTCTCTAGGAAAATGAATCCAAAGAAGCACCACCATTTTGGACATTTTTTCATAGAAAAGTGAGTTTGTGAAGTGCGGCTGCCCATTTTTTTGCACGGCCCAAAAATGATTTTAATGAATTTTAATGCTTATATCTTGCAATCAACGTGGTGGAAATTTCTGGAATTTTTACCACATGTTTTCAAGTCAGCATAGTACAAGATACTACAGTTACATGTGTCAAAGAAAGTTTTTTTCTTCTAAAATTTGGTATTTGTACTAAATATGGAAGTTCTTGAGCGTTTTCGGTGAAAACCTAGTCCTAGAACTTTAGAAGTTAAACATGTGAATGGATGTGATTTTTTGAAGACTTTTAGAGTTTTTGTATGAGTAATACTTGTATGTAACATCATATATCATCACACCCTAGCAACTATGAATATTGAGATTTCATTTTTTGGTTGACCAAAATTCCTACAATAAAAGGTTAGGCTATATAACCTTTTTTTGTATTACAAAACAAAACATGACATTAGTATTGGGTATGGAAGACAATCAATTAGTGATGGAAAGATGAGTAGATTGTAATGCCACCCTTTCTAAGTCACAAGAAAATTATTTGAAATGGTTGGATAGCATAATGAATTTATTAACCAAAATGAGTTACAAATGTGATTATATTATGTTATTTATCCATTAACGCTCTATAGATTCAAATTTTGAACAATTGGGGAACACAAACATGTCCTAAGCACACAAAATTTTGGTTATTTCATCCATTTAATTATTGTAGATTCTTTAGGTTCTCTATTAATTATATAATATAGATTTTTAAGATTTTGCTTTATAGCTATTCTACAACTCAATGAGTCTCGGCAATGAGTACAAGTATGTTTCACATCAAAAAATAACTTTCTAGTTTAAAACATGACCCCTCAAAATTGGCTTGAATATACAAGTTGAAGAATTTTTAAAAAATCATTGTAATCAAATCTTAACATTTTAACTTGGTGAAAAAATATGTTATGGACATTACAAATTGCAATCCCCAAGGAATTTTAGAAAGAATTTTCAATTATTGATTTAAATTTTTATTGATAAATATGGTTTAGTAGGGTACTAGATCCAAATAGATAGATATATCCAACTAGATATAATCTATAGGTCATATTTTACAACTTTAAAAATAATTATTATTAAAAGATTGTTCTAAATTTATAATAAACCTTCACAATTTTATAAATTTGGACTATGTCATAGCCCTTAAGGGATTAAATTTTTGCTTTAAGTGCCACTTCGTTCAAAATAGAGAGAATTGTGAGTAAATCCCATAGATCTCCTAAGTATATGCTCCTCTATACTCCAAGTCAATGTTGATAGAAATAAATAATCCAAGGGAAAAAATGGGCAGAAAAAGAATCCAAAAGAAACATTTAGTTCCAATGCTAAATGTTTGGTGCTCTACCTTTGTCTCAAATTAAATCCTTTGTCTCTAGTGGAAAACTAGTGGGAGTATGCAATCGGCTCTTAAAAGGTAATTTGCTCTTAAAGCAACCTTTTAGGAGTCGATTGCATTTGGAAGGAAGCTAAACTCTTTGAAACAATTTCTAGTAATTTTTGTAGTAAGAAAAATGGAATGGGCATCTAACCCAAGTTGTTTCATATTTTTTGGACCTTTGCAAAATTAGT
Source organism: Antitrichia curtipendula (assembly GCA_951230915.1). Lineage (NCBI taxonomy): Eukaryota > Viridiplantae > Streptophyta > Bryopsida > Hypnales > Leucodontaceae > Antitrichia > Antitrichia curtipendula. The sequence goes on from OX579635.1 coordinate 14,073,268, forward strand.
TGCAAATTTTTGAAGTTAAAACATAATAGTCACTAAAAGCGACCACCTCTTGAAATGTACACTGTTGGTACATTGAAAAAAGCAAAAATGTACCTCTGTGTTAGTGGTCGCTTTTAGAGCAATGTCACTTCCAACGTCACAACAATTTTTAGTTGGTCACCGAACCAAAATGTTCTCAATGTTCTCAAAGTTCGGTTTCTATTCAAACGACCTCTGGAGTGGAGATGCCTTAGGGTTTGGCCAACACTTGCTGCCACATGTTGCATTTGCATGCACCACAGTACTCAAATAACTGCAAATCTCCTATGATCTCGCCTCTAGGCACTTAGCATCTTCTGCTTGTCTCTATAGAGATTCGATGAAACTGCTTGAGACTCAATCCAGTAAGGTTGAAAAAAGTTACTACGATGGAGCTGCAAGAAGACTCAGTTTTCGCCATCTCCGTTGCAGGACAGAAAAGAAGCCTTGCCCCTAATTTCTAAACATTTTGCTTACCGGTTTAGCTGGCCTCTGATACATAGCTGCTCAATCGAAGGACACAATGGATGTGTTGGAAGTCCCCCTCCTGCTCATCGACAACGAACCAGGAGACGTTGGGTTTCAAGACATTGTTACGCAGTTGCTTGTGAGTCGACATTTGAAGAGGGTAGATAGGTTAGGCTCTAGCGAGTTGGTGCAACTTCGGAAGTCCTTCCGGGAAACCTGCGGGAAATGTAAGTTCCACGAGACAAAAGAGGAGGTGAGAGACCTGGAAGCAGACATGCGTGATCTCCAAGTGGAAACTGTAGAAGGTGATGATCATTGCCTTGTGTGTTATGGTGAAATTAAAGAAGGTAGAAATGCAGCAACGAACGTGAAAGGTGAGAGGTCACAGTTGTGGGAGGAGTTACAGTTACAGACGAAGTTGCAACTGGGAGACGTAGAATTTGACGAAGAGAATGGAGAACATGGGGCTAACAATGGGAAACGACGTCCTAGTTGTGGAGTTGTTATATCAAGATTGGACCTAAAGAGGAGAAGAAATGACGTGGTTGATGTCAATTAGAAGCCCCAATATAAATGTATACGTTGTATCGTCGGTGAAAAACATTGTCGTAGGACAGCCGCTGCATATTCAAAATCAGCGGCAGAGAAAAACATATTGGAATGATCATCAGACCGTTCTAGAGCTTTGGCAGAAGAGAGTGTCTGCCTAGAAATGTCCGTTTAGAACATATCACTTTTGAAGTTCCTCAAACATAACCACTAATATACCCTCTTTACTTCAGGCCTTTGTCGCTTAGTCTCGTACACTTTCAGAATGTGCTGCATGTACAGAGAAAATAAATGTTAAGCATGAGAGTGAGCAACCAGCAATTGAAAAGATTCGAGGTCTCTGAAAAAAATGGACAGATCCGTAAACATACAGTTCAAAATGACACACATACTGGGGTATCATGATAAGAGGACATAAATAATAATCCCTCTGTCCCGAAATAAGTGTCCGCAGTTTTGTGGAAAACATTTGATGGCAACTTCATTGACCATTTTATGAAAAGCATAAATTCAAAAGGTTCCAAATTTATATCACTAGAATAAATGAAACCTAAATAAATTTGAACAAAAAAGGCCTCTATACGACCCACTGACACCTTAAAAAAACATGAGATCCAAACAGGACACTTATTTCGGGACGGAGGGAGTAATAGAGAGCCGCCATCAAACAAACTTGGAGAGTTTGGAAATTACTTGGCCAGCTGATGTCCCTTGAAGACGTTTCATCACGGTGGCCATTTCAGCAGGACACTCATCCGTTTTTGGCATATAAGATCCAATTCTACAAAGTTTGAGAAGACAATTAAATAAGGTCAGTGATGTCCCACCATCAGCAAGAAATCTGCCAGTAATGCTGAAAAATTGATACCATTCTTTAATTGATAAGGTCAATTACTAGAAATTACATTGGTTCAATGTATTGAAACTTATCTGCTAAGGAAATACAACTTACTGAGGAGCAGCAACCATGGAACCACCAAGAGCAGCAAACGTCAAATCAGCTGCAGTGAATTTTGATCCACAGATGTAGGGCCGCCCGTCAGCCAACGCACCATCCACCTAATAGAAATGACCAACATCAGAAATTTTCAATAAATATTTACAATTCTACAAAACAGTAAATTTCCACAAAGGATTCACTGTCATCTCTATAGAAATCATAAACCAACATAATTCAGATTAAAATCACTTGAAAAAGCCAAGCCATACCTCCTTGAACATGGTTTCAACAACTTGCAAAGACTGTTCTCTTTTCCCAGGCTTGTCACAGCCAAGACCGTGATATATAAGACGGCGCAATACAGGCATCAAAAACCACACTACAACCCTTTCTGTGGTAGAAGCTCCTTGAGATAACAATTTGTAGGTAGATGGATGAAACAGGAGATAGCTGTAGGCATATCTCCGCACATGCGGTCCAAGTCGATCGTCAAATTTGGACTCTGCTAAAGCGTCAAGAATCGCATGTCAGAGAAAACCAAAGATCTTGTGATTGAAATTCAGAAAAACAGTAGGCAAGAACTCATATTTTGCAGCATTATTAGGTCTGTATCATAACAATTACACTCTTAATTCTAATGGGATGTAAGAGCATTGAAGCAGAAGAGCAAGTTAGCCCGGTAAAACACACCCCATGACTGCACGAGCTGAAGCTGCTCCGGATCAGTGGGGTATAAACGATCCTCTTCCCCGTCGATCTTTTTGTCAGCGAATTCCAAAATTTCACGTGAGCTTGCTATCACAACTCTTTGAGGTCCCTTGCCGATCACAAGCTTTGGGCAACTCGAACCTCCTGGCAAACCTCTGCATTACATTGTGCCAAGAATAATTTCTAACTACTACCACAATACCAAAAGGGAGGCACTTATCACCGGCTCCTCCATTTGTGCCCTTAAGCTTCACAGGATAATCATACTAAAAGATTGGACCCTAATTGAAATTTTGTTCGAAGAGCAAAGAAAGAGCCAAAATAAAACTACAAGTGAAGTTGAAATTGGATCATACCGAGTGAACGGAAGGTGTGTACCGGGGGCGTGCTTGTCTTCGGTGAATGACACGAATGTCCTTTCTAGCGCCCATCTTGCCTGCGTTATTAACCGACCAAGTTTCAATCCTACTAGATTAGCGATTTTGCATTCCGTTTAATTTCCCTCTTGCAGTATCATATCAACGACAAGAAATCTCGTACGCAGTTCCACAACACAGCATCGTGCAACAAGCTGATTTCAAACAGCTTCTCCAATTTCTACTGTACTTTTTCTTAGAGCATCTTGATCAGTTGCACCTCAACCATTAATTTGCACACTAATTGCTTAATAACTTCAGACTTAATTGTTTATTTCCTTAGTGACTAATTGCTTAAATTTTTTAACGACTAAAGTATAAGAAGATAAATTCTTCTTCCCCAAACAATCATAAGAAGACCCACCCACCCCCAAAAAAAAAAAATGCCACTAGAAAAGCGCAACAAAATGATCAGCGTATGTCGCAGTAATTAAATAAAACGGAGTAGTCAATAAGCATACCTTTTCACAGAAATGTGACGGACCTGCGCAGAATCACACATCCAAAACCAGTGAGGATTTATATTTTACCCTAAACACCGCCATATTCAACCCTACAAGCAAGAAAATCGTCTCGTGGTCGAAGCAATCAGACGATCCAGTTTAACGATCGGTGTAAGAAGAAAATCTAGTAATGAGCTCCAGAATCAGCAAGGAACGCATCGAATTCAATACCAAAACGATTCTGAAAAACTAAGACGCCAGCATTTTGATCGAGTGAAGCTCACGGCGAGAATTCGTAAAAATTGGAACTAGGAGATGCAATTGTTGTCTACTTACCGATTGTGATGAGTCGATGAGGCTCGGAACGGTCGGCATTCACAGACATGGTGGCAAAGAAGGGCTCGAATTACGCTCGGAGCTTCGCTTGATCGAAGGAAAGACTGAACTTGAGAGTGCGCTGTACTCCACTGCAGAGTGTCTCACAATGACGACGACTGTCGAACCACGGCCTTAGGGAACACGGGTTTAGGAGGCGCAATCACTGAGGCTCGGGTTTAGGGTAATGTTTGAATCGTAGGTTTCGGAAGAACAGTGACATGGATCTCGTGCAGACGTTTCTTTTGGGCACCCTAGGGTCAGATTGCACCATTCAAAATAAATCTTAGCTTTTCACCGAAGAAAAGTAGTCTTTTTTTGCTATAAATTTTTCTTGAATGTGGATGATGTGGATGAAATCAACTAATTTGGATGCAAAAATGCATGAATACACCTGAAAAATGCTTTTAGATCCAAAAAATGGATGAAGGTAGGAATATAGGGTTTCACTAAATTTTAAGTGGTACCACATGTTGTGTGAAAAATTTTAAGAAAAAAATGGAAATTTCATTCTTGATGAGCTACCCAAAGTTTTTGTGTTGCCAGAAAACGTTGTTTAGTCCTTTAGAGTTAAACCTTGTCTTGATTTCAAGATGAAGAAAGGAATGAAAGAATCTATCTATAATTCAATTTCATAGAAATAAGGTAATTATAATTATAATTAATTGTGATGTTTTTCTAATACAAACTCCTATATACTCTTGCCTAAAATTTATTTATAATTGTTTTTAGACACACCTATTTTTAGCACTTTGAAAATTCAAAGTTTATTCCTACTGTGTCTAAAAAATGCATGAGAAGCCATCATCTTCGATACTTTTTTGACTTCCAACAAAATCCAAGGAAAATTTAGGTAATTTAATACAATGCTCAATTGCTTAATCAAATGCAATTGGACGGAGTTACTTTAGAGCAATCCAAATTTTTTGTTCTTGTAGGCTTGGTCAAATAAGTGTTTATAATGGACCTTTGTATGTTAGTCTAAACACCAAGGTGAAATAACGTATATCCAAAATTGTCCTTTCTATCTTCATCCATTGTTTAAGGTGAAAAATATATGTTTGGAATGGGTCTTTTTACATTAGCCAAGGTTCTAAGGTGAAAAAAACATATGTCAAGAACATACCTTCCTACTTTAGTCCAAATATGAAGATTAAGAAATGTATTTTTAAAATAGGCCTTTCTACCTTAGTCTGGATTCGTTTGAATTTGTTTAGATTCTAAGGTAAAAAATTGTGTATTCAAAATAGGCATTTTTCTTTTAGTCCAAACTAGCATTAGAGAGAAAATGAGATCTAAAAAGGGCCGCCATAAAGCGACCAAACTTGTCTATTAATTGAAAATAGACTTCTTGATAAATCTAGCTACAATAGGTGGTCAAATGCTCTGACTTTCGGGAAGGACGCTAGGACTCCGTAATTAGCTTGTAGCAAAGTTTTGTTTAATATTCACCTTTATCAAAGTGCATGGTGATTAATTGGCAAATGATCAAATTAAATAAAATTAAGCAAAGTGAAGTAGCTTTTAATGCTAGTTGCCATAAAAATTTAATAACTCTAAAATGTTCTAACTAGCTTTACAAGCCACCTAGTGTAGCATGTTTGAAGTTGACAAGAGAAGCATTGTATACAAGTTGGGTAGTAGTTAGCAAAAACCATGTGGAATATGTAAATTAGGTTTAATAGGAGCTCAATCCCTTATAGTTAAGTTAAAATAAGAATTGCGTTCAAAGTCAAATTTCAGACTTCATTTAAGCATAGTAGAATAAAAACTTTCAAGCAATTTTGAACTTAGTTAATGTGGAAAATCAATTTGATATTTATAGACTCCAATTAAAAATTATGGCCAAATTTCAGAGAGGAGTTGGAAGGAATATCTTTTTGGACATAACTTTTATTTGGAGACTCTAAATCTCAAACCAATTTTTAAATATAAAATTTAGCTTAATTTCACAACTTTTTTTAGTCCAAATTGTTTGAAAAAATTCATTCTACTAGGTCTAATATTTGACTTTAAGCACAATTCTTATTTTAACTTAAATATGAGTGGTTGAGCTCCTATTAAGCCTAATGTACATATTCCACATGGATTGTGTTAACTACTACTACCCAACTTGTATAAGTTGTTTTTCTTCTCATCTTCAATCTCACAAATGTCCATTAAGTAAGTAATTCACATTGCCATACAAAACAAAAATGGACGGTAAATGGTTATTGAAATATTTTGGACATTTGCTTGTTTTTCCACAACTTATTTAGTGTGCAAGGTGCATACAAATTTAAGTTATTTAAAAATTAAGATTATAATGAATTAGAACCTCTAGACCGTGATTATTAAAACATTTGGATCTGGATTTCAAACTGGTGACAGTCAACCGACAGCCCGACGGAAGGTGAACATGTGTAGGGGAATACAAATTTCTAAGCCAAAAAGAAACTAAACTTTGGGGTCCTGAAAGGGCTGTGGAGCGGCCCTCCAGAGGTCTCTAAATTTCTCTAATGTGTTTGGAATTCTTTTTTAGCTTTACCAACTATTCCCTTCAATTCTCATATTCAAGTGTTTTTTCAAATATCTAGTCCAATGTTATTTTCTATAGAATTCATACATAATTTTTCCTTGTTTTTTTTCCTTGTGTTCTATCTTATTTTTACCGTCTAATTTTTTATTAACCATTCGTTTTCACCAAACGTTGGTCCAAACCAATGTTTAAAGAGAAACATTGATTAGTTCATTGTTAACCGGTGGAATTGGGAAAACCCCCAGTTCCAATTTGAAAACATTAGATAAAATCCAGTGACAAAATCTATAAAATTTCTATTTGAGAGTAAAAAATAGGAGGAAAAAAACCGTACTAAAAAACGGTTCTATATGGAAATCCAAGGAAGTAGTAGATGGTACAAACTCCCAAAATATCCCCAACGCTAGTCCAAACGTCAAGGTGGGCAAAAAGAAGGTTCAATGAGTCGCAAGATGCTAAATGCATCGTACAAAGTGGGACTAATTGGGTGAAAACACAAATTCTTGGGGATAAAAGTAAAATCTTGCTCCCTATTTTGTGCCTCAATAATGACCTTAGTAGCATCTTCAGGGTCTCCGATTGCAAATATGAATTCAGAATTTGCAAATTTTTTCATGTGTGAAAAACAAAAAAAATTCCTGCATTTTCCCCCCGGTAAAATTCCTGCGTTTTCACCCTGCTGGTCCCCCACTTCCTCCTGCCAACGAGTCTATCCGGAATCCAATTCCATGGGAAAAATAATGATGAGTCCCAGATTCGTGTTGACAAATTCTCGTTCGCAACGAGCGCCGAGGTTGCCGTGGGAGTTTCTGGGGCGGCGAGCTTTTCGGGCAACTTGTGCGGGTCATCTAAAAACCAAACAACAAATGCGACTCGACGCCCAGTTTTTCCTTTTTCGCAACTGCAACTTGGGCACCCAATTCCAGCATATTCGCAGCAATCCAACCACTTTCAGACAATTCCATCTGTTTTCCGCAACAACAATCCCCAGCAGTAGCAGCAGCAGGTCTATCAGAGGGGGAGAGAGAGAGAGAGACACACACACACACAGGGGATCTGAGAGATTTTCCAGAATTCAAGGGCACTTTCGTGTAAGAAATTCTCTTGTGCGTGTTGGGCATGTGCTGCTGCCACTTCCGGCATTCGAATCAGTTCCCGGCCAGAAGCGCCATCGCCCGGTAGAATAAGCTATCGCGAGCAGTAGCCGAGGGAGCATTAGCCCAGACTGAGGCGACATGGCGGTGACGAAGTTGACGCTCAGTAACGGCGCCACTCTGCCCGCCATTGGCTTGGGCACCATCAGCTTCAACGAATCGAACGAGAAGATCAAGTTCGCCATCGTCACTGCCATCCGAGTAAATGAGCTCTCACAGCTTACTCAGTTTGTTTGAAGAATGTGGCCGTAGCCGTTGTTGGGAAGAATGGTGGAGTATTTTAGATTCGAGATTTTGAACTGGGGTTGCGTTCTTTACCGATTGGTTTGGGGTTTTGGGGTTTTGGGGTTGGTTTCAATGTTCTGTGTTCTTGATGTTTAATCTCTGGAAATCGTTGGAAAGGGGGTGAAATGGAAATGTGCTAGGAAGCGGAATCTGGATTGAACGCCGTGAAAGCATGACTATGGTTGAATGCGGGGAATGTTTATGCTTCGATCAGATTTGTAACTTGGCGATGGATCTTGGATTTGCAGATGGGGTATCGGCACATTGATACGGCGAACGGGTACCACAATGAATTGCTGGTGGGGGAAGCGATTCATGAAGCTTTTCGGCTGAAGCTGGTGAAGCGGGAGGAGCTTTTTGTGACGACGAAGCTGGGGCCCGACGACATGGCTCCTGCTGATATTATTCCCACGCTCCAAGCTAGTCTCAGGTAATCAAGATTTATTTTTAAGATTTTAGCTCCTAACCCCAATTTAGGTGGAGATTCTCTTCATGGAGGCTCAAATTTCTCTGATTCCATGTACGATGGTTTTCTTATGCAATCATTCAAAGTGGTAGACCTGTTCAAAACTTTCGTCAATTCATGTACGATGGTTTCTTGTTCAATCATTCCAAAGTGGAAGGTTCAAATTTTTGGTCAATCCATGTATGCCGGTTCCTTGTGCAATCAGTCAAAGTGGGAGGTTGTAGACCCCTTTTGAAGGTTTAGTAGACAAGTGGCGCCCCCTTTAAAACAAAGGACAGGAGTAGGTGTATTGCTCAAAAAAAACTCTTTTTAGGCAACCCCGTTTCCATTCAAAGACGAGTGGGTTTTAGCCAAGCCATGCTGACACTGAACTTGCTGACACTGAACTTGCTAATTGAAGGCGAACCAAGTATATTCATTTGGAAGTTTTGACTTGATGTCGGTAACAAGGGTCATTTGATTGGAGACGGGATGAAGTTAGTATTGTGTAAAGAATTGGTGGTTTTGTTCAGGGATTGGTAGTTCTAGTCTCTAACCCTAATTCTGCGCCTCTTGACTTCAGTAAATTGCAGCTGGACTACGTGGACCTGTACATGGTCCATTGGCCGCTTCAACTGAAGAAGGGTTCCAAGATGCCACCGAAGGAGGCGGATTTTTTACCCCTGGATCTGCGGAGCTCCTGGGCCGTGCTGGAGCAGTGTGTGGAGCGAGGATTGACGAAAGCCATTGGAGTCAGCAATTTCAGCGTTGCCATTCTGAAGGATCTGATGTCGTTTGCTAAAATACCACCGGTTGTGAATCAGGTCACCACTTTCGAACCAAACCCTAGCGTGCATGTGTCCGTTTCTAGAATCCATAATGCCACATCTGAGTTTTGAGGTGACTGTGTTGTTGGCTGGTCTGACGATGGTTATAACCCAGAGCCCTTTTGCGCTATGTGAGTCCTTTGATCAACCAAAAGGTCTCAATCTTGATTAGATGCTCAAGATTGAGACTTGGCTTCATGTCTGATAACAGAAGTTTGGTCCATTATCTCATTGTGATGCTCTCTCTCTCTCTGTGACTCGTTGCGGAAACAGGTGGAATTGCATCCTCGGTGGCAGCAGAAAAGACTGCGGGACTATTGTGCTAGTGTTGGCATCATTGTGGAAGCTTGGTCGCCACTTGGAGCTCCTGGCCAGAAGTACGGGACCGATGATTTGCTTCTGAACACCTACATTCTAGGAATTGCAGCTAAACATCAGAAAACAGCTGCTCAGGTACACTATGGCATTGACTTGCACACGTGCACACTATCATTGACTATTGCACACTTGTCGTAGGGAAAATTGGGGACCCCAGACGGTAAAGACGAACGAGGTTTGAATGTACTGTACATTCGTTTTTGATGTAGGTTTGCTTGCGCTGGATCATAGAGCGTGGGTGCAGCGCTGTGCCCAAGAGCTTCAACAGGCTTCGGATGTCTCAAAACTTCGCCCTCTTCGACTGGAAGCTCGATGAGGAAGACCTTGAAATGATAGCGTCCATCCCACAGAACAAATACTTTCTGGCCAGCTTTTTGTGTAACGATACCACCAGCCCTTTCAAAACTGTGGAGGAGCTTTGGGACGGAGATGTCTGACGAAGCCCAATGCAAAAAAAGAGCATACAGAATAAGATGATGATGATGATGATGATGAATACTCTAGCTTTGAATCCTCCCCTCAACCAGCGCTCACCTCCGAGGTACAGTACAGTACATGGAATTGACAAGTGCCTGCTTTGCTGAGTCTTAGTCAAGGATCTATAATAGCCTTGAATGCAGGATATAGCGGACGTGTTATCTTGATCTTTGTGCAACTTTGTGAGGAGATGTATCTGTAAACATAGGAAGTGAAGTACACCCGGGGCTCCACAAACCGAATGAATATGAATTTGTGGATTTTGTACAGGTTCTCTATTTTATTAGTATGATGTATGTAACTAAGCTTTTTCTATTTCCTATTTGCGCAGCGGTTAGGTATTAGATAACTGACAAGCCGCACTAGCGGCGAATTGGTTATCGTACATAATCCAGTTGTACATTTTTCAATCACAATCTTTGATCTTCATGATCCAAGGGTGTAGGAAGCAAGTTGAAAGAACAGAAGGTTATGAGTTGCAACTTGTAATGGCAATGGTGACGGGTTGCCAATGGGACAGTGGCATGTTATTGTTGAAAAGTCAACAACTGGTTATGTGTTTTCATGCGTAGGTGCACAAATCTTGCAGAATTAGAAGCATCTATTGTAGATTCACATTGACTTTGCTTTTTGTTTTCGGTATATGCATTCTAAGGTGGGAGCACCTGAAACCAACAATGTACCCAACGGTGTCACTTTCTACACATGGTAGTCATTTTAGAACTTAAATATAGGTAGACCATAGATAGCTAATTGTTTGTTGACCAAAATGATAAGCTATCTATAGTCTACCTACATTTAGGTTCTAGAATCATTACCTTACCTAGATAGTGACACCATTGGGTACATTGTTCGTTTTGGGTGCTCCCACCATATAGTATGATAGAAGACTAAATGAGACCATGCGTCCTAGTGTTTGCTTTGGAATCTATAAAGTTTGAAGTTTGCGTGAGAACTTTAGTATATGAGTTTGTAATTCATGTGTGTCTCATTGTTTGTGGGCTTTGAAGTGAACCTTTGAATGAACAGTAGTGATGACCATATTGTCAAACTTCAAAATCCTTTATTTTGTATGCACTCCATATAACATTTTATATGCTCCATTTTGTGATGACATGTATGTAAATGATTTTATTTTATTTTTATAACCAAAGATGAGATCACAAGGATTTTTTTTAAATTAAAAAAAATTCAGATTTTTTTGTTACAACCTTATATTATTATGAATTTTTCAGTAAAAAGTGAAGAACATTCATATAAATACAACATATGCTTGAAATGATCATTTTGAACAGGAGATTCTAAGAACTATAACGTTTCCCTAGGGATCATATAGAAAGAAATATATCCATTCCTACTATACTTAGGGTGAGTTTGGGTGAACAATGTGGTAAAGAGATTGTCCTTTGCAGATTGGATTGCTTTTAATTTGTAAACTAAGTTTGCTAGATTCATAGCCTAGTTAACCCTTGCATGAAGATATTTAATTGAATTTTATTGTGGAGCACATTGCATGTTGGGAAAGCCAAAGGGGTCTTCCAACCACTAGCCAGTTAACCCCTAAAGTCCCAAGGCCATTTTTCCATCAAAAACCACTCAAAACTGCCATTTCTAGAACAAAGAGCAAAAAAAAAATTAATGTTTTTTTTTCTTTTTGCATATTTAACCGTAGGATCTTGTACTAGACTAGTATAAGAATGTGTATAAAAAATTTCAGAAATTTTGACCATGTAGATTGCAAGATATTTGCATTTAAAGTGAAGGAATCTAGTTTTTTTGCACCTTGCTCAACTACATTTTGGGGCTTTGAACCTTTTTAACTTAAATTTTTTGCTCTAGTGATTTTGAATTTCTAATTTTATATGATGAAGAATTGAGTTGAGAATCTAGAAGAAAAAAATATTTAAAAAGAAACACTTAGTTTTCACTCATTAAAAAATTGTTAAGTAGAAGTAGGTTCAAGATTGAAGGAAAAATTAAATCATTAATAGCTCTAAGATAGAGTTGAAATACACTAATCTCAACTGTGAGATTGTTCTAGCAAGAAATCTTGACCTTTTGAAACTTTTTTTTCTTTTAATTGTTAAAATTGAGTTCTGAAATGAATCATAAAAGTTATTTTTTGAAAAAGATGCTCTAATTGCCCGAAAAATAAGATTGACCATAACTATTGCATAACAAATCCAAATGGAATGAATCAAAGCTTCCCATGTAAGTAAAAATAAAATCTATATGAAAAAAAAAGAAAAAAATTTAATTTAAAGTTTTTTTGAGGATTTTTTTTCTGCCCACCAAACTAAAATTTGGGTTTTTTGTGCCATAACTTTTGCTCCCGGGCACCGATTGAAATAAAATTTACATTTTTGGAAAGCTAATGTGATTCTCTACCTTCACAAAAAAATTCAAAAAATCACAAAAATATTGAGACCGTAGGAGCCTGCCCGAAATCCATTTTGTCCCCTGAGGGGACAATGGGACTTTAGGGGTTAATTATACAATTCCAACAAAGTTCAAAAGCACTAAAATATACACATGAAATGCCCAAAACAATATCTCATATGAATTAAAAAATAACTACTATGCTTTAAATGAAACAAAGAAGAAATATTTTGTATGAGTTGAATGCTAACATTAACAAAGTTGTGAACAAAAATTTGGATGAAAATCCATATACTAGAGGGGATTGGGGGCAAGGAGAGGTCCGTTTCAGGTCCGTTCCCTTTGTTGTTCCCAATGCAGTGCGAGAATGGCACGTTGTCAGAAATTTTAATTTTAATTATTTTTTTAAGTTATTTTTTAAAATGAAAAAAATGAAAAAAAAAGTTGAAAAAAATTCATTTTTTTTTAAAAAGCTTTTTATTGTCTAACATGACCGAACTTTAGCCACGTCAGACTGTTGCTGTCAACTACTGCCTCTATTTTCCCACAGTCTGGAAACACAAGGGAATCCGGAGTCCTTTACAAAGGTTGAATCCCTTCTAATGTTTCATTGATAGATCCACCTATTCAACCTTTTTTTTAAATAAAATTTATAATGACAAATTCATCTAAGTTCAACTTTCTAGATTCTTAATATTGTTTCCAAACATTTTCATAATATGGATTCAAAAACTCTTCCTTGTAAAAATTCCATAGATTCAAAGAATGCAAGCATGTTTTGTCTTAAAAACTCATTTTTTTAGTTCAAAACAAGGCACTTCAAAAATGACTTTAAAAAAAAAATACAATGACTCACAAAAGTTCTTGGCCATTCTTTGTAAACATAAAAATTTGACAACATCTTTTTGACTAGAGACAATTAATTGGTAAGATTATTCATGGATATCTCATTTGTTGTCAAGATTATGTGATCAAAATTTCATACGCAAAAAATTACATTGTAAGCAAAAATAAAAAGAAGTGTGCAACAACCATGGTGAATAACTTATGTTGATTACATAGGAAATCATGATAACACAAACAAAACTTGAAACGGAAAGCTAGTAAGTAGCAAATGATACATCATGTACAACTACTATAAGGTTACCAACATGTGTATCCACCCTTAGTTGCAAGAAGATCAACTACCCTTGTTGCCATTATGTTGATGAGCTTTTGTACATATTCTACTTCAATGCTTTGTCAAACAACCTGAATCTTCTCCCACAAGTCATCTTTGCTTGTTAGCAAATTACCAGACAACCTTAAGTGTTTATCTACTTCATTCTACAAGTGCTCAATAGGGTGTAGATCACGAGATTGTGGTGGCCATTCCATCATAGAAAAATCTTGCCGCCCTAGCCTAGACTAGATGTATGCTTTGGGTCATTATCATGATGGAAGATTACTTCTACCTCATCAAGACCTTGTCTCTATTAAGAATATCTTAATTTGAAATTCACCTCCCAAATATTTAACAAATAAAATCTTTTTAAAATTACTAACATTGTATTTAATCTATAATCAAGTTTAGAAGTTATTTTTTATTTTTTATTTTAATCTTCTAATGATAAATATTGATAAATACAATGGTGGATGAATGGATCCTATTTTATAGGTATGATTTGTGGATCAAATTTACAATTTATGTTTAAAAATAATTATTAATTTGTTATTTTAAGTTGCAAGCTGCAACTTTTCTTCACATTTTGCAAAATTAAATTGTCTTCTAAGCAATGGTTGGTGCTCTAGTGACACTTTCCCTTACTAATGATTGGAAGGGATCTCCAAAAAAAAATTTAATTTTTTTTTAATTCTTTGAACATTAGATTGAGTAGTAATGTATGCTATACAATTGTATTAACACAATTTGCGCTAGCTATATTGGGCTTATTTAATTCAAATTAAAAGTTTTAACTCTTTAAGGACCAAAGGTAGTTCAATATATCCAAAATTGTGAAGATGTAATATAAAATGCAATCTAGAATAATGATTGAATAGTTTCTTTCACTACTACAAAAATTGGTTGTGTAGACTAAGGAAGTGACCCTTGAAAAGGCCCCCATGACAATTTCAAGCACTACACTAAATAGTGAAATTAGGTTGCTTTAACAATTAGGTTGCTTTACTCAGGAAAGTTACTTCATTACTCACTACTTGTCCATGTGGAGGCGCATGTGATACTCTGTATTACTCTTGATATTACGGTGCAATAGGGATTAATTTTTAAGCATCCTTTCTAAATTTATATGTAGATTGAATAATCATTTTTTGGAAAATAAAAAATAAAATAAAATAAACAAATAAAATAAATATAAATATATACATATATAATTCAAAATTTAAAGAACTAATTAAATTAATTTTTAAAGATTTATATGTTATATATTTATTCAAGATGGTTTTGAAAGACCATTTTTTGAATTGGTGAAGTGTTTTTTTTGGAGTGAATTTACTATTGTCATTTAAATTATAGTTTATCAGTTACAAAGCAAAGTATGTAATCCATACCAAAAAAGGATTAGAGAACTAACATAAAAATATACAAACAATCACATGTATTAAAAAAATACCATTCCATGTGCTTGGGACATATTTGCATTCATCCATTGTTCAAAATTTAAACATATGAATGTGAAGCCATAAAAGGTAAGGATAGCATTTGCAATATTTGGGTGTATTTGCACTAATGTAAACACTTTTAGAGTTTGCGTTGGTTTGCAACTCATAATTTCTCCTATAAAACTAAAATATCCTTTAAGTCCAAGTATGGTTTTTATGTTGTTATTTACTTTTGACCTCCTTAGTCTTGGAAGTAAGAATATTGAATAATCAATGAAGTACATTTTACCATTTTAGATTATTTGAACTACTATGAATATAATTTTCTACTCAATTTAAATTAAATTTATAAAATTATTATTTACAATTATTATTTGTAGAAATCGTAACTGTAAGGAAAACCATTGATAGATTTTTTTTTTAAATTTCCTTGCAATACTAATGTAACAATGAATAAAATTTGAAAGTTGATCATCTTTTATAAATTTTATGACCAATTAGAAATGAACTGATAAGGAAATTTGATCACTTAGAAAGAAATTTTACTTAGAAATCAATGTAGATTATCATTTGTATGACTTTGGTAATTTCAATTAAGATAGATTTGAAAAAAAATTTAATTTAAAAATAATAAAACAAAGTATTGTGTAATTTGTATCTATGTAAAAGATGCTAAAATTTTCTACTAAAAAAATAATATGTTTCTGAAATCAAATATGGTATTTCAAATAAATTTAATAAATAATATAGATTGTAGATGCACAATGTATTTATGATTTTGTTCCTAAAACAGAAAATTTTGATTTCTAAAAGTATGTTTGGTGGATATGGAGTTTCACAGAGATTAGGTCAAATTACATTGTTTTAAGTATACTAGCTTTGATAATTTTGAATAGATTGTGCTATTATCAATTATAGCAATGATTTTTTTGTTTTAAAAAACTTTTATATTTTCCTCTTCTTTAATTGTATGAGGAATCCCTACCTCATTCAAAAGCTACAATGATTTAATGTTTAATGTGTAAAGATTTCCTACCAATTGAAAATTAATTATGTAGATTGCATTGCATCAATTGTAAAATTTGGAACAATCTAAGCATTCCAAATTTATACTTATTATATGAATATTTATTTGCTTCATAGAACTTGACAAATTTTATTCTATTGGAGTTATTTTAATCTCAAAGTGGATATTTTAATTAATACGTGTTTGGAGGAGGATGCTAAAGAAAATAAGTGGATATTGAATGTTCACTAGAAATGTAGAGGTAGCAAACAAAAAGGATGATAAAGAAAATAATGGAAGTGTAGAATTGAAATGTAGTCCAATTTTTTTGGTAAAATGACATTTAAAAGGTTAAAAGAAGATTTGAAAACCATGTCTCTTTACCTTTCATTCTATGGCAAGCTTTGGGAAGGTTTTAATTTTAGCTTAAACCTCTTTAGCATTAGTTGAAGGCTCTATAGCCTTTAAAAGAATAATAGACATATTTGATATCTAGATTGCAAATGTTCTATCTTCAGTTCAAGTTTTATTGTATTACATTGTACATTTGCACACAATTTATGCAATGTCGTTCTTTGTGCCATCAAGTAAACTATTAAATCTTCTTTATAGTAAAGAAGTTTGCAAATATATTTTAAAAATTTATATGCTAACTTTTTAATTTCATCAAAGAAATTATAGTGTAATAATGGAGTTGATAAAAACTTGAGGATAAAAAAGCAAAATTGTACATAATTGTAAAAGATTACATGGAAACCATCATAAAGTGCAAGTTTGGAACAAAAATGAATGTGTTCACATCAATGCAATCACAGTCAAAGATTGCAACCCTAATATTTGTTGGTGCAAATTATGGATTAACATGCATTATTGTTGGATTCAAAGTTGCAAGAGCCAACTTTTAGCTACCAACTTATTAAGATGAGGGAAGGAATTTATTGGCGTGGAAACCATGGAGTTCCTCATCTCCAAGAAAATGATGATGGCCCTATTGAGGTAAAGCTTGACAACTTATATTAGAAAATGTTTTATTCAATGATTGATGCATATGTTTAACCCCTAAAGGTCAGAGACTAAGTTTTCACCAATAACGCTCCAAAATAATCATTTCTAGTACAAGTATCAATTTTTGAAAAAAATCATTTTTAGACACATGTAATCATAGGATCTTGAGGTATGCTGGTTTGAGAATATGCGGAAAAAATTTCAAAAATTTCCACCATATAGATTGCAAGATATTAGTATTTGAATTGACAAAAATCCTTTTTTGGGCCCTACAAAAAATCGGGCAGCTGCACTTCACAAGGTCACATTTGTATGAAAAAAATGTTCCAAATGGGGGGTGCTTCTTTGGATTAATTTTTCAAGGCAGCTTGGTTATATATTTTGAAAAAATTTAGATCATTTAGAATTGTACAACATATAGGAAAAAAATAGTAAATAGAAAAAATTAAAGAATGATTAACAATACTAAATTGTCAATAATTTATTTATGGAATTGAAAAATTCCAATTCCAATGGTTGTAATACTATAATAAACAATCTGTATCTATCTTATTTATTTATTTATTTATTTATTTATTTATTTATTTATTTATTTATTTATTTATTTATTTATTTATTTATTTATTTATTTATTTATTTATTTATTTATTTATTTATTTATTTATTTATTTATTTATTTATTTATTTATTTATTTATTTATTTATTTATTTATTTATTTATTTATTTATTTATTTATTTATTTATTTATTTATTTATTTATTTATTTATTTATTTATTTATTTATTTATTTATTTATTTATTTATTTATTTATTTATTTATTTATTTATTTATTTATTTATTTATTTATTTATTTATTTATTTATTTATTTATTTATTTATTTATTTATTTATTTATTTATTTATTTATTTATTTATTTATTTATTTATTTATTTATTTATTTATTTATTTATTTATTTATTTATTTATTTATTTATTTATTTATTTATTTATTTATTTATTTATTTATTTATTTATTTATTTATTTATTTATTTATTTATTTATTTATTTATTTATTTATTTATTTATTTATTTATTTATTTATTTATTTATTTATTTATTTTTCAATTCCATTGAAAATTGAGTTAAATAAAGGACTTCAAAGTTTATTTTAAAGTATAGATTCCATAACTACCCACAAACTAAAACTCTTCATAACTTTCATCTCATAAATCAAAATGGAATGATTCAAAGCTTTACACATATATATAAATATAAAAATCTAGTTTTAAATTTTTATTCTCCAAAAAGTGATTTTCAAATAATTTTTTGAGTTGCCCGCCAAGCAATGAAAATTACATAGCATACAATAATTTTTTAACCATGTAGCCCAAAATTATGAAAATTGTTGGGTCTTAAAGTAACTCCTTGTCCTCAGTGTGAAAATTGCTATGTTGCCAAAAAATGGTGTTTGGTCCTTTAGAGGTTAAGGTCATGCCGAAAATGAACATGAGTTAATAATTTAATATAGTCCAATGCAACCATTAGCAATAATGCAAATGTAGCAAGCAATGACATTGAAAGGCTAAAAATAATAGTTTTATTCTACTGTATATATAGTGGAGGTATAGAAGAGTTTAAGAAAATAAATATCATAATGTATCATTTGGGACCTATATAAGATGAGATGACAAATTCTATTCTTTTGTGATGAGTGGTCTAATTGTAATTGCTTGATGATATGATTGCTTCATTTTAGCAAGATTATATGTAAACCACTATCTTGAGAAAGTGATTTTGAGATATTGCTTTCAATATACATATTCTAATATTGATTTCATGTTAATCATCTATAGCTTTTAGCAACCAAAAAAATTGACTCTTGCACTTTTTGAAATTTTTGCAGAATGTTTCATTACCTTCAAGGATTCAAGGTCATAGAAGAGCTTCAAAAGTTCTTCTTTTTTGTCTTATTTTGTGTTTTTTGACTTGGATTATATCAAGAACATTCCAACCACCTATATTGATCTCTACTGGAAGATTAATACATCAAGCAACAAGACAAGGGATTGTATTTGAATTATTCCGGTACAATAGACATCCACAAGCTCATAATAGGACATTTGCTATTACTAATACAATGCATCGAAGAAGAAAAAAAAGTCTTGCATTAGAGTCACAAAGTAGGCACTTATTGAACTTGGTTGCACATGAAATATGTGATGATGAACATGAGAAGCAATTATTTGATGGACAAGGTGATGAGTTCAATCCTTGCTATCAATCATTGAAAAAGAGAATGGAAGAGCAAAATGTTCTTATGAAGGATTCATCAATCAAGAAAACTTCATTACCTCAAGATTATCTAGAGCATTGGCCACTTCAAGGTGGAATACGAGAAACAGATTTGGACATGTAGGTTTTCTAATAATACAATTCTATTTCTTGTGGCATGCAAATGAAAAGTTCAAAAATTGATTAGAAAAAAATTACAAATGGCTTATTACATAAATGTGATAATTGTAAATGGTTGTTTGTATAGACAAGCTTTCTATGTCAAGGCTCCAATTGGATTTGACACAAAACCGATAGAGTATTTTTTGCACATTGACACTGGCAGTGGCATCACATGGGTCATGTGTAAAGGTAGGGGACCAATTACTGCTGTGGTAAGTGTGCTTATCATTGAAGCTCATTTGATATAAATCTTAGCCAATTTTCTACCAAATAGTTTTTATATGATGGTCTTGAGGAGGATTCCTATTTGTATTGGTATATCTAATTGCAAGTCAAATTCTATAACAATGAAGTCTATTTAAATATACTTCTACAATAATATATTAGAGATTGTCAAGCAATTTTCTACAAATTTTTGTTTGATGTTTAGTAATACAACATTACAGACTAAACATTCATTATTGCTATACTCAGGGACCAAATGGACTCTTTAGACCAAAAAAAGGGAGTTTTTTGGATTGTAGAAATGAAGAACTTTGTTCAGCATTTCAAGAAGATGCTAAATTTCCTTGTAATAGACAGAAACATTACAAATGTGAATTTGACCATGAATTTGGTGATGGTTTGAAAGTAAGAGGTCATGCAGTTGTGGGAGACGTAGGCTTCAAACTAAATGATGGTTCTCAATCACATGCTCAAATTGCTTTTGGGTACGTTGGTACTTATTATTCAAACTTCAAATGTCTATGTAGACTATAAATTTAGAAGAAAATAAACCCATATTCAAATTATATTAGCAAAATTTTGAGGATGGGTTATTTTTTGGGAAACTTGTGTCATCAACTCAATCATCAATTACAAAGATCTCAAACTACTATAATAAGAATGAAATTATTTTAAAGTTACAATGAGTGGGTTGTTGAAAGAAACATTTGTCAATGAGAATAGTATTGGGAGTCATAAGAGCATTTTAGAATAAATGCTATAAAAATAAAGTAAATATTTAAAATATTTAAAAATAATAATAATATAAATTAAAATTATGCACAAAATAGGATGATGGAATATTTCAAGAAAAAAATTATTTTATATTTTATTTTTAAAAATATATTATAAGTTCTAAAAAAATTCAAACATAGATTCTTTTTAGAAAAATTGAAGTTGAATTTTCACAAGAAGTATAACAAAAGATCATTTTTGATAACAAGAGAGATTACTTCATCCGTCTAGAAATAGTAGAATATTCTATTTTGGAATATAAGCTATACTATAGATAAAGGTAAAGTAGAAGAGTATGTCCTCAAATTTCTATATTTTTGAATATCTAGAAGAAACCAAACTATAAAAATAAAAATGTCATAAATGAGCAAAATTGCCTTTTTGATAGTAAATTATTTTATAAGGATTATTGGAAAATATGAAGTATCGTATTCAATGATCAAGATTGACATTCCTTGTATCAACTAACTAATTATAGTTGAAAAAGTGATTTGGTAGATATTTGAAAAAAAGACTTATTTTTTTCTTTATAAAAAAAATGTTTATTGAAAAATAATCCTCCAAAAATTTTGGTACCTATTTTTAGAAATATATTTTGCCCACCTTGATTATTTGATACCGTACTTTTCAAATGATAACAACCATTTTGAATATGAATTTTAAAGATATATATTGGCTTAATACATCAAATGTTATAGTACAAGATATGTCTATGCAAAACTTCATAACATTGTTAACCAACCTAAACCTTTCTTCCTTGGAGATTGGAATAATCTTTCCTCGGATCCCTAGAAAAGAATTTATTTTAATCTGCAAAAGAGTCATTTGTTGGCTAGAAAGTTGCATTGCTAGTCATTGACTGCTTGGCAAATTGTAAGAGTCAGAATCATTGGCTGGCTGAGAAGTTGCAACACTAGTGCCACTCATTGATTGGCCAAGAAGGTGCAACGCTAGTGTCCTTAGCTGATAGGGAAGTTGCAGAGAGTCATAGGTCGGCTCGGAAAATGCAACGCTAGAGGCTCCCATTTTCTTGGAGAGTAAAAGGGGACCCCGGAATGTTGATTAACAATGTTACGTTGTGACTTTAAAATGCAACGATAATACAAGTGTTTCTTTACACTTCCCCTAACGTTGTAATTTTGTTGTTGTGGCATGAGAAGATAGTGACGACAAATTTCACGATTGGGGTTGACAGGTGTGCAGACAAAGTGAAAGACCGAAATATGCAGCCCGGAGATCAACTTACCGATGGGTTGATGGGTCTCGGTCCACATCCAGCTAGTTGGGTTCACCAATTGAAGACTTTGGGGCTCATCTCCAACGAAGTGGTTGCCATATGTTTTGAACCAGATAAGCAAGACCGGGGCCGAAGACAAGGCCCTTTATTACCAACGTCAGCTGGCTTTCTTTCATTTGGAAACTCATATGAATCACAAGTTGCGAATATAGTTTGGACACACAATATTCCTGTTCGAGATGGAGAAGATGGGTAAGCTCCACATGATGATCTTATGATCTTGATAATTATCTTGATAACATCAAGGACTTTAGTTATTATATAAGCTCTTAAAAGACTTCCTTCTATTAAGAGTTTGATGATGTGGCACATTGTCAATATTTGCTCGTAAATGAGGTTGAAGTCAAAAAGTGGTCAATGGATGACTTGAGTGTTTACTGTAGAAATAAAGAATGCACCGACTGGTTCAATATTCCAAGTATTTTGGTCACTACCTTGGTCATGGGGGGCCGCATTCTTTAAAGGTTAAGGATAAAGTAGTCTCTTCTTAAAGCAACCATTTAAGAGTTGATTGCCTTTTGGGGGAAGCTAAACTTCTTGAAACAAATTTTCATGAAATTTTGTAGGAAGAAAAATGGAATTGGCAACCATCTCATCCAAGTTTGTTTCATATTTTTTGGACCTTCATGGAACTGGTTACAAATTTTTGAAGTTGAAACACAATGGTCATTGAAAGCGGTCAATTTGAAATGCACAGTGTTGGTACATCGAAGAAAGAAAAATGTACATTTGTGTCATGATGGCTTTTAGAGCACATGCACTTATAGAGCTTCCATAAAAATGTCATCTTTAATCACCTGATCATTTCTTCATGTGGGTTGATGTGAGTCAACATTTGTTACATATTAATGTTGGTACATACTCCCTTTGTCTCAAAATAATCTGTGTTAGTCCCTCAATTTTCCATTAGAAACCACAAATTTATTTTGAGATGAAGAGTGTATTTTGTTCAAGATAGATAATATGGCAAAACATTTGAAGTTTCAAGGATGCAAATATATACAAATTCAACATCAAGTTGTTTTAATTTGTTGGAAATTATGTTTGCTCAATCATTTGATGTCTCACTTTTTTCACTAAATAAAACACTAACCTTACGTTTGTTCATATACGCTAAGTGAATGCATATCTAATCAAAAGCATGAACCAACATGAATTGATGTTGCTTACGAGGGAAACATATTATTGTTGTAAATAATTGGATTAGATTGGTCTTTGAAATGTCTAGAATAAAATATTAACGTTATATTTTTATCAATGTATATGGATAGGGAATTGGAGTCTATATACACAGCAAGACTAATGAAAATTCACTATCGGACAAAAACTATTCATCTCCAAGAGCCTATTGATAATAGAATAAGGAGAGATGTTAATCCAAGTATTGCAATCCCAGGAGTACGAATGGGCTTTGATAGTGGAAGTGATCTTACTTATTTGACAAATAAAATATACAATGATGTTGTAAAAGTTGTGAGTTTTGCCCTAGCCTTAAGTTGTATAATTTTCTCTCAACTAAACTTGCCAAGAATACAAGGCCAATAGGATTTGCCTAGTCCACTATTCTAAAACAATTTTGATTTAATTTCAATTTTTTTTCTCTTAGTCCCTAATAGAGTTGCAAATATAGCTTGCATGGTTTTCTAATATGATAAAAATTCATAGATTTTTCAATTAGTGTCAATTGAATATGTAGGATACAGCTAGATAATGAAGCAAAATCAAAGGGATATCAAAGAACAAAAGATTCAAAAGAGTTTGTGAAACATGAGCAAAGAACATGTTGGTTAAATGAGGGGTATGATTTGTTTTTCATTGTTACATATGGAAAATTATTAGCAATGATTTTTTCCTGTCATATTAATAATTTATGAATCATTGCAACCTTATTGAATTAGGTCCGTTGATTTTAGCATGTGAAAAGTGATTAATTCTTCCAAATCAAATTGGTATAAAAGAATTTGTAAAAAGAACAACATCTTTTGAAGTTAATCAAAGAAGAAAAAACACTCTTGAATGTAGTACAAAATTACTTAACAAAAAACTATTCTTTCATAAATCAAAAGACTTTTTGTTGAAGGATTTTTGTGTTTTTTATATGCAGTAAAAAAATTCCAATTATCGAATTTGGAGACCTTGTCTTTGTGTTTGAGCCGCTTGTTGATGATGGTATTCCTCCAAATATGGTTATCAAGCCACAATACTACATCACTTCACAAGTGCGCACAAGACTAAACTTTTTGGGGTGGAATTGGGTGTTCATACCTTCTCATTTAGTAGACTTGAAGTAAAACATAACTATGAATGCATAATTTTGCTTTATTCAATAATTTTGACTCCAAATCAAAGCAATTATCTTTGGTATGATTTTAGGCCAATTAATACAAATATACAAAGCTTTTAAAATAATTTTTTTAATATTTAAAAGACTTGATCATAGTGCAGGGTTCTCAAAAGCACCCAAGAACTTGTTTTAACATGCTCAAGGAAAAGGAATTTGATTATGGCAACATTGGAGGTATAAAATGACTTCAATTATGGAATGATCTTGGTTATACTACAATTCCATCTATGGAGTTAGTAATTGAATTTGCATACTATAATGTTCCAACCTTAGATGTAATGGGCAAGAATTTATTAAACAATTTGGGATTGATTAAATGATAAATTAATAAGGTTAGTAATAGAATTTATCTACTATAGGTTATAGATTTGATATTTTATGAATTCATTGCCATTAATAAAATTAATTAGAATTTATGTTTTTAGATTTGATAATTTACACTAGTTTTATGGTATGATTACAGCGGAACTCATGAAAGGACACCTCTTCCTGTTCAATAGCAACCTCAATCAAATAGGATGGCGTGCAGTCAAATCTTGTAAGGATTTGGAATGATTCATATGATGCACAATTGACCTTGTACAAAGTGGAACGTAAAAGAGGTGTTGAATTTAGAATATTGTTCTTTTAATATAGTTAAAAGATTCAATTTGACTAATCTAATCAATTTTTGTAAGATAATAAGACTAATACATTGGTTGTATTTGGAACTTTGGAACTTTTTGGATTTAAGATGATGACAAATCTTAAATTTAGTTTAATAAACCTACAAGTTATGGCAATTCACACGTGTCTTGTTGCTAATGAAACCTTTGATTATTGAAATCAAGCACAAATAAATGTTCCGTCAACATCATAGCTGAAAACACAAAGCATTTATAAATGGTTTATGTGAATTAAAATACATAGGACATTCTTATATGGATATTAGGTTTAGAAAAGATAGGCCTAGAAAAAAGATATACTACAAACTACCCATGAGCAAAGATTCAAACAAAATTGTAAAAGTAGCTTTAGCTACGTGTATATCATTTGTTAGTGGATATGGATACATGACTAAGTAATAAAGGCAATCTAATTCTAACCTTGCAATAGTTTATAAAATTTTACATATGTTTTCAAACATTTGAAAAAAAAATTGAACAATTATTTAATTTGTATATTCTTCAATTATATATATTGTTGATTTCTAACAACCTTTCTTATCATGAACACTTTTAGATTGCATGCAATAGCAAAAACAATCATAATTTGTACTTAAACAATTTAACTAATTTATTAAATTTAAACCATATAAATATGAAAAAAATTCACTTTAATTGCTCAGGGAGGTAATTCCATATAAACTTAAAACAATTCCGTGAGTGAAAAGGGTGTTTTAATGGAGGGTTACGTATATAGTTTTTTTATGAATTAAATTCACTCTATAATTGTAATTTTTGCTAACCATTTAAATAAAATACACTTTATAGTATTGAATTTCTTCTAAAAACAATATCATCTACATCTACACTAAGTATAGTTTGTAGATTTAAAGAATTCATCCCTTAAATCTCTTGCACAGTTTATAAATTTTGTCCCAGTAACCTTTCTAAGTTCTAATTATGTCATAATAAAAATCAAAATTTTGATTTCTTATATATTTGACCTTTTGAAGGTATTATTTATTCAAGTATTGAAGATATTTGGTCTTATTCAAGTAATTCTTATTCATTTTCATTGATTTTAAATATTTTCCTATCAAAAATTGAAAATTAAAAAACTCTATTGCCAATTCAACAAATCAAATACTGACATTGACTTATAGTATTTTCTAGATACAAGTGTTTATCATAACAACTTGAGCTCATATATACACTTTAAAAGAATGGTATATAAATCCAAAATTGTCACAATTCATTTCAATTGTTAATTTTGTATGCATGTTCTTTAGTCTACGTATAAAAATGGAAGACTTAAAAGTGCAAATGTTGTTTAATCCATGATACCTTCTTGAATGTCTAGCTATATTATGTATTCATGGATATGTAGATTATTAAACATCAAGATGATTTACTTCTAAAATTTTGCATTGGATCATCATGGTCATCTTTGAAAATATCCACATACAAACTCTTTTCAATTGCCTAGGGTGGAAAAGAAGAAAAGAAAATGTTGATTATTCGGAAATAATGATATATTTTCAACAAAACTAAATAGATAGCATATTCTATCCTAGGATTTTAACGATGGTAAGTAATTGTTAAAGATGCTTGCCAATAACATCCATGTCACTATAGCCTTTTGAAGTTTCCTCAACCCTCAACATCTATTGTAAAGCAAATTATTGGATCATTTCTAAAAAAATAATTTCTTCTAAAGATATTAATATGAAATGCTTATGACTTGTTTTTGGTGCTTGTGTATTATCTTTTCTAGTTTCTTTATTACTTCAAATTATGTAAAATTATCAATATCAAATGAAATATAAGTATTTCAAATTTCAAATTTAGCATAAATCAACAAAATTTTAACATCTATAGATCTATAAATTATTCTTCACTCATCTTGGTTTAAAAACATTAGTGTTTCAAATTAAAAACTGAAAAGCTAATTTTTCCACTCAAAAACAAGAAAAGGAAAGAAGGGATATCAACAATAATGATGACTTTACCCTTTAAAGTTCTTTGACTATGTTATTATCAAAAATGCTCAAAAACTACCATTTTTAGTACATGTACCAAATTTTTGAAAAATATCATTTTGGAGCATATGAAACCATAGGATCTTGTAGGACACTAGATTGAGAAGATGTGAAAAAAATTCAGAAATTTCCACCGTACAAATTGCAAAGTATTAGTGTTTGAATTGACAAAACAAAAATTGGGGGCCCTGTGAAAAACCGGGCAACCACACTTCACAAGGTCACATTTGTATGAAATAATGTCCAAAATGGTGGTGCTTCTTTGAATTCATTCTTCAAGGCAAGTTGACTACATGCTAACAAATTTTCAGATCATTTAGAATTGTACAACATATAGGAAAAAAATAATAAGTAGAAAAAGATAGAAAATGATTCAAAATAATAAATTGTTAACAACTTATTTATGGAATTGAAAAATGCAATCCCAATGGTTGAATTAATATAATTATGTAATAAAAAAATCTACATCCTATGTTTTTTATTTTATTTCCCAAAATTTTGAAAATTGAGTAAAGTAAAGGACTTCAAAGTTTATTTTAGAGTTGAAAATCCATAACTGTCCGCAAACTAAAACTCCTCATAACTTTTGATTCATTGATCAAAATGGAATGATTCAAAGCTTTCTATGTGTATATAAATCTAAAAAACTAATCTTTATTTTTTATTTTGAAAAAAATGATTTTTTCAAATCTACCCCGATTGCCCAAGTTGAGAAACAAACCACATATTAGGCCATAACTTTTGACTCATAATTCCAAATGTTTTGAAACTTAGTGCTCATGAAAGGTCTTCCTTGTTCACACCTTCTATTAAAATTTGGGCCAACAACATAGAAACCTCTAGTCACACGTACCTGTCCAAATTTTTCATGGTTCCCCAAAACGTAGCTTGGTCCTTTAGGGATTAAATCAAAAGAAAAATTCATTTGTTTGTTCAATTAGAGAGAAATTTATATTTTAGACCTCACTTTATTATAAACCAAATTTTCTAAGTATAAATATTGCAAAAAATTTATACAAAAGAAGAAAATGTGACTTTCAAAATGATAAATACTAAGAAATATTGTTAAATGTTTACAATTTAATTGATTTTTGTTTGGTAAATGTCATCAAGACTGCTTAGTGTTGAAATGTAGGGGATCTACATTTGATTGCAATGAAGCTACTTGTTATGTTGTAATGTAAAGAACTTTTAGATCTGAAACCCAAAACATTCTACAAATATTAAAATTGGCGTGGAATCATAACTTTCCAATGTCTAAAATTTGTTTTAGTTTAAAATAGAATAGTTCAAAATCAACAAATTTTAATTTTTATATGATTACAATTTTAAATTGATTAAGCAATTCATATAATATAAATGCTCAAGAATCTTGATCAGTTTCAAATTATTAAAAATGAAAATTGAATGAAAATTGAATAAAATATATTTTGAACTATTTTTATTATATTATGTGAAGCTCATACTTTTTTTATTTTAACATTGAATTTTTAGACCAAACAAGTATAACATCATTTTAGATAGTTTGATGAATTTTGAAAATTATTTTCCTTAAAAAATTTCACCAATTTTCATTTTAGTATTGAAAATTTGCAATTATATCAATTCAAAAGTTTAATGAGCACCTTTTGAACATTTAAGGATTAACCTACCTTCCATTGTAAATAGTTGCTAGGATTAACAATAAAATAGAGAATAAAATCATCATCTCTAGCATCAAATGTCCCTTCAATGACAAATTTCATGTTTGGAAAATCATTGACTGGAGATATTACTTTGCATATTAATCACATTTCACTCTAGTCAAAGATTCATTTCAGTAAATAATTTATTCAAACACAGGTATCATTAAATTTATAGATATTGGTAGTTTAAATAATAGAGCTTTAGTACGTAAAATTAGATTGCTAACAAAACTTCAAACAACATTACAAAGAAAATCTTTTTCATAATTAACCCATTATGGACCGGTCGACCATTCTGTGGTTGATTTGGGTCTTTTTTGGTTTGTAGAGAGAGCATGTCAATGAATTTGATGATGTGGCAAAGAAGATGGGTTTAGGGAATTGAGAAGTGAAGAGTTTAGGACAATAACTATGCCAATGTGAGGTGGCATGTGGCTAGAGGGTTGAAAAAACCAAGACAACAAGGGCTGAAATTACATCAAGATTTGCTAAAAATTCCTGCTTTACAACGTACCTTCACCAAAAATTTCAATGATAAATCCTATACATGCGCAACACTTCCATCCGTATGGTTAGATCTCCGATAGGCACTTGCATTCAAAAGTTTTAAAATTGCTCCCAATTGGCCATACAAAGGATTGCCCATCCCCCAAATCAACCACGGGCCTTAATGGGTTAATGGGAAGATCTTGTTATGAGGTTATATTTAAAGAGGTCAAAATAGTCATACAAACACCTTTTGATGATACATAGAAAGTCCTTTGTATAATCACTTTATCAATCAGTTATCCCTAGTCATAATTCAAATTTATAATAGTAGACAAACTAATTATTAATCACCTTTTTAGATAGGTTTGTATCAAGGATAATTACAATAGAAAATTCAATGCATATTCGATACAAAGATGGTATTTTACATAAACATATTTGAAACAACTTTTGTATGTACATAATAGTAATACTCTTTATTGAATTTAAAAAATACAAAGCTTTACAAAACTAATTAATAGATTCAATACATTTTTTCATACAATCATATGCATTGAAATATAAATATAGGAATGGAAACATATTATAGATTTAGGAAATACAAGTCTTATCACTTTTTCTAGACTTTGAAGGGGGTCTCTAACATAGTCTTCTTTCACTTACTATCATTTTAGGGTCAACTTCCACTTCAACATATCCTCTATTAGTTGCATATAAATCAAGTTGCTCCCTAAGTTTTTGACTACAATTTGAATTAGAATTTTTTCATAACGTCAAATATACATATGTTAGCAATAGATTTTTATCTAGACAATAAAATACCTACGATACTCAAAAAGCATACCAAATTTATTAATGAATCACACAATTCATTTCTAGAAAAGTATTTTTGCTTCCTATATCAATTATAATAGGAATTCCATGTTTTTGAGTTACAATAACTTCATCTCCAAATACAACAAATAGTAAATTTGTTGTATATGCACATTGTACACTATGCACAATACAAAATGCATTTTTTTAATAAAAAATTTGTATGAATTTATTAATTTTTGCTTCAAAATTTCTAGTGTATAGCAAATTGAAACCAATAACCAATTTTTGCTAGAAACCTTAATTAAATATATTACTCGTGCTAGAAACGCAATAACGCACCCAAAAGGAGATACTAATAATGTTGTCCAAGTTGGATTTTTTTCCTTGGACTTTTTTTTGAAATCTATACCAAAAGAGATGTAACCTAGTACGTGTGTTAAACTCTAGCTCTAATGCTTTTGCAATACAAAATTCAAGCACATTTTGGCTAATAAGTTTTTTTTGAAACCATTGGTTCGCAAAAGTCTTCTTGCAATTATCCATTCTAATAACGCCATTAGCCTCAAATGGGATGTCTATATCCACATGTTTGTTTTAGTTACGCAACTAACAAAAACACAAGTTCCAGCATTAGATTCAAAATAAGACTTCTAATCCCAATAATTTTTTTGAATAAATTCAAACTCAAATATAGTAATTATTAAAATAGAGTTAATTTTCATTGAATGTATTCAATGACTACATCTTTTCTAATTATAGACATATTATTTTATCTTCAAACACAAAAATCATTTTTAGAGTTTGTGTCATGCAAATGTCAATATCTTCAAGCCTTACAAATTTTCTTATCCTTTTGTTACATCTTTACTATTTGCAAAATAAAAAGAATGTGCATCGACTCTATTTCAGTTTCTCATCTTAATAAGGACCTTCATTTTAAATCTTGGAAGGCCTCAAATTAAAAGTAACAATTGTCTACTTATTTTTAACCTCTAAAGTCCCAAGTTTCCTCAAAGGACAAATGGGAAGTTGAATAAGCTTATATGATCACAATTTTTGACATGATTTTTGGAAACTTTTTTCAAGATTGAAAAATAGATTAGCTTTCAAGGAGTATAATTTTACTTCAATATGTATTCCAAAACAAAAGTCTTACAATCAAATCTAAAACAATTGGGCCTCAATTATGTTAAAAATTCACAAAAATTTAAAATTATTAAATTTTTTTTTAATAGATAATATTTTTCTTTCTTTGAAAATCTTTGACTTGTTCCATTTGGATTAAGTGACAAGAAAGTCATAGAACATTTTGTTTTGCAAGCATTGAGAGCATCTTTATGAAAAAATAATGTATTGACTTTGTATCTTAGTTTATTTTTCACAAAAATGAATTTCTATATGATTTAGATTGTTTCCAAGAACAATCTTAGCTATGAAATTTGCAAATTTTAATTCTATTTTAGAGCTATTAACAATTTGGTTATTCTTTCTCTCTCTCATATACTTCTAGTTAACAATTTTTTAAAGGATGAAATACCGTTTTATTATTATTTTTTGAGACTTTCAACTTAATTCTTCAATATGAGTTTTCTATAGATCAAAATCTATAGTGCCAAAAAATGAAGTTAAGAGGACTCAAAGTCTTGTAATATATTGTGACAATGTTCCTCCCAAAAGTTTTTTTATACTTCAAATGCTAATGTCTTTCAATATATGCAGTCAAACTTCACAAAGATCTCACCACATGTTTTTATACAAGTTTAGTGTAATCCTATGGTTCAATGTTCAAATTTTTTAGTTTTTTTAATTTTCTTGATTTAATGCAATACAACTAGTTATTTTGAATGTTTTTTGATGAAAAAAGACCTTGGGACATTAGGGCTCAATGCATGTTTAGAATTTAGTATTATTTTTTTCAATTAAAAATATAATAAAAGGGTGAAAATTAAACATGACATACGTGGTAGCTAGACAATTATTTTCTATCTCATTCAAGTAGAGTGAACATTTTACAAAATAAATATTCACAAATTTATTATTTCAATTGGGTTTTTTTTGTTAAACTATTTCATCACACATCACATGCTCCATTTTTTTTAATGTCTTCTTATATAGGAAGAATACAAACGTTCTATTTATATGAAGCACATAGAAAACAAGTGTTTTTTTAGCCTTCACATTAAGATGCAATGTGAGTTATGATTTTTATTTAAAAAAATATATATACCTATGTAGAAGAATATGATAAGTCTTTCAAATAGGTATATTACTCCATATAAACTCATACCCGTACATTGGGTTAGCTTCATAACACCTCATACAAAATCAATTTTTTTTTGTGGGGAATTCCCTTTTGTTAACTGGATTTAGAATTTTGAGAATTTTGTTTCATGTGATTTGGAATATTTTGTAAACTCCGGCTTCACCGCAGTACAAACTCAAGTTGAGGCAAATCTTACATGACATTTAGGACCTGGAGGACATTTAGCAAATCTTGCATTACCTTCTAAGCTTTACTAAGGCTTTACTTAGGCTTTAGTGCACTACTCAAGGCTTTATTGATAGTTATAGGTACTCATGACATAGTATTCAATACTCATGGCTTCGATACTACTTGTATTTATATTATTTTTTATTTGACATCAATTTTTTTTTTAAGATTCAATTATTTTCATTAATATTTTTTACACTATTCAAGTATGCCACGTTATAGTTTCTGAAAATTTCATTACATGTCATATTTATTTATATTTTGAATTAATTTTTAATGAATCTAACCCAAGCATAGGATAATATGTATTGACCTTGTCAACTCTTCACCCTAATTTTGTAATTTCTCCACTCAATTGCATTTTCAATTGTAATCGATATTAATATAGGAAATGACAAAGATATAATTTGCTCAAAATAGGAATAGACATTCACTTCACTCTTGTTTTGTGTTTGCAATGTAATGCTGTTGGTACCAAAAATACCCCTAACATTTGGTGTCTCTATGTAATTAATAGATAGCAAGCATTCATAGTGATTATTGCCATCACATTGTTGCTTGCATTTCTCTTGAATTGCTTAGCACAAGCAAGAGGATTCTTTGATGCACTTCATCATGGATCTATAGATAGATTCAAACTTTCTGTGAGGACCCTATATTTGGATTTTAAAAAAATGTATCATTAACAACCAATTATGTTATCAAATTATGTGTTAAAAACTACTATTAGCATGTCATAGATTAAAGCAATTAACAGAAAAAAATACTCTTTCAATCTTCTCTTGATCACAACAATACACTTTTTACATTGCCTATCAGTCTATTCATTCTATTGCTATCGAAGGTAATTGATGTTGTCTCTT
The DNA here is from genome assembly GCA_951230915.1 of Antitrichia curtipendula. NCBI lineage: Eukaryota > Viridiplantae > Streptophyta > Bryopsida > Hypnales > Leucodontaceae > Antitrichia > Antitrichia curtipendula. The sequence goes on from OX579635.1 coordinate 14,106,364, forward strand.
GATATAGTAAGTACATGTAGTTAAATCATTTAATTTGTTGATCATTGAACACTAAAATCTTATCTACTTGGTGAGATCCTTGAAGCAACAAGTGATTAAGTTATGACCATTTTCACTTTGGAATTTCACACACTACTAACCAACAGTCTTTGTGACGATGAATGATTGATCCTCCAAATTAAGTTAGTGATCAGATGTCACTTTTTATTTTTTGTTAGATATATGATGCATATAACCTATTTATGTCTATTATCTCTTGCATTGACATTATAACTCAAAATAGTGAATGAACTCATGAAGAGAGATACTGACCAAATTTTTAATGTTTGATTGATGGCCATGAACTTTGCAATGTACCTATGTGTTCCTACTTCCCATGTTAATAACAAACACTAGAAGAAACCCATGTTTTTTTTGACATGCCTAGTATTTTTATGACAGATTTTTTTGGACATTTATTTTGACATTTATTTTGACATCTAGCTATTTTTATGTCAACAATAACATCCAATGAACATCATAAACAACATAAAAACAGCTAGATGTCCAAAAAAATTTGTTATAAAATACTAGGCATGTCAAAAAAAACATGGGTTTCTTCTAGTGAAAGTTAAACTCTTGAGGAGGGACACCTAGTTTCATTGTAATGTAATAAGCTTCCCTGAATGCATTTGCATAAAGGAACATAGTCCATGAAAATGCTCCAAATAGCACATCAATCTTTGAAAATTAATTATCCAAGACAAACAATCAAGGTTCTAACACCTACTTCTGCTCCAAATGTATAGATACAAAAATGCATAGGAAATAAATCTGCTTAGTTAATTTAATAACAAAAAACAACAACTCATTGTGACCTTTTTGCAAAACTTTTACAATTAAATAGTAGGAACCATGATCAAACCCTTAATATTTAGAAGATAACAACTGTGTTGTTGATTATCTAACACCTCAAAGTTAAGCACAACTTGAGTTGAAAAAATGGAGCCGAGGCTTCCATTTGTTGTAGGCTCCTATTGTATGATGCCCATCTTGCATGCCAAATCCTCCCTTCCAAATCGTTGCTTGCATTCAGAAATTGTCTGTATGAATAGCTATACGAGGAAAACAAAAAACTCAACGGCTTCCACGACCAAAGGCCATGAGTTGGTATATGATGTCGCAAATGTTATTTCACAATTGGTAGAGCTAAGCTCAAAGCAACAAGTGCCACCAACCGTTTGAACTTGAAAGCATCCACTTGCTCAAAGGGAATAGAACTCTCCACACATACATAACCATACACTGACTCTATGAATAGAATTTCAAGCTCAATCTCAATCTAATCCATTAAGGAAAAACATTTCAACTTCAATTATATTGATCACCCAAATCCCCCCAAACTTGAAAGATACTCACTGCCATAACATTCAGTAGCATGCATTGTCACTGCCTTGGCTCTATATAATAGATGATGTGGAATATTCTACATCCTTCAGTAGCTAAGTAGATAGGTGGAGGTTGAGTGTGATGAGTAGGCTAGCTGGCTTATTGAAAGTTACTTTCATCAATTTCTTCAAATTTGTGACCTAATTTCAATGTCCTAGTGTTGAGCATTATACACTAAGTATCTATTTCTTATCAAGATTTTATTAGGGCATGCTTTTGGATACAAGCTTGGCAATAAGTGGTCCTACTTTAATAGTAATGGCTCCAAATGAACTGCAAGAGCTCATGAAACAAGAAAATCTTAATTTATTCTATACATGTATCCATCTTACCATAAATCTGCCAACTAGTTTAAAAAAACAAGACATTCAGATTCAATCAATAATCATGGAAATGTTATGCAACAATATACTACATTTGCAAATTTGCAGATTTTCTTGCTTGTCTGGAAGCCATTGAATGTCACAGAGCTATTGAAGTGTTTGATTTCAAAATCTTCCTTTTTCTTCAGAAATTTTTGAACTCAAGATGTAAGCAAACATGTGTGTCAAAGACAAAGAAAGAAGAAGGAAACATCTTGCATTGGATATTTACCCTAATTCCAAGGAAGAAATGGGAGTTCCTTTCAAATGCAATTAACACCTACATTCAAAACGCCCGATCAAGCTTTACATGATTTTTTACACCGATTAACAGGACCTGGTCTAGGTCATCGTACTGCCTCCACACTCCGCAGTGCTTGGAAATTGTAACCATGACCTCCTCGCCTCATTGCTTCCGTAGTAGCTGCGCAAGGAATTGACAAAATTACAGCACCTGGCCTTCTTTGCTTTCTTTCTCAAGCCAGGAGCCTAAATTAGTGCCTTTGCGTAGCACTCTTGAATCTTTGAGTAGACAAACAAGTTCAAAAGAACACCATCACCGGGGTGCTTTGCCTCTCTTCTAAATTACTCAAATGTAACAACAAACAAACATTCTCTGTTGCAGACAGACTGAATTGTGGAGAATTCATCATCAACGTAACCAAAATTACATCGGAGGCAATGGTGATCAACTCTTTTTTGTATGTTTTTTTGCATAAAGCCAGATTAACTACAATTGTAGTTTTTTGTAGAGCCTAGTTGGCGAGGGCTCCATGTATATCAATGAATCTAAGTGGCGACAATGAATTTTATAGAGGGTCAATCTGGCTCTATGTATTTGAAACTTGTGACAACTTCTAGTACTGAGGAAAAAAAAAATTTGTGCCAAAATGGTGAATTTGCAAAGAAGTGTAGACATTTTCTAGCACTAAGGCAATTGAATTAATGTAAATAAGGCAAAAGTGCTTAGATTATGTGATGCAATTTAGCAAATTGCAAATTTGTTACAAGGATATTGGCAATGTAAATCTATAATTAATTCATGGTAGACCATAAAATAAGAATATTAATAGTTCATCCATACATAGAATTTCTCTTGATGGACACAAGGACATGCAAAGGTCCATCTATTTAAGAGAAGGAGTCTATGAAGAAAAAGATATCTAGAACAAGCTTGAATCTAGAACCACTAACTTATAGACTAAGCTGCCAATCTATATCAAGAATCTGCTCCAGCCACCCATTGGTCGTATGTCTCACCATATAAAAAAGTCTCTAACGTGAAGATTTTTTGGGAATACATTCCCACCACACATTCTAAATGTGTGCCAAGAGAATTTTGTAACTTATTCTTCCAGAACGCCATAGAGCTAAAACATCTCTCATCCTCCGCAAATCTCAATGCTTGCACAATTGCAACTTTAGACACCTTATAGAATTCAGGAAATGCCTTCAATCTCAAAACATTATATGAGTTTAAATAACGTCAGAGGTAAGTAAGTGGGTTCAAGTCGAAGGGAGGTTCCATGTGTTTCTTAGCATTGTTTAACATGGCTAATTTAAACAAACCTTATTAGATCTCCAAGTTGTGTCGGTTTAAGATAGGTGGGATTAAATTCTTCACCTTGTCAATTTCTACTAATTTCGGCTTACAATAAAATGCCATAAAAATGTCCAAGTACTTGAGGAAGGTCTCCTCTACTTCAAAATGCAACCAGTACTGTGGGTACACTATACCAAGTGCATCTATAATATGGTGAGAAGGGAAGTGTGCTTCAAGCTCCCTTAACCCCCAAATGACCCTGAAAATTCCTGAGCTTCTAGGAATTTGTTCTAAATTGAATTAAAAGCCAACATTTTGATAAGCTGTATCAATTTTTTTTGAATTGTAACCGTATAAAATCAAACTAGACATGTTAGACATCACATTAAAAAAGAAAACACAACAATATCTCTTACGGATTGAAAGATTATAATGTTTGATCATGAGGGTGTTAAAACTGTGAAAGTGCTTTGAAGTCTTTCAATCCTCTTTTCACATGTCAAATCTAAAAAGTTGGTCACCAAAAAAATATGAGTTTGAAGGGCCTAACATGCATAACCCCAATCAATTTATGACTTCTCAAAATCTACTCTACAATTTTTTTGGATGAATTTCTAATGTGATTTTTTTTCAAAGATCTAGTGTATTTGAGGCTCATTCCCAAGAGCCCTCAACACTACAAAAGTCAAGATTGCAATGGACACCCGTGCATAAAATTTTGAATAGAAAAATCATAATCAATCATTTTCAAAATCAGATTTTTGAAGCTAAAATTAAACTTCAAAAATAATTTATCAAAAATATAAATTACAAAAAATAGTAGTTCGGTAAGGTTTTATTTAACTTCAAAAATTGGTCAAGGACACATTCTGTCCTCAGGGTCCTTTTGGGGTTAACAGTTGTCGGGCTGCCCCTGCCAAAATTCAAAACAACAACTGATCAATAGTCTGGTTACATGTACATCCACAATGAAGGAACTCACTAAGCTAGTGTTAAAAATTAAATACATAAATAAAAACGATGCTTGCCAAATGTGAAGTAGTCTTCAACTACACAATCAACATCGACACAACATGTAAATTGAGATGCTCAAACTCAATGCATCAGACTAGAGTCCTTATAACTCATAGTACATGAGCTTCAGAAATGTTGGCAAATGATTTCTGCAATTGTGGATATACTAGAGTAGGATGCCCTAACCCAAACTGAACTTCATTCAAAGGAAATAAATAAGTAACCTCATAATTCTAAAATAACCACATTGAACTCAAAGGCAATAAGTACCCAAATTGGAAACAGTTCAATTACTCACATTGAATTAGGATCTTCCCAAAACTTCATATGATCTTGAAACAATGACTACATCCTAAAGAATTGCTAAGCCCACAAACATGAAAAAGGGAAAATTGAGATACTTGTACACTCCGCCTCGACGGCAGTAACCAATGCTCCGAATACTTCTCTGTCCACATGCGATTCTTCATTCACTGTCCACATGTTCACTTCATTTGTCACAAAGACCAGCTGTGCTCCCTGTGCAGATTCATTGTTGAGATTTGACACCCACTTTGTGGGAATTTGATTGTGAGAGCAGTCAAGTCTGTTCTTGAATGCCCAAAACTCATCCCCACCATATGCACTGCTCTTGTCCACAAAACAAGGTGAATAGCTGCCCTTCCGTAATTTTAAGCGCTGCAACAAAATCACAAATGTAAACATCACGTTCTTGAGCGAAGGTTACTAGCATGTCAACCGTCTCTACGAGAGGCATGAGTGATGTCATGCCTAGAAGGATATACGGATCCAGGAGGAGGTTTAGACATTTTTGCACAAGTCAAGAGTGATGAATTTCAGCTTATGTGTTTGCCTAATGGAATGGTACATTCAAAGTGCAAGGTAATGAAAGCATTCTAGTCAATGTGCGCAAAGCTGCAAGCACTACATAAGCAAATAAATTACTGCCATAAGAGCCAGTGATAACCAAACAAGCAAAACAAGTCACCAAATCCGTTATGAGGCTGCACAGGAGTGAATCTTTGAAACCAAAAACAAAGCCGACAAGCTAGAAACATGAACACCTACAAGATAGTCGTGTCAATGCAGGGTATTTACCAAGGCTTGATGATGCACGCTTGTGAAACCAAAAATACCATCAATCTAGCTATCACGCCAACAAATACTTTCAACAAAAACCTAAACAACCCTAAACATTGGAAGTGCAAACAAAAAACATTAGCAAAGTCCCTTATCTTATCAAGACAAGAAGCAAACAATTGACAAAAATAGATTATACCTCAGCTGCGTCGTTCTTGGATGAATCAGCCTTCATTTTTGCACATGAAGGAATGAGAACAATGTGTGGAATGACAAAATAATAGTGGAATTCAAAGTGGCGACCTAGTGGAATGAAGTGTCTACAATTTGGTGATCTTCCTTTTCAATGCCTTGGTTAATGCCGGCAATGAATGGAGTTGTAGATAGAGCTCCACTGGTGATGAATGCAAAGGAAGTTGAAGCTTATCATTCTAACAACAATGGCAGTAGGTGCAAGAGCAATGAGGCAAAATCCTAAAAAACCTTGTAGCAATGGAGGCAAGGAAGTGGGTGACCACAACAATTAGGGTTGGGATTTTCTTTCTACGCCCCCTAAACCCCAGGTTACTTTTTAGCATCAGAATGCGGGTTTTAATTATATTTCTTAAAGCTTTTTTCGTCCCACCTTTGGCACTCGTGCTTTTTGGCTCTATTTTGTTAGAAAAAATAAGCGTTGGTGGTAATTTCACCAATATAGTATGCCCTGTGTTGTTGCCACAATCAAAATAGAAGTAAAGGTGATTTTCTAATTTTTTAACTCATAAAAACTTTAAAATTTCATAACTTTCACACTGTAGGTCTAAACGCCACAAAACAAAGCTTGTGCACCCTCCTTGTCGAGGACTTTTTTACAGTACCAAGAATGCAATTGGAGGACGTATAATTTGAGAGATCTCAACATAACAAGCATACAAACAAACAACCTAACTTATGAATGAATTGGGCTCATATTTTCCTAACTCTAATAATAGTTTATAACTAAAGTTGGTTATGATTTAATGTGTTATGATGGTTTATTATGGTTACTTCTACAGTAGTGATGACCTTTAGGTTGGACCTAGTTTAATTAGTCAATATATGGTCATATGTATTTCTATATTGAAAATATGGGGTGCATTCGGTGTGAAGATACAAAAAGACATGATTTAGCCATGGAATTTTGAGGCCACACAACTAAAGTGATGCAATGAAGCCACAAGGAATAAAACCATGAATTGAAGCCTTGACTAAAGTTATGAATTGAAGCCATGACATGGGCATGAAATCCATAATATAGACAATTTAGATTATTTATTGTAAATTTTCAAAAGCATTCTTACTATATATTTAAGTTGAGCATATAGGAATTAACCCTTTAAAGACAAAGAAGCTCATATTAAACCTCATGGTTTTCTTACTCGTTATAGAAACGGTCTTAAAGAGTTTGTATGGGGATTTTTATGTGTTTAGGATAATTATATTTTTGGAACCACTGCATGGTATGCTCTTTCCTCAATCTAAATATATATATTTAAAGATTTCCTCCATTTACTTAGGTTGTACTTACCACAATGTGGTCGATGAATTTCAAATTTCAAATTTCAAATCATGAATCCTTCGTCCTTCCAAAGGGTAATATAGATATATCTTCCATATTACAGATATAAGAAGAAAGTGGGATCTTTTTCTTTTATGGCAGGTATCAAATGTTCGTAATATCATCGTCGTCACAAGCAATCCTCCGCGCCTGACCACCCTCCTCGCGAGTTTTGGTCGCCATGGCCGCTGCGCCGTCGTCTGTTTCTTCTTCGTCCGTTTCTTCTTCCTTGATCATGTCGTCGCCGTCTTCGGGATTGAAAATGGCATGCCGTAGAAGCCTCAGCGGCGTTGCGTCCTTTCACTCGCACTCAGCAATCGACACATTCTGTCCTGCTCGATCGTTCTCCACGAAACGAGAGCTCTGGTGGAAACACGACTGGAGATTGGTCCACGTCTGCCGTGCTGGACCGCTTTTGAGAACCCGCGTTTGTGGAAATCATGATAATTTATTCTCAAGGGGAGAGTCCCGAACGCAATGGACGTCGAGACGTGAAAATTCGAGAGATTCAGGGGTTTGTGGTGCGACTACCAGCAGTCAGGACGTCTCGGCTAACAAGGTGTGCTGATTTTCTTGTTTCTGTGAGTGGAGACTGCTTAATTTGGAAAATTTGGTAGAATTTGGTAGAAATTTGGTAAACATCTAGACGATTATACGCTCGGGATGACGATCGTATTCAGAATTGCGGGAATGGGAATTATTTGGAAGGGAACGTGATGTTTTTAATGTTCAGTGAGTTTGCTTCGGAAGGGAATGTGGTTCTGGTCAATGAGAATTAGTTTCTGCACAAACCCTAGGATTTAACCCTGAAATTTAGGACGAAAATGACACGCGATTTGGTTTGTGCTGTCTCCAAACCCTAATTTCTAGGTTGTGGAAGTGCAAGGACGCCAAAAAAAATTATGAGATAAGGTAGAAGGCTCAGAAAGTGCTCATCTAAGGGAAAAAAGACCTCTGTACAGAAATGGGTGGATCCAAAGTTATTTTACATGTTTTTGGAAGAAAGAGAAATGAGAAATACAACACTGAAAATTTTAAGTTTAATTTTCTGACTTGAAATGAATAAGATATGATTTTTCAAAGTCGAAGGTACATAGGTCCCTATTAATGCTCATAGGTGCAACTGTAATCAATCAAAACATGCCATTGAATGGAGCCAGTGAGTTTAAGAATGATCCTAACCATGCCTTTAAATGGAAACAGTGATTCTAAAAATGATCCACTGTATGTTTCAATTCAATTCACTCCCGATTGTAAATCAAAATTTATTGTAATCGCTAAACACCCCAGGGTTTCTTCACATAGTTTCAAATCCAATTCAGAGTGCTGTAACTTTTGCATATGATGTCCAAATTCAATAAAAATTATTGGAAAATTTGCGTTCTCTCTTCTAGTTTGTGTGGTAAAATTTTCAGATCAATACAAGATATACTGATTTTTTGGAAGCCAATTGAAGCTCACAGGTTCAATTTGAGTCCACAAAACTGCATTTGATGGCTGAAACTTCAGGGGCTTGTATCTTCTTCATCCAATGTTATTTTTCAATAAAATTTGTTGGGTTATGTTTCCCTTGAAGTCTAGTTGCTGTAGTAAGATTTCCATCTCAATCCAAAATGTTTTGAATGATTGGGAGCAATTCAAAGTTTAAAATCCCGACATTTTTGGATTACAGTGAACTTCAGCAGCTTATTTCTTCTTCATACAATGTCCGTTTTTAATATTAAAATTTGGAAAAGTTGCACATACTAGTCTAGCTTGTGTGGTTAAGATTTTACATCAATCCAAGAAGTTATGAGTGACTGAGAAGCATTTTAGTAGAAGGAGGTTCAGCCTCAAATGTGTTTTTGCAATTTTTCTTGCAATTTTTTGACATTTCAAAGTCATTCTGCAGAACTCACCAAATTCAGGTCTTTATTATGAGTAAAATCACACATGATGATGAACCATATCACCTGTTCAATAGCCTAAAATCACACACATCTATTGGCAGTTTCTCACCACATGAAGTAATTTTCATTTCTACATCCCATGTGCACTGTTTTGGACACTTCTGTAGGGGCGGTTCTTAATGCCCGAACTGTTTTCGAGCCTCCTATAGGGGAGTTTCATGATGACGAAGCAGTTTTCATGAGATTCAAATTTTTCTTTTCAGTATAGAATTGATTTCTTTGAAAAGGATTGTACCTGTTGTCAGTTTGTCACGACATGTACATATTGTACGGATATGCGTTTCTAGGTCAAGTAATTTTTAGTTCAAAATGGTATAAAATAGACGATTCTATTCGCGTCACTTTATCCCTTTTAATCATACGTCGGAGTGTATTTGGGGGAGATCAGTATGCAATTTCGAAATGGGAGGTTGTAGACATTATAGTGTCAGTAGACAACCCCATTTCCATTCACAGATCAGTGCCCGTAGACATTTGCTTACACCATTAGTACAACCGGAGTGTATGAATAGACGAGTTTGCGGGACCAGGGGTCAATATAGGAGATGGGATCAGATGCTTTAAATCGTATGGAATTTGAGAGTTAAGGAGGTGTGTATGCCTTGTTTCAATTCTAAATGCACACATTCTTGTTTTCACTCTGCTTTCTCAAATTGGAAAGCTGGAGAGAAGTATGCAATTGGTCTTGCCAGGATATAACATCTGGGCCAGATTTGTCGACTGAAAGTGTGAATCTTGAGCAGGAAGTTGGTCGCGATGTCTCAATTGTCAATGACATGCTGAACTTTCTGAATGAATCGTGGACACCTTTTCACGCAACAGGTGAACCTCAATCACGTGGTGTTTGCTGCCTACATTGGAGTGTTTAGTGGTCCTTAAGTTGCTAAGGTCATCTGAGTGATGTGAAAATGAGCGTGATTGATTAAGTGAGGAATGTGACCAACGTGGTTTTCATACGACCAGGATTAAATGGTTGTTGCTTTGTATCGGTTTCCTAGGTTGTTGACGGCAATTTGTTTTTATTTTCAGCGGAAGCCAAGCGGCAACTACTGAAAGCAGGATTTCTGCAACTGAAAGAGGAGCAAGAGTGGGCGGTACAACCCGGCGGTCGCTACTTCTTCACTAGAAATATGTCCTCCATCTTTGCGTTTGCCATCGGACAAAAGTAAATTTTTCGCAACTTTTTGTGCATCACGGTTTGCGGTTTCCACGTATTCAGAAGCAATTTTCCCCGCCAGCTCAGTAGCATGGTTGTGGTAAACTCTCATTTGTTTCTGAGCTTTCAGTATCCATTGTCACTTATGGTATGCCCTTTACAGATACGAAGTTGGTAATGGCTTTCACGTAGTGGCAGCACACACGGACAGCCCATGTCCTAAACTCAAGCCTGTATCAGCGGCCGTTAAAGCGGGTTTTTTGAACGTGGGGGTGCAAACTTACGGGAGCGGACTGTGGCATACTTGGTTTGATCGAGATCTGAGCGTCGCTGGTCGTGTACTTTTGAGAAGGGAAAATGGGACTGTTGTGCAAGAGTTATTGAAGGTTGAGCGTCCAATCATGCGCATACCTACTTTGGCTATTCACCTGGACAGGTATGTATCAAATCACCATAACCTTTCTGCAAGCAGGTGGTAATTGGATATGTGTCGATGTGAAGTACAATACAATCCCACCAAGTTTAACACAATCTCTTTGAGACTGCACTTCTAATGGAAGTGAAGAGCTCCATGAACTCAGGTGTCCTGAAAATCAGATCCTGAAAGTTTAGGCTTTTCATCTGACATTGATAATACTCTCTTCTTAGGACCGTGAACACTGACGGCTTCAAACCAAACCTGGAGACTCATTTAGCTCCAGTACTGGCTACTCAGATTAAGGCAGAGCTTCTTGGCAAGTCTGAGTTGGGAAGCCAGATTGAAGGTGGCAATGGAGCATTAAACTCCTCAAAAAAACCTCATCATCCATTGCTTTTGGAGGTCACTTACATTACCATCTTCGTCTATTGTGATTTCGAGTCATCATTGAGCTATTAAGTGCTAAATGCTCTTGAGCCAAATGTTCTACTGTGGGTGCAACTGATTGTTTCTTGAGGTAATGTGTTTATTACTAGCCTATTCTATTGGAAATCAAGGACCAGGATTTGTAACCTTGCAGGTCCTTGCAGAGCAATTGAACTGCTCGGTGGAGGAGATAGTGGACTTCGAGTTGAATGTCTGCGACACCCAACCCAGTTGTCTCGGTGGAGCTCGTAAAGAGTTCATCTTCTCAGGCAGACTTGACAATCTGGCATCGTCATACTGCGCACTGCGAGCCCTACTGGATACGTGCTCTGATTCAGCTTCCTTGGCTGACGAGAGCTGCATTCGAGCAATTGCCTTGTTCGACAATGAGGAGGTAACCTTCACTTCTGTAATTGTTTTTATTGATTCCATTGGGTTTTCTGGTTTCTCATTCTGCCAAGGAACACAAATGTTCTCATTAGTCAGTCACTTTCTTCAAGTTTTTTGGCAAGCATTGTAAAGGGTCCGCTTTACTTGTGAACTTGGCACAGGTTGGGTCAGATTCAGCTCAAGGGGCGGGATCACCTGTGATGTTTCAAGCTATGGGTCGCATCACAAGGTGGCTCACAAGACACACTCCCACTGAGGGTATTGAAGAGCGCACCATTCGGAAGTCGTTTCTGGGTAAGTTTTTGCCGGAAAGGCTCCGTAATTTCATCTCCTGTTGTAGATCAAAAATTTATATTCGCTTGTATTGAGAGTCTTAAGTACAGAAATTGCATTTGAGCCTGGAATTTTTCTTTCACATGGATTACTTGTGAAAATTTGTAGGTGATCAAGTTCGTTATATCCTCTTACGGTTCAAGTCTCTCCTATCTATTGCTGAGTAGTAGATTTGCAAACTCCTCATTGACGTGGTGTGAGTTAGAGCTATCCAATTTGATTTATCCTTGTTTGTCATCTGAGTTAGAGTTTTCCTATTAGAAATGTTGAAGATAATGTCTTCTGAAGATGTGGTGTGTACCTCCATATGGACAGTGTCAGCTGACATGGCGCATGCCCTGCATCCGAATTATGCTGATCGGCATGAAGAAAACCATCAACCCAAGTTGCATGAGGGTTTAGTAATTAAATTTAATGCCAACCAGCGCTATGCTACTAATACTGTAACCGGTTTCCTCTTCAAAGAAGTGGCAAAAGTTGCTGGTGTGCCAACTCAGGTACAACAATACTGCTCTACTGCTCTTTTGTACTCCGTATTGTTTATGCACCGAGCATGTAGTTACAGTTCAGGAGCGTCCTCTAATCGTTGATTCTTATTTCGTCGTTTCGGTAATATTGATGTTGATTCCTATAATATAGCTTAATAATATTATTATAATATTGTACTCCTATTTCAATATTTAGTAATATTGGGCTTGGATGGGAATTAAATTGACGTTTATTTTCTTCGCTATTTGATGCAGAATTTTGTAGTCCGAAATGACATGGGTTGTGGGTCTACAATTGGCCCAATTCTTGCATCTGGCATTGGTATCCGGACTGTGGACTGTGGCATGCCTCAATTATCCATGCACAGGTAGGCTCTTGACCAGTTCATGGAGCTTTCTCTGCGACTCTTCGTATTTTAATAGTATTATTGCCTATTTTTATAATGGATTTCATGTTATGTGAGACTGTTCGAATGAAATTTACGGAAGAGTTTGGCTAAAATTCTTGAGATGGGATATCTGGAAAGAGTGGCTTGTGTCCTCAACAATGCTGATGAAAATGTTCTGAGACTCATGAAATCTGACTTGGGCAGAGTTGTATTGAGGTCTTTGTTTCTGTACTTGCAGTATACGGGAAATGTGCGGAGCTGAGGATGTAGACATTTCATATCGGCATTTCAAGGCCTTTTTCGAGCTCTTCACTGCTATCGACAAGCTAAATGTAGATACTTAATTGCAGGAGTCTGAACCCGACTTGGAATTATTTTGATTATTTACCTAGAAAGCAATAATTTTTGTATATTGATCTACTACAATTCATACAACCAGCAATAATCGTTTTCTCTACGCATGTCCATGCAGCTAAATTTGAAGTATAATTCATGTTTGAATTTTGCCTCGTCAGTTTTTCTTCGGCTTTGGTTTTGCTTTCAGGCTTTAAATGCAGGGATTCTCATCTGAAGGTTCAGAAGTTTATCAGCCCACTCAATTGAAATGCACTTCAAACGGTTTTGTAAATTTTCCAACACTCTAGTAATATTTAACAAATTTTCAAAGCTGGAAATATAGGGGAGCCTATACTTAACACTAAACTCATCTTGGACACCCTTGAAGCACAAAATGTCTCAAATTTCATTGGTTGCTTCAAAAAACTCCTCACCTCTCATTGATTGCTTTTGAAAAGTTGTGGTGTTTTTTAGTCTTGGAAGTGTTCATTCAAGGTCATTTTTTAGGTGTCAAAGAATGAAAAGTGTCTCTCATAGATGTTGCTACCTTATTGCACTTTCTCTAATGGATTGAATTGCTCTTGATCCTTCAACCTTCAAACCAATTCCCCATTCACCGCAAGCAACTTCTTTTTCAACATTTAACACATTGCATTGTCGTGGCACTCTAAATACATGCAAAAGATACTTCCAACTAAGGCTAAAGTTTGATGATAATAGAGCTATTGTAAAAATCATGAAATTCATCCTCTCTTTCATCCTTATTTTGCTTCTAATCCAAAATTGCAATTGCATTTTATTCAATTTGTATTTTAATTTCTTGAAATGACAACAAGGCATGCTTGCATGGAATTTAATCACATTAGGTTGTGTTCTTCCCAAGCTGAGACTTAGATCACATCCTTGCAAAAAGAAAATCGAATTTTGTATTTGATCACATCTAACTAATTGAAATTGATAATTCTCATGTTTCAATGGTAATTGCTATTTGAAATTTGAATTGGCTCCCTTGAAAAAAGAATGGAGGGTTGCACCAGCCAAGGAAGTAGTCCAAGACCATGGCGACACGTGGCTTTTATGTTTTCTTTCACACTTTGTCCCCTTACATATTTTTTCACACACTATCTATGCACTATTTCTTAAACTCCTCGTGTACTCTTTTACATACTTAGTCAACACACTTCTAATATTGTATAGTGGAGTAGATTTAGTGGAAAACATTTATTTATTTTTAATTGTATGGAAAAAATTACTTGCAGAATAATTATTTTTTAGCATTTTTTGTACCTTATCTTCCAAAATATATTTGGCAAAGGAGTGTCAACCTTGCCCTACACTTGCAGTAGTTGACCTCTATTGGTATGAATGTATTCAAGGGATAATAAAATAGAGACCACTAATACTAGTATTGAGCTAGATTAGTTGTTTCTAAGAGTAAGAAAGAATCATTGTATTATATTTGTTATCTTTACAAATTCATGCCTAGATTGAAAAAACTATAGGATCAATATTGAATACACTTATTTTGAGCACTTTGTGAAAATTTATAGTTTATTTGTATAATGATCCAAAAATGTATGCTATATTTGGTCAATTTTAAGTTCTATTACTTTAGGCAAGTACATTTTGTTCTTAATACAAATCTTCATTAACCCCTAAAGTCTCATTGTCCCACTAGAGGACAAAATGGATTTTGGGTAGGCTTTTGTAGTCTTGAATTTCATTGCGATTTTTTGAATTTTTTTCTAAAGATAGATCAACTTTTTGAAAACATTGTTTTTATTTCAATCAATGCCTGAAAGCAAAAATTTTGCCACTCTCAGCCCAAAACAAGAGTTGTTAGGTAGCACCAAAAACATTACAAAAACTCAAAATAAAATTTCCAAAATTTTGTTTCTTATAGAAAAGACTTAACATGGTCCTAATGTAGGAGACTCCATATTGGACCCCTTTAGTAAAAGTGGAAAGTAACTAAAACAAATTAGTGAGACTCCAAATAGGAAGAGACTTTGAACAAGGGGAGAATTGGCTCCATTTTGCAAGTGGCTGACAAACTTCAAAGAAAATCTCCAAAGTCTGTCGGAAGTCCCTTAATCACAAGAGAGATCCCTCATTGTGGGTCCAAATATTCTTATCTACATGAAAAAGATTTGATTCATTCTATTTGGTCTAGTTATGAGAAAGTTATAGACAATCTTGTTTTGGGGGCAATATAAGTAATTTCTTGAAAAATTATTGGATTCATTTTTTAATGCAAAATTCACAACTTTTCAAATAAAATTGTTTGGCAAGGTTAAATGTGCTTGCTAGAAAAATCTCAATATTGGGATTATTGTGCTTCAATTCCATCTTAGAGCTATTAATGATTTAGTTTTCATTCAATCTTTAATTTACTTCTATTGAACAATTTTTTAAGAATGAAAATCCAATTTGTTTGTATTTATTAAAATTTCCTAGATTTCCAATTCAATTCTTCAACGTAAATTTTTTTAATCCAACATGTGTAATGCAAAAATTATAAGCTAAGAAAATTTTGAAGCCTTAAAATCTTAGGCACGCAAGGTAAAAAAAAAAATTCTTCACTTCAAATGCAAATATCTTGCAATTCGAATAGTCAAAGTTTATGAGATTTCTTCCTGACATTTAAAAACTAGTCTAATGCAAGATCCTATGGTTAGATATGCAAAATAAACGAATTTCAAATTTTTGGGCACTTTGCAACAAAAATGATAGTTTTGAGTGGAATTTGATGAAAAAAAGGTTTTAGTACTTTAGAGGTTAAATTATTCAATAATTCAAAGTCCCTCTCCTAACAAAAGCATGAATAGTTCTATTATCACTTTTATTAATTTTTTGAAATTTCCTATATAATTTAGGATGAATATACTCCTAAAGTATAGCAACCACAAGGTATATACATTTGAAATTGCCACCTAAAATGTATAGATGGCATTGGCATTTCTAGTGACAAATTTGGACATACCATCACATATTCACATTCTATCAAAATGTAGATGGCTCCCCCAACCCCCGCCATGCAAGATCCAAACATATAGACTCTAAATAAGGAATCATCATCTGCTTTATAAATAATCAAGACATTAAATATAGCCCTCAAAACATTGCCTTTAAGTATCCTAATCATCATTCACCCAAAATATGAACCTCCAAGGACTTAAGGATTAAATGAAACCCCTCTATTGTGACAAATCTTAATAAAAAACAAATAATTGGCATTTACGTTATTCTCTCTCCACTTGACACAAACAAACAATAAAGCGATAAGCATCCACCAAAAAAATATGGTGGTAAAAGAAAACCTCATGATGACCAAAGAAATTTCATAAGGAATATTTCTAGAACAACAAGGACCATGAAGCCCATAATCCAAGACGGGGAGGTAAAGCTTAAGCTAATCTGGGCTATGGCAAAGTGAAAGAGGAAAAAGGAAATTGGACAATCCCTAGGACAACCAAAACAAAGCCAAAGCTAAAGCCAAAGCCAAAGCCAATAGACCTGCGCACATGAAGCAAATAGATGTCGTGTGACGACACAAGTGAGGGTGCAAAAAGGTAGGTTTGTCCTCACCAAGCCCTCACCGGCAAAGCCAACGAAATCTGTGACCTGCACCTTTATGGTGGGTTTACTGTGCTGGCTCTTATCCAAGCGGCGAAAAAGAGGTAATATTGTAGCCTATGTCAGAACCTACGGCGCCTCTTCACAACTTTGGGGCTTCTCCTTCTTCCCCACAGACTTTGCCATTCTTCACAACTACTCCAAGAAGTGAACTATGAGTTTGAGGGTTTGTGAGGGTGAGTTAGGATTTTAATTTTTGGATCATTATGGAGGTTCCAAGGAGGGGGCTTTTAACACTTATGCTTGGTGACAAGGAAAGAGTCGATTTCCAAGGGACTCAAGAGAGAGGGAAGAGCAATTCTTCAAATTTGAAGAGGGAATGGACGGAGGGAGCTTTGAAGTTTTTGTTGACATGTGCGAGGGGAAGTATTGGGAATACAACTAGAAGCTGTTCAAGAAAGCGAATTGGGAGGCCTTTGCGAGGAAGTTGAATGCACAATTTTCTAACAACCCTCAGAGAATGTGGACCCAAACTCGTAACAAGTGAAATAAGATGAAAAGTACTTACTAAGAGGAGAAGGCAAAGCAATAAGAAACGGGAGCTCCATTGTCTTCTTGAACTCCATAGTATGAAATCTTTGACAATATTTTTGGTGGTACGGCTAAAATCAATGGAGTCCCTCATAATATTGATTAGGGCGTCCGTTTACAATATTTTGAGGTTCATGTTATGAGTGATGATGAAGACAATACTTGCCTACCACACCTCCTATTCTTGCCCTTATAGGTGCTACTTCTACACAATCCTCATGTACACAAGCGATTGATCAATGGGGATGTGAGGGACAAGTCAATAGAAGTACATGGAAGAGAAAGAGAAAGCTAACTACTGAAGAGGAGTCTATTGCTTCCGCCATTAGCAACTTATCTAAAGGGATTTTAGAAGTGAAGAAAATGAAGATGTCGATTGCAGAGAAGATGATAGAGAGTGAGAAAGAGAGTAGAGAATTGGCAATAAAGGGCCAATTGCAAATGGCCGCTTTGTTTGTTGAAGTGTTCAAGAGCAAAGAGCCTTCTACTTCTACTAAGTAGAAGTACCTTTGATGTCTTATGTTCTTGCAAGGCATTAGACCATTGGCATATTATACCAATTTTAGATGGAATTTGTTTGGATTTGTTTAGATTTGTTCCAAATTTCACTACATTCAATAAAAACTTCTTTTGAATATGATTCTATGTATATATATACAAGCATTTGCATTGAAAAATTTGAGAAGTTACATGTGCAATGTATTAACATTCATTTATCATTAGGGTTTTTCAAAATCCATCATGCATACAATTTTTCCTCAATCTTTCTACCTCACGTTTCAATGCTTCTCCATCTCTAGCCACGGGTAACCAAACGTTGCCAAATCCAACTAGTGGATCTCCTCTTAACCCCTAAAACCCCGCTTGTCCCCTTGGGGGACAATTTGGGTCCGGATAGGTTCCTATTGTCTCAATTTGAAGTGAGTTTTTTTGAGATTTTTTGAGGTTGTGTAGCTTCAGAAGAGCTTTGTGGATATATAATTTTTGTTTCAATCGGATGCCGGATGAAAAAGTTATGGTACAATGAACAAGAGATGGAGATTGGCGGGCAGCCCAAAAAAAATTACAAAAAGTCAAAATTATTTTTTTTGAATTTTTTTCCTAAAAGATTATGTTTTTATCTATACGTGGAGATTTTATTTATTCTATTTGGACTAGGGATGAGAAAGTTATGGACAATCTTAGTTTTGGGGCAATTTAAGCATCTTCTTGAAAAAAAACTTTTTGTTCAACTTTGAATGCTAATATCTTCCAATCCGTATGGTCAAATTGATGAAATTTTTACTACATGATCTCAGACAAGTTAAGTACAAGATCCTACGGTTAAATTACAAAAAAAAAATATATTGGTTTCCTTAAGTGAATACAACAGAAGTGGTAGTTTTGAGTGGTTTTTGGCAGAAAACACCCTCGGGGTTTTAGGGGTTAAACGAGCATTATCCACATGAGGCTCTAGTTTGTTTAAGAACTTACAATAGTTGTGAAGCCAACAACATGCCACAGTCATCCTAGCGGCCCTATTCACTCTTGAGTTGAAATGCTTCAAGATCCTCCATCTATTCTTCAAACTCCCAAACACTTGTTCAGTGACTTACTCTATTAGAGTTCATTGAATTTTTGAATCGCTTCTTCTCCAAATCATTTGGAGCCTTCCAATTCTTCATCAAGTACGTGCGGATGGGATATGCAGCATCTCCAATCAAATAAGGAGAGCAACAGACATCGTCCACCAAAACAACCAATTCTTGAAGAATTTCCCGCCTCCTCAAACTCTTGTACAAACTTGAGAGTTTGAATTGACCATCATCATGCACTCCTCTAGGTTGACCGGTGCAAAAATTCTAGAATTTTTTTGTGAATCACATATTGCTTATAAAGCAATAGAATGAAATTTTTTCTATTAAAAAAATCACTAGCAGCTAATGTCACTTGTCTACTAGGAATCTTTGCTAATGATATATAAATGCCATCAATAGCTCCACAAATGTTTGGCAATCCCGTTATTTCTTCAAAGTCAAATATAATGGCTTGAAGGTAGTCTCCATTAGGAATACTAATGTAATGACCAGACAATTTGTCTTTGTCCATAAGTATGTCACAAACTATGTCCACATACTTCTTAATTGTTGAAGCCCCAATCTTAAATGATCCGCCACATGCTCTAGACTATGGCCATGTGCAAATCTATAAATCACATATGCCACAATTTTTTTATTTTCATTTGTGGCCTCACTTGATTGACACACCTACTTTTCAAGAATGGTATCAACATGTTCAATAAGTTTTCAAATGCACCAAAACTCATTCTATAAAAAAAATTGAATTTGTTGTAGTACATTTCATTGCTTGATCTCCAAACTACCCTTTCAATATAATTCCAATGTGTCACTTGCCAAGGCTCTACCCAAAAGACGCATAGCTCATTTGATTTCTTCTTCTTGATAAGCAACAACAATAACCAAAAAAAATGAAACCCCATAGAAGTCCCACCACTAGAATTCAAAACCTCCCAAGCCCGGCTTTTGTAACTTAAAGAATTGCTCATTGTCATAGAGAGCATGAGCCACATGATCACCACTTTAGCACAAAAAGAGGGCTCCATAATCATTTAGAAAACTCCTCCAAATCATTTGCATACAAGAAATTAGCACTTAAATCCTAAAATGGAAAGGACCTTCAAAAGCTTATACTAAACAAAAAATGTAAGTAAAAAACAACCACCTAAACATTTCCCACAATACATACTACCATTTGCAAAAAAAAAATGAAAAAAAAAAATAAACATACGAAGATACTTAAACATGAAGTTGAAGGTCTCCCAAGCTTTCCAAACCTCTCCTAAGCTCCAACACCCAAAATGTCCCAGTGATTGAAACTCCAAAATCTTGCTCAATAGAGAGAGAAAAAAATTGTCTTTTTGCGCCACTAAAACCATTGAGGCGTTGACATGTGGGGAATTGAATTTACTTGCGGCACTTCAATAGGAACCTCTCAAGAACCTACCACAGCAGTAAAGCTTGGAGCAATCCAAAGCTGGCGTAGGGAGGGTAAGGGGGTTAGGGGCCCGCCCAAGCTTCTGCAACATTGCACAAGGGGCTTATGACCCCCCCATGTGCATAGTCCTAATGGTAATGCTCATCAGAAGCCCACTTGGGGTCGGTCCTTTCTTTTCTTCTTGGCACTGGTAGAGTTTTGAGAGCTTTTTGGCGTCCCTTTGAAACTCCTGCGTCCCTTTGAAACTCCTTGTGATGACTCCCCCACTCCTTTGTCATTTTTCCTTCCCGTAACCCTAGCTATGGCAGAAGGTTCCATTCTGTTCCCGTAGCGTAGCTTCCCTTTTCTCCTTCTTTCCCTTTCACTCATCACACTCTTAACTTAGTATTGTTTCTCTCTCCCTTGCACTTGCTTTCATTTCACTTGGATTGATTTGTTGTTTTTCCATTCCATTTCATTCCACTACAGTTGGACATTGGTTGGAGTAACGATTTTCGTGAACTACATTTATGTGGCGCGGGATTGTTTTTTATTGAGGAAATTTTGTTGTTGTTGGGATTGTGTGCTATATATATTTATTTGACGTGTACAATTGAAATTCGTCTCTTTAGGGACTGGACAAGGCTTGTATCATGGCGGTGACGTTAAGTGTTGTATGATCAATTGGTCAATTAGGCTCAGATGGAGAGACTAGTTTTCAAGTGTGGACAACAGTTGAATGCACTATTTATTGAAAAAGATTCATTGTTTGTACCTTCTTGTCCATTCATCTCTCTTCCTTCTTGGCTTAGGAAAAAGTATCAAAGGTAACTAGAATAGGTGAGTTTATGAGACCAGAATGAGTCTAAATGAAAATTCCATATTTATATTGAAAATAATATTCATTTTAGGGAAAATAATTTTTTTTTGGCATTCTTCCTTAATTTTGCACACATTGAACTCACTTTCTCCATGACTTTCCCACATCATATAGGCTAAAGTGCTTTAACTATCCAATATAGGTATTTTTACCTTAAAAAAGATGTCACTGGAAGAGGTCAAAATGGATTTGGAAGCCAAGCAGCTGGAGTATTTCACCACATTGTAGACATGGACATGGACTAACTGAGAGACTTGGCCAGAGAATTGGAATTATTTCGTGATCCCTTCCATGTTTGCGATCACATAATAAGTAAGAAGAGACGTTTGATGATCACGATCCTTAAATGACATGGCTCTCCATGACCAAGGTAGTCACCAAAACTGCTCCAATATTTGAGGCAATAGGTTTCTACAATGAAGAATGAAGTCATTCATTAATCACTTATTGGCCTCCACATTCTTCAAGGGTTAAAACACTCACTTTAATAATGAAAGGATGAGACCTATGACCATTTGAAATTACTTTGTCAAAAATCATCTGGTTTTTGAATTGATTGGTCTATTCTTCATTTCTATAGTTTTCTAGAAAGTCATCTATCCCAACCTTGAGTTTAAGACACATGTGTCTTAAGCCACAATAATTAATGAAGTTAGCCAAAATTATCAAATTCTTGGATGAGTAGGTTCATTTCTTGTTTCCATAGTTTCTCTAGTAGTCATTCATCAATCACTTTTTGGTTGCACATGCATTGAGGTTAACCATATGAGATAATATCACCTATATTTGTCCAAATATGCATTTGATTATGCTTATTATTATTAAAGTGTCTTATTTTTTGTTGGTTCTTGTTGGTTAGCAATTGAAAGGACATACTAGATTCTTTAAGCATATTTTTTGGATGTTGTATGGATTATGTCAAAAGCTTCAAAGTAATGATTATAGGTGTATTCAAAATTGATCATCATCTCTCAAATGTAGAAGTTCTACATTTTAGACAAGAATTTGGGGGGCGGGG
Organism: Antitrichia curtipendula; assembly: GCA_951230915.1. Taxonomy (NCBI): domain Eukaryota; kingdom Viridiplantae; phylum Streptophyta; class Bryopsida; order Hypnales; family Leucodontaceae; genus Antitrichia; species Antitrichia curtipendula. The sequence continues at coordinate 14,128,290 of OX579635.1, forward strand.
GGTATTTTTTACAATAGATACCTTAAAGGTTTAGTTACATCTATGCATTTAAAGTAGTTAGCAAGGTATCTTGTAATACACTTGGAGGTTATGTTATGACAGTTGTTGGCTTTTCTATGTGTTGGTTGTACATTTTCTTTGAGAACAATATTGATTTTAAGAAACTTAGATGAAATTGTATAATATAAAATATAGTGGAATTCTTCATTGTCATTATGCCTCTACTCCAATATACACCATTTTTTGTGCAATTTAACTTTATTATAGAAGACATGTCAAAGTTGAAATTAACTCTATAATGGTCTTTTGACTCAGACTATTTATAGGGTATTTAACATTTACATAGATGAAAATAACTAAATTTTTTTCTTCTTCTTCAAACCGGATTTAAATTATTTATAAGTGATATTTTTTAATTTTTTACAAGTATGACAATTTTGAAACAATTTGCTTTGATGAGAGAGAGTTTTTCAATTTTATTGATGGATTGTATTTATTCATTTTTCAATGTGTATAGACTTGAGGTGACATGATATGAAATTGAAAAGTAAGCAAAACAACATTGGTCCATCTCAAATTTGTCACATTTTATTTTCACTTATATATTATAAGTACCATGTGTCAAACTGAATCCGTAATATTTTTTTCATCCATTCTTTACTTGTATAGAATTTAAAAAAAATTTAAATTCAAATTGCAAAGAGACCTATCTAAACTTGCATTTTAATACAATCCGAGTTATTGTACAATCAATAACGTTAGAGGAATGCAATTTTGATATCGAAAAAAATTCAAAGTTGTTGTACTTTAAACTTGTATAATTGAAATATACATGCAGTTATTCTCAAAAAAATTCTTACAATTCTCGAATGACCATAACTTGGAGATCGCGGTTGCTGCAAAACCCCCCCGATGCAAAGTCGGTTGGATGCCACATTTAACTACTTTTTGACTATCCAATGAATTCTAAACTAAACAGTCAAAGATCACGGGATAATAACATTGTGAGATCTCCCAATGTTTGTATAGGTCTCTTGATGTTTTTAGTGATCTCTCGATGTCTTAGATTATTTCTTGAGGACCATCATGAGATCTCCCAGTGACCATTATTAATTCTGGACTTTCAAAAGTCCCAAAGTAGTTAAATATAGCATTTGGTGTGTTTGTGGATGAGAGTGCAATGGAGACGAGAGTCTGTAGTGATGCCAATCTCGCCATCGCCAAGGTTGGCTCCTGAATTTCACAGAAAAATTCATTGGAATCACAAGAGTGGGAGAATCATAATGCATTGAGTCTTATTGATGAATGGGCAAATTGAGTGATCTCTCGATGTTTTAGATTATCTTTTGACCTTAGGAAGTATGCAAGGCCTTAGGATTTATAGTTTCTGAATTCGCAATGTTGGAATAAGCAAGTTTAAATTAGGGGAGCCTGTCATGATTGAATTTTTGAGAATAATCCTGGTAATCACAAGTTTGTGAGAATCATTTTGCTTCTAGTCTTACTGAGAAAATTTTCTCTTTTTATTTAGTTGTGTAGGGGTTTAGGGTTTCTGAACCAATCTTTCTTAAATGAGAAAGTTTAACTTAGGGGATTGTTTTGCAATTGAATTTTAGAAAAATAATCCTGGCAATCATGAAGGTGGGAGAATAATAGTTCAATTTTTTACTCAATGAATCATTCTTCTAATTTTCAAATTGAAAGAAACTTTCTCCTCCATTTGAATTGTGTAAAATTTAGGGATTAACCCCTAAATAATTTTGACTATGTTTTCACCAAAACCATTTCCAAACTACCATTTCTAGTTCAAGTACCAAATTTTAGAAAAAAACAACACATTTATGGACACAAGTAACTATAGAATCTTGTAGTACGTTGGTTTGAAAACATGTAGAAAACATTTCATAAATTTCCATTGTGTAGATTACAAGATATTAGCATTTGAAGTGACAAATTAATATCCTTTGGGAGACCTACAAAAAAACGGGCAGTTGCACTTATAAGGTTACAATTGTATGAAAAAATGTCCAAAATGTTGGTTACTCTTTTAATTCATTTTTCAAGTCAAGTTAGCTAGATGCTTGAAAATTTTCAGATAATTTGGAATTATAGAACATATAAGAAAAAGCTAGTAAATAGAAAGAAGTAGAGAATGATTCAAAATATTAAATTGTTAACAATTTATTTATAGAACTGAAAAATGCCAATTCCAATGATTTTAATGTTGTAATAGAAAATCTACACCTAATGTTTTTATTTCTTTCCAAAAATATTGAAAATTGAGTTAAATAAAGGACTTCGAAGTTTGTCTTAGAATAGAGATTCAATAATGACCAACAAACTCCCGCAACCTAAAACTCCTCATAACTTTTAACTCATTGATCAAAATGGAATGATTTAAAGCTTTCCATGTATGTATAAATCTAAAGAACCAATTTAAAATTTTAATTTCTTAAGAAAGTGATTTTTTAAAGAATTTTTTTATTCTACCTGAGCTGCTTGTCAAGCAATGAACAGTACATATCATACAATAACTTTTTAACCATGTAGTCAAAAGTTATGAAAATTTGTCAGGCATTAGAGCTACTCCTTAGGCACATGCTGTGTTAAAATTTCAAAAAATAAATAAAAACTCCACTCATAGTGAGCTACCTAAAATTGCTATGTTGCCAAAAAATGCAGTTTAAGCATTTAGGGGTTAAAGTTTTCCGATCTTTAATCGAAGTTGGACTTGGGGTCTCAGAATGTAAACAGAAGAGGTGGTTCTCACATAACATTTAGTAGAAGTGAGTAGTACTATCCTCACCTGAACAAAATGATGTGGAATAATTCACACCCAATAAAAGAACTAAAGAGAGTACTAATCAATTATACTACCCTAATTGGAAGTCTCGATTGGAATGATATCGAATAGTCTACAACTAATTAGCACCTAAAGAGACATGTGTTGAAAATTGTCTAAAAAATGAACTACAATCATTTGGGTTGCACAAAAGTTTCAATATATACATTAAAATTTTAAAGAATCCTTTGTTCTATTAATTGAAAACAAAGAACTATGCTTGTACCTTATATTCATACAAAAGTCAATTATACTTTATAGGATATATTTTATTATATACATATGGATGGTAAGAGGTAAAACAACTCATGTGGGATATGTAAATTAGAATGAGTAGGACCTCAACCACTGATAATTAGTCAAAAGCAAAAATTATGTTTGAAGAATAATTTTAGACCTCATCTAGGCATAGTTGAACCATCAAAATTGGTCAATTTCATCTCCAAAAATCTATTTGACATTTTGAGCCTCCAATAAAAAGTTATGAACAAATTTCAAAGAAGGTTTGGAAGGGACATAGTTTCTTTGACATTTTCAAACATCCCTCTTTGAATTTTGTTCATAACGTTTGTTTGGAGGGTGATTGCAAAAAACACTTGCATTATTTGTTGCATATTTTATTTTCCTTCAACTAGTATTATAAATGCTACTAGTACTATGAATACTACTAGGGGCATGTCAAAACATGAAATGTAGATTGTTGATGTGATTGTAGATCTATAGACCCAACAAGATGTGTACATTTATAGCATTTGGTGACAGAGATGGATGATAAAGTCTATGCATTCTATTCTCATAGACAAATGTCATTTATTTTTGTATTATGTCTCCCATTAATACTATTTAATTAGTGCTATATACTCCCTGTGTCTTGAAATAATTGTTTGATGGAAAACTTTTCTAAAGATTAACCCATGAACGACCCTGGCACATTTTAGATACAAATAGTAAAAAATTGTCACTTTGTAGGGCAGTGAGAAAAAAATGAATTTCTTTTTTCAAAATTCAGTGTACAAATTTGTACTAAACAACTGTAGGAATGTGTAAAAAAAATTCATAAACTTTGACTATAAAGATTGAAAGATTATAATATTTGAAGGTAGAAGAAGAAGTTTTTTTTATCTTGCCTAATAGGACCAAGAAACTTTAATTCCTAAAAGACCAAGTGTTCATTCAACATACGCAAGAAATTTAGGGTAGGTTTCTATAAATAAATCATTTTTGGTTGAATGTTCATGAAATTTAGACACAATGTGTAAATATGTACTTCCTTCATAAAAAACTAATATATTTTTTAAATCAAGTGTTTGGATCAATAGCTATGTTGCCCTAAACTTTTGGGGCAGCTCATGCAATTTGGGAATCTATTGGAAATCTTTTGCAGAAAAGCTCATCAATTTCTAAAATTTGGCATGTATGTAACTAATAAAATATAGTATACAATTGTCCCCCAAAAAATTAGTCCTCAAATCACATCATAAGAGTCAAACTTTCTTAGCTATGTTGAGGTGGTTTCAAGAAAAAACATTTTCTTCTAACTTCAAGTCCTATTATCTTGCATTGGCTATGAATTCAATATTTTAGAAAAAATTTCCACATATTCCAAATGTTTGTCTCTAATTTTTTCACTATTTAACTTCAAAAAAAAAAATTCTTCATTGCAAAAGAAATCATCAAAAAATGACTAGTGTATCACTAATTTACTCAACCTCTTTGCATTGCAGGGTGATTTAGTGTAACTAAGCTAGACATCTCAGTTGCTTCTAAAAAATTTCATAAGTGAGCTTAATGGTCAAAATCCTCATTTTTGTGTAGAGTAAAATATTTACTCCAAGAGGGCCCGACCCTTCTGCTGACCCTAGTGTGCAGCAATGAAAAAAAGTTACAATCTTTCAATTCACATGGGCAAATGGACTAAAAAATTTTCCACACTTTGGCAAAATAATTTACTTTAGTATTGTATGGTTGAATTTTCAATAAAAAGTTTCAATTTTCATTTTTGAATAACATACCAAAACTTGTAGTTTTTGACAATGTCTCCTTAAGAAAAAAAAAAACTTAGTCCTTTAGGGATTAACTGCTCTTTAAGTGATTTTTATGCATTATACATGGTTATTTTTTTTGACATTTCCATCTTGTATCGTATAAATTACATACTTGCAAAATTTCAAAATTATTGGAGGAATTTTGCACATGATGCCCGAAGCTACCCAAGATGCCCTCAAAGTTTAGGGCAACATAATTTTTTATCCGGGCACTTGCTTGGTAAGAAAATTATACTCCCACTAAAGGAGTACATGTTCACACCTTGTCTCAAAATCTTAAGGACATCCATTAAAAAATGACTTCATATGCACCTACCTTATCTTTGTGCCCGACATGAAGATTTTGTGAAGGTAGTTTAGAATTAGATTCCTTATGAACAACTTGTATGCAGGTTGCTATGAGCAATTTTTGTAACTGAAACTGACTATTTTATTAATTGTATTTTCATAGAATTGACATTGACTATTTTAAAAATTGTGCCTTTGTGTAACAAAAACTCTTATTTTAACATACTAACTATTTTATTGAATTGTATTTTCATATAACTAAATTTGAAGTAGTGGACAATCATTTATGGACATCTATTTTTGGAATTTGGAACAATCATCTTGAGGTAAAGGAAGTAGTACCTTGAAATATTATTCTAAAACAAAAACTACCATTTTTGCTAAAAATAAAAACTTTCACATCTTAATTTTAAAAAATTATAGAATTCACTTCAAAAATTAAGGATAAAAGTGGCCATAGCTTGGTGACTTCTCCTCCAACCAGATGTTCAAGATGATGGTCATTGGGACCAGTGTTATTAATTGGTGGAGTTTTTTTGTTTTGTTTTGGCACAAAAGAAAAAGATTTAATTGCGCAAGTAGAACAATCCATGCAAGGACCGGCCCCCGAGGTAGTTATTGGCGAAGGCTTTGAGAGCACGGTGATGAGCATTTGAGTAAGCTCACTCCCAATCAAGTTAGAGAATCTTTCCGGAGTTTTTTCCACATCCAACTCTGTGGTCATTGGAGGGAGAGCGGAACTCCAACCATATATCTATGGTTCACTTGGCGTACATGTAATTGAAGTCTGTTCAGCCATTTGTACCGTTGGTGAACATTGGGCAACTACAAGCGAAGTATGCGCTGGTTTTGGTCGATGAATTGTTGCAAGGTGCAAGACTGCATTTCTCTGCTCGTGTGCAACCAAGTTGTGCACCTTCTCAATGGGACGCCACACTGTTGTCCACTTCGGTACGTCCTTCACACAAAAGACAGGTCTATTCCAAATTGTATCAGGAAATTATCAAGTGGAACCTCTTCCTTTTCTTGTTATACTATTTTAGTAAACATACTGATATGTGCAGTTTGTTTAAATCTCGTGTTCGTAACTCATAATTTCCTTTGATGCTCACCTTGCACAGTGCAGAAGGTTATTGCGCTATGTAAAAACACTACTAGATATAAGGCGTGTTTGCAACGTTTATAAGCAACGATTCAGAGTGTGGATAGTTTGGAGCAACGTTTTCTGCAGTCGGAAGAAATTAAGGCACATAATCTCCAGGAGCAACGTTCTTCTGAGAGGAAGCGATTTTCTGAGTTCCCTTCCGTATTCCCAATCCCTTTTTTTTGTATTTCTGGACATGGTGTTAGGTTCAACGACTTTACTTTACATAAAGAATGTAAGTTACTTGATTGAAGCTGTTCACGATTGAAAAGAATTCCTCAGACCGTGACAAAACACATTGAACTTACTTCAGAGCGCAGAAAAAAATGATTTCTCCTCTGTATGCAGTATGAACAGTGGATGCTTCAGTCTGTTCCACACAATCCCACACTCTTGTACAGTGGGCTACAGTTCCTTCACGAATTTTTCAGTCAGTTTTCATTGAAAGTTCAGCAACTTTAGAAAGCTCTAGCGTGCTAAAAAAGAAACTGATTTCGAAATTGAAAATTGCGTTGGAATTGCAATGAAGTGCACTTCAACTTCATTACAAGTGAAAATGCATAATTTAAAATTATACAACAATTTGAATTCCTTTTATACACTATCTACCTCTCATAGAGAACCTTGGGATGATAGTCAAAGATTTCTTGCATTTGGGTGAAGAACAAGCAAGAAACCATACAAGCAATTCAAGTGGTATGGGAATAAGTATCTCTAAAGCAAATGTGAAGCTTCATTTCTTATATGTACCATTGAATACAAGTTGTAATTTTCACAAATGTTGGCAACACTAGCTTGTACATAGTGTATAGAAAACATCAAAATCTTTATATGATTTTCAATTAGATATGTGTGTTTGTAATGATGATGAAGTAGACTTCAATGTGATTCCAGCACAATTTTAAATTTTAAATTCCGTTCATTTTTTAGCACACACGTGCCTCCCAAAGTTTTCCTAATCTTAATAGGATTCAAAAGTTTGTAAATGAACTTTAGCCCACTGTACAGTGGATGACAAAGAGATACAACATCTGCATTATGGCCATTAAATTTTTTGTGCATAATATAGAGAACGGTTGAAATTTTTTGTCTCCCATAATTAACCCTTAAATGTGCTTTTCCTATTTTGCAAGCCAATGATTCATACAGTTACCGTAATTAAAAGTGATGATTTTCAAGGTTGTCCCTTTGTCCTTTAAGAGTTAATCCTTGAACAACAAGCTCGTCACCGTGGAAATCATCCATTTTGAAATTGTGTGTATTTTTGGCTTCAAAAAATGCAAAAGCACTCATTGGCAGTCATACTAATTTAAATGACCTTCCCTTTTTTATAACAAAATTCTACAGATGAATAGTTGCACTTCTATCTTGCATGGAAAAATTATTTGTCATTCATTGGCCAAAAAATGTCCTCAACATTGTTTATAGGTTAACCCCTAAAGGTTTTTGACTATGTTTTCACCAAAAACACTCCAAAACTGCCATTTCTAATACAAGTACCAAAGTTTAGAAAAAAACATTTTTGGAAAAATGTAACCATAGGATCTTGTAGTACGCTGGTTTGAGAAGATGTGGAAAAAATTTCAAAAAATTACACCGTGTAGAATGCAAGATATTAGCATTTGAAGTGACAAAAATCCTTCTTTTGTCCTAGCAAAAAAACAGGTAGCTGCACAAGGTCAGATCTTCATGAAAAATATTCCAAAATGGTTGTAACTCTTTGGAGTCTTTTAAGGCAAGTTGGCTACATGGTTGACAATTTTTAGATCATTTGGAATTGTACAACATATAGGAAAAAAGTAGTAAGTAGAAAGAAGTAGAGAATGATTCAAAATATTAAATCATTAACCATTTATTTATGGAATTGAAAAATGCCAATCTCAATGGTTGTGATGTTGTAATAAACAATCTAAACCTAATGTTTTTATGTCTTTTCAAAAATATAAAAAATTGAGTAAAATAAAGGGCTTCAAAATTTATTTTAGAATAGAGATTTCATAACTACTTGTAAACTACCTACAAGTCCACAACTAAAATTCCTTATAACTTTCTTTTCATTAATCAAAATGGAATGATTCAAAGTTTTCCATGTATATAGAAATCCAAAAAATCAATTTCAAATTTTTATTTTTCAAAAAGTGATTTTTAACCCCTAAAGCCCCGAGGTTGTTTTCTGTCAAAAACCACTCAAAACTACCACTTTTGTTGAATTCACTTAAGGAAACCAATTTTTTTTTATTTTGGAGAATTTAACTGTCGGATCTTGTACTTAACTTGTCTGAGATCATGAAGTAAAATTTTCATCAAATTTCACCGTACGGATTGGAAGATATTAGAATTCAAAGTTGAACAAAAAGTTTTTTTTTCAAGAAGATGCTTAAATTGCCTGAAAAACTAAGATTGTCCATAACTTTCTCATCCCTTTTCCAGATAGAATGAATAAAAGCTTCACATGTAGGTAAAAATATATTGGTTTAGGAAAAAAATCAAAAAGAATTATGTTGACTTTTTGTAATTTTTTGGGGGCTGTCCGCCAAATTCCCATTTCTTGCTCATTGTGCCATAACTTTTTCATCTGGCATCCAATTGACACAAAATTTATATACCCACAAAGCTCTTGCAAAGCTACACAACCTTCAAAAATATCAAAAAAATTCACTTCAAATTGAGACAATAGGAACCAACCTGGACCCAAATGTCCCCCGAGGGGACAAGCAGGGCTTTAGGGGTTAAAGAAGTGTTTTTTTGTTGCCCAAGTTGTCCGCCAAGCAATGAAAACTACATATCATTCATTAACTTTTTGACAATATAGTCAAAAGTTCAAAAAATTGTTGCAGTGGGCCTTAAAACTACTCTTCGGAAAATTCTTGTGTTAAAATTTCAAAGAAAAGAAATAAAAATTTCATTTGTAACGAGCTACCCAAAATTGCTATGTTGCCAAAAAAACTCACTTTGGTCCTTTAGGGGTTAACATTTAATTCATACACAATACAAAGTTCTAGTTCTAAAAAAGTAGAATTCCATTTTTGATATATTTTTCATTTTACATTCATGGTGTAACATGATAATTGTCTGAAAAAGATTAGTTTTGAATATTTAATCTCTAAAGTCCCATTGTCCCCTTCGGAGATGGAACAGATTTTGGGCAGACTGTCTCCTATGTTCTCAATATTTGCTGTGATTTAATGAAATTTTTGTGTATAGATGGAAACCACTTTAGCTTTCCAAATATATAGTTTTATTGACATTGGAGTTTGAGGGCAAAAGCTATGGCACATGAAGCCCTTTTTTATAGTTAGGTGGACAATAAAAAATCTTCAAAATACTTCAAGTACAAAGTTTTAAAAATTTGTTTCTTATAGATTATATTTTTAGAATTTATGAAAGCTTTTATTTATTCCATTCGGATTTGTCATGTGAAAGTTATGGACAATCTTGTTTTGAGGGCACTTAGAGCATCTTATTAAAAGAATAATTTGTTGGATTCATTTCTGACCTCAATTTCCATAGTTCTAAAAAAAATAAAATTTGTAGGGTTAAGATCTCTTGCTAGAAAAATCTCCCTATTGGAATTATTGTATTTCAACTGTGCTTAAAGCTATTACCAATTGAAATTTTCCTTCAATCTTCTATTTAACAAATTTTTAATCAGTAAAATCTAAGTATGTGTTTCTTTAATTGTTTTCCTAAACTTTCATTTCAATTTTTCATTATATAAAATTAAAAAATCAAAATCAGTAGAGCAAAAATTATAAGTTATGAATATTAAAAGCCAAAAAATGTAATTGAGCAAGGTGCAAAAATACTTGTTTCTTTCACTTTACACGCAAATATCTTGCAATTTATCCGGTCAAAGTTTGTAAATTCTTTTTATTGATGTTTATACTACTCTAATACAAGATCCTACCATTTCTATAGTTAGATATGGAAAGAAAAAAACATAAATTTTTTTTTTCCTCTTTGATATAAAAATGGCAATTTTGAGTGGTTCTTGATGGAAAGCAAGCCTTGGGACTTTAGGGTTTAATATTTCATTGTTGAGAGATGTAGTAAACTTTTATATGCACATCTTTTCTTCAAAAAGTTTCTCCAAATTTTTTTAATACTTCCCTGTAGGAATTTTAATATTAGAGTTACAAATATCCTTTCACTATCGAGATATCTACTTTTGTACATGTCAGCATGATGGTAAAACTGCTTTGATTAAATGTAGTTACAATATAGAGATGTTTATTTTACATAAATTGAGCATTGTCATTCCAACATTAACATCTCCAGAGAGGAGATTTCTTAAACTTCTATAAATGTGCTTTTTGAAGGAAAGTTGTACATTAGGATGTTTCTTACATATCTTCACAATCAAATTTTGAAATTTCATCAGCAACTGTTTATGATAAATCATTTTTTTAAACCATGGAAATTGACTTCAAACATCCACCTTAATTAAATTTTTGTTTCTTATTATTCTAGTTCTATATTTTTAATTGACCTTGTATAAAAATGTAATGATAAATATGCATGTCAAATAATACTTCATAAATTCTACATCATAAAAAACTATCATGGCTTGTTTAAGAAAAATAAGGACATTCATATTTCATACAAAAAGACTCCTAAAAAATGATAAACTTTTCTATGACCTTATACAAATTTGATCATTTCTTGCTATTTCCACTACACGTGACTTTTAGATAGAGAAATGATGTTTTCTAAATTTCAATCCAACTAATGAAATGTACCTCATGAAGCTCAATTTTTACTTCAATTGTAGAATTTAGAGAAACTTGAAAATTTCATAAAATTTCAGACCTTTAGCGGTGGTTTGCTCATTCAATTTTAAAATTCAATTTGGAACTATAACATTGATTTATACCATGATGTAATAACATCCCTACTCTTTTACTAAAACACCAGCATGGGGAACCTAAGGAAAAAATAAGATGGCATTGGATCATTTCTCCACCCATCCCCACCATAATGCAATTCTTCTTAACATGGCATCAACATGGCATCAGCATGGAGAGCAGAATGTAATTGAAGTCTGTTCGGTCATTTGTACCGTTGGTGTTGGACAACTACATGCGAAGTTTTGGTCGATGAACTGTTGCAAGGTGCACTGAGACTGCATTTCGCTGCTTCTGTGCCACCAAGTTGTGCACCTTCTCAATGGGACGTCACACTGTTGTCCACTTCGGTACGTCCTTCACACAAAAGACAGGTCTATTCCAAATTGTATCAGGAAATTATCAAGTGGAACCTCTTCCTTTTCTTGTTATACTATTTTGCTAAACATACTGATATGTGCGGTTTGGTCCAAACTCGTGTTTGTAACTCATAATCTCTTTTGATGCTCACCTTGCACAGTGCAGAGGTTATTGTGCTACGTGAAAAAGTTCGTATAGGGTATGGTGTTCCGTTCGCTGCCAAATTAAGCATCAATGGTGGATATCCCATTCCTCGAGAGGCCAAAGGCGAGAATCGAATCAATTAACAACCTACGGGGTGTGTGCAACGACCACGGTTTGAAATTGTGCTCCAGTGACTTGAAGCACATTGATGTGTTTTGTCTGATGAAATGATCAATTACTGAATCTGGCTTATCGTTGTTGCACGTTTGCAGTCTCCATTGATTCAAATGGTTTATCCTCACCTTGCCTTTTCCTGTGAATGCGGTGATGAATCCAAATACGAGAATGCTCCGTGGATACCGCACCGTTCCTTCTGGAACCCCCAATTCTGTACTGGCTTCAATGCGGAACGCTTCAGAAAAGAGTGCTTCAGGGTCCAATATTCCGTTCCCAAAATGAAGTTGATTCTACTGCAAGCATCCTTGAACGATTTTTTTCAGGTAATTGATGGCGCTGACTCTTCCTCCCTAAATTTTGTTTCAGCTTGCAATGAGATGTACCGCAACTTTTCTCGGTACTACTTTGCTGATATTTCCATCACCTGCAGAACCGTGATGTACCCGCAAGGACGCGGGAAGAGTACTCAGACAAGGAAGAATGGAAAGATCCCAGACCGGTGGACTGACAGGGTAGGTTAATTGCTAGTGTCAGCTGCTTCAAGATGTGCTCATTACATACGGATTTGCAGTACAAGTCGATGACGTTTTAGTGAATAATCTTCGCAGTTCTCTCATTTATAAGACCCTGGATGACCCTTACGATTCCTGCTTTGCGGGTATGGCGGTCGGTGAAGACAGCGACTCCGACTCAAACAGCGATTGAAGAGACTTTCTGTTGAGCTTGAGCAGTTTATTTCGTTGTCTATCAATACCCTAGAGATGATCTTCCGACGGCATGCTGATGATGTCGCTGAACTTGCTTTCCAAACGCATTTCGGCAGACAGTGGAAATGGAAGAACCTCCAGATTTGTAATCTCCAAGTGGCAACCCCATACTTCGTTCGTCCAGGTGTACCGAAATGGATCATCCGCCAGCGCGGCTGTTGAAGTTATGTAAACATTCGACAGACTTTAGTTTCAGCTTCATTTATTCCTCACGGCCAGAATCAGTGGCCATGTACAATCAAAACACTTGTAAGCTTTAGGGGTAACTTCAGACTTGGTTTCCAGAAACAAAATGTTCTAAAAGAATGCATTTAAAAATGAAACAAAGACACAACTGAGAGCGCATTGAGACAATTGGAAGGCCCCTAAACTCCGTCAAAGGCCACACAGATTCAACGGCAGTGTCCTCTGCATAGAAAATCCAAGGGCCGCTGCAGAAGAGCGCAAGCCCCAGCCCTGTTGCCTGAAGTCACTGAAGCTTTTTGAGGGTCAGTCTACTGTCCCCACTCATCACCGGTACCGGCATCCTGGAACTGTACAGAAACGAGACATAGTGCTACAGCTACTTGTGTGAAGTTCCAGGTTGCTTCCCTGGCCCCGCTCCAGCCGACTAAGCGAAAGCAGCCTAGGGTCCAAGTTCAGACGCACAAAAGGGTCTCCTCTTCCCTCGTAAGTGGCCTCGCGTGTCTTCAGGATTTGTCATTTTCAAGGACGCTCGCCTTCAGTTGAATTTGATGAGAGAGGCTGATGCGCGTGCGGGCATTTCCTGGCTAGTGGGGGTTGTTGGAGCTCTTGAAACGGATCTGGGTTTGTTCTTTCCTGGGGTTTTTCTGCGCACACAATGGGGAACACATTTCAGTGTGGAGGACTTCTGAAGCGGCTTTTGCTGTGAGAGCTTGGACGAAGATTTCTTACCGCGTGTAGAGTGCGAAGCCCTAACCCTCCGTGAAGCCTCGCAGTCCCTGGAGTGAGTCCCTGGAGTCCCTCGAGTGAGTCTCTGGATAGCAAGATTGCAACTTTTGGGTTCATCGATATAGTGATTGATTGATTGATTTGCACGGTTTCAATTAAATGGCACCCCCGAGTGCGCTGGAGCAAGTGAGTGAAGAAAGCGCCATCGACCATTTGCATCGTGTGGGCGATGTTGGGACGACGAACGAGCCTTTGCTCAGGAGGAGACTTAATTCTGCCCCATTGCACGGCGGAGCATCTGGAGTTCATCGAAACTGAGACGGACAAGAATGTCAGTATATCAATGTGCTTCATTTGTAGTTGAATTTTATAGTTGATTATTTTGATTTGGTTGCTGGTTAACATAAATACGATGTTTGCTAGCTACCAAAAGTGGCTACATTTACTTATTAGATGTTTAGAAACTAAGGAAGAATCATGATTTCTGTGCATGGGCTTGCACCGAACCACTGTATCGCTTGTTCTTCAACTCATTAGTTTTCGTTTGGTTGGTGAGTTGCAGGGAAAAGATTTGAGTTCCATTACCGATGAGCTATGGCGGAAACATTATGGCCGTTGATTTGGAGAGGGCAATGCTAATGTCGTTCAGGAGCGGATGGCCAAAGGTGGTCGGAGGTACAAATGGAGGAGATTCTTCAAGGTTCACAAGTGTTCTGCCATATATTTCAATTTCCATGTCAGAGTGACTCTCATTACATTCACTGATCGACTTCACAGATTGCTCCATTGGAGACACTTGATTATGTAGGTCGGAAGCAGGTTTAGTTTGTAAATATTGCTGTCGAATGAATGGGAGCAAAAGGAATCGCAACCCGAGGGTGTTGATCGTCTGAAAGAGCTCTTCCAACAGCAAAATGCAAGTAAGAACTAGTTAGCTACTTCATTAATTAACCCCAAACCACTACACTTGTGCTAGCTAGGGAAATCAATCAGTCAGTAGTATGTATTTGTATGAAGTAGATTCAGTTCATTGCTTACATAAATTAGTAGCTAGAGAGACGAGGCACCTCGTTGAGACATTATTGATTCAAAATTCGTTTTGCTTATTTTCATGGGCAACAGAGAAAGAAACAGGAGAATACAGGCCATAGACAAGAGTCCCCCCGAAAGTCGCAAGCGGGTCACGAAGTTACTAGGAGGGGTGAACCCTACACGTGAACAGTGCTGTACAGTGCTGTACAATAGCACTTTCTTTCCCTTACTCCCTTGGCATCGGTGTCGCTTGCTCCACGTGTGATATTTTTGGAGCTTTACAAGCAGTCGGCTGCAGACGATTTTCATCCTCCGAAGCCGCTCGAGACGGCTCTGAAGCCGCATGTGCGAGAGACTAAAGAAGCGCATCAACAAGCATAGACGCGACCGAACCCTAACCAAAGGAGCCGCGAGTAGTCCATTGCCATTGTCAGCCTAATCTGTACTAACTCGGACTGACGAAATACGCCACAAAAGAGCTTGAGCAGGTTTCGTCTCCTTATCTCTTGATCTCCTGTTCTTGAGTTGTGTGTATAGTCTGCTCACTCCCTGTCTCGAGGTTGAGTTGCCTTGTGTTCTTTAGTCCTTATTGCTGGTATCTGCTTGTGTAGAACTTTGCACGAGGCTGTGAGAGTGTTTTAGACGAGCTTGTTTTGATCAGATCTAAATGCAGATGTTCGTGATGAACATGAAGGATTAAAGATGAAAAGGGGTCGCGAAGAAGAGGAGGATCTCTCTAAGGTGCGTTTCACGCTTTTGGAACAGTGATTTGACACACTAAGAGGAAACCACCTAAGGACTGGATTTAAGGAATCTTTATTGTGTGCATGATGATTAACGCTTCGTGCCTGTCTTTTTTTGCAGCATGTTGTTTAGATTGAAATAGGAAAGACAAAATTCGATAGGTAACCTAACTTTCGTGCTAAATCATCTCTGTTGTATTATTGCAGTTGCCCCAATCCTTGAATGAGGAAGCGGCGGGTCCTTCCAACGATGGTGACAATCACAGGTGAGATGCTGATCGATTATTGAACACATGATGTTTGAGGTGTGTGAGGTTTCTCAGAATGGCTAGTTTGTACTCCAGAGGAGCTGGGGGAAGTAACGAAGAAACCCGACGGTGCGTAGGGTTTCTTCTTCCAAGTCTGATGCTTTCATTAAAACCCTAGAAATGAAAATCTCCTCCTGGCTTTAAGGTGTTCTTTCGAGTCGGAATGCCAAATCCTAATGGACGGAGCAAGGAGGGTTTGAGATAAGCATGGAAGAGTCCGCTTAGGGTCTAATATTTCTTTTCCAAAAAGGGGATATTATCCTCAGTCTACGTAATCTTTGATTTCTATAAATTCACTGGTCCCCATAGCTTGGATTGGACTCCGTAGCCTTCCATACACCAGTTTTGCACAGTCAATCCACTACGGTGCTCCTGTCCCTTGAGAATTGTGGTTCTTATTTGGTGGCATTTGTCAATTGCTGGTTTTGTCAGGGAATCGGAATTGGAACCCAAACATACAATATTTCTAAGTCACAGTGGAGTTCAGAAGAACTTTACTGAGCAGTTGTGCGTTGATTTGGAAAGCTCGGATTATTTGCCGTTCTTTGATAAACGACCTGATAGTTTACCGAAGGGTCGAAAATTTCCTGAACTTATATTTCAAGCTGCTCAACAATGTCGTGTTGCAATATTGGTACTATCTGAAGACTTTTTCACCCGGACGAAGTGGCCCATGCTAGAGTTGGAGGCATTTGTGCAATCTCAAAACAACAATCTTGGAAAGCTTGCAATTCTCCCGGTGTATTTGGGACTCTCACGCCATGAATGTACAAAAAATGAAACAAGACGTGAAAATTGGCTATCTGTGTGGAGTCGTTGGGCTGAAAAAGATTGCAGGCTTGATGTGGGGAAGTGGAAGAAGGCATTGGAGGTGTTGGGTCCTTCGAATGGAAGTGAGTACGTGGAATCTTTGGGTGAAGTTGCATTGAGAGCGGATATTGTGAAAGCTATTCGTCGCCTAATTCCATCCAATAGCTTATGGAGTGGTGCACATGTCCAAGGGAGAACACGCATATTCAAGGTGAGAAATCATTGTGAATACACTCAAGGTGATGAATGTGAATGCTCTTGGACAATGGGAGGGATCCTTCCTATGGCTAGTGGAAACATGGTATGTATAGATTAGGGGATGTCTCACAAGATGATTGGAAGTCCAATTTTGGGACTTGTTGTTGTCATTTCCTTGACGTATGTCGACCATGGGTCTGGTTATGCACAAGGTCCACTTGTGTATGATCATACAACATAAATCAAGAAATCATGTCCAATTTGAGCTACGGAGTCCATCCAATTTGTTTGCCTTGGTTATTAGTGACCAATTTGAATGATTTTGGGTGGAATCTTAGGTTAGAGTAAGAGATTTTTACTAAATTTTTTTACATAATTGCTATAGATAAGAATAATTCTAGTAAGTTTTCTACTTTGCACTATAACAAATTCATAATCTGAAAGTATTATTTCTCATTTAAAGTCTTTATGATTTATCCCTTTACACATCAATATACTCTTTACAAGTAAGAAGTTATATAAAACATAATTTAATTGCATTGGTCCCTTTTATAACTGTAAAAAGCAGTGTAGGATTGGCAATGCAACATGTTGTTTCTTGGATCTAACAAGTTGATTGACATTGTTTTGGCTTGAATGTAGGCTATAGAGAGCAAGCTTGGGAGTATAAAACCATCACCATTTTATAGTGTTCGTGTAGTTGGTATTTATGGTATGGGAGGAATAGGAAAGACCACTTTTTGCAGAGTACTTTGCGACGAGTTGCGTATGGAGTTTGAAGGGTGAGTATGTCATGTTGAATTGGGAAGCAAGAGTGAACCAATTGAGTTGCACAAGGAAGTGTTGCGAAGATTGACCGATGTAAATCATGACAGTTTGATGCTCAAGACTGAGGCTATGGTTAGTTGAGCATATCCCACCTATGTTGAACAATATGTCCATTAGGTGTATTGATGTATTCATGTTCCGATACCTTGATGTCAAAGTAGGCAATGCTTTGATAAAGTAGTTTGGATTTCATAATAGTTAACTTGAAATGTTAGAGTTTTGCATTAATTAAGGAAATGAATGTTGCTCATGAATCTAGAAATGTGCAACTACAGATTAAAAATCTTCTCAAACAACGCATCTGTCAACAACAAGTGTTCTTAGCTTTGGATAATGTGTGGCAAGAGTCACTAGAGCAAGCCAAGGATTACCTTCGGGTAGGTTTTCACCATGGCAGCATTGTGATGGTGACAACTCGTTCTATTGACATACTTGATCGCTTAAACATCGATAAAAGTGATTGTCTAGAGATGCCTGATTTGGAAGAGGAAGATGCAAAGCAACTATTTCTTCATAGTGCAGCACCTCACCTTCAATTCATAAGTGAAGGTGATCAGTCCAAAATCCAATATTGCATTAGGCAATGCCAATTTCGCAAAGGTGCCAATATGGAGAAGCATTTTCATCCTTTTGCCCTCAAAATTTTGGGTGCTCAATTGGGAAGCTTTGGATGTGATCCAAGCCTTTGGGTGGAGAACTTATCTAAAGATGACAAATTCAACCAGTTTCGAGAGAAGGACCATCCAATATTCAACATCCTCCGAAAAGGTTATGACTCCTTGTGTGAAGAGGACCAGCTATTATTCATGGATGCAATTCTTTTTCATCCATCTCAAAGAAAATATTCCTCGATGCATGAAGAATATAGAGGATCGTATAGAATGAAGCGTCATATCTTCCACCTTGGTATTTATGAATGGTTAAGCATTGTGCACGACTTGCCGGAAGTGAAGTTCATCAAAGATCGGGTAAGAATTTTGAATATTGATTGTTCGAATCATTTGTTTTTTGCAATTTTTTGCAAGTAGATCTCGGTTAGAATCCATCGTAACTATCCCATTAGCTTTCTTGATATTCAGTTTGTTTACCCGATTCGTGCTATCTTTATATGCATTTCTTTGCCAAGAAGTTGGTATGACGAGTAGTCGAGGATCCAAGGTGAAGACAGAAAAAAAAGGTTCTTGATGGATAATTTCTCTAGAACCAAGCAGAGCCGAATTTCTTGATCAATCCGATTACTTTTGCGTTTTGGCCTTCTGATCCTAATTTGGTATTGTATTGTGTGGTAATTGCAGTTGCAAGCTCTGAAGGCCAAATCGTTGATTGAAGATATTGGCGATGGTTTCAATGGTGTCATTGTTCACGACTTGTATCTTGACTTTGCCAAATCCGAAGTGAAGAGGGGTGCTCTGGATGCCCGACGTTGGGTGTGGTATGACAAGGAAGCCGTGTATCCTGCTGACCTAGCCAGGAAACCGTCCGGAAACTGTTGGTCCAATGTAGAGAGACTCTCCGTGAAGTATGTCGACTATATATATGGCCGGTCAATCCGATCGATGGCAACCAGAGAAGGAATGAAGTGGCACGTGTTTTGCAATGGTGTGGTGCTTCAGCTTTCTATTGGAAGGAATGAAGTGTTGGATTTGGGAGGTTTGCAATGCCTGAAAAGCATGGAGCTAACATGGAATTATGAAGGCTATTTTGGTAGGAAAAGTGGAGGCCAACTAATTGGACTTGGATCGCTGAGGAATCTTGCCTGGCTTGACATGCGCAACATTCATTTTGCACCATGTTTTCAGGAAATTGGTCAGTTGACAAGGCTTGAGGTTTTGCGGTTGGATACGAATTGCTCTTTCATAAGCGCGCTCTCAGAACCTTTAGAACCACCGAACCTTGACAACTGCATTCACCTCCAGGAGCTCGTGCTTGAATGCAGTTGTCTTGTATCATTTCCCGATTTGAGCAAGTTGACATCGTTGAGGAGGATTCTCTTTAAGGGATCCGAGAATGCCAAAGAGTTGGTTGGATTGGGCTCACAAATGACATCCCTGCAGGAGCTCTTGTTGTTGGATTGCTGTTCGTTAAGCCAATGTCTTGGTTTGAGCGATGTGGTTTCGCTGCAACAACTCGATGTTAAAGGTTGTTTTAAGCTCCCCCAGATTTTTGATTTGCACAAGCTTACAAAGCTACGACGGTTGAATATCCGGTGGAGCAAAATCACGAAGGTGCTCGGGTTGAACGACTCCATGCCATTGCAGGAGCTTTTTGTGTGCGATTCTGCGATTGAGGAGTTGCCGAATTTACACTTGCTGAGGCATTTACAACGGCTGAAGATGGAACATATTAAGCCTACGGTGATGCCTTTGTTTGACAGCTTCATTGCCTTGGAAGAACTCATCCTCAATGATTTGCCAGAGGTTCGGGACATCCATGGTATGCGCTCGTTGACGAGGTTGAAAAGGCTGACAATATCAGAAGCCCCTAATCTATTACAGTTTCCTGATTTTGGTGACTTGATGGCATTACAATACCTGCGGCTACAGGACTGTTGTAGTTTGGTAGAGAATCTTGACTTACCAGATCTTCACAACCTCACAAACTTGGAAGTTTTGGAGATTATGGATACCCCAATCAGGAGGTTACCAAGCTTGGAACGCCTTACGCAACTCAGGGAGTTGGATTGCTTTGAAACTTTGTTGGTCGAGTTACCCGTTCTCAGTGGTTTGGAGAAATTGGAGTGGATCGTCCTTGCCGACTGCCCTGAGCTGACAAGCTTGGAGAATGTGGGAACCTTGCCTGCATTGATATACCTGGATGTTTCAAGGTGTTATAGTTTGACGAGGTTGCCAGATTTGAGAAGCTGCAGGAGTCTGGAGTATCTCAACTTTTCTTTTACTCGAGTGTGGCTAAGTCCAGAACACATTAGGGCCCTTGCAACCTTACCTGAACTCCATATGTCTGTTTGGGACGATGTTGAGGTGGTCTTATCTGAGTTATTAGAAAAGATGTCACTGGAGGAGGTCGCATTGTATTTGGAAGCAAAGCAGCTGGAGTTTTTTTCTCCACATTGAAGTCCCGGACATGGACTGATTGGGTGGGCTGTCCGCAGAAGTCGCAACATTATCGTGACCCCTCCCATGCTTGTGATCACATGTCTTGACCAGGCCGAGACGTTTAAGGGACTGGCTCCGATTCTTGGACCACCAGTAGGTTTCTAACAATGGATGAATAATGGAGTCGTCCATCCATCACTTTTGGGTTGCACATGTATTCAAGGTTAGCCACATCAGGGAATGTCACCTGTATTTGTCCAAATATGCATTTCTTATTACTAAAGTGTCTTGGTTTTTATGATGGTTCTTGTTGGCAATTGAAGAGGGATTCTAGATTCTTTTAGCATGTATTTATTGAACGTTGTATGAATTAAGTCAAAAGATTCAAAATGTTAATTTTAGGTGTATCCAAAACAAATCATAGGCTCTCATATGTAGAAATTCTACTTTTTTAAGGCAAGAATTTGTAGGGGTCATGTTTGACGATAACTTTGTTCACAATCAAGTGTGGTTCACCTTTAAGGTGTGGCTACCTGTATACAACCAAATTTGTAGTTAGCAAGCCATCTTGTAAACATTAGAAAAGTCCTTTGGAGATTATTTTACAATAGTTGTTGGCTTCTCTATGTGTTGGTCATACATAACATGTTCGCCCTTGAGATCAAGATTGATTTTATGAAACTCATAGTGAAGTCTTGGAATTTTCAGATTTTTAAATGAATTTCTATAATATGAAATGAAGTGAAATTCTTATTGTCGTTGTTCCTCTAATCCAATATAGACCATATTTTGAGCATTTTTACTTTGTTGTAGAAGACATGTCAACTTTGAAATTAATTCTACAATGGTCTCTTGGCTCTTAGACTAATATAGGATATAAATCATTTTTAAGCAATATAATGCATTAAATAAAAATAAAGATAAAATCTTTTTTATATCTATAAGTTATTTAGAATTGATCTTTTTTTTCTTCTAGAATTGTGATAATTTCGAATCAGTTTGCTTTGATAGAAGATAAATTTTTCATTCTTTTGATGGGGTTTTATTCATTGATTTTTTTTCATAGATGACATGACATGAAATGAAAAAGCAAACAATATAACATTGGTGCACCACAAAGTTGTCACATTTTAATTCCAATTACTTGTATTATAAGTATAGTGTGTCAATCTGCATTCATAATGATTTTGTACCTATAGCGAATTTAATTAAAATGACATATTCTATATGCTATTTTAGACCACCTAGTCTAAACCATAAAAGTGACATCTAAAACAAGTATACATTTTAGAGTCTAGACTACATGGTCTAAACCATTAAAGTGACATCTAGACAAGTGTACATTTCAAACCACATGGTCTGAACTATCAAATTGCAAAAGTTGCCAAATGGCATCATTTTAACAAAATTTCTCAATATCCATCCTTTACGTCAGTACAAAATTAAAAATTAAAAAAATTCAAATTGTAAAAGATAATTCTTAAAGCTTGCATTTTTATCTTTTAAGTTCCTTCACTATGTTTTCCTCCAAAACGCTCAAAAACTGCCATTTCTAATACAAGTACCAAATTTTTGAAAAAAAAACGTTTTTTTGACATATATAACCATAGGATCTTGTAATATGCTGACTTGAGAACACGTGGTAAGGTAGAAGGCTCAGAAAACGCCCATCTAAGGGAAAAAAGACCTTTGTACAAAAATGGGTGGAGCCAAAGTTTTTTTACATTTTTGTGGAAGAAAGAAAAATGAGAAATACAACACTGAAAATTTTAAGTTTAATTTTCTGACTTGAAATGAATAAGATATGATTTTTCAAAGTCAGAGGTGCATAGGTCCCTATTACTGCTCATAGGTGCAACTGTAATCAATCAAAACATGCCGTTGAATGGAGCGAGTGAGTTTAAGAATGATCCTAACCATGCCTTTAAATACAAACAATGATTCTAAGAATGATCCACTGTACTTTTCCATTCAATTCACTCCCGATTGTAAATAAAATTTATTGCAACCGCTAAAACCCCCAGGGTTTCTTCACATAGTTTCAAATCCAATTAAGAGTGTTGTAACTTTTGCATATGATGTCCGAATTCAATAAAAATTATTGGAAAATTTGCGTTCTCTCTTCTAGTTTGTGTTTTAAAATTTTCAAATCAATACAAGATGTACTGATTTTTTGGAAGCCAATCAAAGCTCACAGGTTCAATTTGAGTCCACAAAACTGCATTTGATGGCTGAAACTTTGGGGGCTTGTATCTTCTTCATCAAATGTTATTTTTCAATAAAATTTGTTGGGTTATGTTTCCCTTGAAGTCTAGTTGTTGTAGTAAGATTTTCATGTCAATCCAAAATGTTTTGAATGTTTGGGAGCAATTCGAAGTTTAAAACCCTGACATTTTCGGATTACAGTGAACTTTGGCGGCCTGTTTCTTCTTCATACAATGTTCATTTCTAATAAAATAATTTGAAAAAGTTGCGCATACTAGTCTAGTTTGCATGGTCAAAATTTCACATCAATCCAAGAAATTATGAGTGATTGAGAAGCATTTTAGTAGAAGGAGGTTTAGCCTCAGCTGTGTTTTTGCAAATTTTCTTGCTATTTTTTGACATTTCAAAGTCATTTTGCAGAACTCACCAAATTCAGGTCTTTATCATGAGTAAAATCACACATGATGATGAACCATATCACCTGTTCAATAGCCTAAAATCACACACATGGGTTGGCAGTTTCTCACCACATGGAGTAATTTTCATTTCTACATCCCATGTGCACTGTTTTGGACACTTCTGTAGGGGTGGTTCTTAATGCCCAAACTATTTTTGAGCCTCCTCCTATAAAAATTTCAGAAATTTCCACCGCGTGGATTACAAGATATAAGCATTCAAATTTACTTAAGTCATTTTTTTGGCCCTGCAAAAAACAGGGCAGCTGCACTTCACAAGCTCGTGTTTCTAGGAAAAAATGTCCAAAATGGTGGTGCTTCATTGGATTCGTTTTCCTACACAAGTTGGCTATATGTTGAAGAAATTTCAAATCATTTGGAATTGTATAACATTGTTTAAAAAATTCATTCTACTATGTTTAAATGAGGTTTGAAATTTGACTTTGTTCTCAATTCTTATTTTAACTTAACTATGAGCGGTTGAGCTCCTATTAAGCCTAATTTACATATCCCACATAAATCGTGCTAACTATTACTACCCAAATTGTATAAAGTGCTTCTCTTCTCAACTTCAAACATGCTACACTACGTGACTTGTAAAGTTAGTTAGAAAATTTTAGAGTTTTTAAAATTTTATGGCAATTAGCATTAAAAGCCACTTCACTTTGTTTGATTTCACATAATTTGTTCATTTGTCAATTAATCACCATACACTTCAACAAAGGTGAATATTAAACAAAATTTTACTACATGCTAATTACAAAGTCCTAGCATCCATCCCAAAAGTTTGAGCATCTGACCACCCACTGTAGCTAGATTTGTCAAGGATCCTATTTTCAATTAATAGACTGGTCTGTTCGCTTTCTAGTGGCCCTCCTAAGGCCTAATCTTCTCTCTAATGTACTAAAAAAGAACTATTTGAAAAAAAAAATACTTTGTTACAAAAAAATAGATACAACTAGGTACAAAATTAAAAATAATTAGAAAATCATGACACACACACACCCTAAAATTTGTCATTTGTGAAGATTTGATAGTAATCACATTTAACCAAAAAATGGAAGTCAAAACCGTCTTCAATGTTTAAAAGTGCACGTGCAAAGGAACCTTATTTGTACAAATATAGAGGCCATAAAATAATGTATTTTTAAATTTCTTTTGATAGGCACTTGTCTCCCTACTATGGGAATAGAATACAAAAAATTTAGCACTAGATCATTAATTTTGAATAGTACCCAGTATAAAAACCTCTAAAATGCAAAGTATGACAAATTAGCTATATAAAATTTAATTATAGAATTTTTTTTAAATTTTTTTGAAAAATAAAGAAATCTCATGACTTCCAAGTTAGCCACCTCTAGTATAAACTTCAAGTACATCGGCTTCATTTTTCAAAAGTTATGGTCAATAGCAACTTCGTCACTCCAATTGTGATGGAAAATAGTACAAATCTTTCTTGCAATCACCCAATGTAAAGCCTGTACATACTTAGAAAATTACACACATGAAATGTTTAATAGATTTGAATTGAACATTTCTACATTTGAGAATGCAATGCTTCACTTGGCTTTCTTATGCAAGAAAAGTTCCAAATCTGCCTAAAGGGAGGGAGATTATTTTGGGCTTCAAATTATTGAAAACAACTTGCATTAGCTGGTGGAAGAAATTTTTGGTTTGAAAATATTTTAAAGATATTTTTGTAGTAAATTTGATTATATAGTGGAAAAAAAAACTTTCAACTTTGAGCTTGTGGATATCACAAATGGTAAAGAATTTGAAATCAATTTTTTTTTATGTGCTCTAAATGAAGTTCAAATTGAGATCTTGTTGCAATTGTGATAGTTTAAATTCTAAATGCCAAAGGACTTTAAGGGATTAATAAATGAGTGTGACGATGGAGAAATCAAAATAAAGTTGATTTGAGCATTGTAACCTAAATATATGTGATACAAAGAGGTGGTTTAATACTGAGTTTTTCAACCATGAGACACACAAAACTATTGGTTGAAATGTATGTTGAACATCAACAAGGGATATCACAAATGGTAAAGAATTTGAAATCAATTTTATTTCATGTGCTCTAAATGAAGTTCAAATTGAGATCTCGTTGTTGCAATTGTCATAGTTTAAATTCTAAATGCCAAAGGACTTTAAAGGATTAGTAAATGAGTGTGACGATGGAGAAATCAAAATAAAGTTGATTTGAGCATTGTAACCTAAGTATATGTGACACAAAGAGGTGGTTTAATACTGAGTTTTTCAACCATGAGACACACAAAACTATTGGTTGAAATGTATGTTGAACATCAAAAAGGGGACACTATCAAACAAACTAGTGTAAGATTTTAATCTAATAAGGTAGACTATAGGTGAGAGTACTCTTGTAGGATTGAAATGACTCATAAGCAAGCCAAGTGTCTTAGCTACCATCCTTACCACTAGCTTTTCATTTCCATTTACTTATGAATTAAGTTGCTCTCTAGAAGTATTTTTAAATTCCATTTCACCTAACATGACTATATGGTGTGGCAATAGTTTATGCAATAAAATATTCTTTAATTTTTTTTTCCGTAGATTCACTCATATAGCTTTAGTTGTGATTCATACAAGTTTTTCAATATGAAATTGGCCTCCCTTACATAATGGTTAAAAAAATAGAATATTAAACTAAATTGATATCGTCCTACAATGACTCATTAATTGGGCCTTTCTATGCAAGTTAAATAGTTGAGCCGTTTCCAACAAACACCTCATTCATATGAGTCCTTCAAACCGGAAGTAACCTTAGGGCTACTTCACACTTCATTTTAAATCCCAAATCTCTTTGAATTGTCAAAATTTGATTGGTAGAGAGTTGAAAATTGGAACTTGAGGCAATTTACACTATGTCTCGAAAGTCCCCAACATCACTCCAACATGCCTTCATGGCAATACTTTGGAGGAGTTTTGGCATCAAAAAAGTAATACTTAAAGACCAATTAGGTTTAGATAAAATAAAAATCCAACTCAGCCTTCAAGTCCCAACAATTTATTTCAATACAAATTGAGGAGAAAAACACCATATAAGGCATCCTAATAGGTTGAAATCTTCTCTACATTTGTCCAATACATATTTGATGCTAAAAATACCCAATAAATGATTTTTGCCTTTTTGTCTCATATTTTGGGTACTTAATTGCTACACAATATCAATCAAAAGACAAGTTGGGACTTAGAGTTGGGTCGATTAGCCTTCACCCAAAAGATGCAAATACATTGTCCCTGCTTATTACCCCCAACTCAAAAAATCCAATATAGCCAATGTTCTTAGAAAAATTGAGTCCCCCTTCTCATGTTGTCAATTTGAACTGTACAAACAATAGTTGTGATTGGATCATCATCATCAATCTTGAATACGATACATGCAAAATACGATATATGGAATATAGATATCCAATATATGGTATACAAATACATATGGATATATGATATATTGATGTACAAATGCAGGTATTGATACGGAATATAGTGCTAACATTCCATATTGATTGTAGTGACAACAACTTCCCCAAAAGTATACATATTAGGGGGGGATACAAAATAAGTTTCACAAGCACATTGTGATTGTGAATATAAATTAAATGATTGATAGATTGTGTCAATTGACTGACTACACACACAAAAGCCTTCACACTATGAGTCCCAAGTCCTACATTTAATATTTTTTATTCACTTTCTACCACCCAAAAAAGTTGGAACCTGGGCCTAAGTGTGAAGGGCCCTTCGATTTTGTAAACAAACCCTTCAGCTGAACTGATTGTCAACCCAGAACCACCGAAAATTTTCAAATCAACCCTGTGCGACAAAGGCTGGACCCTTTTAGTGTACTTGAGTGTACAGTTCATGGGTGCCCAAGGACATCAGCCCGGTATAATGACTCGACTACGGCACCGACATCGAGATGGAACCCGGCCGAGAAATACCCGGAGCGGACCTGATCCAGCACGGACCGCATTCACACCGGTGCTATGCTCACTACGATGACGACCACGACGACCACGACGCTTCCGTGGCCCCCGCAGCGCGACCAAGGAGACACCCCAACGCCAGCCTGCCCATCCGCCGTGCTTGCTTGGGTTTAAGCATCGCATTCGCAATCATCGAATCATCGAATCATCGTAACTTACCCGAGCGATCTCACACCCGACTCACGACGCAATCCCGATTGAGACGAACTCATTTGGGCAAGATTAGGGTTTGAGGCGCAGGGCGGGCAGGGATGTGGTTTCGCAGGCATCATGGGGTCCAACGATCATAACCTCACGCCTTCGCATCCGCCCAAGGAGCAGCATCCGCCTCGCTATGTGCCGTGCGAGCATTTGGTGGAGTTTCGGGAGCGGGCGGGCGGATTAGGGTTCCGGGCGCTCCAGCGCTGCGTCACTACAGAGGCCTCCGGACGGGCGTGCATTCAGCGCGCGCTTGGCGAGGTTCCGCAGTGCGGGAGCTGCGCACGGGGGCGCGGACAGCTCTTCGCGTGTTTGAGTTGCGGCGCTATTGGCTGCTGGGATTCCTCGCATGCGCGATTGCACGCGGAGAGTAACCCCGGTCATGGCATTGCCGTGGGCATCGAGCGCGCGGAGCTTTTCTGTTGCATCTGCGGCGATCAGGTTTACGATGGCGAGTTCGATCGGGCGATCATTGGCGCTCGGGCATCTCGCCGGGCGAGCGACGACAATGGCGTGGTTTCGAAATTTGGCGATACGGAATCGAGGAAGCGGAGACGCGGGGTTGAATTTAAGGCGTGGGCTCCCTCGACTCGGGAGCAACTGGCGTTGAAGCAGGACTCCGTCGCTGTGATTGAGGAAAAGCTTCCAGCGGGGTTGAGGGGGTTGAACAATCTCGGAAATACGTGCTTTATGAATTCCGTGCTGCAAGCGCTGTTGCACACTCCGCCCTTGCGGAACTACTTTCTGAGTGACCACCATAATCGAGCCCTGTGTCAGCGCCGGGCTTCCCATCTTTGCCTTGGCTGTGACATGGACACGATCTTCGCTGCCGCGTTTTCGGGAGAGCGCACGCCTTACAGTCCAGCCCAATTTTTGTACAGGTTGGTGATGACTTCACTTGTCTCGAGTTGCATGTTGGAATTGCCGAGGATCTCTATTCATTGGGGGAAATATAGGTTACTCTGCTCTCTGGAGCATTGTGGTTCTCTTTACTTGAATGCGATTGCATTGTTGAGTAATGCTGAGCTATATGCGCGGAAACAGGGGTTTCGGTACTCACATGAAGCAAAGGGCTTACCACCATTGCAAATTTAGCTTTTGTTGATAGCCGTTATGATATAAATCTTATGTTGTGGATGCCGAAACTAAGCAATGCTCAACGTGTTCCCGGTATTTTGCGGTTTTCATTTCGCTTGTTTTGGGGTGACTCCTCTACGCTTTTCTAGAGGATGACCCTGCCAGTGGATGTGCTGGAGGCGTTTGCTTGTATGCATCATTCTGAGGGCTCGTGTTTATACTGTCACCCTGGCATTGCTATCAATGTGTTTCCACTCACTTGAGAGATCATCAGCGATAAATTGCATTTTTCTGTGCTGGTGTTTGGGGGGTTGTTAATTTGGCATGTTTTAAGTTCCATTAACGTGGTTGTTTTCGTTTCTTCTTGTGTTTTTCTCACAGTTAGTATTTACATGATAGTGGAATTCGAACCGGCTGCTGGTTCCGTTCTTGTCTTTTCCATTCGGTAGACGTTGAATTCACTTTTGGCCTTTCTGAATGGGCTGAAATCGAAATTATGTGTGTTTTCCGCTCCAGTTGAAAGAGTGCTCAACCTTATGATACTTGAATGCAGCTGGTGGCGACATGCCGCAAACCTGGCCGGATATGAGCAGCAAGATGCTCACGAATTTTTTATTTCCACAGTCGACGGCATACATGCCAACTCGGGCACGACCTCCCCTCGAGCTAAATCACAAGATGGCAGGTATGGACACTTGTTAACCACTTTTTTGTGTACGTTGTCGACAGTGTCCATGAATCATGACTAGACACGTTACCTCTGCCTTCGGAATTTGAGCTCCAGTACCTTAATCCGACCTGGTTTTACCAGAGAATTATAAATGACTCGAGGTGTGTGTTTTGACAGGGCTGGAGATGTTGATTGCCGCTGCATTGTCCACCGCGTTTTCTCGGGACTTCTTCGGTCCGATGTAACATGCACCGTGTGTGGCTTCAGCTCCACCACACATGACCCGTGTGTTGATATTTCTTTAGATCTTGAGCCCGACATTGGACACGAGAAGGGCTTCACTGAGTCCCTAATTAATGAAAACGGTGGACGGACGTCCAGGGCAGCATCCAGTGCTTTGGGGGCGTCCACGTTGCTGGGGTGTTTAGACCGGTTTACGAGGCCGGAGCGTTTGGGGGCGAACGAAAAGTTTTTCTGCCAGCGGTGCCAAATTCGACAGGAATCCATCAAGCAAATGTCGATGCGGAAAGTCCCGTTAGTTCTGTGCTTTCACATCAAGCGCTTTGAACATTCTTCCAGTCGCAACACGTCTCGGAAAGTGGATCGCTACGTGCAGTTTCCTTTTTTCCTGGACGTGTTACCGTACCTCTCTTCTTCTGTTGTGAGGTTGAGGCATGGCAATAGGCTGTTGAGTGTCAGTGCAAGTAATTCTCTTCCACCCTCCCAAAGCCCCTCCGAGTTTGAGCTTTTCGCTGTCGTCACTCATTCTGGAAAGCTTGATTCGGGTCACTACGTTTCGTTTCTGCGCCTCAACAAGTGTTGGTACAAATGCGACGACGCTTGGATTACGCGCGTCAGTGAAGACTATGTGCGCTCTTCGCAAGCCTACATGCTCTATTATGTTCAGAAGACCCTATTTTATAAAGCTAGTGACCCCGCTCGTCCTCCAATGGGGAAATAATTTTTTTGTTTGAAGTAGAGGAAAAATCCAACTCCGGTTTTCTTTGTACAGTACAGCCTCGGAGTCTGTATTGATGAGTTTGATCACCATAATCTGAATGGTGAGCGCTGTATCGTTAAAGGATAGTCAGTATTTACAGTTTCAGAGGTACATGAGTAGCCTTCTTAGCCAATGTTGCTAGTTTTTGAGGTAGCTATTCCCATTGCCGTAGCTGTGGGAGCTGTAGCGTGCGTGTATGATAGCTTTGTCATAGTTAGGGTTGGTTTCTATGAAACTCATTCTGTGAGTCCGAGAAGCTTGACATCACGCAGGTCTCCAATTCGGTTCAAGGCAGCCAAGATAAATTCTCCTCTACCCCCATCCAGGTGAGGCACTTGCTGCCACTTGATGTATGGTTTTGAAGCTGCTAGAAATGTACACTACCGGTGCCTTTGGTATGTCCTGGTTGTCCATGGTTTGTTGTGTTGGCTTATGCGCAGTTGAAAGTTCTATCTGCTGTCACGGTGGACTAAACAAGTAGCTCGCAGAGTTTTGAAACTTTGTTGAGAAGTTTTTGTTAAGGAACTACGTGTTCATGGATGTATCCAAATATGTATGCAACTGAATTTTGAACTGACAGTAATCAGTCAATTTCCATGTAAAATTGTGATATTTAACTTAACAAATTCACCAGAACTGTCGAGTTTTGGTTTTCTGAAACCTAAATTTGGTATGTGTTTGAGATTGCCTGCAAATGTAATGGTGTATGAATCCCATTAAGAATTATATAAGAGTATGTTTGTAATGGACAGGGGGGGTTATGTCTTTTCTTACCCTACTATACAGTTGGGTCCAATACCCTTACGAACTGACTATTGTGCCATTCAAGGAATTTTGTACAGGCAGGTCCACTAATCTTACAAACTACCTAATGTGCCATTCAAGGAATTTTGTATAGTTAGGTCCAATAATTTTCCAATAGTCTTACAAAGTGCCTAATGTGCTATTCAAAGAATTTTGTATAGTTAGGTTCAATAGTCTTACAAATTGCCTATTGAGGAATTTTATGTAATATAGAATGCCTTTGGCATTTTTTTGTCTTGCATAATGATCATTCAATTCTTATCCAATGCCAGTGAAACATATCGAATCTCAATTTTGATAAACAAACTTCATTTTTGGTAAATTGTTTAATTTGTCATTAATGATTTTACATGATAGTGGATTGTATAAAGATTTCAATACTAAGGTGACAATTTCTAAATTTTGTCAAATAGATATTTCTTTACTGTAATTAGATTTTACTATGTGATCCAAACTATAATTAATTTTGTATATTTGAGTATGATGGTGTTATAGTGTGAGGATCCTTACATTTGGATTATGAAATCAGGATCAAATAGAAAAATCTAGTTACAATAAATAGATATCTATTTTTTTATAAATTTGGGCATTGTGGCCTCAACATTGAAATCTATAAAGAACTAATCTCTTTAGAGATACTCGTTAAAAGGATAGATGTGCGTATAGATATTTTTTACATATCTATACAGTCGAATTTAAAAAAAAACTCATCATCAATATTTTTTAATCAACTATCATGTAAAACTATAAATAGTAAATGAAGTAATTCACCCAATATAGAGTTCTATTTTTTTGAAATTGAAATTTGATAATCTTATTTGAAATTGTCTAAGAATTGATTGTTAATTGTCTTAGACAAAAATTGCCAAGTGTATTCTATATAATGCAAAATTCTTTGAATGGCACAATAAATAGTTTGTAAGATTATTAGATAAAAGGCTTACTTCCTTTGTTGTAAGAAAATTCAAACCTTGTGAATCACAACTTTGTTTTACATGCGTAGAAGGAATGAAAAATCAGGGTCATGCATGTGAAACAACACTCTTTCCTAAATGGACATTGACACTAAAATAGTAAAGTTGGAGATTTATAAATTAATAAGTTTCAAATGCATCCCCTATCTAGAAATGAGTGATATATTCTTTGAAATATCTATTATTATCAATGATGAGGTAGGTAGGCTTAAGGAGACAATTTATTGATCTCCTACCTTAGTTCCTAAAAGTGACTAGGCTCCTATAGAAGGTTCATGTATAGTTACTTCCAAACTGAAGAATTGACATGGAATAGTCTATAACTTGCCTCTATATCATGCTTAACCATAATGGAGAGCAAAAATAAATAATATTAGGGTCATAGGTTGATGAAAAGTAAATGGTCACTATAGCACACAAGATAAATCATAAATAAATAAAACAATAAATCTTGCAAGCCATGTATGTAAAAGCAATTGAATGTGTTTGGAGCAATTTGTTGATTGATGCATATGCTATGTAAATAAACTAAATCTTGTTTTAGATACATTATAGTCTATTTATTGAACTCAACCATGTAATTTTTGCTACATTTATAAACTCAAATAGCTCCCTATTGCCTTTCACTTTGAAAAATTATAACTAGATGCAAATTTAGTCCCAAATTATGAAACTTTTTGCATTCATAATGGAATTCATTTTTCTTTCATGAAAAATTTACTACAAATTATTTCATTGTGTCTACAGTCTACTGCCTCTAATTTCCCATTGGCACAAAAAAAAAAAGATGATAACACATTTAGTTCATAGGCATACATACAAATATCTTGATGTTAGAAGTTAACCTCAAAATGTCTAAGACCACATTTTGTATCTTTAGAATGATTTCAAAGAGGCCTCACATATGGGAAAATATATTTTTTCATTCAATTTGGAGAGAGGGAGTTTCTTGAATCTAATGTGAATGAAAGATGTTCTATATAGTCTCCTTCTGATAATTTTAGAATTTCTTCCCTAAAAGAATAGCATATCCATAGATCACTGCAAAGGATGTTTTGGTGATTTATTCTCTTCTTTGTAGATTTTAATTTTAATAGAATTTTAATTTTAATTTTCAAAAACTTAGTAACATGTTCCTTAGAAATATTAAAGAATTATTCATAAAAATTTTAAAAATTATAAATTTAAAAAAGAGAAAATGAAGAAAATTCATATAAAATTTAAAATATTCTTTAAAAAATCAATTTTTTTTGGCATTGGCATACATTATAGTATAGAACATCATGGCATGAACCAAAACTCCATGGCATTGTAAATTCTAAAATCAGTAGATCATAGTTATAGGCCCAATGTTTAAATTGTGATAAAATGTTGGACTTTATGAAGTTTTTAAATATTTAAAATAGAGTAGAAACTAGACTAAATAAGGTCCATTTCATTAGTTGAACTCAATTGCAAAAAGATCATTTTTATGCCTAAAATTTAAATCATGGGCAAAGAGTAGGAGTTGTCAAAATATACAAGAAAAGCATCATATAAGATCCATTTTTTATTTTTATTTTTTTGACACAATCGTGTTGAGGGAACACACTGCGGGTTCCATCAAGATGAGAGGTTGATTTTACACAAGGTTAAGAACTTGTTGCCGCCAAGTATTGAACCCGCAACCACACTATTCAGTTTGGATACCTCACAACCATCACTCGGTAGTTTAGGGTCATCTCGGACCTTGAGATCCATTTTTTCAGCATCTTCTTCTATAGAAAAGTCAATCATATCTCAATGGAGGAATTTCCACCTCTATACACTAGAAATACACTCAAAGAACTCTCAAAAGAAAAAGTGGATGAAAAATTGCAGTTTTGCATCCTCTATTGGTCTTTCGAAATCATCTAGAAGTCAATTTGAGGTACAATGGTCCATCCCCTATAATTCTACAATGATTTAAGATCCAAAATTGCTTTAAAATACTCATATCCAAAAACAAGGCTTTGATAATTCATTAATATTTATTCTCTTACAAATCCAATCATAGGATCTTTAGTTAATCCCTAAATCCCCGAGTGTGTTTTCTATCAAAAAACACACTCAAAACTACCACACCTACTACATTCACTTATGGAAACCAAAAAAAAAAAAAAAATTGGAACTTTAACCTTAGGATCTTTAAGTTGAAGAAAAAGTTTTTTCTTAAGAAAATGCTTAAATTGCCCAAAAAACTAAGATTGTCCATAACTTTCTGATCCCTAGTCCAAATAGAATGAATGAAAGCTTTATGTATAGATAATAAGATAATATTGTAGGAAAAAAATTCCAAATTTTTTTTTTTGACTTTTTGTACTTTTTGGAGGGCTGCCCGACAATCTCTATTTCTTGATTATTGTGCCATAGCTTTTTCATCCAGCATCCAATTGAAACAAAAATCATATATCTACAATGATCTTGCAAAACTATACAACCTCAAAAAATCTCAAAAAACATCACTTCAAATTGAGACAATAGGAACCTACCCGGACCCAAATTGTCCCTCAAGGGGACAAACGGTCCTTTAGGGGTTAACTTGTTTAAGTGTATTCTCCCAAAATTTTAGATTGAATCCTTGAACTAATTGCAAGATCAATGTACCTAAACCTCAGAAGGTAGGTTTTTGAAGCTTGTCCTAAAGGTGAAGTTTTGTCTTTTAACATTTCTAGGGAAAAAAATGTATGTCCTATAACTTTTGTATTTTAGTCAATGTGATGAAAAATGGTTCGAGAATACATTAAAAATAATGTTAATTAAAAAGAATTCATATTTATCCTTAAATAATTTATAAAGTGGAAGGTATTACTTATTGAAAGAAAAAACTTAATTGTTAATAACTTTGACAAGAATGTAAGAATTGTCAATTTCAATGGTGAGAATGTTCTAGTAAGCAATATATATCTTTTGTCATTCCTCTTATTTTAAAATTTTTAAAGTGTGTAGAATAAACAACTTCAAAATAAAACTCCTCCTAACTTTCATCTCATGTCAAATTGAATGGCTCCAAAAGGATTCTATGTAGGTATTAATCTATCCAACCAAATAAAACTAATGAATCGATTCTTACAACATATTTTGAACTACCCACTTTAACATTGAAATTGAAAAAAACTTCTAAATTTTGCTATACCTATTGGAATGATGAAAAACAAAGCTCCTAAAATTTTCATGTGAAAAATAAAAAATATGAAGTCAATAGAGCCGGTCCAAGTTCTCAAAAAGACCAAAGTAGGCTCCTTAAGCCTTTAACCCCTAAGCGCTCAAACGACCATTTTCTAGTCGTTATCCGACTTCGGGCAAAATTTCCGGGCAAAAAATAACTTTTTTTTAATTTTTTAATTTAAAAAAAAATAGTGGATTGTCTTTCAATATTGATATTCAAAACTAAAATTGATATGGTCAAACAAAAATTATAAGACAAATAGTACAAAGTGCTTAGAATTAACTAGTGTTGAAAAAGTGTTGGTGTTCTCATTTCTAGATCTTATGCATTTTTTACAAATCAATAGAAACCGCAATTTTGACCAATAAAAAAAATTCAAATCCTAAAGTTAGAAATTGAATTTTTGATGGATTCTTGAAGTTATATCTTTAAAATTCATTTGAAGAGAATCTAAAAATAATTTTATAATTTTGACCATACAAATACTTTTTACTTTTCATGTTTCACATTATCTTTTTTGCTTCAAACTTCAAAAAAGTTATAGAACTTATATTTTATAACACATTTGTGATTTGTCCAAACCCCTTGGACTTTTAGGGGCTAAGGATTAATCCTAGAAGGACAAGCGTATGGCCAATGATTTCAAATCTCATTGTCCATCATTTTGTTTTCTGCCATTTTATTTTCTGCCATTTTACAACTAGATGTGAATGAAAATATTAATAGTCATTTTTGAGAGATAAAACCATATTTCATATATATAACAAGTCATAAAATGTTCAATTTCTTTTTTTAAATTTGAAGTTACTATGAATTTTTTTAAATAAATGAAAAAAAATTCATAACAAATACAAAATATATTCTAAAAATCTGATATTTTCACCATAGATGTGTATCAAAATGTAGAACATTATGGTATAGACCAAAATTACCATGTCATTCTAAACTTTAAAAATCAAAAATCAACAAACCATGAATACAAACCCAAAG
Organism: Antitrichia curtipendula; assembly: GCA_951230915.1. Classification (NCBI taxonomy): domain Eukaryota; kingdom Viridiplantae; phylum Streptophyta; class Bryopsida; order Hypnales; family Leucodontaceae; genus Antitrichia; species Antitrichia curtipendula. The sequence goes on from OX579635.1 coordinate 14,164,352, forward strand.
TTCAAATTGAAATTTATAAATTTTCATAATTTTCAAAGTTGGAATAGAAACATTTCATTATTTAGACTCAAATTCAAGAAACATCATTTTATGGCAAAAATTCACATCAAGAACAAATTGCAAGAAATGGTCAAAATACACTACAAGGGTGACCCAAGGATTAACCCTAGAAGGATGCCACCTCCATCACCCAAATGAGAGAATTTACAACACTATTCACTGAAAATGTACTCAAAAGAACTTCCAAAAAGTACTGGATGAAATAACGTTTTCTTCCATTCTACAATCTCACGCAAAGTCATCCATCAGAAATCCAGTGTCTGCGGCGTCCTTCTAGGGCTCAGACATGCACACATTTCTGAAAATCCTGCATGGAAAGGAAAAATGCGTTGTACACAAGCACCAACTCCTCTAAAGGAAAAACAACCACCATAGACCAAAGGAAGGTTGAATTGTTATGAAAACGTGTCACTAGCCCACACACGAATTGGACGCGCAACTTCTGAAAAAATCTGCATGGACACTAAAAAAATCTGCATGGACACCAAAAAATCTGCATGGACGCTGTGAAACTTGCAACAGCTCCCAGTCAATGAGTGTTTTGGGCTTCCAAGCTACTGGAAAACGCAGCCCCATCTAATGACGCAGTGTATACATTGCCAGGCTACTACTCAAGTAAGCCGCCCGAATACCACTCTACGGTTCAAGGTGAACTCACAACTCTCTCTTGTAATCTGATGACAGTGTGTGTAAACTGCCTTTAATCCGATATTTCTACACTTGAGGGCTGACAGCTTCTTCCGCATGTTCAACGAGTGATTGAACACCTATTGATCAAACGGAGCATAGTTCGAAACCTAGTTCGTAACAACGCCGTTAAGAGGCTTGCAAATACATTGCGCTCGACTATCTTTCGCCAGCGCCTGAGGGAGCTTCGCCACTGCATAGCCACATTCAAGCGCAGAGCTCTCAGATCCAAGCCCTTTCTTACGGCGCAAGAAGAAGAGAACTCTTAACATCAAACTCGATCTGAGTCCCAATAGTGGGTGCCAATGTTCCGCGATCCAAGCCCTTTCTTACGCAAGAATAAGAGACTCTTAATAAACTCGATCTCAGTCCCGATAGTGGGTGCCAATGTTCCGCGTGACTGGCTCACTGGTTTTCAAGAAAAAGATTGGATACTGTTGATTGATTCTTCATTCACCACTAGATGCTAGCACCCACCTCACGGTGGTAATTCTTCATAGTAGATTGAGAAGATATGGCGCCGTCTCACGCTTGGTACGCTTTCTCTTTTTTCTCCACCTTTATAAGATTCACTCGAGTCATCAATTGGATCAAATGTGTGGGCTCACACATTCATCTCATCTGCCATCGCTTCTTTATTCTCAAGTACCAGAGCAACGTCTGCGTGCCTGTCGCCCAGATAGCAAAGTTAGGAAAATTAAAACTACAGAAAATATGTAATACGAATTTGCTTTGTTTTGGCAGGACTACCCGGTATCATCAATAATCACTTTCCATGAATGTATGGATCGAATACCTGCTCATGTGCTGCAACCGGAGGAACTTCCACTTCAAGCCTGAAGACCGCTCTTCAGGATATAACACCTGCAGTACACCCCCTTACCAAGATTGAGCACAACTTGAACATACTAACCACACTACCATGGACTCAGCAAATACTCAGCAAATCCTTCAGAAGACACAAGGAAGGGATCATGTAAACCTAAAAGCATCTGCATTAGCATCTATGCGTGGTTCCTGCATTTTCAAAGCGTGTTGATTATAGGAGCACCCAAAATCAAACCCAATGAATGCTCTAATATCCTGATTGTGTCAAATTTGCGGTCACAATTAGGTGTACTCACCTAATGAGGAGGAGATTTGGAGACGCCAAAGCTACCCACAACCGGTTCTCGACACTTGTGAGGCTTCGGTTGGAGGAACATAAACCATATTCAAGAGTTCCTGTTGCAAACTCCCTGCACCCTCCAATCACAAGTCTGGCAGACCACAACTAGTTGTGTCCAATAACCGGTTTCGTCCAATAACCGGCCCTCGTCCGGTTCTCTACTCACACTCGTTCGTGAGTGAGTGACACATTTAGGGAAGAACCTGAACTGTGAGGCCCTCTGGTATGTTGTGAAGCTCATAACCTGACTTCTCCAAAGAATTGCAACCACTCCTACAAATGCACGTCCTCCATTCCTTCGTGCAGAATAAACTTCTTCAGGAAACCCCACAGCACGGCCTTCACTTTGAGAGCTGGAAACGGCGGCTGGAATGTCAGACTGGCCAACTGCGTGCGAATTCCCAATGGGTCGATGTGAGGACCAATTGCCTGGAGCCACACAGTCAGGAGAACGATCAGATACTATAGCCCCAAATTAATCACAATTCACATCCTCCAATAATCATTCAAGTAACCTTTGAAATATTCGAAACGAAAGCTCTCGAAGTTTTCAAAACGAAGTTTTGGGAACGTTTGAAACGTAGAGGTTCTTTGAAGGTTTTGAAACGAACAAGCCTTAGGTTCTAGGTCAAACACAGAGACGGTATCATTAGAATATGGGCGGCGACTCTAAAATCGTTAAAAACCTGATACTAAACCCCTGTCATCTTTTCCACTATACTCAGGTGAGCTTCAATTCGCAACTTAAGTGACAGAAATTCGAGCGAGAAATCGGTGATGGAGTTCTCGTCTTTGAATGAAAATCACAAGTTCGGTACCATCAATCGTAATTCTCACGAGCTCCCAGTGTGTGGCCAATTGCAAATCACCCCATAAACTTGAGTATTAGGCTAATTTGGGTGTAACTAGGGGAACACCAGTTGGGGATACAAACCTGCGCTCGACTGCTTGTTCGCTCGTTTGACAATCGGTGAAACGCAGCATTCGCCCACAAGATCTGCCCCCGGGCGTCAGTTAATAAAATGGCCTCGCAAGAGGCGCCGTGGCGCTGCTCCAAGTCGCGCGCGTCCACGGTCGCGAAGGTGGAGTGTACGGGCGTCACGGGCGACATTTCCAACCACCGTCCCGTACTAGACATGGTCAAGCTGGTGTTCAAATCGCTGCTCGTCGCGGCCGGCGGCGTCTCCCACGTCGTCGTGGCCCATCGCGCGTCAGGCCTTAGCAGCGTTTGCGTGGAGAGCGCGGACGACGACGATGACGCGCGCGCGTTCACGTTGGAGGGCGTATCAGGAAGAAGCGATAGCGTCACGACGTCCGACTTGTCGCTGTCCTCCGCGGAGCAAACCTCGCTATCAGTCCCGAAACTAGTGGACAGGGACGGTCCAGCTTTTAAAAATTGAGATTCGCGCGGTTGAAACAAGCGAGAGACTAAAATTTCTTTCTCGCTGGATTGCAAGCGCGCGGCTGCGCGTTCCATGAAGCCTCCGTCGTCACGCGCGACACCCACGTGAAGCCCCAACGTGACGTCTTCACGCGGCGATTGCGTCCCGGCGGAGAGCGACAGCGACACCGAGACGTCGCGGGGGTCGAAGCTGTCGTGGAAGCGCTGCCAGCCGCCTGGGCCGAACTTCTGCGCAACGCCCACGGGGAGTAGCGGCGTGAGGTCGTATCCGTGAAGCTCCGCCGCGGGCGCTTGAATCGCGTCTTCGGGCTTCGCTTTCTGCGTCTGCTGCTTCTTCTTCCCCGCTTTGGTGACGGACGAGTCTGGTGGGCGCTTGCGAGAACGCTTGCTGGGCTTGTACTCGGTGGTGCTGGCATTGTCTGTAGACAGAGTTGAGACAGAATGCGTGTCTGTGGTGGTTTGATCGGCGCTCATGCCCGCGACGGGCTTTGGCGCGATGGGGCGGTACCGCGACAGGATGTGTTTGGTTTTGGCGCTTCCTGGTTGTTGTTGCTGCAAGCTCATGGGGCTCATCGCGACAAATCCCGCGTATGGTAAACCTGACGGTAACTGCTTCTGCGTCTCCCTCATCCTCGGAGTTCGTCTATGCACGACGGTGCCCATCCACTCGCAACCTGGAAACCCCAAAATCTTCGATCACGACCGTCCCCAATACAGTCCTACTCGCTCGCTCCAAACATTAAGATTTCACTTGGTGTGGAATGAAACACCCTCCATTTGATATCACAAGCTCGTAATCCAAGATGCCATCTGCACTCGCTGGCCGCACCGTCTAAGCTTCACATGCTCCTGCTCATTCCAACTGCAACGTGAGTTTGGGATAAAAATTCAAAGAAGCTACAGCTGCAAAAGAGCTACCGGGTCCTCCAATGCCACACATCAGCCCCCCAAACTCTCTCCTTAGCAAATGTTTATGAATCTAGGGTTGACGATTAGCTCTTTTGTCAAAAGGCTTCTTCCCACCACACAAGGACACACCGTCAACTTACCAAGGTGGCGCAAATTACCAACGAGAAATGAAGATCGAAAGTGCGTCGTTCCATCCCCACAGGCAAGATGCGAAACCCAAAACCTCCACACGACGCTGCAATTTCCAGTTCGCCGAGCTACCCAGAGGAGGAGCCACAGAAGACGCCCAATCGCATTCGGAGATCACATACCGCTTCGGAGGTTGCACATGCACAGAGCGATCGCCACGAAGTCCGCGACGGACAGCACCTCGGTTTTGAAGCTTCACGGCCAATTGGCAAGAGAGGCAACCCTCGAAAGCAATAATCTCCGATTGCCCACCAAGGACACCTGTCCTAGCGCAAAGTACAAGATGCACAATCGCAGACGCCAAGGCACAAAGCACATGAATCCAAACCAAAAAGATGGCCAAGGGAGCCAGCTGCGGCACACATCTCCCCCCGCCAGCAGAGGTGTTCGTGTGCATGAGTGTCCTTCAGTTCGGCGCCTGCCACGACCGATCCTCAACTTCCGTCCACGGGGATCACCTCCGTCGGGCGAAACGTGGAGTCCTATTGCGTCCATTGTCCGACGTGGTTTCATCCACAGTTGTTGCTGCTCCCATCCCAGAAAAGATGATGACCCCCGTTTGCAGCGGCCGGGGAGAACTGCCCCCCTCGCTCGTCCCCATGGGAAAACCCTGAATTTTTTTTTTTTTCATGCATGAATTCTTTTGCAAATTGTGAATTCATATTTGCAATCAGTGGCCCCAAATTCATATCTAGGGGGCTGTAGAAAATAGATTTTAAGCGGCACAAAATAGGGTTTTTTTTTTTATATGCCCCCTTGGATGGACTTTGGCAAGACAAGCAAAGGGGCTAGTTCACCCCGGCCGTCTGCAGCTCATCCAGGGGGGATTAACTCCCTCATTGTCCTGCATTTATTCCTTGGAAAAAAACAATATTTTTTTCAATTGCCACCCATGATAAAATATTGAAATTTGGAATTCATATTTGGAATCAGAAGTCCCAAATTAGGTAGGTTGGTGATGAAATATAAAGTTATCATTGCATGAAATAGGAGGTGATTTTTTACATTTATCCTTTGCAAAGGGCAATAACAAGGCCAATCTCCCCTAGCATAGTATTTAGCAACCTTTCAACATTATTATCTTTTCTCCATATACCCTATTCATCACATTGAGCTTCTACTTGTTCATTTAGCTACTAATGGATGTAGAATATTCCACACCATCTACTATAGAGTCAAAGTAGTCACAATGCATGCTACAAAATGTTATGGCCTTTGTTGCTCCCCTTTCTATCGCCCTAAAATGTAGTTCCTCCCTACTTATGTACAAGTGAATTTTTTTAGAACTTGGCCAAGTCAGTTTCAAATTTAGAAAGTCAATATACTCATTTCCAAGTTGGACATAGTGCGGAAGTTGGATCTTATATCAACTTATAGATTCCATTCATTTTCTTACACACTTGACCTTCTAATTGAACTTCATCCCACTAACAATTATAGCATAATAATCTACCTATAATTGTGGCTTACTAAGGGAACATTCAATGCTATAGAACAACATTGTGAAGGAACCAATCTAAGATTTTCTTATCAACAAGTAGAATCTATATCAACATTTTCATACTTAATCCCCACATATACAAACTAGAAAGAATTAAATCACTTTTAAATAATCATGATAAATAGTACTCCCTCCGTCCCAAAATGACCTTCCTGTTGACCTTTATTTAGTGTCCCAAAATGATCTTCTTGTTGGAGGAGAAAGGGAGCTAGTGACACTTGTACATAGTCCAAAAGCATGGGCATGCTAACCAATCCCATGCATCAAGTGAGTGGCCACCGGTGCTCTTCAAAAATGCCTCAAAATTCAATTTTCAAGCACTTTGAAACCACACTTTGAAAACTAATTTAAAACTCAAAATTTCAGAACAATAGGAGGACATCAAACTCTATTCATAAGTCAATTTTTTTTTTTTAAATAGTTCTTTTTGAGCTTAATCTATAACATCTTGTGTAATAGGAAGATCATTTTGGGACGGAGGGAGTAGTGTAATTCTTCTAAAATATTAGTAAATGTAAGGTGGAAGTACCTCGATTCTATGTGCACATCAACTTAAGTGAATAATTTTAGATCTTTCTACTTCATAGCACTTATTTGTTTATACAACACTCTACATTTTTCTTAGAACCAATCTCTTTGGGGGATGGGAATTAAAGGTATGTTTATCCAAAATGGCACCCAATCCAATTGTGACCCCTATTGTTGGAGCCCAATTGTGCTTCTTGTACACTCTAATGTAATTTTTTTTTAAAGGGAGTCAAATTGGATTTCAAAGGGATATAATTGGGTTGAATAGTCATCCTTTTTATAACTTCTAATAAAAACATCACCTTGTAGTTTAAATACATAGGCAAAGGTTCCTTCATTATTCCACCATTGAAGGAATTTTGGAGATTACCATTACCATTGTGTAGGGAGTCCAAAGAATCACATTGAGAAATCCAAAAGGACAAGAATAGTCTCCCCCAAGGAAAACAATAGGAACCTATATGTTTTTACTTTAACCTTCGAAGAATATTGAGGTTGAAAAGTGATCAATGGATAACTTCATTGTTCATGTAGAAACAAAGAATGTACCTATTGGTTCAATAATCAAAGCATTTTGGTGACTATTGGCTTGGTCATGGGGGTCGCATCCTTTAAGAGTTAACCGCCTATCATGCGTTATTTTTTTACTAAAAATGAATTGACGGAACTACGTGTGAAAAACTCCCGAATTCGCAACCAAAAGAAATTGTGAAAGAGATCCGTCTAAATATGCTCAGTGACCAACAGGATCACCAACTGAATGGATATACAGAACGGTCATACCTTCAGTGAACTGAACTGAACTGAACTGAACTCTATCTACCTCATTTCATCCAATTTCGTGGATTCTGTTGGGTGTCCAGTTCATAACGCCCGGACGGGGCGGAGAGTGGGCCAAGTGGGACTGACGGAGTGGCAGCCAGTCAGGTCAGCCCCCCCCCATTGGAGAACGACACCGCTGATGAACGGAAAGATAGGATGAACTCCGTCTGTCTGTCTGTCCGTCCGTCAGTCGGCCCCTCCGCCATGATCATTCCACTCCCTCCTCGGCTCCTCGCAGCCAGCCAGCCAGCCAGCGCGGCGCAGCCAGCCAGCCGTGCACCGTCCGCCGTGTCCACCCATCCACGGCCACGCCTTTCCTCCCGGGCGTCTCTGCGCCGTGCGATGGGATTTGCAGAGGAGCCTGGCCCGGCAGCATGTGAAGGCCGCGGAGCCCTCGGCTTCCTATTGGTGTTGACTTGAAGTGCGGGGTGCGGACCAATGGGCGAACGGAATAAGACCACGCACCATCACGGAATCCTATCCAAGTCGGGCCTGGGATTGGCGGGCCAAATCTTTTCCTTGCCGCATCAGCCCATTTGCTGGACTGAATCAGCATGCCCCTCTGACATGCACCGGATTATTTTATTGTTGTTTTTGAGTTTCTTTAAGTAGTTGGGGGCAGGAAAGCACTTGATTATTCTCATCCAACCCCCCAGACCCCCTTCAGTTGTCCTTTCGAAGGGTATTTCCCTTTCAAGCCTTTTTTTTTTTAATTTCATTTGGGGGGAAGTGCAGAAAGCGATCAGTTCAGTTCCATGAACCGAGCCAGACACTCAGAAAAGTTTGTTTTGAAAAGTTCATTCAGAAACACACAGAATGGGGTGGACGAGAGATCACGTATTCATCCAATGTTGCAGAAGTTCATCCAAATGCAGTAATAGTGCTCTTTGGATAGTTTGTAAGGCAATTTCAGCAATTTCATCCATTGCAAACGGAAGAACATGTTGTCAAACATATATACATACCTCAATTGACCCAATTGCATCACTTCGAAGTGATAAGCGACTCGAAAAAATTACCTATTCTTCTTGAGATTTTTTTTTTTTTAAGGTGTCTTTTTTATGATTTTAATTCCTTCTAAATGGGTAATGCAAAGAGCAATCTTCACTAGAATTAGTGGAACATTATTGACAAACATAGATATAGATGGAATACATTAAAATGTTGATGACAATCCATTTAATCATCCAAATGCACATACTTTCCTCTTAATGGAACCATCACTTTGCAATGATTTCGTAGCAATTTAGGGATTTCATTCATTGCAAAATGGAAAAAAATATTGCCAAATAATCCACTGTTTTCCTTCCCCCAGCTGCCCGGGTTTGTTTGACCTCCGGGTTTCCATTGGTCGCCCGTGCTCCCCTATTCCCCTCCTTTGCGCCTTTGGCCCCCTTTCCATCGCCCACGTTGGTTTTTGATTTGTCTTTTTCCGGCGTGGCAAGCAGGGATTGGAAGGATCAACGGGGTTGTGTCGTTGGTTCACATGTGACCGATTGCCATGTGCGATGTTCTTTGTTTCCAGTTTTTTAATCTTATTATTTTTATTATGCATGTTCCCAAGTTGAAGGCTGGCCACAGAAATTTGATTGTCTTTGGACTTTTTTTGGCTTTTTTTGGCTTTGGGACTGGTCGTGTCCTACAACCGTCAGGGTTCCGGCTGATTTCCAGATTTCCAGTCAGAGCTCTAATTAATCAGATGTTCCTGGTTGGCACATCCGCCAATGAATTTATTAAAAAATTTAAAAAAATTTAAAATTTAAATCTGGGGAAAACCACAAGGACTGAAATCCATCTTCAAGATTTCATTTGTTTTTTAAGAATAAAATAAAATCTTCAAGAGGGCGGGGCGAAGGTAGGAGGGTTTTCTTAAGTCCCACCTAAGATGAAAACACCCAACAATGTCAAAATAATATTAATTTCAGCATATGTGGAGGCACATTTTCCAGGGACCAACATTTATGAAGTATTTAGCAATTGAAATTTATGAATTAAAAAAAAATTGAAGAAATTTATGTATAAAATTTGTATTGCTATGAATTTTCAAAGTGGAAGCTTCCTAGGCCATTGAACCTGTCACATAATATCGTTATAAAACTGAAATCTAGAGAATTAGAAGTCAAATAATTGCAATTATGTTCTGGGTATGCAACTCTTGTATTATACACAGGGGTCATCGGCATTAAAACGGCTTAGAGGATGGCTTTTGTAAAAATTATAAAAAATTAAAAAGACCAAAAAGTTAGGTGAAGATCAAATTTAAAAAAAATTAAATGCAAAAAATGTTAAGTTGCATACATATTAGAAAAAAACTTGCAATATATATGAAGAATTGAAAAAAAAATGCATAGTTAAAAAATTCCATACAAGAAGTTCCCTCCAATTAAAATTAAAGTTCATTTTTAATGTGTTGTTTATAATTTAAAAAATCTTAAATTTTTATTAGAAAGCCCCCCAAATTGGATAGCTCAACCTATGATACATGTATTAGAAAACTCATATAATTAGGTTTTTAATGCTTTTATTGTCCTCAAAAATACTCATTTAAAGTAAATAATTACATTTTTGGATTCCTTGTTGAAAGGGCTACAAGAGTTTTTTACATTAAAACAAATTATATTCCTTGAGATTAAATGCATTATAAGTGATTATAACGAGGGCCATATAATACGGGAGTTGTGTACCCGGGAATTAAGTATGGAAACTATTTAATTATACTTTGGGGGACATTTAATCTATAGAATTCTACTTGTCAAGAATGTGTGCACATACGTTTTGGGGGTATTTTCACCTTACTTCAAAGGTCAAATGATCCAAAAAATTTGACGAGGTTATTATAATCTTTTAGAGAAATATCCCGCCGACATGGTTTAGTAAATTTTTGACACTTTAAACGTAATGATGACCCTAATACATGTGTGTGTGTGTATATATATACACACACACACACACACACACACACACACACACACACACACACACACATATATATATATATATATATATATATATATACACACACATAGTGACCATGGATTGCTTTTGAAGTTACAAATAAAATTGAAGCCATGACAAGAATGAAGGAACAAAGCGAAGACAAAAATAACAAAATTTTGAAGTGATGAGATTAAAATTGAAGCTAATCGTGTCTTTTTAATTAAAAGAGTTCAAAATATTTTGAGGGAACCAATGAGAACCACTGGAATTCAATTAATTTATGAAGTTAAGGTTATAAATTTTTAGAATAAAAAAACATGAAAGTTGAAAGTCATTTAAGTTTGACCAATCGAACTCAAGATGTAAGTTTTTTTTTTGTATTGAAGAATATAGGATTTAACATTGGTTGTTAGTCAACATACACCTCCAAAGTTCAACACAATGAGTTCACACTACCAAAACTTCTATATAAGCTAAAGTCTATAAATTTATAATCCTCAAAGGACAAACTTATTACCACTTTTTCAACTTGAATTTGTAGATGGCCATGATTGTAATATTTGATATTTTTTTTTTAGAAATGAATTTACATGTCTTTTATTTGTTGTAAAAATTAAACTCTCTCTTACTATCTCTTGAAAATGATTAGGCTACCTTGCCCCCCAAAAAAAATTCAAAAAATCTCATCTGTGCGATGAGTTAAAAACCAAATCTACAAGACCCTTTGCTACTGTGCAATGAATTAAAAAAACATAGTACAAGACCCTTTGATGCCATGCGATGAGAGAATTCATTGAAGTCGAAGTGGGGTTTGCAACTTCGTCTACACTTCATTGTTGATGGTGTCCTAACTACTCAAGAGTGATGCGTAGAATTGGTAAACAGGTTTAGACAATTGAAATGTTTTTAAGACATTACAAAATAAAGTCACTTAGAGAATTTGAAATTTGAATCGTATAGCAAAGACTTGGAAGTTCAACAAGTTGAATGAAGTTGGAAATTGAAGTGGATTGACCTTGCCAAGAAGCAGGTATGTCAAAATTTTGGGTGCCTTGAAGCGGATTCAGAATTTAAGATCAATGAATTGAAGAGAGTTGGGACCTAAAGTAGATTCAGCTTGCTTGCAAGCAAAATTGTAGGAAATTTAGGCACCTTGAAGCAGATTCGGCTACCATTGTCACAATTTCAACAAGCTTGTACAGTTTTGCCAATGTCACTAAAATTCAAAGAAATTTTCCACTACAATGGTTTCAGTTGTTGCGGTAAATGTTTGAGTTTTGAAAATTAAAATTTGCAATCAATGTTTTGGAGCTTGCTTTATGATAATCATTGGTTTCTATTCAAAGTTGATCTTCTTCTTCAAAGGATGGTAATTTAGGTCATTAACTTATTGATTGATAGCAATCACGTGCATGAGAGCAAGAGTTGATTTGTCAATTTGTATGTCGATTTGTGAGGGTATTGATGCTTTGGAATGCTATGGAATGGGATGCTTGTAAATGCTTGTGAATGCTCGTGAATTTTGAATAAGGAGTGTAGTATTAGAATGTGTTTTAGATTTTGAATGTTCAAAGTTTATGATAAGTGTGTAATTATTATTTGGGTGGTCTTCATTATTTTTTGTTGTTAATTAATGCTTTCTAATTCACCTATTTGTGGATTTTTGAATGCCTTTCCTTCTTCATTTGCGGACAATTTCAAAAGCCGAAAGGGGACAAAAAAGAGAATGAGATATGAGTTTGAAGAAAAAATGTAGAAGAGATTAGGGTTTAGGATTGAATGTAATAGTTGTATATTAACCCCTAAAGTTCCGTGACTATGTTTTCACTGAAAACGCTCAAGAACTGCCGTTTTTAATACAAGTACCAAATTTTTGAAAAAAACTTTTTTTTGACTCATGTAACCGTAGGATCTTGTAGTATGCTGACTTGAGAATATGTGGTAAAAATTTCAGAAATTTCCACCACGTGGATTGCAAGATATAAGCATTCAAAATCACTGAAATCGTTTTTTGACCCCTGCAAAAATCCAGGCAGCTGCACTTCAAAAGCTCACTTTTCTATGAAAAAATGTCCAAAATGGTGGTGCTTCTTTGGATTCTTTTTCCTAAACAAGTTGGCTACATGCTTGAAAATTTTCACATCATTTGGAATTGTATAACATATAGGAAAAAAAATAGTAAGTAGAATGAAGTAGAGAATGATTCAAAATACTAAATTGTTAAGAATTTAGATATGAAATTGAAAAATGCCAATCCCAATGGTTGAAATGTTGTATTAAACAATCTACATCCTATGGTTTTATTTTTTTCAAAAAATATTGAAAATTGAGTAAGATAAAAGACTTCAAAGTTTATTTTAGAGTAGAGATTCCAAAACTGCCCGCAAACTAAAACTCCTCATAACTTTTGACTCATTGGTCAAAATGGAATGATTAAAAACTTTCCACGTATAGATAGCTCTAGAAAACCAGTTTCAAATTTTTGTTTCTGAAAAAAGTGATTTTTTCTGATCTGGCCTAACTGCCCGGCTGAGAAAAAAAGTAACATATTAGGCCATAACTTTTGACTCGTATTTCCAAATGTCATAAAATTTAGTTCAAATGAAAGGTACTCCTCGTCCACAACTTCTATTAAAATTTCAGCTTCAAACTTGTAAATCTCTGGCCACATGTACCTGCCCAATTTTTTTATGTTGCCAAATTCTGCAGGCTGGTCCTTTAGGGGTTAAATGAAAAAATGTGGAATTGAGTTTTTTAATGTAATTTAGGGTTTGTTGCGCAAAAAAAGGAATGGAGAGTGAAGGAAAATAAATTTGGAAATTGAGTGTTTCAACGTAGGGAATTGAAAATGATTTTTGTCCAATGACCACATGCCACGTATTACAAAAATGATTTCATGACTACCCTTCCATTGGGTTTGTACCTAGTTTTACACTATCACATTATAACCTTATCACCTTGTAACCTTATCACCTCATAACCCTATCACCTCATAATCTCATACTGCAATCTTGGGGAGTTCATTTAGAGTATCCATTAGAAACCACGTGCAAATAAAACTTTGGATCCCCTACATACTTTTTGAATTTTAAATAAAACAAAAATAAAAAAACATGAATAGATTTTTCTACTTTAAAAATTTATGCTTTGAATTATTGATATTTTTATTTGTTAATAATAATTAATTAGAAATTTTTGAAGTAAAAAGATACAATGTAGAAATGAAAAAATAACTTTCACACCCCTATATTATCTCGGGGAGGTCACTTCCCCTTATGTTTTGTAACCATGTGCGTTAACCACCTATTTGTTTGGAGGCTATTTACTTAGTAATTATGATTTTAAAGGACCCTTTTAGTAGAAAAAAAGCTACTTGGTGTTAATTTTAAGCACCCTATAGGTAATTATAAATGAAAATCTAACTTAATTTTTGGCATGCTATAGTATTTATAAACTTTAGGAATTTTGTTTTGTTTGATAATGAAGGATTTTGGGATGAATGTTGGGTATAAAAATATGCAACATACATAAAAAATTAGGATCAAACTTAACCCTTAACTTTCTAAACGACTAGAATGTGGTCAATTTGTTTTTTGAAGTGCTTTTTCTATTATTAAAAATATTTAAATGAAGTTGCACTTGAAGTGATGCTTTGAAGAATCAAGTTGGCCATCTTCATATGCGGTTAGATTTACATAATAAGCTGTTGTTTTGTTTTTTTTAAATCCCAAAGCATAGGTGGTTGGGTGCTTGGACAAAAAAGTCAATAGATTAGAGGGATTTGGCCAATGTAAGCGTAGCACATGAAAGGATAAGCCTAGCTTGTAAATGGTGTTTTGACCTTTGAAATGCACATTTTGATTCAATTTTCACTCTTTTGATAAATAAAAATTTCACATTATAATAGTTCACATTAGTTTATAATAGTTTGTATTCATATTAAATTCAAAATGAGCTAAAAAATCTCATTTTTTTGTGATAGGCATACATTATAGTGTAGAACATCATGATGTTAACCAAATTTCCGTGTCATTTTATAATTAGAAAATTAATAAACTATGGTTATATTCATGAAATTCACATTGCAATAAAACACTCAATTTTAGGAATTTTCCATAATTTCAAATTGGAATAGAAACTAGACTTGGTTTGCTTCATTTTATTAGTTGGATTCAAATTCAAAAGAGACCATTTTCATGGCTAAATTTGAGATTCAAAACAAGGAGCTAGGAGGTACCAAAATTCACTAAAAAAGCATTTTTGATGATTCATTTTTAACACATCTTCTTGTATAAAGCGTTAAATAGTTAAAACATAATATTTTTCATTCATCCTTTAGAAGGACTAAGGATTATACTCATCCTAAAATTAATTTATTTTTCTTCTATGATTTTATTCACACTAATTTATATCTATTTTTTTTTTAAATCAAAAGATTTTTCAATACCCTATTTTGTATATAATGATGTTTCAAGAATTAAATCCAGGCTAAAATAGATCTACATCATTTATAAATTTTTGCTCCAATGAATAAAATTCACCCTATGGTTTAACTCACGTGGTTTTCTATTTTTCACAAAGTGACCTCTCCGAGTATATTATATAAGAAAAAATTGTCTAAAAAATGAACAATTAAAAAAACAATAAAAACTCTCTATTGAAAGCTCATTTTGAGTTGAATATTGATTCAATGGTCATCTAAATGTGTTCTCTATAATTATTTGAGTCAAAAAATATGCCATTTTAGTTCATTTTCAACCTCTTCTACAAATCATTTTAAATTATATAATTATATTTGAGTTGGAAATTTTGGCAATAGAAACCAATAGTCATTATTAAAAAATGTTCAAAATTTTAGGTTGAAATTATAGTTGATTAGAAACCACTTGTTTGTATGTGGTTTGTTGTAGTAGAATTAAGTGCCCCCCCTGAGACTGTAATGTATACATTCTTTTAAATTGATTTCCAAAGAATTTATAGAATATTTAAAAGAATGGCCATAAACAAAGCTTAATATGTAATTTTAAAGGATTAGCATCCATCTTCAAACTTCATGCAAAAATTTCAAATTGTATAAACTTAATTTTCAAAGCAATGGAGGGAAGGATTTGGTATTTAAAGGGAATAAATATAAGAGATGAAAGGGTCTACTTTGCAACTATAGGTCGGGATCTATACAAAATTCAATGTCTTTTCAATCAAGAAAGATAATTTTTTTTGAAGAAACCTTTGATGTCCAATTAATTTTGAGTGCAAAGTCTAAGAATTAGGAATGTTTTTGAAAATAACACAAAGATTAAAAGGCCCACTTTGCAACCATAGAGGCGGGATGTATAGAAGATTAAGTGCCTTTTTGATTGAGGGAATTGAAAAGTTTTTTGAGTAACCTTTGAGGTCTAAATAATTTCCAAACTAAAGGATGGAAGATTTTGGAATTTAAGAATAAAAAATATGAGAATTAAAAGGTTTTACTTTGCAACTCTAGAGTTTAATTAGATCTTTGGGGGTTTTGTGTTAGCAAATATATAGTTATATGACCGCTATTGGTCAACATGAACCTTCAAAGTCTAAGTATAATGAATTTGGAATTGACAACACTCAAGTTGCAGAGATGTGATTACATGTTTTCTATTAGATGTAAGAAATTCACATTATTTTGTGAAAATTTTGAAATGACCATTTTTGGATAGAGAGGGTTTGCCCTAGGAAAACATCAAGTTTTTAGTTGTAAACTAGATTTCACCTGGGGCATGAAGGCACCCATAATAATATAAAAGTAAAAGTATAGTGAATGCACTCCACATACATATATACATTATTTTATATAAAGCATATATAGATAATTGTATACCAATATTCATGTGACATGTATGAAACATAATATATCCATACAAATATAATGCATATAAATCTAGTCATATTTGTACTTATATATACCATATATACAATCACATAAGTGAAATTTAATATCATATATTCATATTGAAGTTGTATGAGTTGTATATAATATTTTGTATTCATATAATGTTGCATACATCGTGTATAATACTTTATAATCATCTAGGAGTTGTACAAGTAGTATAAAATATTTTATTCTTATATAAAAGATGTATAAGTCGGACATGGTGTTGTATTTTTGTATAGAAGTCATATAATTAAACTATGTACAAATTGTATCTTAAAAAGTATATCCAACATTCTAGTTTTCTATTGGAAATCAATTATTCATTGATACTCTTAAGCTATTCATTTGTAATTCTATTTGAATTACCTAAATTAAAATATTGACAATCAATTTGAAAAAAACGAATTTAAGACTATGAGATGATGATTTTAAAATTTTAAAATGATACAATAAAAATGCATGGATCCAAAT
This sequence comes from Antitrichia curtipendula, assembly GCA_951230915.1. Taxonomy (NCBI): domain Eukaryota; kingdom Viridiplantae; phylum Streptophyta; class Bryopsida; order Hypnales; family Leucodontaceae; genus Antitrichia; species Antitrichia curtipendula. The sequence goes on from OX579635.1 coordinate 14,180,931, forward strand.
GAACTAATAAGAGCCAGTGGCAACACATAAAAGAGACCTTTTGGAGTCCTTTTTGAAATTTTAATGGAATGTTTTACTCAAAAATCTTCATCAATTTTACCAAAATTAGTTCTAAAAATTATTCAAAATTATCAACAATGAAAAATTCTATTTAAAATATCATTAATTTCAATATAAAAGTTTCTAAATCATCTAATTTAAAATTCAACAAAGGAGTAAAAAGCATTGGTGACATGAGATTTTTTCATTTTTTATAGTTAATTAAAATAAAATGATGACATCACAAACTATATAATAGTGAACATGATACTATAACATTCATAAAATACACAACCACTATAAGAAAAAAAGATGTTTTAAGTGAATTTTTAAATATAGTGCTAGAGTTAAAGTTAATAAGTAATGATTTTAAATGAGATTTTCAATAAATTTTAATTAAAAACACATGTATTTATAGTAATTTTTTACTAAAAATCTCCTTAAAGATCATTACTTATAATCTTATTTCCGAGCTTATTTCTAAGACTATACTTTAAAACTTACTTAAAACACCCCTTTCTCTTGTAGTGAACATATCCATTATGGAAAATTTAAAGAATTTGACCTATACAAACAATAATGATCCCCCAAAGCAAAGGTTAAGTCAAAATTGGCTCTTATTACCTCATTTGGACTTGTGCCATGATATTCTACACTATAATATAAACATCTAGAGAGATTTTTAGATATTTTGAGTATATATTGCATGTGATATGACTTATTTAAGTTATTTTATTTTATATTCATGAACACACTACAAAGGGGTGATTTAAGTATAGTACTAGTAGTATAGTCCTATAAGTGATGACCTTTAGGAAATTTTTAGTTAAATTTTATTGAAAACACATGTATTTCCAATAAAAAAAATTCTAAAAGTCTCCTAGCTGATTATCACTTATAGGACTATACTTTAGCCCAAAAGATTTTTGATATGTTTTTATCAAAAACACTCCAAAAGTGTCATTTCTAGTACAAATACCAAATTTAGAAAAAAATTCATTTTTGGACGCATGTAACTATAGCATTTTGTACTATGCTAGCTTGAAAAGATCTAGAATTTTTTTCATAAATTCTCACCTTATAGGTTGCAAGATATCAGCATTTGAAGTGACAAAATTCTTTTTGGGCCCATTAAAAAACAAAACAATTGTACTTCACAAGGTCACATTTGTATGAAAAAATGTCCATACTAGTGGTTCATCTTTGGATTCATTCTTCAAGGAAAGTTGGCTACATGCTTGAAAATTTTCATATCATTTGGAATTGTACAACATATAGGGAAGAAAAAATAAGTAGAAAGAAGTAGAAAATGATTCAAAATACTAAATTGATAAGAATTTTTTTTATAGAGTTGAGAAATGCCAATTTTAATGGTTTTAAAGTATATATAAATCTAGAAAATCAATTAAAAACTTTTATTTTTTAAAGAGGGATTTTTTAAGAATTTTTTAAAACTATCCTCGCTGCCTGCAATTTAAAGAAAATTATGTATCATACAATAAATTTTAAACCATGTAATCTAAAGTTATAAAAATTATTGGGCCTTAAATCTACTTCTTGGACATATGCTATGTGAAAATTTGAAAGAAAAAACAAAACAACTCCATTTATAATAAATTGCCTAAAGTTGCTATGTTGCCCAAAAAACGTAGTTTGGTCCTTTAGGGGTTAAAACACCCCTTTCTCTTGAAGTGAATTCATAGTGTCGCAATATGAATTGTTCCATTATGTAAAAAAAAATTCATCATTATTTTGATTGGGTTTGATAAAGCTCACTTGACGCAAACAAAAAGGAAAAAAAGAGTGGTAAAAACCATGGTTTAATTCAATAACAAAGCTTGTTAACTTATCTCAGATGTCCTACATTTTGTCACAACTTTGGGAGATAGGTAGCAAGTTGGATGTACAACTTTCCTACATTATATTTTTCACAATGCCAAGCCGGAAGCCATCTATGTTGCTTGGCAAATCCAATAGGGCTCGAGTCTCGACTGGACATGTCTGTAGAAATTTAATCAATCAACCACATTTGCAACTTGGCAATTGATTTTGCTTTTTCGAGACTTTTATTGCCTTTGTTTGTTGACTATGGGATCCTATTTTTTATTTTTTTTTGAGATAGTTTCATGTTTTATTTAGCTCAGTATAGGTTGAAATGAAAAGTGAAGCTTATTTTAGATTTTGAAGGATTATAACTCCACTTAGGAGATATGAATAGAGTTATTGGGAAAAATGAAATGGCCAATGAACAAAATCTAGTCCATATGGCGTGGTATAGGGTTCAATTCACTTGCTTAGATGGATAAGGTGGAAGGTAAGGCAAGTCTATGACATGGATTTTTTTGGTTTGTTGTGTGATTTGAGAGCTATAATAAGATTTGTATTATGAATTTCAGACTGAAAATTTGGAAGGTTTTTTTCCTTCTTATTGTGATTCCAGAAAGATATGACTTTCTCTATTTAGAGTTTGTATGTGAAAGTTAGACTTGAAAAAATGAAAAAGAATTAGTGGCCATGAAGTTTGAGGGCATAATTTTTGAACGCCTATATTAGTTTGTTTAAGAAGTATTTAGTTTTTATATATGGTGGACTATATATTGAGATTTTATGCATTCAAAAGTCATATGACTTTTAATTTGGAGTTAGAAAGTAAGAAATATAGTCTTGGAAGTGAAGTAGTATAGAGTTGCCAAAGGAGTTTAGAGTCTCAATTTCAACAAATCACAGATGACAAAGTATAAAAGACTTGGGAGTTGAAATTCGGGTGTGATATATATAGAAAAGTTGGATTTCCAAAAATTTATGGTACAAGTCATTTGAAGATTTTATGAAACAAAAAGGTCCATAGAAGGATAGGAGTGTCAAATTGCTTTTGAATATAAAAGAAGAAACTGCAACCAACTATTAACGTTAAAAAATAAAAAATCTTAACTTAAAATTTGGAGTATTCATAGAAATTTGTGATATTTTTAAAAAAATCTTCTAGACTCTTAATTTGGACCTTTAGAGCATTTGTGGCAATCATGTGAGTGTTGGTACTTGTATCTATCATCTTATATTATGTCTAGAAGACAACTCACAAGAGTGAACTCAAAGATTAGAATTTTACTTTCTTCTTTATCAAGTTGTCCTCATCTATCATTTAGTTGTCTTGGTTGTATTAGGTTCTCTTCAATTGTCCTTGAGTTGTCGTTAGAGCCATTCTATGAACTTTATCTTGCAACATTATGTCTTTGGACTCAAGTCTTAAACAATCTAATGGTCCTGGAGAGGTGATTTTATTAACCCCTAAAGTCCCATCATTCATCCGGGGGACAAATGAATTTTTGATAGGCTCATATAAGCAAAAAATTTGCCAATTTTTTTTGAAAATTTTCCTTAAGATAGAAAATTTATTAGCTTTTTGGAACTATAATATTTTATTTTAGTTGATGACCAAGAGCAAAGGTTATATTACAATAAGCCCAAATTTCAACTCAGTGGGCAGCAAAAAAAATCTACAAAAACTTAAAATTAATTTTTAATATTTTTTCTCATAGATTGTATATTTTCTACATAAAAAGCTCAATTTTTTCTCAAAATATTCATTTCAGAGTTCAATCGAGAGCTCAATTTTCACATTTAAAAAAAAGAAGTTTCATATGGTTATATTTGATTTTTAAAGCAATCTTACCATTGTCATTAGTGTTTTCTAATTTTATCTTGTAGCTATTAATGGTTTATTTTTTTCCACTATCTTGTGCGTACTTCAATTTAACTATTGTTTAAAGAAATAAAGTCATGTTATTATTTTAAATTTTTTTTCTAAGAGTCCCAACTCAATTTTTTTTCATAATAATTTTTTAACTCAAAATATCTATTCAGCAAAAAAATCAAATTAAGAGGATTCAAAGTCTTATAAAATAGCTTGTCGCGATGTCAAAAACCATGTTTTCTTGACTTTGAACATATTCATCTTGCAATTTATGCAGTCAAAGTATCTGAAATTTCTTCCACACATTTCAATTCTAGTCTACTGCATGATCCTGTGATTAGATATGCCAAAAAAAATACCATTTTTAATCCCTAAAGGGTCAAGGCATATTTCAAGTATAAATTATGAAAAACTACCATTTTTTAGGGTAGTGAGAAAAAAATGAAAAAAAAGTTTACTTTCAATTTCAACCATAAAAATTTGTGCTAGACTACTATGGAGTATTTGGAAAAAATTTCAAAAACTTTGACCCCAGTCACCCCACGGATTGAAAGATTATAACGTTAAACTTTGAAGTTAGAAAAAAAAGTTTTTTTTTACCTTGTCTGATAAAGCCAACAACCTTTAGCTCCTCCTAGAATGAGATTTTTATTCTATACATGGTTATTTTCTTTTACATTTGCATTTTGGATCATGTAAGTTACATACCTGCCAAATTTTAGTAATTTAGGAGGAGTTTTGCAAAAGCTGCCCGAAGCTGCCTAAGTTGCTCAAAAAGTTTAGGGCAACATAACTTTTGATCCAAGCACCCGATCATAAAAAATATTATATTTCCAATAAGGGAATACATGTTCACACTTTGTGTCAAAATTTTATGATCATCTGACCAAAATTGACTTCAAAGGAACCTACCCAAATTTTCAATTGTTTGTTCAGCAGACAATGGTAGCTTGGGGGTTAAATTTTTTGCTCTTTGCATTAGAAATGGTATTTTTTAATGTTTTTTTGATGGAAAAGGTCTTGGGACTACAAGGGTTAACTTGAGATTTACGCTAAAATAAGATAAGATTGAATTGGATAATATAAGATAATGGAAAAATGAATACAATCAAGGATAGGACAACTTTAACCCCTAAAGGACCAAGGCCATTTTTCTGCCAAAAAACACTCAAAACTGCCATTTCTATAGCAAAGAGTAAAAAAATTGAAAATTGTTTTTTTTTCCACATCTAACCGTAGGATCTTATACCTAATTAGTATGAAAATGTATGGAAAAAATTTCAGGATTTTTGACCGCACAGATTGCAAGATATCTGCGTTTAAAGTAAAAAAAAACAAGTTTTTAAGCACATTGCGGGACTAGATTTTATGACTTTGAACATTTTTTACTTAAATGTTTTGCACTACAAAGTTTTGAGCGTTTAATCTTTATAGTGGAGAATTGAGTTGAGAGTCTAGGGGAAAAAAAAATCCAAAAAAACTTAATTTTCATTATTAAAAAAATTGTTAAGTAGAAGTAGGTACAAGATAGAAAGAAAATCTAAAACATTAATATCTTTTATATGGAATTAAAAAACACTAATCCCAATGGTGAGATTTCTCTAGCACAAAAAATAAACCTTTTGGAACTTTTTTTTTGAAAAATTATAAAAATTACATTCAGAAATGAATCCTACAAGTTATTTTTTCAAGAAGATGCTCTAAGTGCCCGAAAAACAAGCTTGTCCATAACTTTCTCATAAAAAATCCAAATGAAATGAATCAAAGCTTTTCAAATAGACAAAAATATAATCTATAAGAAAAAAAAATTAGAAAAAAAAAAAAAAAAATTGCAAATTTTTTTTGCTGCCCCTTGACCCCTGTTTTGAGCTTATTTGGGCATAACTTTTTTTCCCAGGCACCGATTGTGAAAAAAATTATATTCCCATAAAGATAATCAGATTTTCTACCTCCAAAAAAAGTTTCAAAAAATCAGGAGAAAATTTCAGCTCGTAGGTACCTACCCGAAAACCCATTTGTCCCCCGAGGGGACAATGGTCCTTTAGGGGTTAAATTAAACAATCATCTTGCATTCTTATCATGTAGGGGATGTCTTCTATACTCATTATGCATTTTTTCCATGTCATTGTACTAAACCTATGTCTAATCTACTTCTACATAAAATAGAGACAAGGAGTCGTTTTTAAAACATTTGGCTAAAAGTAAAAATAGATCTACTATTCTCAAACTATCCCATTTGACCTATAAGACAACTTTAACAAGTTTGAGACATCTAATTTTACTCATAAAAATCACAAAACTAAGTACAGACAACAAACCTTGGGCTCATAGTGCACCAAATTTGCCATAAGATAGCAACCCTCAAAACATACCAAGTTGCATTTTGGACGTGAGTGTAGGAATAATACATATTAACATCTTCACACTTGACATGAAGATGCAATTAAGAATTTTCCTTTGAAAAATACAACTTTTATTTAGAAAAAGTATGTACACAAAAATTTAAAACCCCATAAAAACAATTAATTTTTATAAAAGTTGTAGTTGTTGCAAAGGACTTGTGAGGATGTCATTGGTTCCAATGGTATCTCTATAGGACCTAAGTTGTTGTTGATGCTTTAAAAAAATTAATTGTATATGTGTACATATATTTTAATTTTTTAATTTTAATTGTGTTAATTACTCTAGGACTTCGGCCTTGTTGGAATCCCACTGGTATTGATATGGTTCTTGCAAATCTAGATTCCTATGACAAGTTTTTAAAATTATAATATTGTTGTTTTTGTTTATTGGAAAAAAACACATTGAAGGATTCAAGGCTTTATAGTGACAAATAAAATTGAATATGGATTTGAAACATTTTCATTCAAACAACCATTACATAGGCATTAATGGGCAGTCTAGAAGTAGATTTATAAAAGTTGTAGTATGTGACATATAACACATTACGACATAAGTTTGAAGAAAAAAGTAGTTGTGATTTGAAAAAAAATTAGTTTCAAAGTAAGCCATGTCTAAAACTCATTTTGTTCTACTTGATTTAGAATTAATTTATATTTTTTTAATTTTTTCTTAGAACTTTAAGAAAAATTGTGCCTTGGCATATTGATATACATCAGTTTTGACTATTGTACACAAAATTGAAGGAAATTGATGTTTATAGAATTTAAAATATACACAATTTGACAAACATGTAAATGATGTTGGTTCTTACGATGTTTGATTTTTTTTCTTGGAATTACGAGAACGGAATTGCATTAGCCATTATCAAAAAAGTACAGGTTGCAAAATGAACCATTATTACATCTTAATGTCCTTGCATAATTCAAAATATTTGTTGAATTGGGGAATGCGTTCAATTTATATTTCAGAACTGTATAATGTGCTTTTAGGTTCGATTTTTTTGTCCAAAGGCTAGAGTTTATGATGCATATAGTTGATCCAACAAATCCAAATAAATAAATTATCATTATCAACATTGTCAAAAATACTGCCAATTTTAAGAAGATCAATGTAATTTTTGGCATTTTTTAACTTTTTGATGATATTGACAAATGACAATGCATTTAATTTATGTAACAATGGTCCATATTGCAACCTATACTCTCTCTATAATGTCTAATACTATCCCATGCTCATAAAGTATTCAAATATTTTGAGAATCAACATCATTTGCATATTTGTCAAACTCTTGATATTTTAAACCCAATAAATGTTAATTTCCTTCAATTTTTGTGTACAACAATGATATATACCAATATGCCAAGGCACAAAATGTTTCTTTGAAGTTCAAAAAAAACTGAAAAAAGATAAAGTAAATCTAAATCAAATTGAACAAAACTGAGTTTTAGACATGGCTTAGTTTGAAATTAATTTTCTTTCAAATCACAACTAATTTTTTCTTCAAACTTACATTGTAATGTGTTATAGTTGGTAACGTGAAGTATGTTGCACACTACAACTTCCATCTATATGTACTTCTAGATTTTATCCATTGATGCTTATGATATGATTGTTTGAATGAAAATAGTTCAACTTTGTACTCAGTTTTGTCCTTTACTATAAAAATGCCAAAAAGTAGATATATTTCATAAGGAAGATGTAAAAAAGATTGTTTTATTATTTTCCAAGTTTTTAGGTCTTCCAAGGCTGCCTACAAGTGTTGACGTTCACTATTTGTTGGCTCAAGTGATTTAGAATTTTTCATTTAGAAAGCTAATCATTCAAAATGAAATTTTTGTATCTTTGAGGCCTACTAGAATACATATTGGTGGCAACAAATATTCATTTGGGGTTCAATAGGTGTTTTAGTATTATTAAAATTATTAAAAATAGAAAATAATTGATTATCTGAAAATGATGTTTATGTCTATTTTCTTATAGAAAATGTTGACTACCCCAAAAGCATCTTGGAAGAGGTAAAGATGATGTAAAAAACTCGTCACAATGGACCAATTTGCGTTTTTGGCAATATAATTATTTTGGGTAGCTCACTACAAATGGAGATTTTATTTTTTTTCTTTGAAAATTTTGCGAAATATGGGCACAAGGTCTTTTTTGAGGCTCAACAATTTTCATAACTTTCGACTTCATAAATAAAAATTTATTGTATAATATGTAGTTTTTTTTTCTTAATTGGCCATTCTAGGTAGATTAGAAAAAATCATTTTTTTCATAAACTAAAATTTGAAATTGGTTCTCTAGATTTATGTATATGTAGAAAGATTTGAATCATTACATTTTGATTAATGAGATGAAAGTTATGAGTAGTTTTAGTTTGCAGGTAGTTATGGATTCTCTTCTCTAAAATAAACTTTGAAGTCCTTTATTTAACTCAATTTTCAATATTTTTGGAAAAATATAGAATCATAGGATGTAGAATGTTTATTAAAACATTATGATCATTGGAATTGGCATTTTACAACTCCATAACAAAATTCTCATCAATTTAGTATTTTGAATCATTTTCTACTTTTTTCTACTTACTATTTTTTCCCTATATGTTGTATAATTCCAAATGATCTCAAAATTTTCAAACATGTAGCTAACTTGCCTTGAAAAATGAATCCAAAGAAGCACCATAATTTTGAACATTTTTCCATACAAATGTGACCTTGTGAAGTACAATTGCTCAAGTTTTCGGAGGGTCCTAAAAAAGATTTTTGTCACTTTAGACGCAAATATCTTGCAATCTAGAAAGGTGGAAAATTTTGAATTTTTTTCACATTTGCTCAAACTAGCGTACAAAAAAATTCTATAGTTACATGTGTTCAAATTTATTTTTTCTTCTAAAATTTGGTACTTGTATTAAAAATGGCAATTTTGAGGCATTTTTGGTGAAAACATAGTGAAAGAACTTTAGGATTTAACTTCAACCTTGGTAATGGAGTCCACATTGACTAATTATTTACATGGACATTGATGTAGTTCGTTGTAGGAATGAGACTATAGAGGATTTGTTTTAGAAATATAAATGGCCTCTAATAATATTGAACAAAATTAGAAGAAATTAGAAAGTGAGCTAAAATGAATGAAGAATGAAATTGAGGTATCTTATTCCAACTTGTAAAGAATTTTTGGCTATGATAACTCAATGTAATACATAAATCCAAAGCAAGGCTAAAATCTTGACCTATATTTATTTTTTAATAAATCCAACCATAGGTTCTGTTAATGAACTTATTAAAGTAAGCCTTCCTAAAATTTCAGAATAAGATACTTTACCAATTGCAAAATCTTGATGTTTGGATTTCAAGTAGAAGTATTTTCAATTCTTTCCAAATGGTTATATTTTATCTTTCAAACTTTTCATCCAAAAATGTATTTATATAATTTTCAACTCTCTATAATATGTTGAAGAAATAAGTTCGAAATACATATAAAGTTCTTAACAAAATAATTTCATATTCATGATTGAAAAAAATAATAAATAGAAAAAAGTGGAGAATGCTTTAAAATATAATTTTTTCAAGAATTTAGTTATGAAACTGAAAAATGCCAATTTCAATGGTTGTAATGTTCGTAAAAAATCTACATCCTATGATTTTGTTTTTACTTTCCAAAAATATTAAAAATTGAGTTAAATAAAAGAATTAAGTTATTTAAGATTAGAGATTTTGTAATTGCACGTAAACTAAAATTTCTCATAACTTTCATTTCATTCATCAAAATGATTAAAAGCTTTCCATGAATATATAAATCTAAAAAACCAATTTCAAAATAGTTTTCTTTTTTAGCTGCCCGGTTCACATAGTCTCCAAAAGAAGCTACACGTTATACAATAATTTTTTAACCATGAAGTCAAAACTTACAAAAATTGTTGTGCCTTGAAGCTACTCTTCAATCACATGTTGAATGAAAATTTAAAAGAAAAATAATGAAAATTTTGTTTGTAAATAAATGACCAAAAATATTATGTTACCAAAAAATGTTACTTCGTCCTTTAGGGGTTAAGGTCAACAAAGTTGAGTAGATAGAATCCAATGTGAATCCCAATGAATCAAATTGAACTCACATAGGTCCAAGTGAGCCAAAGTGATTAAGTTTAGTTAATAATCCAAACATAAGCCTATATGGTTTGAGGTGCATCACGGTGATCCAAATACTTTGGGAACACAAATAATTTTTTGATTTAGACCACCCAAATGCACTAAAATTCATCAAAGTTCACCGATTTTATCTAAATTATTTTTAATCTACCTCATCTACTGAAACATAAAACCAATGCCAAAGATAATGCCATGAAATGGCCTAGCTTTTTGAATCTCATTCTATTCCTTTGAAAGTTAATTTAAAACTAAAAAATATATATTCAAGTACTTAGTTACATGATATCAACAATAAATTTGCAATTCAAAACAAAGCAAAGTATCTATATATATTTATTGTGGGATCTTTACAAAATATTCTTGTTCAAACAAATGTGATAGAGGTGTTAGAGAAGAGATTAGTGGATTTAATTTTTAATTAGAACACCTCTTTAACCAAAAAATATTTAACCTCTAAATGCTTGTGGCACCAAATTTTGGTGTCAACAAAAATTTGAAGTTAAAAGAAACCTTACTAAGTTAGTATTTTTAATAGTTAATATTTTTGAATTTTTTTTCTCAAGGTCTAGATTTAGCATCAAAAATACAATTTTGAAAGTGAATGATTATGATTTTTTCACTTAAGATTTTGTGTAAGGATATTCATTGCAAATCTTGATTTTCTAGTATTGAGGGCTTTTAGTAATGAGCTTCAAATACAATAGATCTTGTGGAAAACATTGCATTTGAAATTCATTTGAAATAATTTATAAAGTAGATTTTAAAAAGCTGTAAATTGATCAGAGTTATGCATGTTATGCCTTTAACCTTATACTTTTTTGGTGGCCTCAATTTTAAACTTGACATATGAAAAGAGGATTTAAAGACTTTAAATCACTTTTACAATTTTAATCCCTAAAGGATCTTTTGTCCCCTTGGGGGACAATTTGGATCCGGGCAGATTCCTATTGTTTGAATTTGTAGTGAATTTTATTGAATTTTTTTGAGATTGTGTATTTTTTGAGAGCTTCGTGGATATATAATTTTTGTTTCAATCGAATGCCAGATGCAAAAGTTATCGGCATTTTTTTGCCAAAACAAACTTAAGGGGCAAGTTGGGCTATAAATATACCTTTGACTTTGAGGGGATAGGACTACAGACAATTAGGATCCACGCTAGGATGGACAGCGAACAAAGGCTTGGCCCCCCATGCCTGGTCAAGCAACCTCTATTTGCAGGAAGGGGGGGGGGACTTAGATGGGCGGAGGGCCTACAAGCTGGTAAACGAGAGGGAGTTTGGCTAGGCAGAGGGTCTACAAGCTGCCCTATGTTTGTAGGCTAACCTTGGCTGCGAGATGTGCAAGCCAATTTATATTTTAAAGTGAAATTCTACTTCAATTCTTCAAATTGAGAGCGCAAAATTAGCCAAAATAAGTTGTGCATTGACATTTGATACAAAACTTTGAAGTATTGGCCATGATGTCAATTGATTTTTGATCAAAATAATCCCCAAAGTTCAAAATTTCCAAAAGAAATCAGCTTCATGAGCACTAGGTAGCTACGAATTGACTTTGTGGCATCTAATTGAAGCATGGGCAATTAATTCAACCCACATTTGGCTAATTAGAGCACTCTAATTGCACAATTGTAACCAAAAATGACTCCCACTTCTTCACTCATGGTGTCACCACTTCTTTAATGGAGGCAAATTAGCTCCAATTTGTTGACAATTCAAAGTTATTTGACATGACAATCAAACATGGAATAAAGAAGCTCCAATTCAATGTTTATTCCACCTAATTGACACCATTGCAAATTCCACCTAATTTTCAATTCAACTTTGTTTATGAGCTGCCAAGGACGCTCATTATGGTCACTAATGTGCAAGAGACTGACTGCTTACCTTCTCTCAAGGATTTTCTTTGCAATGTGAAGCACCAGAACCAAAAGCGGCCCTCTTTTGCAGAGATTTGTGAGACTCTTTGTGCCTGATTCTCTCACGTTTTTAATTAAGATTACCACCTTTGCTTTTTCTTTGAATCTCTTCTTCTTTCTTTGCTTGGTTGCCTACTTCGTAAACCACTGGTAGAAAATGTCTCGTTCATTTTTTGGACTGGTTTACAACAAAGTCATAATGTCCGATTACAAGATTTTGCCCACGTAATCGGGCATTATAGATTTTTCATCCAAAATGTTATGTTATCATTTTTATCATCCAAGAAAATTCTTTATCATTTCTACTAATTTTTTGAAATACTTGGTTAAGAGTAAATTCAATCCAAATCGATTTGTATACAACGTCAAAAATGATAGTATTCATGAAGAGTTTAAAGTGTTTTATAAAGCATAAAAGAAGACATTGTTTTCAAAGTTATGTACTTGTTGTAATATCTCTTACTAAAATTCTACATCAAAGTACACTAAGAGAAAAATAAAAAAACAAGTAATAGCTCAAAGGTTGATTTTACATTAATATCTACGTACCTGCGTCTTTCAATCCTTGATCTAGAAGGCTCATTGTTGGATGACGCATTACATCACCAAGAAAATCCCCCACATGTGTCGAATTTGAAATGTTGAATATATTGACATTAGGTAAGTTTTGATAATGCGGAGACCTACCACCACCTCGCCTCCTTTCCAAACTTCTTTTCTCGTTCCCATTTGTAAGTATAATTTCATGAATTTCTGACACTTCGGTATTTGAAATCCCTCGTTAAAATCACTAAACTGCGCAACATCACTTTGATAAGTCTTAATCAACTGAATTGCGGGCTCTTTACTTTGAACCTCAAGCGTTGGAATCTCAACAACAATAGATTGCCAAAAGGTTTGAAAATGAATGTTAAAATGAAAAGTCACAAACTGTGAACAATGAGACAGTTTCAAATCTCACATATCATACGATCACTTCAACTACCCTAATTTAAGCGGTTTAGGGTCTTAACATAAGACAACTTCGGATCATTGTTTCTACAGACCAAGATAGACTTTCACTAACAAGAACTCAATTGATTGATTGAAATCAAGCTATTGATACATTAATATACTAAATCAAAGTTCTAAATATTCACAACCATGGCGAACTAAATCTAAACAAGTGAACCTTGTGCATAATTGAATCTTAACTTGTTATGGGCTTCATTGCAGGTCTTGGGCTTACGGTTGCTATGATTTCAAACAATAGCAATTGATATTAAAACTAAAATGATATAAAGTAATGAAATTTTACCTTTAGTTTCTTTTTCTTTTCTTGCTCCAGAGCTTCAGCATATAGAATGGATTGGCCACTAGTATTTCTCTCTCTAGAAATTATCCGTTGCATAGCATGGTCTTCAACAGTTTTATCCTTCTTTACATATTTGTAAAAGCTTTTCGGGTCACAATGACTTGTCTTTCTGCATGCTATATTCATAGGGATTAATTTCTTACTCCATCCATGTCGTACCAATGTGTCTCCCAATCTTGTTAGAAATGTTTTTATCAATGTTTGTTGATTGAGCCATCGACTTTGTAAAACCTTCCAACATGTTTCTTCCCACAACAATTTTTAGACACCAAATGTTGTTTGATTTCTTAACCTTAAATTTTGGTCTAAGAAAAAGTGGTGCTAGCATACCACCAAAAACTTGTAGGTTAGAGTTTGTGAATTGTGGTCGATGTTGCATCATTCATTATGCGTTAAGTTTAAATGACATTCTCATCATAACAATCAAGTGGGTTATGTTCATAGTCAACACTACAATGATTAATGTTGATCCTCCACTTCTTCGATTCTCCAAGAAAAAATCTAATAAGAAATTATGGAAAGGTTTAGCACGTAAACTTTCTATATATACTACTAAAATTATTGTAAATGAGTTAGCACTTGGTTCTATTTATATTGGCTCTATTCACTCTTAGAAACTGCTAGGTTTTTAATTTATATATAAAATGTCGTGAATGCTTGATATTTAGACTACCGTTGAGAACTTGGATACAAAATTCAACCACATTCATAAAATCAATACCAAAAAATCAAGAATAAAGTAAAACAAATACAAGAAATCAACCAACCAAACTCAACAATAAAGCAATACAAGAAACTCAACAAACATTACAAAATATGAGACAAAAAGATACCTAAAAAACACTTGATTATCGAAATCAGTGTGTAACGTGAATATCTATTCATCAGTATCTTGCATTTCCTTGCCAGCTCATATAAAAAAAATTCTGGTGTAGTATTAATCAAATCGATTGTTGACACTAGTTGGAGAATCCAATTTTGCAGCTTTACTAGTGAGCATTCGCCACGGCATTCACTCCTCCTCTTCAATTGTCAAATCATTATTCTTTTTTACAATCTTGCCAAGGCCTGCTTGCAAGTTCCTCCTTGTAGCACAAAAAGCAACATTGACGACAATTATATATCTAGGATAGTATTAATACTGAAAGGTATTGGCAGTGTCGTGCTGCAAATGCAAGCACTATGTAAAAATATGTATATTTACATTCTTTAGATAGGTTTTGATATTTATAATATAGTAAAGGAATTGACATTATTTGGAGTGGCTTCAAGGTGACGCTTCTCATTGTCGTGATAGACAACTATAAAGAAAAGAATTCACTTGAATGTGAACTTCATCGTATTTGATGTTATTATTCTTTATTTTTCATTTAAGTTATATTATGTCAAACTGGAAGGGGGTTTTTGAGTCTTAAGATGAAGAATCTCAACTGGAACGTGAGTTTGAATCAAGCTTGTCCAAACGTCCAGCGTCCGCAAACGTGAGGTCTCAGACATCTTATGGCATTTAGACTTTTCTGTTTGCAGCCCCGTCCATAGCCTTGTAGAGAGGCCGACAGGCGGACAAGCGGATGCCCTCGCGGACAAGTGGACAAACTGTCCGCTTGGTGAGCACCCACCAATCCACTATGTATGGTCCAAAAAATTATTTTGGCATTTTTTATTACAATTTTTGGAGTCTTGGGGCGTGTAATATATTGTTGAAAAGGTCTTGAAAATACCTTGTTATGGTGTATTACACGCCCCATAGAATTATAAATGTATGCCACAAGCTTCTAGCCAAAATAATGTGGTAAAACATAAGAACTAATGCATGTACAAATGATTTTGTAGAAAATTTTGCGAGAAAATGTTTAAAGTGTTTTTAGTAGCATATTCTAATAGAATAATAAGAAAATACAATTGCTTATGTTACATATATCTTTTGTTTCAAACTATCAATGCATTTTCCAACAAACTTAAAAAAATACTTTAAGAATTCAAATTAATTGTATGTTCTACATTTCTACAATTGTCACATAATGTTGATAAAAAAAAATCAAGATCACATTTATAACATAAATAAATAAGTCATTGAGGTCTACATATTCTGTACAATTAAATAATCACATTTAAATGAAATTGAAGAGAAAACATATTCCGTGCATCGCATCAATGTTTTAGGTAACTTAATCATTAATGTGAAGGTTAGAATTTAGGGTTTAGGATATAGGGTTTAGAGTTTGTATGTTTACTTATGTAGAAAATTACCTTAAATTATACATTCATACATTAATGCTACATTAGATGTTTGTAACATTGAATAGAAGTCGTTGTAAGTGAATCTATACTTTTTAGAATCCAATGTTTTAAAAGATGAGAGCGGATAGGCGGACAATTGGGCAGACACCTACTATGCATTACCAGCCAACTTTTTTGTCCTTTCTAATTGCCATTTTTAAAGTTTTGATGTCAAAGTTATGAATTGTCTTATTCTCACTAGAAGAAACCTGTGTTTTTTTTTACGTCTAAAAACTGGACGTCAAATTTTTTGGACATCAAATATAACATTAGGATGCTAGTTTTGACATCCTAATGTCTGTAGACAATTACATCATCCCCTTGATAAAATAATGTATATGATTTGTTTTTCAGCATAATTTAGACATTTCTTCAATACAAAAAGAGTCAGAACTATACTTTTGATTGTTAGAATAATGTCACCATTGAAATTATTGTTTTCTAATTCCATCTCAGATCTACTAATGGTTTGGTTTTTTTCCTTTTATGTTGTACCTACTTCTATATAACAAATTTTTCAAAAATGATAACTATAGTAAACTTGCCAATCACCGCATGGACAAAATTCAAATCCTTCTCCACATAATTATAGAGATTTACATATTTTGAAAATTGGTGTGATTATTAAATGTCATGATTAAATTCACCTTCAACAAACGAAATGCAAAAATAGTTCTTCTTACAAAAAATTTTGCAATTAAAAGGTGATGAAGTTGAAATATAATTAAAAATTCCTTGCACCCCTTGAACGCACGGTGTGCGGTTATTGGGCAGTGATACAAAATTATGCTTCCATTGCAAGTGAATTGGTAGTTGCATCATGTGGTTGGTGTTCGGTCGGTGTGCAGTTTAGGCAACTATTGTTGTTTGGTTATTGGATGTGTGCAATAAATGGCATGTTTACTCTATATATATTTTTAAATAAAATTCAAAAAAATATTTTATTTATTTCTATCATAGATTTTTAACTCAATTTTTCATTATAAAAAAACTTAAATTCTAAAACTTAAAGTTGAAAGCGTTCAAAGTCAAATATTCTAGTCATACAAGATGCTACAATTAGATGCAATAATTCAATTTCCATAGATTTTTGGACTTTGTTATAGAAATGGCAATTTCAAATGATTTCTCACAAAGAAAATATCATAATTTTAAGGATGAACTTGACCACTTTGCTTCCATTGATACTTCAAATATCCTAAGTTTTGGATTGCGGTTCATTTTATTTCTACCAGATTGCTTAGGATGGATTACCTGTTTGTTGCAGTTGTAGATTGCCAACCCAAAATACTCTTTTTTCTTCTAATTTGTAAAATCCACCTCGAAGTCCTACTCCCCCTATTCCATCACAAATAGAATTTGATTATTCTACACCTCTCTTTGTACCATCAATCCGTCATTACCAGAGGTAAAGATAATTTATTTTCAAAGGACATTGACATCACTGACAATGTGAATCCAAAATTCATTGATAGCCATGAGCATGAAGGTGGAGGTAGAGTCTCTAGTTGGGAATAACTTGATGAAGAGGACTTTGATGAAGGCCCCTACTCCTCTCATGAAATTTGAGATCTTGATGATCTCCTTTGGCCTCTGGGCTGTTTGGAGTTGTTACATTGGACGTTATTATTGACATAAAAACACAAGTTGTTTTATTTGACATCCACAATAATTTGTCCTCTAAAATCATGAAAACATCACATAAAATATGGATTTCTTATAGTGTGAAGAAGGGTGGAGAGAGAAATTGTACATCGAAAGTTGTTAGACAAGGGCAATCTTATTCATGAGCCCTTAGCCTCTATTGATAGAGTAATGAGGGCGCCTTCACCAACTTGGGAGGACTTGGATGGAAATGAGGTTGACGACGACAAGAACGTAGAATTAACCAAGATGCATATATGCAAGGACGAGATTGGGAGTGCCCACAAGAACGTCTTCAATGGAAGCTCTCTAGTAGCCCTTCTACAATATGTAAGTGTTGCAAAAAGTATTTGGTGGGTCATTTTGTGGATTTGGGATTGGAATTGGAGACAAAGAACTATTTTTCTTTAGTTTTAAGAAGTGGCCATGTATTTCTTCAATTCTCTAACAATTCTTTAGCAATATAATTAGGATAATAATTGCTGACAACTTTATCAAAAGTAGATGATATATATGAAAAAATAAATGATATATAGCGATGCCATGCAATGGTGTTGAATACAAGATACAACTTGAATTACCATTGTTTAACTTGGGGGGACAAAATGAATTTTGGTCTATTTCATGTGAGTACAGCTTTTGAGAAATATTTCATAAACTTCTCAAAAAATGTGAAGAAGTTATTAGCTTTTGAAGATAAAAACAATTATTTCAATCAATGCTCGGTAGCAGGTATTTACTACAATAAGTACCAATTGGAATGTTGTAGGCAAGGAATTTTTTTTGAAAAAATTGCATTTAGAATTATAGGAAATTGATTTTCATAATTTATATTGCTATCAACTTAGAAAACTTTGATTCATTCCAATTGGATATTTGATATAAAAGTGATGGAGCATCTTGCTTTGCAAGCAACGACAATATCTTCATGGGAAAAAAAAATTTAGGATTTGTTTTGAAGTTACTTTTCCACCGTTTATGAGAATAATAATATCTAAAGCGTTAATTTCCAATACTACACCAACTTCACCATGGAAATTAGTATGTTTTAGTCCACCTTTGATGTATCTAGAATTGCATTTTTTTGACTACCTTTAGAATTGTCTTGTATTTACTTTTATCAAATAATTTGTATAGAGAATGAAAACCAAGAGTTTAGTTTTTTTTCATCTAAAAAGAGTGAAAATTTTATAATAAAAAATATAAGCAATGGTAAAATTTTATGTTCAAAGGATTTGAAGTGTCATAAACTAGTTTGCCTTTATACTGGAGAAGTATTTTTTTTTAAACCTTCAACACATGGATTTTGCAATGTTTGTGGTCAAAGTTCTAGAAATTTCTCCTCAATGATTTCATGGTCTTGTTTTGTAAAATCTTACAATTTGGTACTTAAAAAAAAAACTCTTTCTTTCTTTTTTCATTAGAAATGGTAGTGTCAAGTACATTTTTATAAATGAAAATGCCTTTGGACTTCAGGGCCTAAGAAAGTTAAGAGGACATATCTTGATAGTTTTGATACATACAAATTTCAAATATGTAAATGAAAGCGAGAGTGAGTTGGACATTGAGTATCCCAAGTTGGACATTGAATATCCCGATTTAGATTTTGGTGAAGAGAAAAAAGAGGATGTGCACGATGATGGCTATGATGAGGATGTGAATAACATTAAATATATATAGAGAGAGATTGTACTTGGCATCAAAATTTCATTACTTATGAATTTAAGTTTGAGGAATATCTTGGTCAATCTGGGTCCAATTTTCCTAGAAATGAGGTCCCTAATTTTTCGATTTATTCAAGATGTTTTGACCATTATGGATTTTACGGGACATTGTTGTTGAGACAAATCGATATGCAATGGCATTGGATGAGCATGGGAGAACATATGGAGGGCTAAATTAGAATAAACTTATCGTATTGGAATTAAATTTTTACGGCCATCGTATTGTACATGGGCACGAGGCACCAACCCAATGTGAAGTCTTAGTGGCATAAAGAGGGCTCAACTTTTCATTGTCCAACTATCCCTAATTTGATGTCACGGAAAAGGTTAGAATTGCTCACAAAATGTTTATATATACCAAATTCATCAACATATGAAAGTGATAAGAAAATGGCGGCAAGTTAGGTGGTTGTTGAATGCAATAAGCAGGGTTGACAAATTTCAACGTCTAGCTCAAAATCGCGTCCGAAAATCGGACATCCGGACACAACGGACCTTAGCGTTTGACGTCTAAATGGCTAGTCAACCGGACGGGTGGATGGCTTGGCGACAAATGCACGGGCCTGGTGGACGCTGAAGTCCGCTTGTCACGGGAGGTTTGGATGTCCGGACAACCCTGACAATAAGAGAGAAGTGCTGGAACCATTAGATGAGATTTGGGGGGCTAAGAGGGTTGTTTCAAGATCATTCCCCGCCATGTTCCTCTAGTAGTTAAAGAACGATGTTGTCCAAAAAAAGATTGAAAAAAAATCTTTAAATGAAAAAAATATGAAAAAAAATGTTTATTTTATTTTTTGAAAAAATAAATACTTTTATATGACATGGCAGTCTATGTGCTACAATAAGCAGTTGTTGCAATGCGATTCCAGGGGATGGAAACCCTGGAGAACTCGCAGCCCTCCCTAGGGGCTGAAAATCATCAAATGGCATGGAATGTAAGAATGTTGGTAAATTTTCCACAATTGTCAAAATGTTGATCTGATATAAGGGAACTTACTGCCCCGCTAGGCAGTTTATGTCCCAGAAGCCACAGAAGTGGGACTTGAAGGTCTAGTGTTTAGCAGATTTGTAATCAAAATTTGTTTTGAATTTTGAAGTGTATTGTGAAAAAAGCCTTGTGGTGGAGGAAGACATGCAACGATCGGAGGGACATGGTGAAGCACAATTAGCCCATAATGTTGTATTGTGATTGCTTGCACTAATTGAAGGTACATGGCATGTAATTGTCATGGATAATTTTTTTTCTAGCATTCCCTTATTCAAAGATCTATTGGATAAACAAATATGCAACCGGCACAATGAGGGAAAATCGGATGGGTCTTCTGCAATTTTTCAGGAACACAAAAGATTTCAATAGAAATGAGCAAAGCACACTAGATTGGCGCATGCATGACTCGAGGCAAATGAATAGCATTACATAGAAAGATAAGAAAATGGTTCTTCTCATTGCCAAAATTTCCAACTCAAATAAAATATGAAATGATTTCTAGAAGAGGTTGAAAATGAACTAAAATGGCATGTTTTTCAACTCAAATAATTATGGAGAACACATTTAGATGACCACTGAATCAATATTCAACTAAAAATGAGCTTTCAATAGTGACTTATTTTTAGGAATTTTTTGTTCATTTTTTAGATAATTTTTTCTTATATAATATAGGGGTGTGAAAGTTATTTTTCAGTTCTACATTGTATCTTTTTACTTCAAAGATTTGTAACTAATTATTATTAACAAATAAAAATATTAATAATTCAAAACATAAACTTTCAAAGTAGAAAAATCTATTCATATTATTTTTATTTATTTATATTTAAAATTCAAAAAGTATATAGGGGATCCAAAATTTTGTTTGCACGTGGTTTCTAATGGATATCTAAGTGACCCCCCTGAGTTTGTGTGGTTGTCTATCTGGTTAATAAGTCCATTTGTTCATTGGCTAAAAATTTGGAGTTGAAATAGTTTCTAGCATTGAAACTTGAAAAGGGACATTCTAAGCTTCATCCAAAGAAAATTTTGATAATTCTTGGTGCATCATTGAAGCCATTATGTGTCTGATCCGTAATCTTTTGCAAATGCAAAATTTTGGCAACTTTAGTTTCAGCCAAAGATATTCTAGGATCAAGATTCAAGGTAAGAATCTCAAGTGCCTTAAACATAAGGCCTTTGAAATGCTCTTGAATAGAAGCTCTTCTTTTTAAAGATGAAAAAATGTCTTCTTCAAATCGGCAATTGGCAAAACGAGCACATAGCAATGTACCAATTGATGGGTTGATGAAACGAATAATACTTGGAGAATCAAATCCAATATAGATGCCTTCTTGTCGATGAGCTCTAATAGTGTGGCGTTGAGGTTCTCAGATTAGAACCCATACATAGCAATCAAAGACTTTTAGGTGAAATATATTGGAAACAAGATCCAATTTTTTTTTGTGAAGAAGCAATCTCCAAAGATGAAGGATAAAATCAAATGAAAATTCTCGGGAAGGTCACTGAGTGTATCTATAGTATACCACATGCGGCTAAATGATCTTGTGCCCTCCTATTTACTTTTTAATAAACTATATTTTTAGCCTACAATTTTGAGCATTGTTTAATCAAGACTATAAGATTCTATTGCCAAAATCTTCAATACAAATAATATATGAAATGATTTCTAGAGAAGGTTGAAAAATGAACTAAAATGACATGTTTTTCAACTCAAGTATTTATAGAGAATACATTTAGACAACCATTGCATCAATATTCAAGAAATATAAACTTTCAATACAAACTCATTTTTGAGAATTCTTTTTGTATTTTTTAAACAATTTTTTCTTATTTAATATAGAGGTGTGAAAGTTATTTTCAGCTTTACGGTATATCTTTTTACTTCAAAAATTTGTATCTAATTATAATTTATGTATAAAATTATCAATAATTCATAACGTAAACTTTCAAAGTAGGGAAATCTACTTATATTTTTCTTTTTCTTTTTCTTTAAATTTGAAAACATAAATAGAGGGTCCAAAATCCTCATTGCATGTGGGTTGTATAAATGCATAGAGTGACCTCCCCGGGTGAAAATTGCAGCATGTAAAACTACATGTCTCCACATAGATGTAGACAAATTTGAGTAAAGAAGTAGTGGTCTTGTAATAAGTTGGATCCATTTAATAAATTATTCTGCCAGTCCGTTTTGAACATGTTCATATAGAACTGAGTAGATTAAATCAATGCCCGTAGCAATACAATAATCTTCAATAGATCTTGATCAAAAATTTTGAGCATTATCCATACATAGTGTTTTGATTGGATAATCTGGAAAATGAGCCTTGAAACGAATCACTATTAAAAGTAAATTGACAAATGCCAAATATCTCGTTGATAGTAGGAAGACATGTGATTATTTGCTTGATGCATCAACCAAACCAAAAAAATATTAGAATGGTCCAGACATGGGGTTAATTGGACTACAAATATCACCATGTAGCCTTGAAAGCATAGATGATAATTTGTGAGGAAGCTTCCGTAAGGATGGTTGAGCAATTAATTTGCTTGGCATGCATGCTTGGCATAATGCCATTGAATTGACATTTCTTGGTTGTAAATTATGTCCAACAATACATGAAATATTTTTTCAAAATAAAATAGAGCCTAGCATTACAAAAAATATGAGGCCTCAACAAGGCCGTGAGTGCTGATTTTCGGGACCCGCGGGTGATATTACGGAAAAAAAAATTAAAAAGTGACGTCACGCTGATGTGGCGCTGACGTCAGCGCTGGCGTGGAACTTCGACCACGTCAGAATTTCAGTTTCTGAATTTTTTTTTTTGGAAAAAAACTCCGTAGTATCACTACGGGGGTCCAAGCTTAACGGCCTTCCGGAGGCCTCATATTTTTTGTAATGATAGTCCAATTTTCCATACCAAAGTGAAACTTTATTAACTTTACAAGATAAAGCTAAGCTAGATACAATTGGTGGTTGGATCACAATTTGATACAAGCCACTTGCCGGAGCAAAGGTTGGTTCTACCCTTTTATTATTTTATACAAAAACCAGAGATTCTTGCCTATTTAGAATTTTAGTCAAGAGATGAAAATCATTAGTATGAACATCTCGATAGCAGATCGGGATCCAAGGCGAAGAGGGAGAAAACTTAGCATACATGCAGATAATGATGGTGCCCTTAGGCAATATCACCTTTGTTGGTCCTTCCTGGAAACAAAACACATTTGATCCAACCATAGTCATCAAATTTTTGGTTTGCCAAATTGAAAGATTATTTTCATCAAAAGACTTTTTATCCCTCGATATTGTATGTGTATTTGTAGAGTCAAAGAACACATTACAAGATTCACCAGTGGAAGTAACTTCAACAACATGAGTTTGAAAGTCTTCAAATCCAAATGGATCTATAGATGCATCCATAGTGTGGGCTTCTCGAGTTTGAGCTCAGAGTTTCTTGTTTTCTTGGAACATCTTAACAAAATACTCGGATGTCTGACAAACATTTATCAAATGGTCCACTTTGTCACATTTGTAGCAAGAATGAGTTTCTGACGAACGCTTATCATGATTGTTAATAGAAGAAGTGATATTTTTTTTGCACTTGTTGATTATCACAGTTGTGACTACTATGATGTTTATAGCATTTTTTTTATGTTTATGTGCTTTTGGTTTAACATTAAAAAACTTGACAATATGGGATTCTGGAACCGTAGTTCCAACTGAACGGCCCTTTGCATTACGTAAAAGGAGTTTCTTTTTTTTTCCAGCAAGAAGTAACAGAGACATGAAATCTAAGTGGTTCCCAAAATTTATATTTATGTACTATTGTGCAAATACAGTAGAGACTGGTGGAAATGTTGAGAGAGTTTTCTTAATCATTTCCTCCTTGGTAATGGTTTGACTACACAACCTTAATTGTGATATTATACGGTATAGTTCATTTTTGAAAGAGACAAGTGTTGGAAAATGTAACACTTGTAAATGACTCCCATTATGTAGGGCTTTAGGAAGGAAGATGTTTTTCTGGTGATTAACCCCTAAAACCCCATTTGTCCCCTCGGGGGACAATTTGGGTCCGGGTAGGTTCCTGTGACCTCAATTTGTAGAGAATTTTTTTGGGATTTTTTGAGGTTGTGTAGTTTTGCAAGAGCTTTGTGGATATATAATTTTTATTTCAATAGGTGCCTGAGAGAAAAAGTTATGCCAAAAATAGAGTTTGGCGGGCAGCACAAAAAACACAGAAAGTCAAAATAAATTTCTTAAATAGTTTTTTCAAAATCTTTGTCTTTTTGTCTACATTTGAAGCTTTTATTCATTCTATTTGGACTAATAATGAAAAAGTTATGGACAATCTTAGTTTTTCGGGCAATCGAAGCATCTTCTTGAAAAAATAACTTTTAGGATTCATTTTTTAATGCAATTTTTACAATTTTCAGAATTTTTTTTAGACAAGGTTGAATTTGCTTTCTAGAACAATCTCACCGTTGGGATTATGGTATTTCAATTTTGTCTTAGAGCTATTAATGATTTAGTTAGTCCTTCAATCTTGAACCTAAATCTAATGAACAATTTTTTAATGAGTAAAAATTTAGTGTTTTTTTCTTGAATTTTTTTCCTTAGATTCTCAACTGAAGTATTCAACATATAAACTTAGAAAATCAAAATCAACAATACAAAAAATTTAAGTTAAATAGGTTCAAAGCCCAAAAATCTAGTCAAGCAAGGTGCAAAAAATCTTGTTTTCTTCACTTTGAATGCAAATATCTTGCAATCTATTTGTTCAAAGTTTCTGAAATTTCTTACACACATTCTCATACTAGTCTAGTATAAGATCCTACGGTTAGATATGCACAAAAAAACAATTTATATATTTTTTTGCTCTTTGCAATAGAAGTGGCAATTTTGAGTGTGTTTTGATGGAGAAAAGGCCTCGGGGTTTTAGGGGTTAAAGCAAGATTTGAGCTTATGCTAAAGCTCATTTGAATTTCAAGTTCCAAATACTAGTGCTGCAAAGATGGAACAAGATAGCGACAGAGCAAAAACAAAGTTTTCTAAGAGATAGAGGTGGAAATAATTTCATTTACAATAGAAATATGGTCAAAAGGAATACAAGTTGATAACTGTTCCGCAAATATATATGCTTCTGCAGTTTTCGTCCATAATAAGTAATTGGCACCAACAACTTCTAATTGTGGAAAGAGAAGAGGGTGAAGTCTTGGTGGCTCAATAGTAGTAGTAGTAGCCACCGGAATTATTGTAGAAGTAGCAATAGAAGATGTCGGAGTACTCATTACAAAGAAAGATTTATAAAGAGAATTTTGAAATTAGGATTTTGAATTAAATGAAAGATAAGGATGGAGATGGAGATAAAGAAAGAATAAAATATAAAATAAAATAAAAATAGGTAAAAAAAAAAAAGATAAAAAAAAGATAAAGATAAAGAATGTATAAGGATAAAAAATAAAAAAATTATTACAACAAAGAAAAACTAAAATTTAAATTTAAAAATAGTTTAGGATTTGGAAAGACAACAAAGAAGAAAGTGGAGGGTTGAAGGAAGGAGATGGAGAAGCAAAGGGAATAGCTTGAGGCGGAAAGGAAGTAGATGGAGAGGCGGAGGGTCGAAGGTAGACAAGGAAGCTAAGAAGACAAAGCAAAGAGTTGGCTTGAGAGCGGAGAAGAATGGAGAGTGAAGGGGGGAGAGGAGATAGAGCGGAAGGGGAGGGGAGTTGAGGGCGTGTGAGAAGTGGGGTCATGTAACATGAGCACAAAGCAGCAGGAGAGGCGAAACAATGCAGAGAGATAAGAAGGTGCAAAAAAAAAAATTCTTTGAAAAAATTCTAAATCGGAGTACAAAAATTTATGAAACTTAAAACAAATGTAGAAGAGCATGCTAATAATGTATTGTACAATAGAAAACTAACAAACCACAAAAGGTAACAAACAACCAAAGTATGCAAGAATAAATCAAGTATGCATTTGAAGAAGAGTATAAGTATAAACAAGGAGGGAGAAGATGAATAGTTCTCCTCTACTATTGGTTCAAAGGATTTCTATCTAATCCCTAGTTGACTATTCAACCATGATGAGTTGGAGAGTATTTTAAGGCAATAATATATTTCTTAATAATTTCAAAGCCATTACGTAGACACAATAAGTCAATTGATTGATATTTCATTTCACCAATGAGTTTGTATTCTAGTTTTGAATCACTTTATAGATTCATTCTAGTAGGTTTAGAAATCAAATTCCACTTCCAAATGTGTTGCTAGGAAATTTTTAGCACCCTTTTTCAACATTAGAACATTATCTTGCAATCTATGTGGCTAAATGTCTCTAAATTTGATTCACGTCATTTACAACAGATACACTACAAAATTGTATGGTTGAAATCTCTATACCTTAGTGACACTTTGGACTATATCACTTCAAAAGAAAAGATGCTTTTAAATCCAAAAAAGCCTTAGACCTTCAGAGGTTAAAGACCAATGGATATTCTAGGTTTCCAAAATTGTGAAGATATACTATAAAATGCAACGGCTTAAAAGAATAATTTAATGATGACTTTCAAATAATAGTTGTTAAGTATGATCTATAGATCATATGCATGTTATGAGATCAACTAGTTTAAAATTTAAAAAATCATATTTTTCAATAAAATTTGAAGCCAAAAATTGAAACTTCCCTTTGAAATTGATTGTAGATTGAATAGCTGTGATTTTTGCCAAAAAAATTCTTTTAAGTTCAAAATGTTAAATTCTAATCATAGTGATTTTTGAACATTTTTATTTTTATTCAAGTTATTTTTAAAGGGATATTATTTTTGAGGCCAAACCTACCAATATCCTTTAAATCATAAGATATTTGTTTTGTTTTGTTTGATACATTCAGATTTGGGTAAAAGCATGCTACGGCCTACCACTTTTGTGTCACGATGTCACATTGGAGGAACTAATTTATTTTAAGTATACATAAATGAGGAGAATTATATGCATAAATTTGGTGTGATGATTGACATTACGAATGTATTCTAAGATCCAAGCGCATTTTTCAATTTGTACTCAATATCTAGTTTTATTCATTGATAAATGTGATTGAAGATCAATTAGACAAAATAAACAATTCAATAAGTTGTATTGCAATTTACTACCAAGGGTTATGGTAGAAAAAGATAATCAAGATTATTACAACCACCAATCACAACTTTTTGTTATTTTCCTAATAACATAATCCTATCCCTCATGTGCATTCACAAAGGAGGGAAATCATAACCTTTAATAATAAATGACACTAAGGACATTTTTCAGCCGATGAATTATAACCCCTAAATGCCCAAGGCTTGTTTGAGCTGCTTGGAATTTGCTCTAAATTGAACAAAATGCCAACATTTTGATAAGTTGTATCAATTTTTTTTGAATTTTAACCGTACAAATTCAAACTAGACATGTTAGAGATCTCATAGGAAAAGAAAACACAACAATATCACTTATGGAGTGAAAGATTATAATGTTTGACCATGAGGGTGTTAAAACTGCACAAATCTTTCAATCCTTTTTTCACAAGTCAAATCTAAAAAATTGGTGACCAAAAAAATATGATGTTAAAGGGCCTAACATGTATAACCCCAATCAATTTATGGCTTTTTAAAATCTACTCTATAACTTTTTTAAATGAATTTGGAATGTGATTTTTTCACTAAGATCTAGTGTATTTGAGGCTCATTTCCAAGAGCTCTCAACACTACGGGAAGTCAAGATTGCAATGGGTACCCCTGCACAAAATCTTGAGTAGAAAAATCACTATCATTTATTTTCAAGATCGGATTTTTAATGCTAAAACTAGACATCAAAAAGAACTTTCCAAAAATATAAACTAATAAAAATAGCAACTTGGTTAGATTTTATTTCAATTCAAAGTTGTACAAATACCAAATTTGGGTGCCTCGGGCATTTAAGGGATAAAGAATCTCTCCACACAACTATTCATCCTCCAAACTTTGTGTGAAAAGAAAAGGTCTTCTACAATAGTTTGACTTCCAATTAGTGCTTTTACATTTTTTTAAGCCAACAATTCATACAATACCAAACCAAAATACACTAAAGATGATATTTAGTGTCTTGTACACTAAATACGAAGGCATACACTAAAAGCCAATTACCCTATGAAAGTAAGTAACATTAAATGTCAATTCAAACACTAAATGCGAACCAGAGTTGTCATATCAGACGGAATATCACTGTTCACGGACAGAATCGGACCGATTAGGGCTAGGCGGCTGCAAACTTCAGAGCTTTGTAACTTTTGCAAAAATTCTTCAAATCAAGAAAATGAGATGTTTTTCGGCATCCACAGTTTTTGTAGATGTCGAAAAACATCTCATTTTCCTTATTTGAAGAATTTTTGCAAAAGTTACAAGGCTCTGAAGTTTGCAGCCGGCACATTCAAGTCTAACACTAATTGTGGACAAGTTCAGATTTAGTGTTGTAGCTAGTAGGGGAGTAAAAACACTAAATGTCATTCAACACTAAATATCATCTTTAGTGTAGTTGATTTCCATGGTGACCAACTTATCCTTTAAGAATGAAGAGGGGCAAAATAACCACACTTCAATCAAGGGGTTATAAAAGCCCCTCCACTCTCAACTCACCACATGGTAACATTTAATCTTCTTGTATGCCCCTTTGAATAAGCATTGAAATAAGTATTCGAGCATGGTTAAACTATGATTAAATTGCCTTGGTTTTAGT
Organism: Antitrichia curtipendula; assembly: GCA_951230915.1. NCBI lineage: Eukaryota > Viridiplantae > Streptophyta > Bryopsida > Hypnales > Leucodontaceae > Antitrichia > Antitrichia curtipendula. The sequence goes on from OX579635.1 coordinate 14,209,865, forward strand.
TGAGTTTTTATTGACAATTGAAACACAATTTCACATTCTCATACTATAAATGTACTGAACATCCTATACATAAACTGTGAATAAACATAAAATGTTGTTGCACAATAGGTGTACCCAAATTTGACCCTAAGCTCTCATGTTCAGAAGGTGTAAAGAATCTGTAGGGGTGAGTTTTTGCAACAGGGTTGCAAGCTTGCCTTATGCAACATGTCAAGGTAATGAGGCAATACCAGTTGGAAATGCAGATCAACAGCACGTCATAATTCTTCCCTGCTCAATTCTAAAGGTTGAAAGGTTGAAAGGTTGATGTTGACTGCCATTAGAAGGAGAAAAACATCCATTAGGAGCAATGAAATCCCACCCAAAGCCTCCAGAATTCGTCTACAAACCTGCTATTCCACACGATATTACAGCTTCTTGCCGAAAGGTCTCAGGGCAAACAACAAGTATGTGTCACTGACCACAACCAAATTCTTCAAGATGATCAATAACTCCAAATTCTTCATATTCAATTTGTGTACCGTTACAAAAACATTCTTTAGCAATTGTCAGAACTCGCCCCTCTCCCCTGTTCTTCACTGTAGATGCAACCCAAAACAAAGACTTAAAAGTAGGTAAGGAGCAGACATAGCGCCTAGTGTGTGTCACGCACCTGTCTTCTTCATGTAGATTTTGGCACCTCCTGCTCAAGAGTGAGCACAAAAAGAATCTGGAGTTTCCAAACGGTGTTGAGGCAGCTCCTTGAAGCATATTCCGTCATCAATCCATTTAACAAGGGCGAAATTGTACAATTCACAATGAAGGCGGATGCTTATAGCTACCACTCTAACATGAAAGACTCACTCCAAAAGAAGAACAAGATCTTCAAAAATTATCGTCTTGTTTGGAGTGGAAGCTATGCACATCAGCCTTAATTGTGAACCTTACATTCAAGCTTGAAACTCCGTCCGATTTCAATCATTGCTGTAGTTCAAAAAAGAATCTGGACTATCTAAGGTTGTCGAGGCAGCTCCTTGAAGCATACTTTGTTGTCAATCCAACAAGGGCCAAATTGTACAATTCAAAATGAAAGTGGATGTCTATAGCTACCACTCAGACATGGAACTCACTCCACTAGAAGACCAAGATTTTCAAGATTGTGGTCTTGTTTGGAGAGGAAACTATAAGCATCCACCTTCGTTGTGAACCTTACATTCAAGTTTGAATCTCCATCCAATTTCACTTGTTGCCGTATTTCAAAAAGGAATCTAGACTATGCAAGGTTGTTTAGGCAACTCCTTGAAGCATATTTTGTCATCAATCCAACAAGGACCAATTGTACAATTCACAATGAAGGTGGATGTCTATAGTTACCACTCTAACACAAGACTCCCTCCACTAGAAGATCAAAATTTTCAAAATTGTGATCTTGTTTTGAGTGGAAACTACACACATCCACCTTAATTGTGAACCTTACATTCAAGTTTGAAACTCCATCCAATTTCAATTGCTGCCATACATCCAGTGTTCTTCAAAATCATATATTCACCATTCCTGCAAAGCATTCAAATTAGCCATACATCTGAAAGGTTAGGAACAGGTGGTGAAGTACATAAAGCATGGCCTTCTCATACACAAGAAAGGAGAAACTAACCTGGACGTGTGAAATGTCAAGCTGATCCATCCTGGAATTGAGAGCACGCTACAGCTCCAGTTTCTGGACCTCTTCATCACATTGATTTTCCACACTTGAACACCATCTTAACATTTAATCAGAGCACTGGGCAACCACGCTGTACACATCAGTTTAACACCTGAAGGACTAAGGATACATGGTTTTTAAAAATGACCAGTTCAATTCATCATATTGTGAAAAATCAAGAACCCCAGATGGGGTCAGATTGTGCATCACCAGAATCAGTGAAGGAAATTACATGTGTAGGTCAATAAATAAATCGAATTGGACACAAGGAAGTCATCGCTTGGCTTAGTCCACCTTCATAAGACATGTTTTCATCTCTGAAGCTTATTTAAAAGTCATTATCACAGACCAGAATGACAAAGGAGCCGTGGGACTTGGACAATCCTCACTAAAACAAAGTCCCAAATACATACAGAGGAAAGAGGCTAGTTGCATGGACAGGGTTTAAAGGTTACATACTGTACTGAACTGTACGTACTGTAATGCTGTACTGAAATGCCTGAAGCTCGAGTAATTTTTGTATCACATTCACCACAGCATGATGAATCAAATTCAACCATGTAACAAACAGAGTACAACTGTTCACTGTTCACTGTTCACTTAAAAAAGGGCTACACGTTAATCTGGAGAACTGAAAGATGCAGTACACTGAATTGTGCTATTAATGAAGGGGAAATTGGCATCACCTAGAAAATTAGTCTCACCACAAAGTTTTAGTTTTGCGAAAATTGGTGCAATAAAGGAATACTTCAATTCAAAATAGAGTGACTTTTATAAGCGTAGTCCTTATAAGGTGAGGACAAAACCACGAGTGTTGTCATCTCTGCTGCAATCGTGTTGCCCTTAGAATCATTTTGCAGCTGATCCCTTTCTGAAGACAACAAAGCAGGACTATAATATACATCCCAAACTAGAAATTCCAAATAAACTGCTACAAAATGAAACACAATTACCAATGACAAGCTATTCATAACAGACATATACCCCAGCTGCACAATCGGTGCATTGTTTGCAATCTTCACGAGTACCCATCTCCTAACCTGCAAGTACAAAACATTCCTCGAACTCAAAATGAGAAACCTAAACACCACATGCCGAGCTTGAAACTGCAAGTATAAAACGGTGCTACGTTTCAAACATAGTTTGATCAGGAGAGTATAAACGCTTCTCAGCTGGTCTTGATCTATCAACCAACCGCACAAAAAACACCGTACGAAAAACAGTATGAGAAACCCCACAGAGTACAATCGATTGAAGAGCTGCCGTGATTTACAGAGAAGACTGTCTTCACTCGTTGATTCAGAACAACACCGACCACGATTTCCTATTCCATAACTGACGGATAAAACGGTTCAGCAGCACGGGGAGACAACAGCAACAAGCTACGACTCGCCAAAGGTAGCATGAAAACAGTGTTGGAAACCCCAACTTACAATGCGAAACCCTAACTAAACATCCAAACCCCAGTCCAGAAGACGAGCCAAACTCAAACTGCGAAACCCTACCTACAATCACGTGACTCTCTAAAGCCGATTCTGAAGCTCCGAAGTACACATGAAGGGTTAGGAATCCCATTTGGCCGCACGCGAAGCGGCCCAAAAGCGAGTCCCAGAAGGCCAGATATGATTGATCCCCGTCCACAGAAAGAAAAGAAAGCGGCGCACAGCAGACTGCGAGCCAGACGGACTGGGGTTGGTGCATCCCGCATTTCCAGTGGTTCCCGTGGTTCCGCCCCCTCGCCAGCCCCATCCAAAATTAGTCAAATCATAGATTAATCCTCGGGTCAGTTTACACTAAAAAATACCCCCCTTCACATCATTCCAAGGGTGCAGATCGGCTGCATGACGCCCTGCTCCACCCCAACGTAGCCAAGGCCAGCAGCAGTGAGAATCGTTTAGCAAACGAAGGGCATGGCAAAGACCCCCAACGCCCCAAGGGGTGGCCCACGTAGGGGGAGCTGAAGCTTAGTAACGTCCACACGGGCGCTGCCCCTTCGTTCCAAGATCTGCGTTCCTTTTGCCATACTAGGGTGCCATACGGACATACGCCTGTGGTATACGCAGGGCCGAGCTGGTTAGAGGCCCACTTGCCTCGGGGCTGCGAGATGATATTGGGGAGGGTTTTGGCCGAGTCGATTGTTGCCGCTGTGGGAACTTAAGTTAGTGTAGGGTTATGGGAGAGAGAAGCGCAGCGTTTTTTGTGGTTTCTTGTGGTTCCTTGTGGGTGTGTTTCAGCTTTGGTGGAGTTGTGGTATGACGCGGCTAGTGTGTGTGTGTGTGTGAGTGGAGTTTGCATTTGGGGGTGGGGTGGCAGTTGTGGCTTTTTATGGACAAATGGTGTAGGCAAAGGGTGTGGTCAGTGTCGTGGGGGGAGGTGGTCTTGGTGAGGGAGGACGGCCATGGGATCACGCGGCGAAGTGGTTGTTCTATGACGGTTTCTGGCGTGCAGGGCCTGCCGTGGCGGGAAGGCTGGAGGCTGCGGAGCGGTCTTCGTGTGGTTGCTTGCTGAGGCTGGAAGAAGAAGAAAAGGAAGAAGAAGCGGCGCTGTGGGATCGGTGTGCTTGTGAGCGCTTCCCTGTGGTGGTATTTTCTCATGTTGGGTGTGCAAATTCTGAGGTAGGGCAAGGGCGGACCACGCTTTTGGGGGTTGGGTATGTAGTAAATCTGTCGATACTTCAGCAGAGAGAGAGAGAGAGATGTGTTGCTAGCATGAGGCGGCCCACCGGGATGCGCGTTGTTGGGTGACTGGGATGGTGGTAGGAATGGATTCTCGACGAGTATGAGAGCCCTTGCGGATCACGAAGGAGGGTGTTGGTATGCTAGTAGTGCGCACTGCCTCCCCATGAATCCCTCAAAGACGGACCACATCATGTCCCGGTACCGCCCCATCGCGCCCAAACCCACACCCAAGACGGAGGGCTCCACCGATCAAACGGACTCGCACTCGCTGTCCTCGCTGTCGGTGGACAAGAGCAGCAAATCGGGCGACTATTGCCGGGGGAAGCGGCGCAACAACAACCCGAAGCGGGAGAATCACCACAATAACCACCACCCCAAGTCGTCCCCGCGCAACAACAACAACAACAACATGAACGTGAACATGAAGAAGCCGCGGCACCACGGGACGAGCTCAGGCTCCGGGGGAAAATCCGGGGGCGGCGTGGAAGGGAATGTGGAATTCCAGCCGCCCAGCTTCAATCTCACGCCCATTTTCAGCGAGCAGGTCGCACCCGTGTTCGGTCCCGGCGGATTACAGCGCTTCAAGGACAGCTTCGATCACGGGGTGTCGGTGTCGCTCTCGCTCTCCGCGAAGTCGTCGCCCCCGCGCGACTCCCACCTTGTTCTCCCCCGTTACGAGCCCCCAACCCAAACCCCAACTTTGCAGTGCAGCAAGGATGGGTTGAGTTTCAACATTGGCGCCGCCGCAGCAGCAGCAGCAGCAGCAACACAATCCCCTCTGACGACGACGCAGGACATGGGATTCATGGAGCGCGCTGCGATCAACTCCTCTTCGCTTTACTCCGCGGAGCATTCGAATTTCAGGACGACGAGGGTGCCGTTTTATTCCTCGGTTTCCACCAGCTTCGGCGCCGCGGACAGCGAGGTCTGCTCTTCTGCTGAAGAAGTCGCGGCGCCTGAAAGCAAAAACATCGTCACGCTCTCTCTCCTCCCCGACACCCCTTCTTATGTGAATACCCGAAGCTCCACGTCCTCGACGTCGACGCTGTCGCTGCTGCGGTCCGACATTCGGTGGAACTCCTCCGAGACCAAGCCCGCCACCGCCTCCAGCAGCGATTTGAACACCAGCCTTACCATGTCCAGCTGGTCGGAGCTGGAAGACACACACAGCCTGGCGGGATCAGCAGCCAGGTTTTTGCCGGATGGGGGGGGAATGGGGGTCGTTGATGCCCACGACTTGGAGCAACGACATGGCGGATCTTCCGAGGCCGTGATGCTCACGGATGAAAGGGATACCGTCTTGTGGTTGAACTCGGCGTTTCAAAGATTGTCCAACGAGAGGATGAGCAGCCGAATGCAGGTTGGTTTCTTGTGTTTGTTGCACGTCTGAATTTCTGCTCCTGAGTTGTTGATGTTGCAAACTGGGGTCTTGTCGCTTGGGTTTGTTCACGAGGATGCCACTGGTTGCTTGTAGTAATTCGGTCAGGTCATCGTAGGGCTTGTGCTACACAGTAGGACTTGCCCTTTTTTCTTTCGATTCCTTTTCCCGGGCTGCTCTAAGCTTCCTGCTCTGGCTTCTGTCACGCTACAGGCAATTGGACCCCACATCGATCCGTTGGGGATCCGCACGCAGCTCGCCACTCTTACATTCCAGCCCCCATTTCCGGCTGCGAGGTGCAAAGCCGTGCTCTGGGGCTTCCTGAAGAAGTTCATCATGCACGAAGGCGGGACTCACATCCAGTCGGAAGGGCAAGCGAAGGTGATTGCGCCTCAACCCTTGCGAGCTGTCGGATCCACCATCACAGTGCAATCCATCGACACTTTGAATCCCAATGCCGCCCCGTGGCCAGGGAGCTACGAAGTGGTGCAAGAGAGTCTCAACAAGGGCGACATGCCGTCGGTGATAACCGATCTTCGCTTTCGCGTGCGCTGGGTGAACACGGCGTACAAGCGCCTGGTGGGGCAGCCCAAGTGCTCGTGGTTGGCATCCGCGGTGGGGGAAGATGAAGCTCCACTTCGTCTTGCTGGGGATGTGTCTTTGGTTTGCGAGGGCCTGCAATTGCCGGACGGCATCCCTGCCTTCACATGTCACGTCGGGATTCAATGGAGTCACCAAGGCGAACACAGCGCCATGTCGGTGCCGTCGGAAGTGACTCGCTTGCTGGACAACGACTCGTACGTGTGGCGGTTTGATGTGTGCGATGCGGGCGTGAAAAACGTGCTCCAAATCGAAAATGCAAGTCCCTTCTGTTAATATATTCTTCTGGGATTTGCTTCCTTCTTTTCCAATTCTGATTTTAGAAGACTGAGAGACCGGCGTTGATGATGATTACTGATGAGGATGAGGAGCCCATGAGTCTGTAACCCTACGACGACGATTAGTTGTGATGTTTTCCTTCCTTCCAGGCGGTGATTGGGAGCTTGATTGATTGTGTGTGTTGCACCATTCAAATTAGGTGATTGGTGAGGACAACAACCCACCCTCAACTGCTGTGTCGATCTCTCACCAACTTATGATGGAGGCAAAATTTGCTGGGCAGTTTTTAGATGTATACACTCGAGCGGTTCAGATGTGCTCCTGGAGAGGATGGTGTACACTGATCCTTAAATAAACGGACTACGATGTTTTCTCTCTGCTTTGACAATTTGTAGGGCAGTTTTTCACTCGTCTCTCTCTCTATCTCCCTGCTCTCGCGCAAATTGAATGCGACTGGGAGGCATCTATCTTCTTTCTTCTTCTTGTAGTCAAGTGCGCATCACATCAGTGAAACGAGTATCAACACATTCCTGATCAATACCATTTGCACGGCACCGTGATACTACAATGGTGTGAAGCTGTACTGGTAGTTGCATTGAACACAGCTGAGTGGGGATCTATCGAAGCTGACAAATTACACCAGTCAATTTTAGCTCGTGGATTAACGGGTTCAAATGAGATTCGCTGCTTTGTGCACTTCAAACGGCAGCGCTGGGCCTAATTTAGATTTTCTGTCCTCATGGAACGGGATTTAGGGTGTGCACGGCGCACGTGCTGATGTCACGGTTGGAACTGAAACTGGGAACCGTTGAAGTATAGGAATTGTAGAAAGGGATGGTGTCAGGCAATCCGTGCTCCATCGGTCAGCAGTCCTCGTCACAATGGCAGCAGCCATCCGACTGGTGCAGCAATGGACTTGGCATTCTTGGAGCACCGACGCACATTTGCATTTCAGGGATGGGAAGGACGAGTTGGGGAATTTTAGGGTTTGGGGCCCTGCGGTTTCGCCATAGGACATAAATGTTTTGTTGGGCGGTTGAAGGAGAAGGAGCTTCATGGAAGAGCTCAGTGTGAGCTTGGCAGCGCAGGCATTTGGCGCAAGTTGCAGTGGAGGCAATCGAGACGCTCTTCCGTCGGTGGTTTCTCGGAGAATTCCCTCATCAAAATCTTGAGGTGACTGAGTGGATCGTGGTTCCGCTACGGACGCATTTTGAATTTTTTTTCTTGCGTGCTTTCTTTCTTCTCCGTCGGTGCCACCTACTGAATTGCTTTGGTGTTTTGCGAAGATTGTAATTCCCTTTCCACTGTTTTTAGGGTTGAGTCCTGATATGCTCTCCTCAATCCTTGTCGGAGGAATCTCCACGACAATTTCAATCCTCTGGGTGGGATCCATGATTTGGGACGGACTTGTTTCCAAGGTAACCTTCAGAATCCTTGGGTAACAGAATAATTTTGAGTGCAGATTGTTGTATGCTTTTATTTAACTCAACATAGGCAGTCTTGAGAACCCTTGCTGAGCTCTCTCTGAATTGGCATGAGAAGGAATTTCTGACTCCTAATTTCTCAAAGTTGAGCGCAATTTGGACAATGAGAGCTCCTCCAGCCAATGAACCACCGTCTTCAAGTGAGAGTTTGTGTGATATTTAGTTTTGCTTGATTTGCTCCGATGTAGCATGGCTTTGCTCTAAATGGACATTCCTCTCAAATGGTGCCATGTCTCTACTAATGAAAGAATGTTACGTATCAACCACCCACATTTTCCACCGTAGCTGCACTGTGGTTTGGCAGTGGTTACATTTCTCTTTAACAATCAGTGGGTACCAAAGTTTGGTGTTCTGAAACTCAAGATCTGAGAGGATCTGTGCCAAGAAAGGTTGCAGAAAATTGGGAGCATCTTGGATAGCCTCTTTCTTCCTTGAATTAACAGTTGGGCCCAGGGCGTTTGCAGCTCCTGTCAACAAGAATACGAAGTTCTACTTTGACTTGATTCTTCGACTGCAGATTATTGTAGAATTCGGTTTACACTGTTTCCATAAAAACGTCTTGGTGTGTAGGTACTGATTCCATAAAAGTCCAAGTGCATGCAACCAACGACACATTGTCGACAGAAGCTGCTGCACGAGATTACGAAACCTGCATCTATCTTACCACCTGACGAAGAAGACTGGAGTAGTTACTTGCCACTGCAGGTGACTGAAACCTACGGTTCGATCTTTCCTCCTGAGAAGCACATCCACTCCTCCCCTGTGCTGTTGGTTTTTCCAATAGTGAGTGGCAAGATAGGAGAACGTGAAACCCTAATAGTTGGATGGCTTTTGAGTGAAGCTTTATACTGTAGGTGGAACTGAGACCCTACAAAGTGGGAGATGGGGTCAACAATTAAAATATAAAAAACTACCTCCTTGAGGTGGCTGCTAGCGTTCAGCCATTCACAGGGTGAATGAAAAGGTAAAGGTGACCAATAGCATGAAATCTGTTTCTTCGAAACCAGTGGACCAATCAGCAACACTGACACACCCCAGTTGTTGTTTTTTTGTTGTTGTTTTTGTGACGGTGATGCTCGAATCAGAAAACTCACTGGATGATTTTATAATCCAACAAATTGATTTTGCGTCAGTCCAATATACGGAATACTTCACAGTGTAACGTACCTGGTCTGTCGATCGATGGGGTAAGCTTAAGCTTAATAAAGTCTTCATCCTACTGTTAAGTTTATCCGCTTTCTTGCTTTGCTTTGCACCACCTTGTCAGTGTTTGTTTGGCAGCCTTATCTGTGCATAACTTGAATTTTTCTACAGCAAAATTGGGGGTTTGCAAATAGGGTAAGCTTAATATATAAACTCTTCATCATACTGTTAAGTTTATCCGTTTTAATGCTTTGCTTTGCACCACTTTTGTCAGTGTTTGTTTGGCAGCTCTATCCGTGCATAACTCTTAACTTAAGTTTCTACTGCAAAATTGAACTTAAGTAGTTGCCAGAAGAATAGTTCTATTGTTTTTTCTGTGACCCGTGTAAACTGGTTTTCAGGGTGGAATCGCTGAACCACTCACTCAGACACGCCTTGACCAGACTCCTTCCTTTTGCGCTCAGGTTGGGTTGGGTTGGGTTGGGTTGGTTGCATGCCCCAAATTCCATCCAATCTTCCCCATCTCCCGTTCTTTTCCTAGAAGTTGGGGTTGCAACCCTTCTTCCTGTTATAAGCTTGTTCATTCATTACAAGTCATTATGTTTTGGTACATCCTTTTGACTTTGGCACTTGGTTTTTACATTCTTTTCTATATGAATATTCCCCACGTATGTGTGTGTGCGTCGGGAGCCGTCCAATTCTTTCCATACAATTTTGTTACGATTTTGTGAAGTTAGATGGGTCCATGTGAACTTGCCTTTAGTGGAAGACTTTGATGGAATACAAAGAAGTTTGCCTTTAGTGGTTTGAATTTGTAGCATTCCAATGAGTTGGGCTCAAGGTAAAATGATGAACCTTGGTCTATAGTTGGTACTCCCTCTGTCCCAAAATGATCTTCCTGTTAGACAAAATGTTCTGGATTAAGACTAAAAATAACATTTTAAAAGCCTGTTTTGCACTACATATAGAGTTTGGTGCACTCCTATTGCCTTTGAAACTTTGAGTTTTGAAGCCCTTTTTAAAGTGTAGTTTTGGATTATTGAAAAGCAAAAAAATTTGGGTATTTTCAAAGAGCACCAGTGGTTATTTAATTATTGAGTGTGAGGTCGTCATTTTGTGGGTAGTTAGTATAAGTCAAAGACCATATGTGGACCTATATTTTGCCTCCATAAGCCTTCATCTCCTTCAATTAGATAATATTCAAAGAGATGCAAAAAATAAAAACAAAAAGTGTTGATTGACCCCTTCAACCATTTTATTTGTCTTTTGATTAGTGATTGCATAGATGGAGGGGGAACTATCGCTTGGAATTGTTTTGTTAGTCCTAGAGAACAACCAAAAGTTAAATTTGACCAATTTATAGCTCACAAAGTACAACAGGAAGATCATTTTGGGACAAAAAATGAAGGCCAACAGGAAGATCATTTTGGGACGGAGGGAGTATGTAAGAACTTCGGTGTGTGGTCTCCTTGTATGTTAGCACATGCACCTTTTTTCCAATTTTTATAACTATATTAAGGTTTTCAAAGGTTTGAGATCTAAATTCACTTGCCCAAATTGTGCTTGAAATTATAGGTTTTGTAGTAAAATATATAAATGTTGAATAACCTTGTTGTATGGATTAAAAAAATCTTTTATAAAAAAACATACTATTTTTTCCATCTTCAGTAAGTGATACAATCTTCTAAAAGGCTCAAAAATATAATTGGTCTCTATATTTCTTTAAAGCTTGAATTATTGAGTTATCCAAATATAATCTCCATTTAAACTAGCTTGATTTAGCTTGGTGCCAAAATTTTGTTAAGTAGGTGAAAAAATTATAAATGTTGAAAGATTGATGTATCTTTTTAATATCTCCATAAATTACTCATTCTTAAATCTATTTTTTAATGAATAGCTGCAAAAACAAGCTTGTTAGACTTGTTTCAATTTAAAAGGTTTATAGCTTAATACCTATTGGTTTGTATAGATTAAGTTCAATTATCTATCTCAATGGGAGAAATAAAATTTATACCACTATTTGGAGGGTGTCTAAGAAAACGCATTGAGACAAAGGGCAATGAAGTTATGACTCACTGCAACCTAGTTATTGTTGGCTATTGTATATGCTAAAATAACAAAAATAATAATAATGACAATGAAATTAAATGAATAGTTGCACTATAAAATGTTTTGACCTTATAGCATATGTTTGTTGTTTGAGTAATGTCTAACTCCAAATTCTTTACATGTAAATTTTGTCAATATAAAGCTTCTTCTCCATTGATCTAGACCAATGATATTTATATTAACAAGCACCTATGCTAATAAAAAATTTTGCCAATGGCTCGCTTTTCGAGTAAAGTTGTCCTCAAACTTCCTCACGTGTAGCTTTCATCAATGCAAAGCTTTTTCTCTTTTCACACAATGCACAATGCAGTGAAAAGAGGTTGTCACCTCTTTTCAGTGCATTAGTTCCTCCCCCCCTTTTTCAAGAAAATCACAGACCATTGATTTAAAAAAACAGAAAAATGTTTCCACTCCAAGATGCCGTTGATTTCTCAAAAAATCACAAGCCCTTGATCTTTGTGAGATTCAATCCAAGCCGTCTAAATATGAATCCAAAATACAATACTGAATATGGATATGGTATAAATACGGAATGGATACGGATACAAGATACGACTTTAATATACTATATGGGACATAAGATACGGTTAATATACAAAATACACGATATGTCCCATATCAATTGTCACCCCACCCCCACCTAGAAACTACAAAGCGGGGAGGGGGTTCTCGAAATTATATTAATTTTAATTTAATTTAAAATAAATTTATTAATTTAAATACAAAAGAGGGGGGAGGGTATAAAAAAATTTATTAATTTAAATACAAAGGGGGGGAGGGTATGTGTTTCAGTGCGTTGTGACACAGTTTGTCACACAATGCACTGAAAAGTGGTTGTACCAGCTAGACAACAATTGTTTGACAGCTTCTTCTCTTTTCACAATCCATAGTAACTGAAAAATAAGGTAATAATTTTAGAGATGCTTACATGCCTACACTAATTTCTATATATATAAATGCATACAATGTTGATTTATCAAAGGCCAAAACATTTTTAATTGGTACTAGCTGAAATATTATTGTATTGCACCAATTTCCTCAAAAATATTTTTTTGTACTAGTAGTAATATGAATTTTGGAGTAGGGAGAACCACCTCATATACTTGGTTCCTACTATAGGATGAAAAATAAACTTTTTTATATTTATCATGGATGAAAATTTTCAATTCATATATTTGAAACCAAAGACCTTCAAATGATTAGCTAGGAGGGGGTAATAAAATACAAAATTAACCATCCACAACATTAGGGGCATTCAAGCTTTTACTTTGAGCTTTATTAGGATCACATGTTGTTTCTTGAAAACCGAATGTATGTGAGCTAGGAGGTCTACTATTGACTCTAAAGTGCCCTTTTAAGAAAAACATGCATTTTGCTTTTTGTATTGCACCAACAACGAACAAACAATGTACATTCACTAGGAGGTGGACACCCTACTTTTAGTAACCGCCACATTTCAACTTCCAAAAATCCATAATTCATTCCTCAAAGCTCCCCAAAAGCAATGAAATGATTCGTTACTAGGTTTGGTGCCACTTTCATTTGTCTTTCAAGGAAAAATCTATTGGGAAAAATAATTTTGAGAATTTTAACCTCCCCCAATTTCATTTCCAGCTTTGAAATGGGCGCTTTATAAACCTCCCTCCTATGGTTGGGGTGAACCGACCCCTTGCTCATCTTCCCAAAGTCATTCCAAGGGTGCATATAAAATAAAAGACCTTCTATTTTGTGCTTGATTAATTTACCTTTGACACCTCTCCTACATTGAATAGGGTTTTCAAGGGGATCCATATTAATTAATCAACATTACAAACTATATTAATATCTCCCTTTGTTGTACATCAATAGTTATTGAAGTATCCAAGGGCTATACATCATGTTTCAAACATCTATCGTTCTTTGCAATACGTCCCTTTTAATTTTTTGGTCCCTTTAACCCCTAAAGCCCCGAGGGTGTTTTCTGCCAAAAAACACTCAAAACTACCACTTCTGTTGTATTCACTTAAGGAAACCAATTTTTTTTGTTTTGGGTGGAATTTAACCGTAGGATCTTGTACTTAACTTGTCTGAGATCATGTAGTAAAAATTTCATCAAATTTGACCGTATGGATTGGAAGTTATTAGCATTCAAAGTTGAACAAATAGTTTTTTTTCAAGAAGATGCTGAAATTGCCCGAAAAACTAAGATTGTCCATGACTTTCTCATCCCTAGTCCAAATAGAATGAATCAAAGCTTCATGTATAGGTAAAAACATAATCTTTTAGGAAAAAAATTCAAAAAAAATTATTTTGGTATTTTGTAATTTTTTTTGGGCTGCTCAAGAATCTCCATTTCTTGCTCATTGTGCCATAACTTTTTCATCCGGCATCTGATTGAAACGGAAATTATATATCCACAAAGCTCTTGCAAAGCTACACAACCTCAAAAAATCTCAAAAAAATTCACTTCAGATTGAGACAATAGGAACCTACCTGGACCCAAATTGTCCCCTGAGGGGACAAGCGGGACTTTAGGGGGTAATATCCCTATTCAATGTAGTCAGCTTGAGGACTCCAAATACAAATATGAATTCAAAATTTGCAAATTTTATCATGTAAGGCAAATAAAATTTCCAGCTATTTCCCAGGGCACAATTGGGGATGAGCAAGGGGGTCGGTTCACCCTACTGACCTTACTGGTTCGGCCAAACCCTAATCTCTGTGGGTGCCCTAATTCTCTGCGTGAAACTAAATGTTCACCCACGCTAACAAGGCTTTTTATGTTCCCAGTGGGCGTGGCCCTCATGAGCCGAATCCCTGACGGAGGTGCTCGAGATCCAGACATGGCGGGGCATGGATGTGGAGCAACGGAGAGGGGAGAGAGAGATCGTGCAAGCCAGCAACGGCACATTATTGGGGGCTTTAACGTGGGGGCCCCCAACCAGCGAGGGCGCCTCCCGCCGGGAAAAAGCAAAAGGAGGAGAGGAAGGTGAAAGTAAAAATTTTAAAAAAGAAAAAACAGAAAACAAGCGCTCCAATGGGGAGCCCGAGCGGAGGTATTGGAGGGGGGAGGGGATTCTTCCAGGGGCGGGGCTGCAATCCCCCACAGCGATGGACACGTGGCGGTACGGGAAGACACTGGGATGGGAGGAGAGGATGAGGTTGACAGTCGCAAGGCTGGAGGGGACCAGTGATCCCAGAACTGGTTCAGGGTTTTTAGCCAAATGTTCATTTTTGGAAGATTTTTTTTTTTTGAATTTACACTAAGGGCATGAAGAAATTAAGTAGCAACCGAGCGAAATTTCGTTAGTTTTGGGATCACTAGAGGGGACGGTCTCTTTCAGAGGAACAAAAGGTCTGATGAATGACTTTTCAAGAAAACTAAAACTGAAATGTGTGAATGAAGAATAAGCTTACATATAAGGTAAGAGGTCCCATAAATCGCCCACCTAAGAGCTGAAACTAAATTTTGGAGAGGTGAAGCTTCTTGAAATAATATTTAGTAAATTTTCCTCAAAAGACAAGTGGAATTGGCATCTTACCCAAGTTGTTTCATATTTATTTGGAGCTTTGTGGAATTAGGTATAAAATTTTGAAGTTGAAATGACATAAGGCTCTAAAGTTGCCCACCTCTTGAAACATACATTGTTTTTAGCATAACTTTTGATGCCAAATCTGTTGTCAATCTAGAGTAGTACTCACCAAATAGCGGGTTCATTAGGATGCCCCATACTATTTTCTCAACATTCAATACTCATCCTTGGTGTTATGTTGGATGTGTTGTCAATATTAACTTGGATCACCGAGGATGTCACCTAAAATGTGGGTTTCTTCTAATACCCTACATGCCCTAGGATGGATGTCCACATAACATTGTATCAAATCATGCAATAGTCTTCCCCCATGCCAAGAAGGTATTATGCTTTGCTAGATACTTGTGAGGGACTTATCAATTAATTCAAGGATTGAGGTTGGCTGAGGAGCTATGTATTAAGACATTTTTATTCACAACAGATGTCCCCATTTCAAGAATGCAAAAGAGACCCTTGCCTTCGCTAAACAATGTCAGGTTGGGAGCTTGGGTGTGGATGCTCTCAGTTGTACGTAGCACTCCGTATTAACTTATTTATTAGTGTCCAGGCCCAACTCTGGAAGCAGGGAGACTGGTGACTGGAGGGATTTAAAATTTTAGTTTAAAATTTAATTTAATTTTTGTTTTTGGTGTGGGGTGTGTGTGTGCAAATGAATGGATGGTGTACTACGTCACTGTAGAGATTTCAGTTTGATACTGTCTGGGGAGATTGAGGAAGACGCGGATCTCGCCTGTCACGTTGCCGCCGCGGCATTTCCGGATTCGTTATCAAGAACCCCAGTTATTTTTCACGTCGCTGATTGGCCCATCGCCCTCCTATGCCGCCCTGGCACTGGGGCTGCCCATCCTTACACGTGGCCTCCGGCACGAGGCTCTTGCTCCCTCCGCTGGGGGCCTGGAGTGCCCTGGCTGGCTCCTTTTGTCAGTAGCAGCCGTCAATCTTTCCGCATTTGTTAACCTCAGAGCATCCCCACGCGTCTTGTAAAATGCAAGCCAATTTGCAAGCCAGGGATGATGGGTCGCCCCCACCCATAGCCTCTTAAGAGGCCATCCCCACCCAATCGGCTACGTCCACATTCACGGATCAAGTCCTTGTTTGGTGGAAAAGTGCAAAAGGTGCTTGTCTCATGCGGTTTGCAAGCCGCCCCTTGACTTGCAAAAGAGCCCGGTTTTGTAAGCCACCGGAGACTTTTGGCCGAGCCTCTTAACAAGTTCATCGATTATGCAAGACGGGTGGAGTAATTTTGCAAGCTGGTGGCAACAAGTCATCCTTTTTACAAGACGGGTGGGCATGCTTTCAGTAGATTCATAACCTCTCAAGGTAATCCATATGGGTACTATATAATTATACAATACTTAATTTTGCCCCCTAGATTGTCAATTATGGTAGAACCACCCATACTCAACCACTCAACCCCCCCTAAATGCCTAAGCCTTTCCAAAGATGTTTATTCTATGGAAAAAGAGTATGGACATCAAGTACATTGTGATTTTTTCCAAATCTGACCGTATAGATGTTTGAAGAGCTTGGTTGTAAGTATATATATATATATATATATATATATATATATATAAATTTTGATTGTAAAATTGTCTAGGAGTTGTGAGATTATAACAAGAGAAATGTACACATCCTACTTTTAGTATGTTGCCTCTCCCTACAATGTTTCAAAAATTTGCATATAAAAGTTATTTTGGATGGAAGGTGACATGAACAACTACAAAAAGTGTTAGGACACTAAAATGCACTTTCAAAAAACTTAACTTCACATGAAGAGCTATCAAACTCATTACACAATCCTTCTTGCAATTGTTGAATGCAAATTTTTCTCTAAGTAGAAATTGCAAATAACTCCAAATCAACACTTGCAAGTTTAAATTTTGAACGGTAACAATCATGAAAACACTTTACTCTTTCCATTTAGACTATTTTCAAAATAAATGGATAAGTACAATTTCTTCAATCTCAAACAAGGCTTTTTTTTTTGGCTTTCTAGTGCCAAATTGCACTAGAAAAAAACAATTTGGCTAAAAATGGCAAAAAATTGAATTGTTTTTCGCCAAAAAACTTTGAATTGCAATAAAATCTAGGATGAAATCGCCAGATTGTGGATGAAAACAGAATTAGAGACATGTGATATGTGCAAATGTGATATTTCTTATCCAATATTTGGATGAATGCTGAAATTTGGAGCACCAATATAATATTTTATATTGCCACCTTGGCACTTCATAAAAAAATTAAAAAAAACTCTGATATTCTCAAATCAAGTGAAATTGGCAAGCTTTGCTCAAAGCTGGGAAATCGAGCAAAATTTGCAAGTCTTACTCTTCCACTATTGGTACATATAATCCTTTGAGGACCTCTCAAAAATCAAATATTTATATTTTTCAGTGAAAAATAAAAACTTCCTATAGTTAACCTTCAATACTTCCTGTAAAAAATTCAAAAACAGTCAAAAAAATTTAACTGCCCATGCCAAAACAAGCCTAAAATTTTGGAACGGACATATATGGTCGCTTAGGCATTTAGAGGTTAACTAATTCCACGCATGTTCTAGAGCATTAGAAGGTAATGTAGATTTACTGCCTTGTAGAAAGATAGAAATGATAGGCATTGCCAATTTTTCATGATTTTTTTTCTTAAATTCAAATTACTATGAATTTTGGAAGCCAAAAGTTGGCCTCAACCCATATCCAATACATAGAATCTTCCAATTCTAATCATTCCATCACTACTTCCTACTTTCTTGCTCATTACATTAGAACATGTGTCATGATTTTATAGTCCCAATATAACAAAGGAGAAAAAAATTGCATTCCAAAC
This sequence comes from Antitrichia curtipendula, assembly GCA_951230915.1. NCBI lineage: Eukaryota > Viridiplantae > Streptophyta > Bryopsida > Hypnales > Leucodontaceae > Antitrichia > Antitrichia curtipendula. The sequence goes on from OX579635.1 coordinate 14,227,615, forward strand.
TATGGTTGAAAACTCGTTCCAACCTTGGTTGAAAATAGTTGCACTCTATAGGTTGGGCTTGGTTGATAATGGGTGGTTCTACCATATGTACTAAGTTGTGGCAAGATATAAATTTGATTAGTTAAACATTAACATCTTTTAGGTGGGTATCATTTTAAAATCTAAACCTTGTCACGCTCAAATGTGGCACCACAAACATAGAATACCTAACTATTTTTTTATTTTTGAGATATAAAAGAGGTGCAATAACAATAAAAATTGAGAGTGTCATGTACAGTTGGGTCTAGGTTAGCATGATTTCAAACTTATTTGCAAGTCTCAAATTGCATACAAGAATAGAGAACCAATCTATTTTCTAGATCCGCTAGGACAAATATTGAAATATGTATTAGATAATCAATGAGCCGCGCTAGTGGCGAATATGTTATTGTACATAACCGGTTGTACATTTTTCAATCACAATCTTCGATCTTTATGATTCAAGGGTGTAGGAAGCAAGTTGAAAGGAAAAAAGGTTATAAGTTGCAACTTGTAATGGCAATGAAGATGGATTGCCAATGGGACAGTGCCACGTTTGCGTTGAAAAATCAACAACCGTTTATGATTATTTTTTGTTGATGACACTCAATCTCATCGATTTTGTTGGGTGTCAATTTGTTTAGAGCATTGGATTGAAGGGTGATCTTAAGTTATTGAAGATGGTGCATGCTTTTTGTGAATAGCATTGATTGTTGAAATATGACGTTGGCAGGGTTTATTTCTTGGGTGATACCCCTAGTAGTGTTGCCAGTCATGTTCTTTGATTGCGGAGATGCCACATTTAACTACTTTTGGACTATTCGATGAATTATGAACTAAACATCTGAAGATCACGGGATAATAACATTGTGAGATCTCCCAATGTTTGGATAGATCTCTCGATGTTCCTATTGATCTCTCAATGTTCTAGATTATCTCCTGATGACCATCGTGAGATCTCCCAATGACCATCGTGAGATCTCCCAATGACCATTATTAATTATGGACTTTCAAAAGTCGAGAAGTATTTAAATATGGCATGGAGTGAGTGTTCTCTAAAAGATAAAACCAGTTGTTTTTTCAATTTGCTTACAGTTTGAAGAAAAGCATCTATAAAATATTCCATTTAGTAGTGAAAAAATATTTATTTTGTTGAGTCCCATATTCTCATCGATCAAGAGATAGACTTGATGTGACACTTTATACGTATAACTAGTCATTCAATCAAATTGATGCTTGAACTCCCGCAAAAAACGTCCTTGAAGAATAATTTGATAAATTTGAGGCAATTACTGAATGCATCCTTGTGCAAAGATATAAACAAAAACATGCAGAATTTATTAAAAAAAAATATGGACATCAATAAATAGGATTAAATATCTTATGTCATCCATACCTTAAGAGTTAGGTTGTTTATTTGTTTTGTTTGTTATAGTGAGATCTTCGAAGCCATGCGTCCCGAATCACAATCTTGGTACCGTTGGAAAGCCTTTTATGAGGTGGGCTACACGGGCTGTATTTTGTGACATTCCAACTCATGACCGAAAAGATATTGAATTTCAAAGATTTATGAATTCGAAAAAATCAAAAATTGCTTTTACCTTTTTGCACAGGGCTACGCTGGCTAGTCAGTATATGTTTTGAAATCAAATATATTCTGTATTTACATATTACCTTTTTTTGTAATACAGAGTGGCAAATCAGAATTGTGATATCCAGTGCAGACTCCGTCTCCGTCTTTGAATGCAATTGCTCGGAGGGAGCCGACTCTTGTGAGCCTGTGAGTGGAGGACTGGTGGGGTCCTTCCCAGCGCAGAAAGAAAAACAGTAAACGACACGGGAATAGGCTGACTCGTGTTCAGTTGGTAGCGAATCAGCCTGAGGTTTTCTTTTTCAGTTCCCCTTTTCTTTTTGTGCTTTTCTTTTGCTGTTTTTGCACTTTTTCGGGGCGTGGGGGCGTGGGAGCGTTCCTTCAGTTGGCAAATGAACGACTCGGGTGCTGGGAGGGAGCCACGTGTCTGCTGGCGAATTGTTTGACTGGAAAGGACTGAGCATCAATTCCATTAAACGGAGGTCCAATGAAATGGAAGAGCGCGTCCAGAGGGCAATTCTAGCCCTCCCCATTGGGCCGGACCCGTCGTCCAATCTCCTGACAGAACATCTTCGTCCGTCCAGGGTCAGGGAGGATTGGCCCCCTTTATTGCGCATCCAAGGGTAAATGTAAAAATTGCCTCCTACAGTATTTTGAGCCACGTAATTCTTTTTTTAAACTTCTTCAGCTCTCGAAGCTAGTTTGGGGCCTCTGATTGTAAATATGAATTCAGAATTTGCAAATTATATTATGGGTGGCAGATAAAAAAATCTATTGTTTCCTCCGAGGGAGAAACAAGGGGCAATAAGGGGGTCAATCTTCCATGGATGTTGGTCCAATTGTTGCCTTCCAAAACATTGTTTGCAAATGAGGCAGGGATCTGTTCCTTTTGCGTAGGATGTTAAAGTGGTCGTTTCAAGTCAAAGGTTCTAACGTTTTTATCCCTTAGAAAACATTTGAATTTTTTATTTACCACCTATGATAGAATTTAGATCTTTTGCACTTACATTTGCAATTAGAAGCCCAAAATTAGCTAGGGGAAGTGAAAAGCGCAACAAGTGAAGTGAAGAACACATGATGAAATTTTTTACATTTATCTTTGATTGGAGGAAGACAAAAGCATGACGCAGACTTTGAATGACTACTTTAACCCCTAGAGGACCAAGGAGCCCACTACGGGCTTTCTGAGAACTCGGGCAAGCTCTATTGACTTCATAATTTGGAGTTTTTGCATGAATTTTTCTAGGGTGGATGCTTTTCATCATAAACTACGTTTAAAACTTTGTTTCATGTCATTCTGATAAATATTGCAAAAGTTATAAATTTTTTTAAATTTCAATGTCAAACTGGGCAGCCAAAAACATATTCTAAGAAAAAATATTAATTATTTTTTTGGAATTGTAGCAATTGATACCTTCTCAAAAAAATCGAACCATCGAATTCCAAATAATGAGGTAAAAAGTTATGAGGAGCTTTATTTTGTAGGCAATGAAGGTAGAAAAAACATATGAAGTAATCTTTTGCTCTCAATTTTGAAAATTTTAAAATAATAAATAAAAAAAATTATATTAATTGTTCAAGAGAACATTTTCACCATTGGAGTTAATAATTCTCAAATTCTTCCAAAAGTTATTGGCATATTAGCTATATCTTTCATTTAGTAACACCTTCTACTTCTACAATTTTTTAAGAAATAAATATGAAAGTTAAAATAAAAATTATATATTTTCAACCCGTTTTTCAAATGTATTGACTAAAATGCATAAGTTATAAGACATACTTGTTTTTCCTTAAAATATTGAATGACAAAACTTCACCTTTTGGAAGGATTAGAAAAAACTACGTTTTGAAGTTTAGGCACATTGAACTTGCAATTGGTGCAGACATTCACTCTAAAATTTTGGAGGCAATGTACTTTAACAAGTTAACCAAAATATCATACAATTGATGTTGTTAAAAAATAATTATTAATGAAGATTTTGACCTTGCTTTAGAAACAAGTATATTGAAGCACTCTTGGGCCTCTAAACATGATGGTTCTTTAGAAGTAACATCATGGCCGCCTTCTTTGAAAAGGGGACTCTAATTGTCAATTTTACAATGAACAAAATTGTCTTCTACGACTCCTCAACCAACTCCAATCCTTAAATTAACACATAACTCCTTCCAATGCACTTAGCAAAAGCATAATACATGTGTAGCATAGGGAGGACCATTGGTTGGTTATACAATGTTATAATCTAGCCATTGTAGAAAGAACAATGTACGTAAACCACTCCCAGGATTCCTCCCGTTCATTTTGCGGGGTGGTTCTGCAGCGTAATGCCCGATTACGCGGGTTTTCCTGCGTAATCGGGCATTACGGATTTCTCATCCGGCTTCGATTTCTCATGCCCAATTTTCATCCATCTGTTCGTGATTTACGTCGGGCAATGGCTCCTCGTCGGCGGGGATTGCGTGAAAAAATGCACCTCCTCGTCGGGCTCCGCCCTCCTCGTCGGTCCATTTTTTCACGCAATCCCCTCCTCCTCGGGCATTGCCCTATACATTGCACTGGTGACACTCATTGGATGGAAAATAGCTACCAATTTCTTTCATTTCGGTTCAATTTCAATTTCCCCATTGATTGTAGAGAAACCAAGCATGCGGAATTGACCAAACCCTGAATAAGAGAAATTCCAAATTTTTGCTTGGAAGTGTGCAATAGTTGCATTTCAAAAATTGGAATTGTTGGCTAGCAAAATGTCAAGGGAGGTTCATAAAAAGTGAGAAGATCAAGTTTCCAATTTTTGATGATTTTGAAATGATTTTGGAAAATGATTTGGACTACGAACTTAAGCTTTTTGGTTGCTAAATGTAGACGTACATGCGTACCAAAACTTCCAAATGTTGTAGAAAGGAAAAAATAGATTTTGAAATTCTATTTAGATGTGTGAAGTGGTTGCAAGATGAGCATCAAAGTTGTTGGTAGACAAAATTTTAGAAAGAAGCAAGTTTTTCATTTATGGAAAACTATTTTTTCAATGGGCTTGAATTTTTTGGTTGCTTTTAGTTTGACAAGGCAAGCTACTCCTAAAGTGCAATTTCTCCCAACTCACTTAGAAGTGAAGGTATCATGGAACTCTAGAAAACCCAAAATTTCATTTTTGATTCCGATATGACATGGAAGTATATTCTTTGTTTGAAAAAAAGGCAAACATACTTCTAAAGTATAGTTTCCCCGTCTCCTCACATAGAATTGAAAGCATCATAGAACTTGGCAAACACAATTTTGACTCTAGAAAAATAAAAAATTCATTTTAAAATCCAATACAAGATGGAGGTTTGTCTTTTTATTTAATTCTCTATCCATTGGCCAGTTTCAACTCATTAATCCTTGAATGTCCAAGGCTCTTTTTGAGTTCTTGAGTTTGTTCAAAAGTTAAAAAAAAAAAAAATTGGATTAGTTTTTGTCAATTTTAAAAGATTGCAATTATATGAATTCAAACTAGACATGTTATGGATCATATAGGGGTGCTAATATATAAGCCTAGGGTGATGTGCTTACGAGCCTAGGAATTTAGACACCTATATTATATGTGTCTATATTATAGAAACCGTCCATGATTATAAGGTACATATATTATAAATATCTATATTATAGATGTTTATATTATAAATCCTTTCAATGATTGTAATATATGTATTTTTACCTAGGCTTAAGGCTCATACGCTTGCATACTAGCACTTTGAGGTTTGTTTTGAACTCATTATTTTTGTTGTGGCTTCAAAGTTGTGTTATTTTTGTCTTTGCTTCATTCCATAATTTTATCTTGGCTTCATTTTACCACTTTAGTCTTGGCTTCATTTCATCATTATGGTCATAGCTTCAAATGCATCCCATGCCCCATAGTCAAGTAATCAACCCTATATTCGTCAATACACAAACCCCAAAAGGTCAATCTAAAATTGGCTAAACCATTTCTGGCCTAAAGGTCATTGATGGAATTTTGAAAAAAAAACTTAGCCATAAAATGTTGCCACAAAAAGGTTGATTTGACATTCAAAATTTAATTTTTAATAGTTTCAAAGTTTAATTTCTAAATAATTTGTAATGTTTTAAATTATTAATAAACTTTGTACCTCAAAATCTCTCCGACTTTCATTCATTTGGTGCTTTTGAAAGCATGTGGCATTTTTTGGTAGTGTAGATCACATTTGAAGGCTCAATTGCAAATGAATTGATAGACAATAACATTTGGCTTTAAAATAGTCTTGGCTTCATTTATGGCTCTTTATTCAAGATGACTCAAAAATAGCAAGTTAGTTTTTTTTCCAATTTTCAAAAGAACATCAAGCTAGACCAATTCCAAGCTAAAGGTCCTCATTGAAATTATATATATAGGCCTTTAAAGTTTTGTTTATCATTTATAAATTTATTAACCTCTAAATGCCCAAACTGTGTTTTTTGGCAATATAATAATTTTGAGCAGCTTACTACAAATGGAGTTATTATTTTTTTTCTTTGAAATTTTCACACCACATGTATCCAAGGAGTACCTTTAAGGCACAACAATTTGCATAACTTTTGACTACATGGTTAAAAAGTTATTGTATGATATGTAGTTTTCATAGCTCGGTAGGTAACCCGCGCAACAAAAAAAACTTCTTTAAAAATCATTTTTTTAAGAAATACAAATTTTAAATTGGTTCTTTAGATTTATAAATATGTAGAAAGCTTTTAATCATTCCATTTTGACTAATGAGATGAAAGTTATGAAGAGTTTTAGTTTGAAGTAGTTTGCGGGTAGTTAGGTAAACTCTACTCTAAGACAAACTTTGAAGTCCTTTACAACCATTGAGATTGAGATTTTTCAATTGCATAAATAAACTGTTAATAATTTAGTATTTTGAATCATTCTCTATTTCTTTCTACTTACTATTTTTTTCCTATATGTTGTACAATTCCAAATGATTTAAAAGATTTCAAGCATGTAGCCAACTTGCCTTGAAGAATGAATCCAAAGAAGCACCACCAATTTGGACATTTCTTTATATAAATGTGACCTTGTGAAAAGCAGTTGCCCAATTTTCACAGGCCACAAAAAAGAAACTTGTCACTTCAAATACTAATATCTTGTAATCTTCATGGTGGAAATTTTTGAAATTTTTTCCACATCTTTTACAAATCTAGTGTACTACAAGATCTTACAGTTACATGTATTTTAAAACGATTATTTTCTAAAATTTGGTACTTGTCCTAGAAATGGCATTTTTGCAGCATTTTGGTGAAACATAGTCCAAATCATTTTAGGGGTTAATACAAACCTAAGTCTTGAAAAAATACATCCTTAACCCCTAAAGGACCAAAGACCGTTTTTTGACAACATAGCGTTTTTGGGCAGCTCACCATGAATGGAATTTTTATTTTTTTTCTTTGAAATTTTCACACAAGATGTGCCCGAGGAGTAGCTTTAGGGCCCAACAATTTTCATAACTTTTGACCATATGGTTAAAAAGTTATGGTATGATATGTAGTTTTCATTGTTCGGCGGGCAGCCCGGGCAGCAAAAAAAACTTCTTTAAAAATCATTTTATAGAAAAATAAAAATTTGAAATTGGTTCTCTAGATTTATGTGCACAAGGAAAGCTTTGAATCATTCCACTTTGATTTATGAGATGAAAGTTATGAGGAATTTTAGTTGTGGGTAGTTTGCGGGTAGTTATAGAATCTCTACTCTAAAATAAACTTTGAAGTCCTTTATTTAACTCAATTTTCAATATTTTTGGAAAAAAATATAAGCAGAAGGTGTAGATTGTTTATTACAACATTACAATCGTTTGGATTGGCATTTTTCAATTCCATAATTAAATCCTTAACAATTTAGTGTTTTGAATCATTTTCTACTTCTTTCTACTTACTATTTTTTTTCTATATGTTGTACAATTCCAAATGATCTGAAAATTTTCAAGCATGTAGCTAACTTGCTTTGAAGAATGAATCCAAAGAGTTACCACCATTTTGGACATTTTTTCATACAAATGTGACCATGTGAAGTGCAGCTGCCCGGTTTTTCGCAGGGACAAAAAAAGGGTTTTTGTCACTTCAAATGCTCATATCTTACAATCTACACGGTGGAAATTTCTGAAATTTTTTCCACATCTTCTCAAACTAGTTTACTACAAGATCCTACGGTTACATGTTTCCAAGAATGTTTTTTTTCCAAAATTTGGTACTTGTACTAGAAATGGCAGTTTGGGAGCGTTTTTTGTGAAAACATAGTCAAAAACCTTTAGGGGTTAAATATTTGCATTGTGCATGCCTTATGCACAAATGATAACCCTTTTGGTCATTGACACACCAAAAGACTTTTTTCAAAACTAACAAGAATATTTTTTTTAGGAAAATGGATTGAATCAACTTGTTAATTATCTTTTCCATCAATGTGGTGTGTTTGCTTTAGGACAGAGGTATGTTGGATACGAATTTGTTTTTATTTTTATTTTTATAAAGCGCCAAAGTGGCAATGTTAAATGTTACAATGGTGCTCTAAATTTCAACATTCATTCATATATTGGATAGAAAATATCATATTAGCACATATGACATATCCTAAATTTTGTTTTCATCTACAATCTGACAATTTCATCCAATATATATTTTTTAATTTGAAGTTTTCACGAGATTTTCCGTCCTTCCAATACTATTTGTGCTCCAAGGCATGGTACATGACCCATTACTTTGGTGCAAATGGCCGCCATATCACCAAAAAAACATGTTGTTTTAGTCTTGGATAACTCAATCACTATCAAAAACTTTATTTTATTTCGGTTCCCAACCGTCAATTAGCAGTGGTGTCTTTTATCACTAGTGTTTTATAGCCCAGCCAAGACATCAGCCGAGTTCAAAACAAACCTTAAAACTGAAAGAAGTGAGGCTCATCAACATCATAAATTCTTGCATATGAAAAAGCAAAATGATGATGCAAATGCAGTGTAACTATTTCAATGTGGATTGCATCAAGATTTCGTCAATTCCAATTCATTTTTCTAAATTCTTAATGAATTTGCAAATTGAATGATGCTTTAGTAGCTTTCTTCAACTATTTAAAAAGAAGAAGTGGAGGTCCGTTGTGTTTTCTCAAGGATTGTGTGCCATTCTATTAATCAATCTTTGCTTGTCAACATGAAGCAATCCGATGGTTTGTTTCCCTTCAAAAGAATGAGTTTCTACAAAAAGAAAAAAATGGAGTCATCGTCATCGTCGTCATCTTCGTCATCTTCATCGCTTGGAGCATCGGCCAACAACATTGTGGTGGAACCAAACCCTCCTCCTCAAGCCGGTAATGCACGCAACTCAATCAAAGATACGTTGCTTACAATGGGGCATGCCATGGAAAATGCCCTCGTCGGGGATGAAACCAAGGAGCATATAATTAAGAAAAAAAATGACCCAAAGAAAAAGCACCACCATCATCATAAGAAAAAGGAGGAAATTGAGGATGACAAAAAGGAAAAGGAAACAGAAGGACGTGATGACAATGAGGAGACACCAATGGCGGAATTGCAACCACCACCACCACCACCACCTGTGAATCAATTAGACTTTTTGCAGCGGCGAAAATTGGCAGCAGCGCAAATGAGGATCATGAGAGAAATGGAGATGGAGGACGAACATCCTTTGCGTCATCCCATGTTAGACTTGCATTATTTGCCACCGGTGCTACAAGATGCAACCTCCTTGAACCTCGTTCGGTTTCAGGTCCGTTCTTGCATTGTATGTCAAATATTAATACTATAGAGATTGTATGGTCACCTTTAGAAAATCACAATAAAAAATCATAATTTCTCCAAAATATCTATGCTGTTGAATTCTGTTGTATATGTAATACATGATTTTCCTAAAAGTTTATTCGGTGAATTTTTTTGTCTTTGATATTAATTGGATGAAGTCGGCACTGTTCAAAACATTCATCTTTGATATTATTTGGATGGTTGAGCATTTATAAGTTAAGATCCCACTATAAATTGTCCGTAACATTATTTATTCAACTATGGAGGTGGGGCGTCATTTCTAATTGTGAAGAAAAAAAACATTCTAAACAAAGTACATATTTTCACTTATGCTTTTTTTGTTTGATATCATGACTTCCTTTCTACCTTTCATTGTATTTCTTTTTCAACTTTGTTGTTGGTCTCTTTTTTATTTATTTTTTAGGTATGTCCATTTGTCAATGGCAATTTCTTCTAGAAGCTTGATGTTTAATAAGTTAAATAATCAACAACGAGCAATGGCATAATTTTTATCTTGTTATATTTTACTGAAGAGAACATTCAACTTTGCTAAACAATGTTATATCTACAATCTTTGTTTGTGCACGACAATGGCCGGTGTCTTTTTGAAGCAAACAAAATACCTAGTAAATCACATACTTAGGAACTTTTTCAAATAGTCCACCTTGAAACATAATTTCATGATTTATATGTTTGTATACTATTACACATGTAATGCATTTATTGTTACCTTCAACTAACAAATCAAATAACTAGGATTTTCCACAATATGATTAACACTTTGTTGTTGACATAATACTTCCATTATCTTTGATGAGCCAACTAATCACGTGATTATATGTAATATGCTTGCATTATTTTGTATCAATCTTGCCTTTATTTGTAATATTTTGATGTATATAACTCATATAAATCTAATCTTTCATAAATTTTAATTTGGACCCAGACAACCCAAGCTTGGACAAAAGCACAAGAAAGAGTTGAAGAGATGAAATTAAACAAGTTTAGGCGGAAGAGAAGGGATAGTCTAATAAGTAGTGCAAAAGGTTTACTTAAGAAGACTTGGAAGTATTTGGATAAGTCAACCAAGCATTTTATGGTGAATTTAATTCCATTATTATATTCTATAAGATTTTTTTTATCTATTATCATACTAAATCACTAATCCCACAATGTTGGAATTAAATTTTAAATTTTATTGTACAGAAATTCAAACTTTGGGCAAAAGATTTGAAGTGGATGGAATGTAGTTTTGGATCATCAATGATGATAACGTTTGCTTTCTTGCGTTGGGTGTTTCTCCTCAATTTGTTTCTTGGTTTGATATGGTTTTGTGCAATTGTTCTTCCCTTCATTCTTCATCCACCCAAAGTATTCGATTGGGCAACTTTTAAAGCAGCATTCGTTGAAAAGAAATTCTTACTTGCTTTGCAGGTATGTAATTCTCGATGTAATTGTACATATAAGTTATTTATATTTCACTACATATCATATAAGCATCATCATATAGTTAAAAAAATACAATTATATTAAAATGAAATAAGTTCCTAAATTGGTATTAGTATAGGGTATTGGAATGGATAAATCTTTTTTCTACTACGGTGGATATTTATATGCCAAAGGTGAACAATCTGGTTGGTATCACACGGATTACATGTATCCTCTTACAATTGTTGCAACAACTTTGATATCTTTGCTAGCTGTATTGGGCAGGTGTCTATCTATTTGTTTTTCATTTTATACTTTTAACTTTCAACTATGTTTTTAATTGCTTCAAATGATACACTTTTTTATAAAGTGGATTGTAGATAATGTTTATATAAATCTATTTTATTTTATTTTATTTTAGAATTAATATACTACATAGAATCTTAACTTTGTAAATTGACATTGATCAAGAATTTGAAATGTAGCAATTCACTACATGTAGAATCACTATACGAATACTACAAACTGGATCAAAAACATTAGAAACATCAGGAAATGTGCTCTATCCTTTTGCCACATTAGCATTTGCAACATGGGATTTTCATCTCACGACATTTGAGGTATTGCAACATTCAACTTTGCTCATAATATTTTGTTTTTTCTTTAAAATGTAAATATGTACTATGCAATTATGTATCTAAAGTACAATGTAATTAGAGATTTTGGGGGGGATGATATAATGAGTGCAAATTAGGGTGCAACCATTATGCGAAGAGGTATTCGAATGCAATTTCGTGAACATTTAGCTGATGATAAAAATAAAATAGAAGAAACTAAAGAAAAAAGAGTTACTTTTATAAAGGTGTATATTAATTTTGATTAATGTAATGATGTTCTATAGCTCTGCATTCATGTAAATTATAATATGTTCTAAATGAAATCTACATTTTATATTGAAATCTTTAAAAATGAAAAGAACATAATCCAATTTTTGTTGTAAAAACTTACAGAGATATTTAGCTTTATTTTTATTGTGGCCAATGTTGTTGGCAATTTCAGCTGGATGTCAATATTACCTTGTGACATTTGGAAACGAAATATCTGATCGAGTTGGTATGTATTTTAATGTCATTCTATTAAAATATAAATATAATAAATACAAAATTAATAGTTTATTTTATCTTCAAAATTATAATTTTTATAATTTTGAGATTGCGTTTTATAGCATTATATAAGAATTTTTTGTACACTAAATTTCTATTATTATTAGTTTGAATAAATTCAATATAAAAATCATAAATATTTATAATTTGTGAAATAAGACTATGCTATTTGATGGAAAGATATTGTTAGGAATTTATGCGGATTCAGTACTCATATCTTTAGTCAACAATTTAAGTCCTCAAATGGTTAAGACTTTAGTTAATATGGAAAATTGGAAACCAGCTACACATGAAAAAGTGACAATCATGAAACTATATTTTTTGAGAATTCTTAACCTTTCAACAATTCTCTATAGGTTAATGTGATCAATGGAATTGAATTTCAATACTTTATTAGTCCCTCATATATCAACTTTAATTACACATATATAAAGAGAATGATTTGGATGGCCACATTATTCATAATTTGTCACAATATGTTGTCACAATTTCAGCATTTGAATGGTTGCATATTCATCAGCTTAATGGAGGCTTCATAATTATAATGAATAAATTTGTGATGACCTTCTAGGTCTTATTTAGTGCTATTGGCCTCATGGGCAGAGATTGAAGGGAAAAAAACGAATATGAAATGTAAAGATACTGATGATTGTAATGATAGTTTTATATGTTGCACATCTGCCAACATTGGAGAATGGCACCTTTGTACAACACAACAGGTTCTTAAATTTTAAATACAAATTCGTGCACCTCATCATATAGTAGTAAAAATACAAATGATAAATCAATATTATTATTTTTTTTCCATTGTATTATTTCACAACAAATGCCAAAATAATAATGTATGAATAATAAATTAATTTATAAAAAAAAATAATTAATAATCAAAAATTTAAAACTAAAAAAAATTATTAAATGATTTTATTTTGAAAAATAATATTACTTTGAAATAAACTTCACTTCAACATTTCTAATCTAGGTTCTAAATCTCATTAAGAAGTGCAATTATTATATAATTGTCATGGATATTCAAATTTACAATGTATAAGTCCTACAATGCTGCAGGTTGGTTATTGTGTGGCGGGTTGTACTGAGAATTGGATGGCAAGTGAATTGTTGGGGATGATAGTAATTACAACACTTATGAACATTGGAGTTGCCATAGCACAAGCTTTGTTTTCTATTTTGTGGTATAAAGTACTTGATTCTCATTGTATCTTATTAATAATCTTTATGATATACATTAATATGTACAAAAATTATTAGTATATTCTAATAATCCTCAATTCTCATTACAATCCTAAATGATTGCCATGAAAATTATGCATTATGTTATTTTCATATAAAAATTAAGTGTTTACCACAACATGTATGAAGGTTTTTAATTATAACTTCATTGTACCAATGTTTAATAGTAAATAGCAAGTTAATATAGAATTTTTTATAAATTAATTTGGTCACCTAAATATACCAAGTTAGTAAAAGTTACTTCATTGTGCTTGAAGAGTATTTTCATATAGAAGGGACCAATGGTATAATCAATGTAATATTGAAGTTTCATTTATATAAAATCTATACAAGTCTTTTTTGTAAATCTATTTGCATCAAAAAATATATATAGTGGATATTTTTACTAAGTTATGTTATTTGATTGAATTTATTTTATTTATATTATTGGTATTGCAGACAAAAGGATCACTTGATATTACAGACTTTGTAGTAGATATAGTGTATATGCAAGCATTGGTATGGATAACCTCTGTATTTAGTCCTGTTGCGTGTTTAGTTGGTTGTTTTTCAAACTTAATCACCTTCATATGTTTTAAGGTGAACCTACTTTGTAATATTTTATTGTTTCAAATTATATTTAAATTTCAATTACATTTTAATTGATCTAGGTGAATTAAGAATTCACATAAAAATAAATTGTGAATTATATCATTTTAGATGAAAATTGGTATTTTACTAATAGTCTACTATATGATTTTTGTATGTTTTCAAAAATACTAGAAGTTAAAAAATTGATGTGAATCTCTCATCATCTCCATAATATATACTCCAAATATTATTTTTTCAAATATTAAGATTGTCTCTAGATAAAATTGAAATTAGTGAGATTATTTTGGATAATTATAATAATAATTGTATTTTTTACTAATCATAAATCATAAATCACATCATTTGAAAACTAAATTTATTATTATTAGATTTATTTGATATAATTTACATAATAATGATCGTTTAAAAAATAAAATTAGAGTCTTTTTACTATCATTAAAATAAAATTACATATTAGAACAATCCATTGTATTAATCTAATTGAGATTATTTGCAATTGACTTATTATTTGAATGTGATATTGGATACTTTAGAATGTACTATTTTACACGTGTAAACCAGTACAAAAGCCATATAGTGCATCGCGAACTTCAAATGTAACATACGGCATGCTTTTGGGTACCTTGTTATTTAGCATCATACCTATTTCCATTGAGTTTACTACAGCTAGTGCGGCATTTTGTGGCCCCATACAAGAACGCATTTCAATGTACACAGTACTCAATAATTACATCAAGGTTCTTCTTCTTCAACTTCTTCATGCATTCAAATAAAACACTTTCGTTGCAAATTAGCTTTTTTAGTTCTACCATATGAATTTCATTAGACACAAACGATTTTTTTAATATAACCTGCATAAAAAAAAATTTAATCCATTAATGTCTAAGATAAAAACAAAGAGAATAATATTGAAGTAATACCAATACTTTAAAATTCCAAATTTGATCTCTTTGAAAAAAAATAAAAATGGAAATGTTAGATTGATGGCAACAACTTCCATAATTTCAATTATTTAGAAACAATTTACAAACAATATTATGTCTGAAAACAATAAATATTAAAATTTTAAGGTTGAAATATTAGAATTAGAATGGAACCCACAGAGAAAAAATTAATTGGAAAATACCTTTTTAGTAATGCATTTATCCAATTTTAGAAATAAATAATTTATTTTTTCATCATAAATAAATTTCAAATTTCAAAAATATCAAAAAAATACATGTTAAATAATTCATTCTAAAAATCACCTAAAAGACATGATTTTCTATCAAGTTTTGTTGCTATGAATACTATTGAATCACATAATCTATATATTTATACTTTGTAATGGCATAGGAATGTTTTAGATGTTAAGACCATTTTTTTATGTAATGTAGGGGGCTCCAAAAGAACTAACAAGTGCACTAAATATGCTATCCAACACGTGGTTACAATGGTCTACAATCTTAGGTCTTGTGTTGGGGTTAGTAGTAATGCGAGCACAATTAAAGCAATCCTACGTTTTTGCAAGTTTAACAAGGAGGGAGCTTGAAATGTCACGTCGTTTTAATAGACATGGATCATCTGATTACAAAAGATTGAGTATTGAAGGTAGACCATTTAGATTTAAAGCTTAAGTTTAAATTTGCAATTGACGATTTTAACATTATAATTGTAAAATTATAATTAGTACTCCACTATTTTCTAATATTGGCATAAAATTCATTGATTCAGAGGATGTCGGCATCACTATTCCTCATTGAAAATCAAACACCATGAGTAAGGGAGTACTTTTTGTTGAGGCTCAAATTCCTTTTCATTCAATAACAAAAAAATGATTTCAAGTTGAAGAATCTATAACCAATTTAAATCTCAAAAAATTGAGTTTCAGAAATTATATATTTTATATACATATTGTCATAAGTATTACCATCAATTTGCATAACTAAGTTAAAATATTCCAAGAATTTTTATATATTTAAGATTGAGTCTTTTGACTTGTTTTACGTGTATTATCTTGAACTAGGTTTAGTTGTTCTAAATCATTTTAAATATAGAATGTGATTTATAATAGTTTCATTTTTATGGTGCAGATTTAGAATGGCATGTTCAAGAATGCAGAAGATTTTGAAAATATACAAAGACTTCAATATAAAGGATTTGTATTAGTTAGGATGAAGTATAGAGTGTTTTGAAAATAAATTTGGCCAATAGTATAAGGTTTGAAGGGTGTTTTTAGTCTCAAAATAGTGAACCATCTTGAATGCAAGTAAGAACTTAAACTTCACTATTTAAATTATAATAGCTCCACTAGAGAAAATTATATATTTAGAGCAAAAATCCAAAAAATCCATCCTTCATGGCCACAAATAAAGGACATAATAGTAAAAAATCAAAATCCCTAAAGAATTGTAAGAGTTTATTATAATATTTTTAGCATTATAAAAATCTTCATTAAAAAAAAAATCCATCCTTGTTATTTATGTTTTTCATGATTTTCATTTCAATAATTTTCTTCTATAGTTTGTTAATCCATTAACTAAGAGTCATATATACATTCAAATTTCAAACAATGGATGAAACCAAATACATCCCATGTGCACAAGAATGCATTTTTTCATCCATTGATTTTTTGAAGATTCTTTTATTACTTCTTTAACATTTGAATAATGTCAATTCTAAAGACTTCGCTTTGCAAATATTCTATAATTCACAGGGAACTTTGTAGGTTTGACTTCAAAAAGTCATTTTTTCAATTCAAAAAATGATCCTTCAAAAATTACTTGAATGAAAAAATAAAACAAAAATCTTCAAAAAACTATATGATTAGAACTTAACTTTTTGACCTTAAAAGAAAAAAGTTAATACAAAAATCACAAATATTCAATTTACAATTGATTTTAGAAATAATTTCTAATTCTTGGCTTCAAATTTAATTGAAGAATATTGATGAGTGTATTAGTAATCGAACTATATCAATATGATCTATAGATCATATTTTACATCTACTATTTCAAATTCATCATTAAATTTTTATTTAAAGTTTCATTTTATAATACATCTTTACAATTTTGGAAATTTGAACTAACCCCTAGTTCTTAAGGGATTAAAATGTAGTATTCCCTAAAGGACAATTATCACCTAAGAGAATACTTGAAAATTTAGGCACATCACTTTAAAGTCAATTTTGAATAGATTTTTCTGAACTTTTGAGACAAGGTGTAGGTATGTACCTCATTTGTGTGAATAAAAAATAAATTATAATTAGGTACCCAGAGCAAAAGTTATGTTGTTCAAAACAATTTGGGCGATTCAAACAATTTTGAACATCTTCTGGTCATCTTTTGCTAAATCCCTTAGTACTTTTGAAATAAGGATTTGAATTGGCATGCATCTAACTAATATGATATGGCATGAAATTGTCAAGAACAACAACAAATTTTACTTTAAAAATCACACTCCATGAAGAATCAACCTTCATTAATTGGGTGGGACAATTTTTTTTTTTTAAAAACATTTTTTTCTAACTTCAAAGGTTGCATTCTTGCAATCTACGTATACAAAGATTTTGAATTTTCTTTCCATATATTCTTTAGGTTTAATTCTATCTTTTTACCATTTGCATTTCAAAAAAACAAATATCCACTATACAAGAAATCATCAAAAGATGTCTACTGTAATACTAGATTATTTGACCTCCTTATATTGTAGGATGATTTAGATAAACTTCTAATTTACTTTAAAAAAATTTAGCATTTAGCTAACAAGTTTCCATACTCAATTGTATATAGGCTTAATTATAAGTAATAAATTTTTTTTTATAATAGGATTCAAAAGTCTATTGTTCCTATTTGGCAAGATTGAAATAATGGGCTGGATTTTTTTGCACACATTGTTTCTATTAACCTTTGAAGTTCTATTGTTCCTACAAAGGACAAAATGGATTTTGGGCAAGTTCCTATGATCTCAATTTTTACTAAATTTTTTTGAAACTTTCTCATTAGTTAGAAAAACTTATTAGTTTTTCGAAAATATAATATTTTATACAATTAGTGCTTGAGAACAAAAGTTATGCCACACTAACCTCAAAATAGGGGAGACCAGGCAACAAACAAACAATCCACAAAAAATTGAAATAAAAATTCTAACATTTTTTTTTTGTAGATTATATCTTTGATTGACTAGAGAGCTTTGATTTATTCCATTTGGATTACTAATGTAAAAGTTATGGAATTTCTTGTTTTGCGGGCAATCAAAGCAACTTCTTGAAAAGAATTATTCCTTTTACTTTGAATACTAATATCCTTCAATCTATATGTTCAAAAATCACAAATTTTATACCACATGCAATAAGAGTAATCTGAAGCAAACATAGAACAAGATCCTAGGGTTAGATTCTAAATATATGTGTATACATACACATTTTAAATTTTAAAATACATAGGTGAGCATAGCAAAAGTGGCAGTTTTGAGTAGTTTCCCCCCCCAAAAAAATATGGCCTCGGGGCTTTAAGGGTTAATGGTCTACCACAATATCGTACAATTGGAGTTCAAAAAAAAGTTTTAAACTCCAAATTTGGTGAATGTACCAAAAATTGGCATTTTGAAAATTTCGCTTGAAAAACAAATTGATACAGACTGGCACAGTTATGTCGAAAGCAAACAAGGTCTTCTACCTTAAAACAAACTTACCAACAAGAGAACTTTCAATTGAGCATGGGCCAGAACAACAAACCAGGGTCAACCAGAACATACTAGAGGCACTGGTAAGGTAGGTGGCTCGAATTGCAACCCGCTTCTTCGAACCGTCCCTATAAGAGGCTCTAAAATGGACACGAAGCGGTTTGAAAATGGACACTAAGCAGTTCGAAAATGGACTGTGCATAATGTGAGAGCTTAATAAGGTTTGTTGGATGTTGGTTTATACTTCACATATGGGTTAATAAGAGCCAGGGTGGGTCGATTTCGAATAAAGAGTGAATACAAGACAGGTGTCCACTTCATTTTTGCAAGAAACACTTTTACGATTGAACATCCTTTTACTAAAATGCTTCTCAGTCACTTATTACTTCTTGTATTGATATGAAATTGTAGTCACACAAACTAGACTAATAGGCGCAACTTTTCCAACAAAAAATATTGAAAACGGACCTTGTATGAAGAAGTTATAAGCCGCCGAAGTTCACTGTGATCCAAGAATGTCGGGATTTTGAACTTCGAATTGCTCCCAAACATTCAAAACAACTTGAATTGACATGAAAATTTTAACACAATAACTAGACTTCAAGGGGAACATAACCCAACAAATTTTACTGAAAACAATCTTAGAATGAAGGAGATAGAAACCCCCGAAGTTGCAGACATCAAATGCAGTTTGGTGAACTCAAATTGAAGCTTTGGAACTTTGATTGGCTCCCAAAAAATCAGTATAACTCTGATTTATCTGAAAATTTTATCACACAAACTAGAAGACAGAGCGCAAATTTCCCAACAAGTTTTCTTGAATTTGGAAATTGGATGCAAAAGTTAAAGCACTTTGAATTGGACTTGAAAGTATGTGAAGACAATATTGGTTCCTTGAGGCATTTAGGGCTTAAGTTTAGTAAAGGTCGCATTTAGGAACAGTAAGTATTACTTTTTCAATGCTTCACTGCTTGTTTTTGGTCACACCATATCTTTTTTCAGATCGCATGTGGGTGGGTTTTGCAAGGCCTAAGGATCACAAATAGGTGCCTATGGCAGAGTTCTGTGAAAATTCATAAGTAATTCATAAATGCTCCGAAAAATATGAAACTACTTGGATTAGATTCCGCATCAGTTTTTCTTCAAGTGAAAAATAGGGGGAAATATTTTCGGGCACCTGAAACCCATCGAAAAGGCCGATCAGCCCTTAAAGTGTCGCTTTATGAGCACACTACCTTAGTGTACAGTTGGGTACTGAAAGCTTACGAACTGCGTTTTGGAGCGATTCAAAAATTTGTACATGGTATAGAATAGATTTGAGTTTTATTGTCTTTCATAATTATCACTCAATTTTTACCCAATCCCAATCAAGCATATCAAATATCAATTTCAAAAAAGCAAAATTTAATTTTTAGTGAATTTTTTAAGTCAATTTTTGTGATTTTTACATGATATTTTACTGAATACAATTGGTGGTGAATTTTTTTATTCAATTGCAAGGATGCATGGATATGTAAGGAACATCCATATGCACATCTTTTATATTAAAAAACACCCCCTCAAGTAACAAAAAGATGACCAATGAAGAGTTCAATGAAAAGTGTTGTATGACCAAACTTTGAAGAAATGGATATCTCTATATTTTAACTTGATTTTGGCAAAGTAAATGTACCATCTAATTACAATAAAGAAATATCTATTTTACAAAATTTGGATAGGATCACTCCAACATTAAAACCTCTATAGATGGAATTTTGAAGCTTTTTGGGAGATACTTGTGGAAGGAAAGATGTGCATATAGATGTTTCTTACAAATCTATGCAATTAAAATTTATAAATTCATCACCAATGATTTTCAATCAATGATAATGTAAAATCACAAATTTAAAATGAAACAATTCACCAAAAATGGAGTTTTGGATTTTTGAAACTAAAATTTGGGTATGGTTGACCGGGATTGCATAAGGATGCAACAATAATTATGCTTACAAAAAAATATATCAATTATAATGCACATTGTAAAAAAATTTGAATGGCTCCAAAACGGAGTTTGTAAACTTTCAGTACCCGACTGTACATTTCCGACTGTACATTTCTAGCAGCTTCAAAACAAAGCATCAAGTAGCAAAACAAGTATCAAGTGCCTCACCTGGATGGGTAGAGGATAATTTATAACGACTGCCTTGAACGGAATTGGAGACCTGCGTGCCTGGATGGGTAGAGGATAATTTATAACGACTGCCTTGAACGGAATTGGAGACCTGCGTGATGTCAAGCTTCTCGGACTCACAGAATGAGTTTCATAGAAACCAACCCTAACTATGACAAAGCTATCATACATGCACGCTACAGCTCCCAGAGCTGAGGCAACGGGAATAGCTAACCCCGAAAAAACTAGCAACATTGGCTAAGAAGGCTACTCATGTACCTCGGAAACTGTAAATACTGACTGTTCTTTAACGATACAGCGCTCACCATTCAAATTATGGTGATCAAACTCATCATTACAGACTCCGAGGCTGTACTGTACAAAGAAATCCGGAGTTGGATTTGTCGTCTCTTCAAACCAAAAAATTATTTCCCCGTTGGAGGACGAGCGGGGTCACTAGCTCTACAAAATAGGGTCTTCTGAACATAATAGAGCATGTAGGCTTGCGAAGAGCGCACATAGTCCTCACTGACGCGCGTAATCCAAGCGTCGTCGCATTTGTACCAACACTTGTTGAGGCGCAGAAACGAGACGTAGTGACCCGAATCAAGCTTTCCAGAATGAGTGACGACAGCGAAAAGCTCAAACTCGGAGGGGCTTTGGGAGGGTGGAAGAGAATTACTTGCATCACCACTGACACTCAACAGCCTATTGCCATGCCTCAACCTCACAACAGAGGAAGAGAGGTACGGTAACACGTCCAGGAAAAAAGGAAACTGCACGTAGCGATCCACTTTCCGAGACGTGTTGCGACTGGAAGAATGTTCAAAGCGCTTGATGTGAAAGCACAGAACTAATGGGACTTTCCGCATCGACATTTGCTTGATGGATTCCTGTCGAATTTGGCACCGCTGGCAGAAAAACTTTTCGTTCGCCCCCAAACGCTCCGGCCTCGTAAACCGGTCTAAACACCCCAGCAACGTGGACGCCCCCAAAGCACTGGATGCTGCCCTGGACGTCCGTCCACCGTTTTCATTAATTAGGGACTCAGTGAAGCCCTTCTCGGGTCCAATGTCGGGCTCAAGATCTAAAGAAATATCAACACACGGGTCATGTGTGGTGGAGCTGAAGCCACACACGGTGCATGTTACATCGGACCGAAGAAGTCCCGAGAAAACGCGGTGGACAATGCAGCGGCAATCAACATCTCCAGCCCTGTCAAAACACACACCTCGAGTCATTTATAATTCTCTGGTAAAACCAGGTCGGATTAAGGTACTGGAGCTCAAATTCCGAAGGCAGAGGTAACGTGTCTAGTCCTGATTCATGGACACTGTCGACAACGTACACAAAAAAGTGGTTAAAAAGTGTCCATACCTGCCATCTTGTGATTTAGCTCGAGGGGAGGTCGTGCCCGAGTTGGCATGTATTCCATCGACTGTGGAAATAAAAAATTCGTGAGCATCTTGCTGCTCGTATCCGGCCAGGTTTGCGGCATGTCGCCACCAGCTGCATTCAAGTACCATAAGGTTGAGCACTCTTTCGACTGGAGTGGAAACACACTCCCGAATGGGAAAAAAAGTACGGAAACAAGACAGACTTCACAAACTTCAATGGAACGAAACAATGGCTGCTAAGTGAAGAACATCAGGACGAAGGCATACAGCTTTCTACACCCTTACTAGAGAAACAATCACCAAGATCCGCACGTCTACAGGTCACAAACTCATCCCAACTTACCACATTGCTACAATGTACTGGAAAATTGTGTCTTTCTGCATGAACAAAATTCAAAATGCTAGAGAAAACGGAATCTTAATACTCATAGCAATGTCATAGTCAACCAAAACAAGCTTAATGAAAACCGCAAAATACCGGGAACACATTGAGCATTGTCTAGTTTCGGCATCCACAACCTAAGATTTATATCATAACGGCTATCAACAAAAGCTGAATTTGCAATCGTGGTTATCCTTTGCTTCATGTAAGTGACGAAACCCCTGTTTCCACGCACATATCTCAGCATTACTCAACAATGCAATCGCGTTCAAGTAAAGATAACCACAATGCTCCAGAAAGCAGAGTAACCTATATTTCCCCCAAAGAATAGAGATCCTCGGCAATTCCCAACATGCAACTCGAGACAAGTGAAGTCATCACCAACCTGTACAAAAATTGAGCTGGACTGTAAGGCGTGCGCTCTCCCGAAAACGCGGCAGCGAAAATCGTGTCCATGTCACAGCCAAGGCAAAGATGGGAAGCCCGGTGCTGACACACGGCTCGATTATGGTGGTCACTCAGAAAGTAGTTCCGCAAGGGCGGAGTGTGCAACAGCGCTTGCAGCACGGAGTTCATAAAACACGTATTCCCGAGATTGTTCAACCCCCTCAACCCCGCTGGAAGCTTTTCCTCAATCAAAGCAACGGAGTCCTGCTTCAACGCCAGTTGCTCCCGAACCGAGGGCGCCCAGGCCTTCAGTTCAATCCCGCGTCTCCGCTTCCTCCGTTCCGTATCGCCAAATCTCGAAACCACGCCATTCTCGTCGCTCGCCCGGCGAGATGCTCGAGCGCCAATGATCGCCCGATCGAACTCGCCATCGTAAACCTGATCGCCGCAGATGCAACAGAAAAGCTCCGCGCGCTCGATGTCCACGGCAATGCCATGACCGGGGTTACTCTCCGCGTGCAATCGCGCATGTGAGGAATCCCAGCAGCCAATGGCGCCGCAACTCAAACACGCGAAGAGCCGCCCGCGCCCCCGCGCGCAGCTGCCGCACTGCGGAACCTCGCGATGGGTGCGCTGAATGCACGCCCGTCCGGAGGCCTCTGTGGTGACGCAGCGCTGGAGCGCCCGGAACCCTAATCCGCCCGCGCGCTCCCGAAACTCTACCAAATGCTCGCACGGCACATAGCGAGGCGGAGGCTGCTCCTTGGGCGGCTGCGAAGGCGTAAGGTTATGATCGTTGGACCCCATGATGCCTGCGAAACCACATCCCTGCCCGCCCTGCGCCCCAAACCCTAATCTTGCACAAATGAGTTCGTCTCGATCCGGATTGGGTCGTGAGCCGCGTGTGAGATCGCTTGGATAAGTTACCTACGAGCTTGGATGAAGGCGAATGCGATGCCTAAACCCAAGCAAGCACGGCGGATGGGTGGGCTGGCGTTGGGGTGTCTGCTTGCTCGCGCTGCGGGGGCATCGGAAGCGTCGCAGTGCGGACCGCGACTTCGGCGCCGGTGTGAACTTGGTGTCCGCAGCTGGACTATGCCGGGTATGTTAGGGGCGGGTATCCTGATTCCGGGTATCATTTTCGTTGTCGGTGCAGGTGAGATTGTGCCGGGGTGGATGTTATCAGCATCGCCACACATGTACACAAAATACTGAAATTGGGTTGCCTTAGCAATTACTCCAGCAGTCCAACTAAAAACCTCCAAATCGGTTTAGAGTTTGTGCCACTAAAAAGGTTCCATTTATTGATTTTGATCATTGATTGGCTAGAAGGTGATGTGAAATAGAGGGTGGAGTAGATATGCATGTGATTTGAATTCTAAATCACTTGCTTAGTGATCAAAATCAATAAATGGAGCAGTTTAGTTGTACAAACCCTAAACCAATTTGGAGGTTTTTAGTGGGACTAAGGGGGTAGGTTGCCTTCACCATAGAAGTTACCTCATGACTCATTGCTTGTCCAAATAGAGGCACACGCAATGTTCTAAACCCGAGCCACAAACCAATGCACCAATCCTTGCAACACACATGGTTTTTATAGTACTACATCCTTCTACAATAACTATATATATTCATATAGTGTAGAATGTTGAGAAATGTGTCTAGGACAACCTAATTCCACTATTAGTGTAAGTTAAGTTATTGTCAAACCAGAGATTCAAATTTTGAACCAAGGATGAATGCAAACATGCTTGTAAGTATAGAATCTTCATCGTTTCATCCCATATAGATACTTGTAGATTCTTGTGTTAGTTCTCTTACACATATTCATTACAGATTTTCACAATTTTCTGTCGTGAATTTTCTATGGTTTAGAGAATACCAGTACGTACGTTTGACTTCAAAATCTATCTTTCAAACTCAAAAAAGGGCCCCTTCAATAGCAACTGGAATAAATTAAAAAAATAAACACCTTAAAAGATAACCATCATAAAGCAAAACGTTTTGAAATCAAATAATTTTTCTAAATGAAAATATATTCAATTTTCATTGTGTAATCAATCTTAAAATGAATTTTCAATATTTGATTTCTAAATTTATTGAAAAATATTGGTTAGAATAGTAGTGAATCTAACATATAGGTAAGATTTGTAGATCATATTTTACAATTTTTGTGTGAAAGTTTTTATTAAATTTCTTTCTAAATTGAATTTTGTAATAATCTCCACAATCGTCTCCACAATTTTAGAAATTTGAACTATCGCTAGTCCTTAAGGGATTAAAGTGCCTTTAGAACCATATTTTCTGCACTAGAGCTTGGTATTTCAAGACTATCTTTCTACTATACTAAAATAATTATTTAGTATAGATGAATAATTGGCTATCTAATAAGTTGGTATAGTCTACACTAACCCCTAAAACTCTTTGCAAGCTAAAATGGGTTTTGAAATATTTAGACATGTAAAATGAAATAACCAATTTTGGTTTGTTATCTCACATTTTTGTTAAAAGTAGGAAAACAAACAAACTTCTAGGGAGTCTAATTTTATAAAGATGCAATAGTTGAAAAAAAAGTTTTATTTTTGTTTTATTTTGGATTCCAACTCAAGTACTAGCAGTAGAGTCCACCATTATTTTTCTTTGAAGATTTGCATACTTCTTCCTTACAAGAGACTCTATTTGATATGAAGCCCCTAAATCTTTTGCACAAATAAATTTGAGTTATGGGGCTTGAAAGTCCAACAAAGCCACATTCTCAAAAGTCCAAGTCTTGAAAAAAAAAATTGCTCTATTTCACAAGCTTGTTTACACACATACATTTTCTTCACTGAATTTATTATAAATAGACACTTTCAATATTTTATTTTAATATAAAGTAAGTATACACAATTATAAACTCTATCAAATTAGGTCATTCTACATATTCCTTCTTCTTTTTGTAATTTAAACCTTGAGATCTATGTCATCTTTTTGTTATTTATGAGACATGAATTTGTCGTGCACAAATACATCGTGCCAAGATCATATTGTACTAACACGAGAAATAGCGTGCCATAAGTCAACAATGAACCTTGTAATTGGCTAGCAATCTAAATACAATAGGGTTCAATAGTTCCTGACCAATGGTGGATACCATGGTCATAGAAAAAACGCCACATGATTGAAATGGATATCACAATCATGACAAATCCTACAAGTAATGAGAGAAATGCAAAAAACATCCTATCATTACAAGCACTAACACACTAGCAACATCTATAATAGAGGAAAGAAAAGAAACACCCATAATATACGAGTACATTAGGTGTGGTAAGTAATTTTATAACCATCTCTTTACTCGCCCCCTTCGTTGGTGTTGAAGACCCTTTCACATTGACAAACTCAATGACCTTCTTCAATGAATCAACGAGAATCCAATGGAAAAACCTACAAAGATGAAGACGGTTGTCCATGCCCCGACACACATTTGGGACAAACCCATCGGCTTGCCGGAATATCTTGCAATGGCAGACATAAACAATCCATGTGCCACCTAGTGGAACAAATATCGTACAACATCATAGTGGCAACGCACTTGGTGCTTCTACACAACACACATTTGAGCCCAATTGAAATATATGAAGTGATAGAAATTCTTGAAGATGTCTCACTAGATTTTTAGAATGACTACATTATCCTCATAAAGTTGATTAATCCTTATTTTGATGTTGTTTTATAGTTGTAATACTTGTCTTTTATTTTTGGAATGCAATTTAATTTCTAAAAGTGAATTTTTGTTGATGTAACTATAATTTAAATGAAAAAACAACTAAAAATGATTGATTATCAAGTGTTGTATTGCAAAAAATAAAATTCATTTATTTGTAATTTTATTTATTAATATAATATTTTATTTTGACATTTGTCCTACCATGATTATACTCTTGTCATTTCCCTAATCCCATAAATTGTTCATGTGATTCTTGATTATATCCTAATATGCTTTGCCTACAAACAACACTTTTTCAAAATGACCGTCGAACAACCCCATTACAATAATACATTACTTGATATTTAGAACTCACATATTGTAATGATGGATTTTCTCAAGCTCTATCACAAATAAGCTAAATAAATACCATTCACTTATTACCAACATTCAAAATCTAAATTGGAATATACAACTACTAATGGTAATTGTTGCACGTCCTTTTGGCACAACTCATATACCATCCATACAAGTACTTCACCAGCATTTTGAAGTCCTGATTATAAATATGAAAAATGGACTTTCTAATATTAATAACGTTGCACTAAGATTGATATTGTGTTTGCTGTGATTCTTGGCATAAAAACAATTGAATGTCTACTAAAATTGCATCCAAAAAAAATATAGGACTCCTATAATGCTGCCATAAAGTATGCGTCTTACACTATATAAACTAAAGTTAGAAAACAATCAAACACTTCCTAATATACATGACATCAATTATTCTAAAGCAAATCGTGTTCTTTACACCACCTCTACCCTCATTGCACCTCCTTTCACAACCTAAAGTAGTAGTCATCTAGGGCCCATAGTTGTCCAAGACTAGTAGTTGTATTCTCAGTTACCCATGACTTGTACGCACCTTTCTCTTTGGACCTACACATGTCCTTGATCCCACGTATGCCCTAGGGTGATTGCGGCTTTGTAATCAGATTTTCCCATCTGCAAATTGCCACTCTTGGACTGTGCCCATTGACTTTCATCCACCTTACCCCCTAAATGACCATTTGTCCCCTCGGGTGACAATTTTGTAAGAGCTTTGTGGATATATAATTTTTATTTCAATTGGTGTCCAAGAGAAAAAGCTATAGCACAATAAGCCCAAAATGGAGAAAGGCAGGCAGCACAAAAAAATCACAAAAAGTCAAAATAAATTTTTTAATTCTTTTTCCTAAAACTATATATTTTTGTCTCCATTTCAGGCTTTGATTCATTCTATTTGGACTCATGATGAGAAAGTTATGGACAATCTTAGTTTTTTGGGCAATCTAAACATTTTCTTGAAAAAATAACTAATAGGATTCATTTTTTTATGCAATTTTTACAATTTTCCAAAAAAATTGTTAGATAGGGTTGTATTTGTTTGCTAAAACAATCTCACCGTTGGAATTACTGTATTTCAATTTCATCTTAGAGCTATTAATGATTTATTTTTTCCCTCAATCTTTAACCTATTTCTACTTAACAATTTTTTAATGAATAAAAATTAATTGTTTTTTTCTTGAATTTTTTTCCTAGATTCTAAACTCAAGTATTCAACATAAAAACTTAGAAAATCAAAATCGATAGTACAAAAAATGAGACAAAAAGTTTAAGTTAAGAAGATTCAAAGTGAAAAATCTAGTCAAGCAAGGTGCAAAAAAAATTTGTTTTCTTCACTTTGGATGCAAATATTTTGCAATATGTGCGGTCAAAGTTTCTGAAATTTCTTGCATAGATTCTTCTACTA
The DNA here is from genome assembly GCA_951230915.1 of Antitrichia curtipendula. NCBI lineage: Eukaryota > Viridiplantae > Streptophyta > Bryopsida > Hypnales > Leucodontaceae > Antitrichia > Antitrichia curtipendula. Next base: position 14,255,881 of record OX579635.1, read on the forward strand.
GCCTATTATAAGATCATACAGTTAGATATGGAAAAAAAACAATTTTTAATTTTTTTTGCCCTTTGCAATAGAAGTGGCAGTTTTGAGTGTGTTTTGATGGAGAAAAGGCCTCGGTCCTTTAGGGGTCAAAGTGGTTGATTGCATACTTGTGAGTCGGGATTTGAGTCTTGAGAGGGATATTTTCTCTCTTTTGGGTTCACACTTATAGATTAATGGGTTAGGGTTAAATCATTTGACAAAGTACTTCTAATGAATCATCCAACTCTCAACCTACTCCTCCAACCTTCTCAAATTAAATTAGTTAGTTTGGAATCTCCCTTTGTTACAAAATTGGTGTCACTCAGGCTAGCTTTTTGAAATTCAGGCTAGCTTTTTGAATTGTAAATGTATGGAGTCTTTATAAATGCCAACTATGGTAGAACCACCCATAGTCGACCACTTAAGCGATTCTGCACATGTTTTGGAGTAATGTAAGACAAAGTAAATTTTTTGTCGATAGAAACCACAAAGATTGCAATTTTTTGGTAATTTTATGCTTTGAATTGAAATTGTTGTGCATTTTAGAAGCTAAAGTTGGACTAAACCCATGCCCGATGTATAGAGTCCTCTATAGAGTCTTCTAATTCCGATCATTCAAAAACTACTTTCCCGCTCATTACTTCCTACTTTCTTGCTCACTACTTCTGGAAATGTGTCATAAACTTATTAGTCCCAACTTTGAAAATGAGAAAAAAAACATTCCAAACTTTTGTTGGAAATCTGTTCCAATCTTGGTTGGAAATAACTGCAACCTATAGGTTGGATATAGATTTCTTGTTGGGAATGGGTGGTTCTACCATACTTAGAATGGTTGGAGTTAATTTTCTCTTCTATTTTGACAACCTATTAAATTAGTAGCATAGTCATTTTATATAGTCTTTTTTAATTTCATACTATTGAAAGTAAGCAAAACTTTCAACATAAGGTGAGGTTTTTACTTAGTTATGAGTTTCATCTTCATTTAAAAAACACTAAACCTAGTTGTTGAAACTCAACTTTGAAGAGAGAAGTGACATGAGAAAGTGAGGAGAGAAAAAAGTTACTCAACATTTAAAGAGAAAAGAAGTGAAAAAGATTTTTTTTTTCAAATCTACTATTATTAAGAATCCATACCCCCCTATCTAAGAATTAAGTTTAGTTTATGCACAATTAGAAAAGCCTTGTAGATGGGAGAATTGACTTTTGATAATGTCTCATGACCAAAGATATTGACGAAAAGAGAAAATTTGCTCTTAGTTGTGACAAAGAAAGCAAACGTATTAAGCCCTTTCTTTAGCAACATTGCCATAGTTCTCTATAATTTGTTTTTGTTTTGTCTTGTTTCCCAAGTGGCCTATTTTGTCCGTCCAAAATCCAAACCTTGATTATTGTGTATAATTTATTTATGTAATTATTTTATGTGCTTTCAAGTTCTAATTCCATATCAATTATTTGATAGTTTCTTTATTTTTCAATGCATTTACCGTGATGCTTTGACAATTGAGAACTAAATTTTAAAATTTAAATTTTCTTACAGGAAGCATTACTCCTTACATGAACCAAAAAGTTCGTACAAGAAAGCAACTGACACCAACCAGGTGCTCCGTCTGGCACAAATATAACGCCTGAACCCAACTAACTAAAGGCGAAAAATAAAGTCTCCACTGCCCTCTGCCCTCTCTGTCTGCCCGGAACAAATTTCTTTCCAACTCCGCTCTCATCTTTCACAGCTCCGTCTTTCTGGGCGCCCTTGCAATGCTTGGTCGTCCCGCTTTGGTCGTCCGCGGCCGATGCGCGCTCTGCCCCTTGTGTGTCCCTGTCCCGTTGCACCTAAACTTTACACCTCTAGAACGAAGCTAATGTGGGCCTCATTCCCGGCGGCATGCCACCTCCCAATTCGGTTTTCCAGATTAGGATTTCTCCTCCTCCATCACTTACACTCACTACTCTCATCCGAGGTAGACACACGTAGCCAGTCGCAACATTACCGTAGTTCAGGATCAACCTTGTTCGCCACGACAACAAGCACGATACAAACCTTGAAGAACACCATGTATCCCGTGATGCATTGCGCGACTTGAATCAATCGATTTGCGTCACGACATTTCTCAGAAAAAAAAAATTCAGACTGTTTTCTTTTCCAGAGATGACGAAGAGAGGTCGCACGGAGGGCTTCCGAATTGATGCGCTTGGGGGGGAAGCTCGTGGTTTGAATTGATGCGAGTTTTGGCTAAATTGATTTGGTGGTGGGAGGGGCATTTTTTGGGAGGCCTCGGGAGAGGTGGAGCGCACTTAGCAAGTTATAGGGTTAGCGTCATTCTCGGATCTAAAAGGGCGGGGCTAAGAATGCGATGACGGCGAGGATTTGAGTGCGTATATTTGGAGAGCAGCAATGGCATTCGCATCAGGTCATAAGAATGGAGTTCCGGCGCTGGTCCCGCGCACTAAGCCGGGCTCTGCGTCGCCTACTTCGACCGCAGCTTCGCCTCCTGTGCGACCGAAATCCGCGTCGCCTTCGCCTTCACACAACAGTCACCGACGCTCCGGGAGTGGCTCAACGAATGGCGGAGTTGGAGGTAATAAAATCTTCTTGCACTTCCAAAGGTTTCGCTGTAAGAGAATATCATTAAGTTGATACGACTGCTCTCCCCGCGCATTTTCATATTCTTCCGCAAAACTCTTTTTCAAACTGCAAACTCACTTGTTACACTAAACATTCAACCTAATGATTTGCATTGCCTAATCTCTTACTAAAAGAGAAGAGTGCAACATTAATTTAATCCCGTACATCTTAATGTCGTGTCTTAGGTCATTAATCCCTATTTGTTTGCTGTGATAAAGCATTACGAAATAGGGTTGGGGTAGGATGTTTTCGCTAACTGCCTGAATATGCCAACCCTAAGTGTTATCTGTAAAGCCTATTTCTTAACTACACATTTGTGAAACGAGAGAGTATACTTGTACACAAGTATTATTTCACAGAAAGATGGTTACCATCGTGGTGCATTTCAGAATATTAATAAGTTTGGAGGTGAAACCTGTTAGAATTTTATGTGAGTGTTTGGTTTCTTCGGGGGCTGGGTGACTCACAGTTCCCAATCGGGTCCGGGTTGCGGTTCGGTTACGACCTCGAAATGCTGAGGAGATGCAAGCTGATGTTGATTTTGCGGATTGTGTTGAGTTGCAACCGGAGGTTAGTTTAAAGTTTCCATTGCTTTTCCTTACCACAAGAGCAACTTATTTCTGTGGGATTATTGTGATACGATACTGCACCTGGGAGTTTATCGTGTCTCTTACGGCTTGTTTCAGCTTAAACGATTGAAGCTACGAAAGAACAATTGGGACTGCGAGACGTATCAGTTCGATGAAGTTCTTACGGAGACTTCTTCACAGAAACGTGTTTATGAGGTGGTGGCCAAGCCGGTCGTTGAGGTAGCCATCGTTCATGAGTAATATTTTACCGAATCTTTTATTTCTTTATTAACTCTCTCATTTTTTTGGTAATGGACATGTCCTGATTTGCTCACTCTGTATATGTGAGGAAGAGGATCCCAATATTAGTAGAAGTGATTTGAGCGGCATAGCGCTCCGGAGAGATTTCTGGGTACAAGAGCCGATTCTGTTGAGATCAGATTATTATCACTATGTATGAATTTCTTATGCATTTTCGAAGTAAGAGGTTGTAGACCACCATAAGTGACCATAGGCAACCCCAATTCCATTCTATGAGAAGTGTCCATATACATTTTGCCAAGTCATGCTTACTCCACTTGCCATTTAAGGCCACCCGAATGTATAATAATGATAATTAGATAAGTTGCTGTTGGTAACTGGGTCATAGCTGCAACAATACGAGGTTCATGGCAAAATGTTCTTGTCACGTGATGAAATGTGGGTTCTTGTAAACTGTTAATGTATGCCTGTTTGTTCCAGAGCGTTCTTGAAGGTTATAATGGAACCGTTATGGCTTATGGACAAACTGGTACCGGGAAGACCTTCACATTGGGAAGATTAGGGGAGGAAGATTGTGCAGATCGAGGTATCATGGTTCGCGCTATGGAGGACATCCTGGCCAATGTAATCCCAGGCGAAGACACTGTCACAGTCTCTTATTTGCAGGTATCATTATGTTCATTACTTTGACGGATGCAGTATTCACTACTACACTTTTATTCTCGTGGTTTCTCCTTCTTTGTTACCTGCTTAGGGTTTTTTGAGATTATCCTTTCCAAAGAGTGATTTGGTAGGTTTGTGTCTAATGATCGACAACAGCTTTCGACTTCATTGGATGGAGAAGAAGCTGCATGAAGCTTGCGAAACGCCTTATTACAGTAGTATTTCTTCGATAATAGTAGTTGGATTCAAGACGATATGCAATTACCAATTTCTTACATGGATGTTTCTTGTATGATCCTCTTTGCTTCATATAGCTGTACATGGAGTCGGTGCAAGATCTATTAGCTCCGGAGAAGGACAACATTGCTATTCAAGAGGACCCAAAGACCGGTGATGTATCAGTTCCTGGGGCTACTCAAGTTCAACTGATGGATCAGATGAACTTTGTACGGTTGCTTGATGTTGGAGAGGCAAACCGATTCGCTGCTAATACTAAGCTCAACACGGAATCGTCACGTAGTCATGCCCTGTTACTGGTGAGCAATGAACCCCAGTCTGGTCCTGCTTTCTGACGGGTTCTTGGTATTGATGTCGCAACCATTTCTGATATGTTGGAGTTTGATTATGACATGTGTCAAGGTCTCAGTGCTGAACCTGTTCTGTTAACGTTTTGGCTTTCCATAACATTCTTCTTTGTGCAGGTTCAAGTAAAGAAAACTGTCAAATCGAAACCTGGTGACGTTAGTACGAATGAAAATGGAATTAGCAGCCCTCAGACGATGAAGGGACTTCGAGCTCCAACTATTCGTAGAAGTAAACTTCTTATAGTTGATCTTGCCGGATCAGAGCGAGTGGACAAATCTGGTACACACCATCTCTTAGATATCTGTATTCGTTTTACAAATTGATATATTGGAGGCTATGACGTGTCATCCTGCCTCTCTGACTCCTAACACTTTTGACACTGTTTCTTGGAGCAGGAAGCGAGGGCCACACTTTAGAAGAAGCAAAATCAATCAACCTATCTCTGACAGCATTGGGGAAGTGCATCAATGCTCTTGCTGAGAATAGTTCCCATGTTCCGATACGTGACTCCAAACTAACAAGGCTGCTCCGAGATTCGTTTGGAGGTAACTTTGTGTACCTTTTGTCGCAGATGACTCTTTCTACGTTGCTGTGGGTTCTTAGAGACGACAGCGTTTGACAGTGATGCCGGGAGTTGACTGCTCTTGGCAGCTTTTTATGATTTTATGATTTGGGAAGAGTTTAACGTTACTTGGTGATATATCTTTCTTACAGGTACTGCAAGAACTTCGTTGATTGTGACAATTGGACCGTCACCTCGGCATAGAGGAGAAACTTCCAGCACAATCATGTTTGGCCAGCGTGTGAGTCCCTTTCATCCTTTGAAGTTCTGGATACATGATACATTGTGAGGCATCGTTTTTTGGTTTTGCTGTTCTGTTGAAAGGATATATTGCGTTAGGTAAAGAAGAGTCACCTATGTGTTCATTCCTCTGGTTGAACCTGTCACCAAGTGCAGATTGCACTGGTGAATCATTTGACTTCGTAAAATACTCACTGGTTAGAGGTTGTCTTGGTGCAAAAGTGAGGAAAATGCATTTACTGAGTTCTTTTGGTTACAATTTGACCTGTCTGACTTTTCAGTCATGCCATGCAGGCCATGAAAGTTGAGAATATGGTGAAATTGAAAGAGGAGTTTGACTACAAAAGCCTTTGTCGAAGGCTGGAGACAGAGTTAGACAGAATGATTGCAGAGAATGAGAGACTAGTGAAAATTAGAGAAGACACTGAAGACGAATGTGTCAGGCAACTCGATGATGCTCGCCAAGATGTTTATGAAGCCGAGAGCAAGCTTGCGCATGCCTTGGAGGTTTGTTACATTACCCTTGTCTTTGGTATCCATCACTCCATCGCCGGTGAGCGTCTATTTGGCAGCTCGATAGAACTATCTAGGTTGTTGAGGGTTCAAATATTTTTTTGACATTGACTTTGTGAATAGAGCTTCTTTAGGTTGGTTTTGCATCTTCTATCTTAGTTTGATAATCCTCTTATCTCATTCATGTCAGTCAGAACTTTGCCAAAGCAGATTTAGGTTTGACAAGTCTGTCATTCCAATACGTTGAGTTTTTGGTATTATTTATTTTGGTCTGGAGTTCTGGTTTTGGTTTGTTGCAATCAAACACTTAGAGTTGAAGGTGGTGTGCAGTCGACGGCAGCAGAAAAGTCGCATAGTCGGAAAGATGTTATGGACATGAAACAAAAATTGGAGGCTGAGTGCGCTCGGAGGGAGAAACTTGAGATGGATTTGCAAGCACTTTCTCTACAGCACCAAGCAGAAAAAGAGGTAGTATCCTGTATTTAAAACTTCTTGGTTTGATATCTATGGCTACTAGTTCTCAGTAGATTCTGTAGAATGAGAAGTTTTTGGGGCACCAAGGTTGAATCTTTATCTCACTCGTGACCCAGATTTGATGGAAATGGTGTTTCCCTTGCAGCCTAATAGTGATTAATGGAACAGATTTGATTGAGATACTTTCACTTAAAGTATTCCAAAAGCAATTGTTGAATTTGCAAGGATAATTTGGGACTACGTTTGATCAAATGGAAGTTATTAAGAAAGGAGGAATTTACTGACCTTAAGAAACTATGTTCGCAATAAGTGAGTAAAGAACTGGGTGTTTATGGTAGATTTACCAACCAAAACTCTAAGATTTCTAGGGTAGCAACGTAGGACCATACAACCAAAGGGCTAAACCACTAGTCTGTGCACAGTAATCATCTTAAGTTCCTACATACATATTATATTATGTCAGTATCCCGGTGGGAAGGAGAGCTCACATCTATGGTGGTGAGTTACACTATCAGTTCAATATGTATACCTTAATATATTTCAACACTATTTTTTTCATAATATTGAAAAGATTGTATTTGTATTTGTATTGACAGAAATCTTCCCATGCGGATGTTCCGAACCTCCTGAAAGAGTTGTCAGAGTCGGCGGAAAAGCACCAGAACGAGGTTGCAGAGCTTATGCAGAACCACCAAAAAGAACTTGCGGAGTCTGTTACACTCCAAATGCAAGAGCGAGCACACCGGGAGAGGTTGGAGAACGAGTTGGCTAATCAGCAACAAGAGCTAGCTTTATGTGAGAGGCTAGAGAAAGAGCTTCTTGACGGTGCTCAACCCCAGCACCAACGCCAAGAGGTGAGTAATGCCGTACGTGATTCTGAAGAAATTAGATCTGAAGAATGAACATTGCAATCGTCAGTTGTGGGGTTTGTCCAAGCATTTTTATTTATGTGGTGAGCAGCTAGGGCGAGGTGTGTCATGGGATTTAACATCTGCAATGAGGGCGGTTGCCTAAGTCGTGGGTGCCTGTTTTTGTTCCCATGATGCACTGTGCCCTAGCTGCTTAACTCACGTAAAGAACTTTAAGAAAATTTTAGAAAGCAATCTAGCCTGGATTGGGGTTCATGAAGCCTAACCTGCTGTTACACAAGTTCACTCTAAGTGATGGGATGCACGCTAGTATGCCACTCCAAATACAAATGGAAAATTTTCGGAGTTCTTTACGTATTTCTTCTATTCTCTTCTCCTTGGTGTATGATCTCCCTCTGTGCTTGTGTATCGTTCCCTTTGTGTTTATGTTATTTGGTTTCTATGGGACGCAGTCAGTAGAGCACAGTGGTGAAGTGCTGAGCTTAAGATTGTCTCTTGAGAAGGAGTTTCAGAGGAGGGAACAACTGGAACAGGAGTTACGTGGTTTCAAGTCGACAACCTCAAGAAGAAATCTGAATGGAAATCTCCAGAAGCAAAGTGATGAACTTCTCTCAGTGAGGCAACGCCTGGAAGATGAGCTGAAGGAGAGAGAGAAACTCGAGGCTGAAAATCAAGCCTTGAGGGAGCAAATGGGCCTGCTCGGGGAAGATGGAGATGAGGTATGGTGTTGGCCTTTTTTTCCACCAATGTCGTTCCCGCAGATTAGTATCATAACCGCTATATATTTTGCGAAGTCGTTTCTAAGGGTCGGTCTACATTTCAGCCTTATTTTTAGAGGCCTAGCAGTGTGATTGGTCAAAAGTATTATAGGGATTTCACTCTGTCTAGAGGCATAAAGAATTTTAACAACGGTTGATAAAAAGATAAGGATGCTTACACTTTTGTGAGTGGTCTTCCGTTTGACTGTATTACTCCCAATACTCTCAGTCCTCAAAATAGTGAAACAAACAAGTCCACTTGCATATTTAGTTTTTGGATGACTGCCCTCTTGTCCTGTGGACTACAAATAGCTATGTCTTGGTCTCAACCTTTTTGCCTGCCTCAAAACTTGTCCAGAGATGTGTAAACCAGTCCCACTTTTATGCTGTTTTCATTAGCATCTTAGGACCCCAGATATATGTGATGCTCAGAAAGTGAATTTATTGGAAATAATTCCTATTCAGTGTGGATAACATGCGCATGCTGTAGATTGTTCCTCCGCGATTATGATCAGCCTATCTCATATGTTATGCCTTTGTAAATGGTTATGCAGCCCACCAGAAGAATCTCTGACAGAGGAGGCTCAGGGCGAAGCTCAGCGGGATCTGAAAGTCCCCGAGTGAGTGCCTCTAAGCCTAATCACATGCGGGACACTATCAATGGACAGCGTGCAACTATTGCCAAGCTCTTTGAGCAAGGTACCCAACCCGCTGTAGCTTTTTACATCTTTTATTACTAGCCTAGTGTTTGTTGGTTTCAAGTTCATCATACGTAGTATCACATCAAATGACTGTATTACTCTGGTTTCTTGCATTGAAGTTAACGAGTTAATTGCAGATTCTCATGCTAAAATTGTTCAAACATAAGGCTCTGTTCATCTTTTAAATCTTCTTGCCACAGTGGGATTGCACAAGATACTCTCTCTTTTGGAGTCAGAGGATGTGGATGTGCGGGTACACGCTGTGAAAGTTGTTGCAAATCTTGCTGCTGAAGGTAAGGTTACCAAATAGCAGGCACTAGGCTTGTTTGATCATCTCTATAACGTGTAATAAACGCAAGAGTTTTCATTGCTGAGTATGTCTGGTTCCTGCGGTTACCTTCCTATTTATGAAAATCAATTCTGAGATCCAGTTAAATGGGACAATAGTTTAAAGGACCTGGCGTTCTCTAGGATATTATGACTGACGTAATCCTATTTGAATTATAGAGGACCCTAGACCTTGAAAGCATTGGGCTCGGAGGAAGAAGCCCCATAGTATGCTAGGTTTCTCCAGGTCCTCTGCTGGACAAACTAGCCCATTTAATTTCTGGATGCTTTCTGGAACGCGTTAAATTTTTATGACTTGTACAGTGTCTGTCAGTGCTTCTATGTATCTTTTAGGTCCTGTATTTACACCTGTTGTGTTTTCCTCAGAAGCAAATCAGGAAAAGATTGTGGAGGCAGGAGGTCTCGGTTCTCTTCTCAGTCTGTTGCAAAGTTCTGAAGATGAAACCATTCGGCGAGTTGCAGCTGGGGCTGTGGCTAACCTTGCTATGAATGGTAACGCCTCTCCTTTTTTTCTAGCACCTTCTTTTATTCAGCTCATCAAGGTTTGCAGAGTTACTGGTTTCGTCTATACTTGCTTTGTATACACAGCCAGGTTTATATGTTTCAGTTCGTAGTTTGCTTATCATGTTGCTGAAAACCACTGTTCCAAGAAGGAGATTTAGGATGACTCGCAGTACATGCTAGTAGCTTCAGAAGGTGAGGATACTAGCAAAGAGCATGCCCCGACCTAGTTTCCCTGTTATGCGAAATGAGAGTCAGCGTGTCACGAGTCATTGTCCATTATGTCCGTTGCTTACATTTCTATTTTCTGTTGGGAGCAGAGACAAATCAAGAGCTCATCATGGCACAAGGCGGAATAGGTCTGCTGGCTCGGACTGCAGATGATGCAGAGGACCCACAGACACTAAGGATGGTTGCTGGAGCCATAGCGAATTTATGTGGAAATGGTGCTTCAATCATTCTATTTTACAAAGAATTTGCTTTCGGTTTCGTTTCTCAGGAAGCAAGAGCCATTCTTGGATTTATGCGAATGTCTTTTTGGAAACTCTTATTGACATGTTTTAGTCCATAAATCTGGCCATTTTCAAGTACTTATTGTCGTCTGTTTGCTCATTTTATTGCAGCTGCCTCTTGAGAGTACTTGTGAGTAACGTAGTAGCTATATTTCTGTGTACCTTTTTCGCAGGGTTTCTTACTTAACGAAACATTTGACCTTTTTCTGAACAGATAAGTTGCAAATTAAGTTGAGAGAGGAAGGTGGTATACGCGCACTGCTCGGAATGGTGCGATCGAGGCATCCAGATGTGCTGGCTCAAGTTGCTCGAGGAATTGCAAATTTTGCAAAATGTGAATCTAGAGGTGCTGCTCAAGGTAATAAAATTATTCCCTAAAGGACCAAAAGTTCCCTTCAGGATTTTGGGCTTGATTGGGGTAGGGTTTTGGGTATTCTCCTTCCAAATTTTTTACGGAGATCTTACGAATCAATATCTAATGGGCAGTCATGGTATCCTCAAAAGTTACAAAGTTACTTTTGTTTAAAGACCAAGATTGGGCAGCATAAAACTTATGTTTTAGTTTTTTTTATTAAGATTCTCATTGTTTGGTTCCATATCTTCATGGAAAGCTTTTATTCATTCTATTTTCATTAGTGAGGTGAATTATACGAGACTTTTCAGTTTGCGCCTAACTAGGTTATCTCTAGGTTTTCTTTTAGTAGAAACAACACATGAAGTTCATTTTTTAACATTCACTCTTCCATTTAAATTAGAGTCTTTTACAAAAAGTTTTCCCCCTACTTCAAGGGCAAGTCTCAATCTTTGTGCAGACCATTCAAATCAAGATGTTTTTGAAAAATTGAGCTCAAAATAAATATCATAGAAGTAGCCAATGTATTGGCATCTTTGTGCACCTCTTTTTATTGCAAGATTTTTGTAAATGTGCTACATTCTTCAATGTACCTTGGAAATTGGTACCCACGAAATTAAACCCTAAAATAAAGGTAGTTAACTTTAGTCAAAGAATTGTAGGCTCTAGTGACTCAAAACTTTTGAATTTTTGCATGGAATTTTGATTGTAGCTCCTACTTGTCATGCTCTTCATGTGAAGCTTTGTTTCATGTCATTGGTTCATATGAAGTATTGTAAAATTTATAAGTTTTTTGTTTTTAGTTTCAATTTCAAAGTGGGCAACTAATTGTATATTAACATTTTAAATTTAACTATATTTTTTTGATTGGAGAAATTGATATCTACATGGTGAATCATTCTAGCTTAATTAATGAGATGAATTTATGAGGAGTTTTATTTTGTGGGCAAGGAGGGCAATAATAACACATGAAGTTTGTTTTTGTTCAAAATTTAACATTTAATTTAAAAAAATTTAAATATTAATAAAAAAAAAGGTGGGATTTGTGTTGCTTACTAGAAAATTCTCATTATTGGGATTGACATTTCTCAATTTCATGTCAAAGTTATCAGCCATTTAGCCATGTTTTCATGATGTACCTCCTTTGATTTAAAAAAACATTTACAAAAAATATGAATTTTTTCATGTATTCTCACCTCTTTGTTCAACATTATCTCTACAATACATGCAAAAACTTCACCTTTGGGAAGGTCTAGAAAATACTTATTGTTGAAGGTTAGGCTTTATGATCTTGCATTAAAAGCTTTTGAAAACAAGGCCAGCTCTTACATTTGGATGACATTTGGATCTATCAAAAAGTAAAAGATGATTATTATTTTAGCTGTACTTTGGGAAAGAGCATTTTGAAATAGTTCTGGGGCTTCCAAAAACTCTGCAGAAATTTATGTGATCTTCATTGTGATGGTTAAAAATGTCAAACTTTGCTTAGTGCAAAATTTCACACTGAGAGGAATGGCAGTATGTATGTTGAAGAAAGCGCATGTTTTCTTTTCTTTTCAGTTCAAATGCTACTGTCTCACAGTCCATGTGGCCCAGTGTCTGGAATATTTTCCACATGTTGTTAGATTAGCGTATGGCAAGATCCTAGAGTTGGAGATGAAATAAAACCATGTAAGCATAAAGTGGTGTCTTTATTCTCTCCTCTTTCTTGCGGGGTTGTGGATAGTTTATGAGTTTGAATCACTTGTGATTTAATGCTGTTCTAGGATACACATTGATAGTACTCAGGGAGTTCTGTGTTTGTAGCGTATGTGCTGAACGAGTGAGAAATTTTACAGCTTACATAATATCTGTTCTTAGTAAAGCAACATGTGGCAAAAGCATCCTTGTAATTACAAATAGTGTGTTGTAGCTGCAGGGTATAAGACGGGAAGGTCACTACTCATAGATGATGGGGCTTTGCCATGGATTGTTGCAAATGCCAACAACGATGCCTCACCCATCCGGCGCCATATTGAGCTTGCCCTATGTCATTTAGCACAGCATGGTATTTTCCCTTCCTGTGTTTTCATGATTTTCATGTCAAGTTTTTTCTTAAAACTGTCAGGGAATTCAGAGTTTTAGAGTGTTTTAGAGAATGCATTGAAGCAGGTTGACATTTTGTTTTTTTATTGAATTATTGAATGGGTTGATGGAATAAATGGTGTGCACCCGTTTGTGTGACTCCGAATTTGCAGAAGTGAATGCCAAAGATTTAGTGGCTGGTGGTGCTCTGTGGGAATTGGTTCGCATCTCGCGGGAGTGTTCAAGAGAGGATATTCGCAACCTTGCCCAACGCACATTGAATGCCAGTGGTACCTTCCAATCTGAGTTGAGACGCCTTCAGTTGGTGTATTAAGGGTAGTCATCATCATTTTGTGTTCTGATTTTGGGGACTGTTGGTGACGTCTGAAAGTGTTGTATAATTTAGGATAGAGAAAAATATCACAGAGTGATATGAAAATTTAGTTGTAAAATTTGTTCCAACATCTTTTCCTTTTTCCCTTCCTGGTTGCCGTTCTGTCAATCAAGGGTGTGGGCATGTGAGGAAAAAGCAGGCGGCTCCATTGAGGTGGGTTTGATGGCACAGGTATCTGCATTAGAAAGAGAGTTTCGGGAATTGGTTAAGTTACCAATGGGGCTCCTGCACTGCTCTTCATTGAGGGTATTTTTTTCTTCCACATCATGTAGAAAGCTTCATTAGTGCACCGCGAGTCTGAACTGGACTCAAGACTGGAATGTATGCTGACAAATTCTTCCATAGTTTGACTCCCTGAAATGTGGAGTTCATCGGGTTTTACTGATTTTGCTGGTGTCAGTCTCGGCTGCACTTGATATCATTCTGTGTAAAAAGAATATGTTAAGAAAACTGGCATGTTTTTCAAAAGAATTTTGTGAGTTTGTGGTCCTGATTTGCTATGGTAAATGCACCTAATTGTGACCCATTTCTAGAATTCTTGCCTAAGATATACGATGTCTATTCATCAGCGTGTTGGATTGCTTTAGATACTTTAACCCCTATAGGATGGAGTTTGTGACCATGTTGTCAAACTTGAAAGTTCTTCACTTGGTTTCCTCCATTTCTTCTCTATTTATGAGTGAGATTTTTTGGTTTTATTTTTGGAAGATGAAATCACATGTCTAATATTTTTCCTAAAATTTTCAAATTTTTTTGGTGAAAAATTCAAATAACCATGAATTTTTGAAGAAAATGGAGAAAATAATATCAAATACAAATTATTTTCAAAAAATCTCAAATTTTGATAATAGAAGTATAATTTTAGTGGAGAACATTGTAGCATATTGAAAATTTTAGTGTTACTTCATATGTAGAAATGTGGTTATAGATATTCAACTTTGAAAGCTTCATTTTGTTAGATTTGTTCAAAAGTAAAAGAATTTGTTTTAAATGTCAAAATCCAGTTAAGGGAAAGAAAGTTCAAAGTGTTGAAATGCATTGGATTGTATATCCGTCATTGATAAATAACCTCGTACTAGTTTATTGAGTTGTGTTCAAAGAACTAAATTATCTAAATGACATCGAGAGATATGTTTTGTATACCATCAACAAAGTAGGGGATAAATTTGAACATTTATCCTTGGGAGAATGTGATTGGGATAAAGAGGTATAGGAGCTCTAACTCCTATACCTCTTCCAATTCGCTTTCACCTACCTTTTCCTTTTTAACTTTATGAAAGAGTGTCAAAATGGTGGTCCCTTATAATTTGGTGAAGCAATCTATTTCTCTATTCATCCATCTTTCAAACCAAAAAACACATTTCAATTGTATTCATGTACTTTTTCATGCACTTTTTCATCCTCACACAAAATAGAAATGGATTTTTTTCTCCAGAAAAAGATTACTTTTAATTGGCAAAGAGTAGAGATTTATTTGAAACGATGCAATTTGACACCACGACGGGGCCCCCAAAGAGCTGGCTTTCCTCCCGTCAAACACTCCGACGCTGTGGATGAGACCTCGACGAAAAACGGACTCCCCAAACGGATGAATAAAATGGGACGCTCGTCCCCTCGCCCTGGCTTGCTTCTGCTTCCGCCCTAAGCCTTCCCTTCCTCCGACCTTGCCTGATGATATTCTCGATTCCCCATTCTACGCCCCCATCGCTCCATGTGGTCGCAATCCGCGACGAAGGCGCTGCCCCCAATCACCGCATCTCCCTGCTCTCCCTGTTCCGGTTTTTCCTCTCTCAATCTCGCGCCGGATTGAAACAGTTCAAACTCTAATTCCGTGCCCTCATTCGGAAGTTCGAGTCTGCGATCGGACGAACAAGAAGAATCTATTTGGCTGAATTCTTCGTAAGCCTCGTCCTCAATTCTCGAATCTTTCTGTTTGCGGTTCCATTTCTGAATTGTGAGGTGAAAATCTCTCTTGTCGTCGTATCGTCATGCTCCGTACATGACGCCTTAACTTAGCTCTGAAAATATCACTTTCTTGGAGTTTGCATTTCTGCTTTGCCACCGTTCCCGTCACGTGCACGTCTCCGGAGATCTGTGAACCGTCTTTGAATTGACGAGGAGGAGAGGTTCTTGGTGTTGTCGTTGGTGAGGGTTCGGGGCTTTCCAAAGGCATTTCAAGGGTGCGTCTTCAGACTTTTGTTGATCTGCTTGTGAATTTTTTAAATTGGCATTCGTCGTTTGGGGAAGACCTAGCCGTGGTACGTGGTATGAGAAAAACTGATTTGAGGATGAAAGAGAGTTTTGGAGAGAGTGTAGACGTTGCCTGCGTCGGGATTCGCTGCTGCGTGGTTGTTGTTTTAATCGTTTTCTTTTTATCACTCTTGTTTAGGCGTGATAGTGAGAATCGCGATAAATGTATGTCAGGGCTAGTGAAGAATTCACAAGAAATGGTTTCGGCCGTTTGTGGCAGACCTAGTCATGACGTTTAGTATTCTAGCGCTGGAAGAATCTGATTTGAGCGTGAATGAGATCTTGAGGAAGTTTGTATATTGCTTGTGTCGGGATTTGCCTGCTTTATCCTTGTACCTCATTTCTATCGGGGGGTTTCTCACGTGTTTCGTGAGAATCACGATAATTGTACGTCGTGGCTACCTAGCCGATAGCAGTCCTTTCTTCTAGGGCGCAGGTGAGCTTCAGCCAACCTAAGTGAGTAATAGCTTTCATCTTCGATGTTCGATCTCGTGCAGTGATGCGTTTCATGTGATCGTGCCACGTCGCCATTTTCAATTGCGTTTATGTTCGTTTTGTTGCGTTTATATTCGCTTAACGTAGCTAGCTCACCAAGACCTGGTGACTCCAAGAATTCCGCTTGTGTGGAATTGCCATGAATAGTATCCTGGACATCGTCGTCAATCGTGAAGCCTGAGAAGAACACTGGTCGCATTGTTAAAGTTACCTTTGAATGGCGAATGACTTTCAAAATGAGCAGATTCGAAGGGGTTTCTGAAGCAGATATCCACGAGCTATCATGACACTTATTTTTATTCGACGAAGCAGGAATGAGAGGATTTCCACTGATGGAGTGAAAATTGGTTTGGAATATGAGAGAGTGAAATGGTATATGGTTGGCAGGAACAGGAAACGAAGCCGTCGTGAAGGAGCTGGAGAAGATCGAAGGTCTGTTCCGTTGAGATGCTGACAAGACGAATCCCAGTCTTATAAGGTGAGTTGGAATTTCATCCGCCCAGAATGTTTGCATTCGCGTAATTTCTTTTAATGTGTCTGGCATTGCGTTCTTTGTGGATCGATGTCACATGTTGGTACTTGCTGCTAACTAGCAGGAAAGTATGCCCTTACTTTTGCTTGGTACAATGAAAATTGGTTTGTACATCGGTGTGTATTTACATTTGTGTGATTATTGCACGTCACTGAGAAGTAGGGCTGTAGTTGAAAATTCAATGTGACCAAAATTTTGAATGTACCATAACTGGGAATCCTCGTCCCGTTTACTTCTCTAAACCCCCCCACCCCTATTGTTCGTTAAATAACGTCTGCTTCGATTAGTCTCTATGCAATGTCTCTGCAGAGGGATGTCTAAAGCTGCAAGCAAAACCGAAGTTGTCCTCTATTATAGTTTTGGGAATTATATATCTAAGAAACCTTGGTTTTATGCTTGTATGGTCGGGGGTACTTGCGGAGGAAGTGTATGTTAGGTTATGCCTTGGGCTTTTGTTTGCTGTGTCTGACTATAATTTTTCCTTTCTTATGCCGCAGTTGAGTTGAAGAAACTGATGTCATCATAAGTTTGGTTGCTGCTTTACATTGGCACAACTGGACCGGCGTTTGACCCTACTTCAGGCCATAATTTTCTACTCCTCATCAGTCACGCTCTCCACTTCTGCCACGTATGGCCTTTGCATTCAAGAAACCGTGTAGCTAAGATTACGATGGGCTTATAGCATTGTAGCATAAATTTCTACAAATCATTGGGATCTGTCAAGTAGAGTAGAGGACCACGCGCAATGTCTTGGTTTTCCAGTTCTTTCTCTCGTTCTGCAGCACCCTCGCCAGAGCAGGGAAGATCCGGCAAAAGTGAACAAGATGGACACGGAGAGAGTCCGAGTCAGGAGGCCAAGGGCGTCACCGATGAGTTCTCTGAACTAACCAAGAATCTAACCCGGCAGTTATGGGGTGTGGCATCTTTTTTGGCTCCTCCTCCCGCCACTCAGGTGGAATCTCCGAAGCACACCAACAGTCCTCAAATACCGTCAGATAATATGGCAATCTCTGGAGAATCAGAAGAACCTCAAGCTGCCGTGGGTGTGGTCTCAAAAGAAGAAAAGGATTTCCCGGGGGTTTCATCAGTGGTAGGAGTAGCCGGAATGGAATCTCCTAACCTTGTGGAAAGTCAGAAGACTTCGGAGGGGATTAGCAATTCGTCAGCAAGTGGCTCTCCCAGTGCATCTGGAGAAAAACTCACAGGGTTCCGAAGCGACTTCGCTGAGTTGAAGGGCACCATGGCCACTGGCTTTTCGCGAATACAAACTGTGATTCGAGCTGTGACGCAGGATGAAGATGAAGACGAAGATGTAGAAGATGACGAGGGTGAAAATTCACTTGCAGGGGACAGACTGCATGGAGATAGCGGATTGAGTTCGTTACTGAAGCCACTGTTGGTTAGTATGTCGTCATTTCGTGAGAGACTTCCCAGAAGCGATACAGGAGAAGATTCGCCTTTAGTTGTTGGCGGACGTGTCGAAGAAGACATGGACTCTGAAATTCGGCCCAAGGTTCGTATGTTTTGGAAGAAATAGCAATGCCCGCTGTTGGAGAATTTTTGAGTTGCTGCACATTGATGATTGCTATTATGGAAATCGATTTAATTCTAGATTCATTTAGCATAGTAGATATCTTTCAGTCAATTTACGATCTACAAATCTGCGTGCCCTTTGCAATCGTCAAGTTTCTGCAATTCCTGACACTGGCCTGCAGACTATTCATTTTGGTTGAGTGTTAATGCGCAGCCTGTAGGTCAGAGCTCGCTAGCGGGCAGCATTGGTGGTTTGTCGCGACTTGCCACTAGTTTCATTCCCTATGCTCGAGACATAGTTGGAGAAATTTCAGGAAAGGACTACTACGCTGTGGCATTGACAGATGAGGTAGTTGCCTTCGCCGACAACATTGCAATGCACCCGGAGACTTGGCTAGATTTTCCATTACCAGAGGAAGAAGACAATGATGGTAAGCCTCAGATTAGATATGTGGTTCAATCCATTGAGTGGGTACTATCTTGCGATGTTTACATATCTGAAGGAATATTTGAGAATATATCAGCCTTGCAGAATAGAGACCGAGATGGACTGGAGTTCAATCAAAAGTTAACAGATTACCCATTAGTTAGGAATCGAGTTTTGCAGGATGAACTTAGATAATTTATTTGAATCATGATAAAATTGGCACAGAAAGAGGATATGAGACGAAGTATGGGTAATTTTAAACCCAAAGAAAAAGAAAACCTAAGCCCATAACCATGCACCTCTCCCTGTGATTCAGTACCAGAACTCGCCAACTGTGAATAAAGCTACCCTTGCACTACGTAGGTAATTTGTTTTAATTAATCGTAACGGCGATTCAACTGGTACCGGTAGTTACACCTTGGATTGTTTTTCAGTGAGAATTTACTTACCTTAGGTCTTATTCTATAGATTTTAAGATGACGGAAATACAACTGGAGCACGCCAAAGCTGTGAAAGGACTGTCATCTAGGCTGGCAGCAGTGCACCGTGAGCTTTGCCCAGCTTTCATCAATGATGCTCGCTTTTGGAAGATCTATTTTGTGCTTTTACACTCTCGCCTCAGTAAAGAGGATGCAGAGCTTCTATCCACATCTCAGGTATGTACAATGAGGGCGTCTTGCTTTCAAGGGTAACGAGTTGCGACTTGTCTGTCCAAGTTTGTAAGTTGACAGTTTTGTGCCTGAAGGTTGTAGACTATCGGAGCTACCTTACCTGTCTGCTGGGCCTACCTGCTTGCAAATTTGGTTAAATGCAATTTCTTATTTTACATTTTTTATTTTTCAGATTTTAAAAGCTCGAGAGCTACTGGTACAAATTCAAAAGCCGGAACCCACAGTTTTGGACACAGCCCCCACTTTCTCTGAACGCGAGGAGCTCGGACTCACTGAGTCGAACATGGTGCATTTGCCGTATGAAAATGTTGCACATGAGGAGCATCTCAAATCTTCTGCAGAATCTGCTTCCCTGCCCATCATGGAAGAGATGTCATTGGCCGATGCTTCTCATCCGAAGTCTGACTTTTCTCAGGAGATTCCTTCGGTTGGATCAGATGTCAAGGAAGAAGCACATGATTCAATTGCAGCGTTGAAGCTGGACGACGAGGAGGCAGATGCAGATGCTTGGCTTGATGAGGATGAAACTGCTGACAGAGGTCTGAACACACCCCTGTGATTACGTGGGATTGATTACGTGGCCTGCCTTTTGGTTTCCGTTTTAACTTTTTTTACCAACTTGTTTTGTGAAACCAGGGGCAGCAGTAAGTATAGACGAAGATGTGTCCTTCAGTGATCTAGAAGATGATGCTGATGAATGCAGCAAGAAAAAGGTACCCCAATGAGTGTGGTGATGTATAGCTCATTTATTCAGCCTTCTTTCACTGTTGCTATGAGAGGATTGAGCTTCATGTTGCAATTATGACAGTTGTTAAATCTGAGGGGACTTTCTCTGAGCAGGATGGATCTCATCCTGTCGAGCGCGACTTAAACAGTGACAACGATCGGGCAAGTGATCAAGCTTCACAAGGAGATGCCTCGAGTGGGAGTAAACCTGAAGGTGACTGGCTTACAGTGAATAAAGAAGATGTGACCAGTCCGACTTCCTTATCTCCTTGATGGTTCCCCTAATCTCAAGCTTCTATATTCAATGTAGCTGAATAATGTCAAATTGACTTATTTGCTTTCATCTTCATAAATGTCTTCAGGGAGGTGACGAACATGGTCATCAGAGGCATATGGGTGGGGATCTTGGGAGAGATTGTTTCTTTTCTCCTTCTCATCAATCTATAATCAAAAACTTCTTCCGTGGTATTGAGCGAGGCTTACGGCTTAGCTCGTCGTAGAGCTCCACGAGGTGATTGTCTTGTAAGAAATGGTTCAAATGTATAGAGTTGCTGTTATTTAGAGCTGAGGAGACGGGCTCCAACCAACATGTGGTGTTGGATGTACGAGCATTTCAAAAGCAGAATATGTCTACTTGAAAATCAGACTCATTCATGTATATATGTTTCCTTCATCCCTATTGTACTCAGAAATGCATCGTATCATTATTCGACGCAAACCTGATGGAATACTTGTGACTGGATCGTGGCCATTTTGCACTCTTATGAGTTGTGGGGGGGTTGGGGTCCTGGAAAACCGTTTGTTGCCATCACTTTTTTGAGATTTCTTCCAGAAGGATGTGTATTGATATTTCTTTCAAGTTTGTGGTGTCAAATTTTAAAACTTCACCACCAATATTTTTGAAAGTGACAGATAATTGGCATGATTGATTGCAACTGCATAAGAATGTATTGTTCATTATGTATCACTTAGAGGTTAATAATTAGCTAGACTTGGTCAAATTCTTCAACTAAAAAAAGTTGATGGAATTCATGCTCTAACAATTTTGTTAAATTTAAGAAAAACATACAACACCCAAAAGAAGGTTTTGTGTATTGAGGTGTGGGGTTCTTGATTGTAGAGGTATTAATCCTTTAACCCTTAAGTGCTTTGACGTCCAATTTATGGACGATGAACAAATTCATATTTTTGTTTTTTTCTCATTATTGCATGGATGAAAGTCTTCCTAATTTGTGAAGATACTTTATTAAGTTCTTATCCTATCTAATGGTTGGATTTGGTATTAATAGAGTACATATTTTTCTAAAGCAAAAAATGTGGGAGTGTGTCAAGTGGTTGACTAAGCCAAAATTGCATTGATTCTAGTTCAAAACTGAGGTCATAGATTTATAGAAGACAAAAATTTCAAAAAATCCCTATGTCAAGAGAACTTCATTTCAAATCCATTCCAACAAGTTTTACTCAAAAAATGAATAATGTTTTGTTTGTAATCGAATTTTAAAGGAATTTTAAAATTTTCCTTTCAAAATTTATTAAAAAAAATATTGGTAACACCATTGGTGAATCTAATTGTACGGTTGGAGTCTAAAATTCAAAATCTACAACTATTTTTTATAAACTAACTCCAAAATATTCTTCCATATAATCTTTTATAATGATTTTTTCCAAATTGTCAATTCTAAAGAAGATTCCAGACATTTAGAGGTTAAGGCCTATAAGCCCTTGACAAGATTGATTTTTATGGCTTTTTATGGCTTTTTATGGATTGTAGCTTTTGATTGCGGGCTCTACTACTTTGGCTTCTCTCATAACAGATTTAAAGCTTAAAGTCTTTCTTTCCAATACATCTTTTCGATCTAAAAACAAAATGTAGCAGCAATTGTCATATGCTATTAAGTCCTCCAAGCCTCTCCCTACCACATACAAAAAGGGTAAAGAATGCAAGTTGTATATGCATTGTAACAAAACATGGTAAAAAAAACGCACTCAAAATTGAGTACGGTTGTTTTGGTCACAGTTTTTCACAGGCCCACTACGATCACAACCAACTTCTTTTGCAATTTCCAACTGCAGTTTAGGGTGTCTGGGGACATGTAATATACCATTGAAAAGGTATTTTCAAGACCTTTTCAATGGTATATTACACGCCCTAAAATTATAGTCAAAAATTGCAAAAGAAGCTGATTGCGATCATAGTGTGCCTACACAAAACCGTGACCAAAAGAACCGCACTCGATTTTGAGTGCAGTTTTCTTGTACCATGTTTTGTTACAGTGATGTGATGTATTAGTGGGACACCTACCACATCGGTCCTACGTCATCTACTTGTGCTCTTCTAATATTAAGGATGTGAAATCATGCGCTTTGTCCTTCTTCACTATAGTTTCTTTCTGTGTGAAGTTTGGTCTCCTTGTTGTGAAATCCTCTTTTTTTTTCAAGGTATGAGTTGTTTGTTGTGCCCCAGTGTTTGTTCTAATTCAGTATGCAAGGTTAGAGAATGGAAGGTTTAGTACAAAGTCTTACCAAGCTCACTAAACCATAGGTAGCGGTGGTCAATTTCAATTGTAGTTTGTTACTTGGAGTGTCCTTCACCTATTGTTCCTCCACCACTTTGCATAGCACACTTGCAACAATCCAAGGAAGGAGAGGAATAGCTTCCAAGACAAACCCTTAGAGTGGGAGGGTGGCTAGCTAGGGCAACGGTTGCAAATGTATTCTATATTGAAAGTGGGACTATAATTTTGTGGCTCTTTTTATTATAGAAATAAAGGTTGTTGTATCTCAAATTGTAAATGTTGCAAACTGAAAACAACGCATGATCCTACTTTCTTTTATATACTATGCTACTTCTTCATGCAAGATGCAGATGACAACTGCAATGCACAAAATGGAGATTTGTTTGCGCTCATGGACTCAAGTAACGAGAGACATTCCATGCAATTTCAAATGTGGACACACCCTCCTTCTCTATTGTTCCATGACTTCCATTTGACTAAGGACGTTGCAATTTTAGAAACTTGTGTTGCATCTAGAGGTGCCTGAGGTTTGTGCTTGCAACACATTCTTGAATTCTTTACTAGATTAAGAATACTTGATACATTCTCTATTTTCTCTTAAGATTTCAGGTAATAATGTTAATTATGGTCCTCTGTTGCATGTTCCACCACCAAGCTTCATCGTTGTTGGAGTGGAATGCTTGTAGAGACAAGTACAATGCCAATGGATTCTCGGACAACATCAATGTTGCACTTCAAGAACACATCTACCATGATCCATGGAAATGAAGTGGATGCAATTATTTGAGGGGCTCTTCATTGGGCAAATTTTTCTATAAGCATAAGTGATACATCCACAAGTGTCTCAAATTTCTTTAGCAATCTGTCCATCTACATACGCTAATTTTAGATGGTATTGGACTCAGCTTCATTGCAGCTCATATGCCAAGTTGGCATTCCCTTATTCTTGCACTCCCATATGTCTCTCTATTTTTCAATGTATGCTCATTTGTGCTTATTTGTGCCAACTTATATACACCTTCATGAATGTGTGATCCTCCTTATTTTTTTTATACTTATGATCATACATACACCTTCACTTTCATGTCATTGAATTTTTTGTGAACATGCACAACCATGTCGCCAAACATGAATCCACATGTATTGCCCCTTTATTCCCCTCATAAAACTTTCTCCTTTCCATAACCTCCTCTTTAAATTCTTATATTTTTCATCACAACCCTTGATAATTTTCTTGTTACAGTGTTTTATATTTCATAAAAAAAACTTCTCAAACTCTTTAGTTGGTTCCGTCATTTCTTTCATACCCTTTTCAATTCCTTTCTTTTTTTTAATTTTGGTTGACCACTATTGAATGTGGTTCACTATATCTAGTGAACAAATTTATCCCCTAAAAAACCAGCATGCAGTTTTGGGCAGTATAAAAAATTTGGGCAGGTACTTGTGATTGGAGAATTTTATATTTTTGGTTGAAACTTTAATAGAAGGTTGGCGCGAGGAGTACCTTTCATATGCACTAAGTTTCATGACATTTGGAAATAGGAGTCAAAAGTTATGGCCAAATATGTTACTTTTTTTCGTAATTGGACAATTCAGGCAGATAAAAAAAAATCACTTTTTTCAAAAATAAAAATTTGAAATTGGTTTTCTAGAGTTACATATACGTGGAAAGCTTTGAATCATTCCATTTCGACCAATGAATCAAAAGTTATGAGAATTTTTAGGTTGCGGGCAGTTATAGATTCTCTACTCTAAAATAAACTTTGAAGTTGTTTATTTAACTCAATTTTTAATATTTTTTGAAAAAAAAAATTCATAGTATGTAGGTTGTTTATTACAACATTACAACCATTGGGATTTACATTTTTCAATTCCATAATTAAATTCTTAACAATTTAGTATTTTGGATCATTCTCTACTTCTTTCTACTTACTAATTTTTTTGTATATGTTGTACAATATCAAATGATTTGAAAAATTTTAAGCATGTAGAGAACTTGTTTAGGAAAAAGAATTCAAAGATGCACCACCATTTTGGACATTTTTTCATACAGATGTGACCTTGTGAAGTGCAGCTGCCCTGTTTTTCGCAGGGACAAAAAAAAGATTTTTGCCAATTCAAGTGCTAATATCTTCCAATCCGCATGGTGGAAAATTCTGAATTTTTTTCTTCATCTTCTAAAACTAGTTTACTATAAGATCCTACGATGACATGTGTCAAAAAAAATTTCAAAAATTTAGTACTTGTACTAAAAATGGCAGTTTTGGATTGGTTTTGGTGAAAACATAGTCAAAGAACTTTAGGGGTTATGTATCGTTGTATCCATTTTCCAAGGCGTGTCTCCCACATACACTAATATAAATCCAACTCCGATAGTATATAAAACTAAGTTACTTCTACATTCTGCTTACATTCTGCTTGTTAAAAATAATATATTAATTTGTTGTCTATAACAAAAATCATTGGTCTTAATCTTCTTTAATATTACAAACAAAAGTCAAACAAAACTCTAACATGGTCTTGTACACAACATGATTATATTAAACACAAGAGGAATGTGTCTCCAATAATATACATTGCAAGCATGCTAGTACAAGTTATTATGGGCTAATTTGGAACAAGGGCAAAGCTTCCACCACTTATATGAAAAATACACAAGTTGAAAACTTAGCACAACTTTGGACCTCATTTTAATATAGTAATAAAAAAAATCAAAATTTCTTAACCTAAAAAAACTTGATAATTCAAGTTAATTTTGAACTTCAAAAACTTGTTTGTTATTTGAAGCTTTCATTAGAAAAAAACGTATAAAGTTCATAGAGGGATACCAAAAAAAAAAAAAATTTAATTTAATTTTTCCCTTTGAACTTTGTCCATAACCTTTAAATGGATGATGAAATTATAAATTGATATTTGGAACCAAAAAATAACATAAATCTCCACATGTACTTAGTTGAAAGTTTTTTTGAAAAAATTTGAGTTATTATGCTCAAATGAAGTCTAAAGTTTTGATAAGCTTATAATTATTGCATTTGACATATTTCAAATGGATTATCATACCTCCTAGCTTCCCTCCCTCTTATATAAAGAACAAGTGTTCTACCTCCCATTTTTCCTATTTGTCAATGACAAAATCCACTAAGATTTATAATTAAACATAATAATAATAATATTATTATTATTATTATTATTATTATTATCTATTACATATAAACATTTTTGTGAATGCTAACAACAATTCAATATTCTAACAACACATTTGTAATGTCACTAACAACACCATGTTTGTACATGTGAAATAAAAAATTGACACATGGCACTAAATCAAATGTAGATGTTTTAACCAGCAAGGCTATTGTACTATATTTAAGGCAATGTTTAGAGTGTGTTATATTTTTGTTCAGTGCCTACTATTTCAACTCATGTGAATGTGCCGGCTTCATTATTTACTATTCGCATCAAAATCACATTGAAACCTACATTTACCAATCCATGTTGTTTACAATATAGATTTGTACTAGTAATAGAATTTGGGATTGCAAGATATATAATGTGTAGTATTCTTCCTTTATTTTTTCCACATGGAGCTAAAAAAACTTTATTACATTCATTTCTTTACACAATACAAATTTCTTAAGATTTGTTATATTTTTTCCTATTCTCACTGCATTCATTTGGATTCTATGTTCAAGGTAACCACCTTTGCAATTTTGTTTTTGTGGATACTCTTCTTTTTTTCTTTTTTTCAATGGATGTGGTTACAACTCTTCAAGGCATATGTTGGTGACAATTGGCATATCTAATTCATAGTCTCACTCCTTACAAACTCACCAACTTCTTCTTTAAATGATGACTAGTGCTTTCTTTCCCTTAATTCACTTCTATGGATAATGAAGATTCCTTGTTTTCTTGCCAACTACTATGAAAACTCAAGCCATAAAACAATTTCTACTGGGTACTCTATTGGAATCCGTGGTTATTTCTAAAGTAAGAAAAGGCAATCAAACCCTTGTTGTTCCAAGGTAGAAATGACCATATCATTGTCAAGCTTCCCTAGTTGCTATGGACAATCTATGATATATAATACCATCTCCAAGTCCCACACGGCCACACCCTTCTAAACTAAATGGTAGTGTAAACAAAAACAAGAGGTTGTCTCGTAGAAAGGACTCCACCTCCATCATTGACATGCATTGCACTTGACACAACCTAGTTCACTCTTTATTTTACTAGAGATCATGATTGCTAGACTTAGTACTCAACAGGATATGGTTGTACTATTGAATGTTTGCAAGAAACAGTAGTTCTTAATTATATAACACAATGGTCAATGTTTAGTTTTTTTATGGTTTAAGGTTTAAAGATTAGAGACGTGTTGACAAAATAGACAAGAAGGCGATAAGATTGGTAAATAATACTTATCAATGTTGTAGCTATGGCCACAACACTTGTATTTTTGCCAAATGTACAACTGGGATCTAGACTCGGATGTCTTTATTGGTGTTGTTGGATGCATAAAGAACTTGTAGATACATGTGTGCACCGCAACAATTGGCCATAAACAACGTAGAAATGAAAAAGAAAGATGCATAGCAACAAATATGCAAATGTATGTCTCGAAACATTGTTGGCATATCAACCTTCAAAATATTGTAGAAGTACTCCCTCTGTCTTAAAATAAATCTAGGGTTTCCAAGAAATGGTTAGATTAGTGCATGATTAGCTCCTATTTTCAAAGGATTGTATAGTTATTGTAGCTTCTACTAAATCCCACTAGGTGTGAAAGAGTGGAAGTCAATAGTGAAGCAGCGCATGTTGAAAACATATGGCAAAATTGACAAATTTTTGCCCTTTTGGATACTGCTCCAATGGTATTAATTTTGATCATTTTTTGAGCAACTTTAGTGCAGTAACATTTGCTATATTCAATTTCAATAATGTCCTTTGATTCAAGTTCAAGAAATTCTCATCAAAAGATTTATTAGTAGCAGTTTCTATCTAGTTGTGGATTGAATTCTTTTCCTCTGGTTGGTTAGAGGTTGAATTTTGATTCCCTTTGCAAGGATCAAATTGCTATATAGTCTCTGGAGAGTGGTATCTGCAGATTTTTTTGTTTCAAGATGTTCAAACTAGCTTTGGTTGTTGTCCATCAAGTTGTGGAGAGCTAATTTTGAATTTAATTTGGGACAAGCATATTTGGAAATCTAGAATTTATATCGAGACAAAGGAAGTAATTGATTAAAGATACAATGGATGTGGAAAGAAATTGTAGTGACCATGTTTTACAATGCCCATTCACAAAGTAACATGCCATTGCATTAGAAGGCTTTTGAAGTACCCTGAGTTGACCGAGCACATAATTTAAAGTCATCAAGTATTTGGAAAAATACCATGCTTACTTACTATAATCTTCTACTTTCATTTTTAGATCTTGTACCTATTTGTTGATGCACTTGGTGACAAACCCTCTCTCAAAGTTGTATTATCAAATCTTTACTTTAAGGTAAGCTTTGCCACTACATCGTCAAAACACATGCGACCTCACCAATATGAAGCATTAGGTTCTCTTAGTCTATATAGGCCTTAAAGGATTAAAAAATACTTGTCAAATAGTTAAAACAATACATGAACTTAAGAGACAAGGAATGAGGCCGAGAAGAATGGATGAGTTCCAATTAGAGGGCCATTGAAAAATCTAGAATAGTCATAATCTCAACATGGAACTCTATATGAAAGATTGAGTCACTTCATCAATATCTTTGTTGTATGTTATTTTACAATATAAACCTATTTGCTATACAAGTTAGAGCATTCATTGAAGAGATGTATTCCATAGTTGAATATGCCCATCTAATGTATTTCTTGTTGCTTTTGACTTATTTATTTTATACAAGAAACCATTGGAAAGTTGTGTTCCATGGTTGGATATGCCTACCTATATGTTTATTTCATACAAGCAACCACTGGAAAGTTGTGTTCTATGGTTGGATATGCCTACCTATATGTTGCTTTCAACTTATTCATTTGTGTTGTATCTATTATACAATCACTAAATTTATCTTCTAGGAAATGAACATTCCTTTCCATACTTGACTTCCACACATGCCTTGTATAATAGGAAGCGTTGTCTAAAGGACGTATTGCGGATTCTAAACCAAGGGAGGAAGGGGGAGCTTGACATCCAAGGGTTTTCATTATGATGCACCCTAAAAGTGAGGCTTCATGCTTTGTTAAGCACTACCCAAAAAATTTCCTACGGTTATTATATTGTTCACACCTTATAATAAAATGTTGCAATGATATTCCACCTTATGATTTAGCCACCTAAGCCATAGAGTTGTCATACAACATGATCTTTTAATGTGAAAATTTTAGACAATATTTAATGTACCTCAATGTTGGTCATTTGCTTTGCATACATTTCATAGATATTTAGGAGGCAAAATCCAAAAAGTCCAGAAATTTATTAAATTTGGATATTCACGAGGATCATTGCAAGAAAGATTGTTCAAAAAGCATAGCATTTTGCACAATATTCATTGTTTTCTTCAAGAGCACTTAACACCAAAAAAAAAATTGAATGTATAAAAAATGTTTAATGTATACATCTTTAAGAAGAAGTTACCTTATGAAGGAAAAGCATAGAAAAATTCTCTAAGTAGAAGAACTAGAAAAGTGCAAAATCTCATTAATGTAGGTACTTTCTCTATATTTTCACATTTTAATTTGTAAAAAATAGGAAAAAATTAAATTAAATTAAAAATGACCATTTGGAAAGAGTTTATAGTACTGAGATTTCACCAAAAGATTGATCTTAGAACCATCTTCATTGTTCATAAATTGCACGCAATGGGAGTGTTTTTTGTACTCATATAGAGGACAAAAAATAATATATTTTCAGATTCTCCTGGGTAGGAATATGCTAAACCACTATGCAAATAGACCATGAAAATTTCAGCTCCAAATCATTAAATTTGGAGACTTCTAATGTAATAAAACGCCATAAACCTCATAGTGTGACAAATTAACAGAAATGATTTTTAAATATAAATTTTATTTATTTTTAATTTCTAAAAAATAAAATATCTGATTACCATCAAGTTAGACATCCCCAATAAAAATTTCAAGTTCATGAAGTTTATGCTTCAAAAGTTATAGAGGATGACAAGAAGATATACCCTCATTGTGACTTGAAATAGGACTAGTCTTTCTTGCAATGATCCATGAATACAAAACACAAGCAAAGATAGAGCTTATGTACATATAAAAAAGCAAGTCATTCAGGTGAAAAGTACAAATCTACAAATTTACAAAATCTATAAAGTACCAACATCTTACTAAAGTAAACAACAAGTTTGAATTCATAATAACATATTAACATTGTGCAATTCTTTGTATTCAAAAAACTCTTCATACACCATGAAGTGAAAAGCATCAAGACCACTTTCAAAGTATAAAGTTAAAAGAACAAAATTTGTCAAATTATATTATTGAATTTAAAAATTGTCCAAAAAGTTCTAAAATTTAAGTATTTCTTACATCCACCATTATATATCTTTGTTCAATCCCTAAATGCTCAAACTGCATTTTTTTGGCAACAAAGCAATTTTGAGCAGCTCACTACAAATGAAGATTTTTTTCTTTTTCTTAAAAAATTTCACGCAACATTGCCTTGAAGAATGAATCCAAAGAAGCGCTACCATTTTGGACATTTTTTCACACAAATATGACCTTTGTGAAGTGCAGTTGCCCATTGTTTTGAAGGGTCAAGAAAAGGGATTTTGTCAATTCAAACACTAATATAAGGTAAACCAGCCTATGACGGGCCAATTGTCTAATGCAGACATCTACATAACCCCCCCATTACAGTCCATTTCAGATTTTTGCTTCTACAATTTAATTAGGTTGGTTAGTGGCCCACATTAGTGCATTAGGTGATTGTGATAGAATTAGTAATGACTGTCATAGGACACTTACACATTGTGAGTGTAAACTCATCATAAAGAGTTTTTTTTTATTCCTTTGTGTGATGGCCACATTAAAAATTCTTGTGGTTGTGTTAGGAAATCTGAAGACTGCATTAGGTAGTAAGATGACCATCATGAAGACATGTTTTATTGATTTAAGATAGTCTACAGACTGTTTTGGAAAAATACTTAAAAAATTCATAACAAATTCCTACTTTGTCCAAAAACTAAAATTTTAACTGCTTCTTTCATTTCTCAAAGTTGTCTCTGCTAGAAAAAAAACTGATTTTATTTTGCTAATGGCAACATACCAAATCAGTCATTATGCCTGTCATAGGCTGGTTTACCTTATCTTGCAATCTACATGTTCAAAATTTCTGAAATTTTTTCCACATCTTTTCAATCCAACGTACTACAAGGTCCTACAATTACATTTGTTCAAAAATGTTTTTTTTCTAAAATTTGGTATCTATTCTAGAAATGGTAGTTTGAGAGTGCTTTTGGTGAAAACATAGTCCAAATCATTTAGGATTAAACCAAATTTAGTTTTTTGCCACTACATAGTTTTAAAAAGTTTGAAAACTATTGAATATGAAACACAATTTCAAAGAGGACCTTTAATTTAAAGTTGATTATTGTCTTGATACTAGCATGCCTTTGATTTATTTTTTGAGCAGCCATGGGGACCTTTGTTCAAGAGGTGCACAATAGTTTTGAAGCAAGGTGATTAAAGTTACATAAT
Organism: Antitrichia curtipendula; assembly: GCA_951230915.1. Lineage (NCBI taxonomy): Eukaryota > Viridiplantae > Streptophyta > Bryopsida > Hypnales > Leucodontaceae > Antitrichia > Antitrichia curtipendula. The sequence continues at coordinate 14,286,747 of OX579635.1, forward strand.
GGTAAAGCCAAGATTGTATTATATATCACCTATCAAATTGTCTCAGGTGGCATGCTTCATTTAGCTAGCCTTTTGAAGTACTTGCCAACTATCATATTGTCTTGTAAAATGTTGAATCCACCTAATTGAATTATTGAGTCTAAAAAAGATTGCACCTCAAATCCTCTATATGAAACATTTGAACATGGTTCCCATTTTTTAAAACACCAATTTTTTTGTTGGATCTTTTGTGTACATTTATTAGATACCATATGAGTAAAATATAAATGTTCAAAGTCTTCAAATAGATGTATCCAAAATCAGCCCTAGGGATTCATGTTCAAAAGACTTATATTTTAGTCAAAAATCTAGATGGAAGAATTTGTTTGCAAATAGGTCTTCATTAGGTGTATTTACTTTAACCCCTTAGTTGCATTTGGACATTCAAATTTTGGATGATGAACAAAGAGGTTCGAGGGCTTTTATGACTGTAGAACTTCATTCATCCCAACCAATTATGCTTGACTTTTATAAAAAAATACTTTTTGTATGATGAATTTGAGGTAATTAATATAAAGAATATATAAATATTATACATTATATATTCATATTTTTATTAATTATATATTTATTACAATATATAAGCAACAATGTGCAAAAATTCAAGAAAGGATTCAAATGCTAAGAACATCTCCAATGCAAATACAACGAAAGGGATGAGAAGAAGGTAGAAGTGGGTTTCTTGCCGTAGACGAGGATGGGGCGGGCCATAGTCTAGCCTACACACCCTCAACATAGCACCACGAGAAGGAACATTAAATCAATTGGCATGGTTTTTTAATTAAAAATTTTCTATATAAAAATTCGAAGGAGAGGTTAAAATTCTACATTAAAAAAGACCTTTCAAACAAAAAGGGAAGTTTCATTTTATACACACACACAACAACAAAGCTTAAAAAGGTATGACAATTATGACTTTTCTTATCCTAAATCAATTAGTAAATTCTCCATATTTTGTCAAATTGTCAGGTTAGAGCATCTCTACCGGCACGCGTCAAATGGAAGGATTTGGTGTAACTTGTAGAAATGTAGCATCCCACTAGTTGCAAACTACTGAAATTGTCAACCCAGGCAACAACAAAAATCAGTCCAGGCATGCCAAGTTGTAGTGTGTAGAGGATTTGACTAGCGCCCATGTATGACATAAGAAGAAGCCTTGGAATCTATGTTTGGTTGAAGATCAGGCATTCAATCCCAAATATAAGGCACCCTCTTAAATAAAACAAGAGCAAGTAGCTCTTGATTTGTGGAGTTCACTATTGCTTAGATCATAGCTCCTTAATTTGATGAACTTGTCAATCTATTTAACTTGAATTCCATTCTTCGTGAGGTCACTAACAAGGGAATGACGTACAACCCTGTGGGCCCTGGCTGACGCCCGACATGTGCCAAAGACGATGTGGCACGCCCCATTTGGCACGTGTTGGTAGAGATGCTCTTCGGGATGAAAAATGGTGGGACTAGGCATAAAAAGACGGTTGCATTGGGATGTGTTTTTTGAGTTGCCCCATCATTATTGTGGTGGTGTGGTGGTTTTCGGCTGCTCTAAGGGAGTAAGGGTTCCTTCATTCAAGACCCGACCGTCAATTTAGACCAAGTCCAGAGTCAGTTTCAGTTTAGGAATTCTCAGTAGCCACCCTATACTTAGAAAGCTCACTGGAAGTCCGATTGCTCCATTCAATGCCCCCAAGGCCCCAAAAAGAAATCCAACACTAATTATCACTCATTCTCTCACTAATCACTAATCATTCCTCTCCACAACTAACTAATCACGCATTAGGGCGAGCCTACAAGGAGCAGACTTCTGTAGTAAAACTTATAGTGGAGCCCAGCACTGAGTGTTGACGAAAGCAGCCTTGCGTTGTTGTTCCGCCATAGCCGCGCAACATTCCACCATAGCCACAGCCGGCGCTCCAGCTGCCCCGGTCTTGCAATAAGAAAGGCTCTCGCTCTCGCTCTCTTCCCTGCTGTCCATTGATTCCCTGTGCACGCCTCCCATTCACCTCCGCCTCTGCGTGGAATCTCCTCTCGGAAGGGATTGTTGTTTCCTTTCTTGGTTCTGTCTTCTTCGCTTGCGTTTCGTTTGTCGCCAGGGTTTGCACGCTTGTCCGAGTCGTGATTCCAGCGGGGGATGATGCGGAGGTCGTCGACAAGAAGAACCGGGGTGCTCCTCCAGCCCGCCACCGGCCCCGCTGTTGCTGCTGGTGATTAGAGCGCACCTTTTTTGGTTTTGGATGATGCATCTTGTTTTTGGTTAATTGGTTGCGTGCGAGCGACGGTGATCGGTTTGGAAGACCTAATTAGGGGAGGCCGTGTGTGATGGTGCGGTTTAAGAGTTTTAAGAGTTTTTGGAGTGAATGGTGATGCGCTCTTGGTGTCGTGTAGCCTGATTTGCGTTCTTGCTGGTTAGTCTCATGTGAAGCTGTGTAAGAGTGAATTCTGTGACGTGCGGTTAGTGGATAATTGACGTGCTGCTGTCTCGATCTTGTTAAGATGATTTTGCACACCGGTAATTAGATGTGAGAGCTCTTGGATGTTTGATGATTTTGCTACTTTCGAGTTCAGGTAAGGGAGGCTTCTCGTTATCTGCGGCGTCAGTGTTGTTGCAGCTGCTGTTTGAGTGAAGCTTTCTGTTGTGGATGCTATGTTTTTTCGTGGTTGGAGTAGTTGCGCGCGGTTGATTGTGATCGTCTTGGAAGACCTAAATTATTGGATGCGGGATGTGTTGGTGCGGTTGGGAGAGATTTAAGAGCCGGATTTTATGTTCGGGAGTGAATGGCGCTGGTGCTCTTGGTATTTTGTAGCCTGATTTGCGTTTCTGCGTGGTTGCTGGTCAATTTCATGTGAAGCTGCAGAAAAGCGAATTTTGTGACATTCGGTTAGTGGATAATTGAAGTGCATGTTCGTGCACGCCGTTAATTAGATGTGAGAGCACTTGAGTGTTTGCTGCTCCGTCCACTTCCCAGTCCATGATCACTTGCATCTAAGAGTCTTCTCGTTCTCTGTTGAATCTGGTCTCTCTCGTGTGGTTAGGCCTGAAAGATGATCAGGAGAAGTGTACTTTACGCTACTAAATGGCTTACCACTGATCTATAGGAGTCTTTTCTAGGGCTCGACAAGCTTTAGACATTCCAATTGTTCATTACTCCGTTAGTCACTGGATCTGGTCATTTATGTGTCATTTATTTGGTTACATGAGGAAGCTGCCATCGTTCAATTAGTTCATGTTCATGTTGTTCGTTTCCGTGTTTTTCGACTTGTAATTAATCTTTGGTTTATATTTCACCAAATGCACTGAGAGTTTTTGCCCATTGGTATTCCGCTTAGGGAGTTCCGTCATAGTTAGTAATCCATATTCTCTGCATCGTTGTTGATCGTCATTGAAGGAATGGTGACACATAGTTTGATCTGCGGAGGGAGAATTGGTTTGGAGAGAGTGATGTTTGAATTGTTGGCACGAACAGGTAACAAAGCTGCCGCAAAGGAGCTCGAGAAAATCGATGGTTTTTTCAATCAATATGCTGATAAGGCGGACGATAATTGTATAGGGTGAGTAGGAATTTAATCCATTCATCACGCTCTGTTTACGTCTACGTCATATCTGGTTTTCGCCCAAGTCGGGTGTCATTGCAATTTGGGCGCTATTTGGTAGTACTTTTCGAATTGCTGCAGTCATGTGTCTACGAGTTGGAGGGTGCCGATGAATTAAGTTAATGAACTAGGTTTTGCTATGAGGGTTTTGCAGGCCCGAAGGCATTGAAGCATTGTGTGACGACCTTGGGGTTTCTCCTACAGACATAAAAGTTCTGCTTCTTGCATGGTATGCTCTCCGACAATTACCATGATCGTTACTTGGAAGATTAGAATGAGTTGATCGCCTTAGTTTTATTTATTTGTTACAGCAAGTAGGCGACTTCGCTAATGTGTCGTATTGAGGTTGCAGGAAGTTGCAGGCAGCTCGACAGGGATATTTTTCTCTGGTGAGTAACTTCGGGTATATCGGTACTTGTTGTGTAACATTCCAAGCAGCATGCATGTGTGCGCTATGTTTGCCCGTCTAAGGCGCAACGAGTGGTGAAAATTTTCTTTGTAAATGGTTGCTGAAGTGAAAAGTTAGTTGCGAACCTCTGATTGTATGTCTTATATGTATGCTGCGCAGGAGGAATGGAGGAAAGGATTGAGGGCTATGCGAGTGGATAGTCTTGATAAGCTGAAGAAGGCACTTCCTGCGTTGCAACAAGAGGTGCACCAACTTGGAGAGAACGCATGCATGTGTTGAATTCTGCATGTCTCGTTCGCCTAAGAATGCTTTATTCTTTTTGCTAAGAGTTGTTGTCTCTTCCTTGCCTGTTCTGCAATGTGCAGGTTGGGAGTCCGTATCATTTTAAAGACTTTTATACATTCTCATTCAAGTACTGTCTAACAGGTATCTTCATTTGAATATGCAATGTTTATAACTTTTTTTCATTGTGCGGACTGAACTGTCTTTGGTCAATTGCTAAACACACTTATTGGGCACTCATTTGCATTGATTAGTAGCAATTACCATTACTGGGAATAGTTTTATTTTTAGGCCTTTGAAATAGCTGTAATAAGATGATTCGAATTTTATGTTTGAAGTTCCTTTCTGCTGTGCCAAGGTTTCACCACTGGTCAACGCTTGTTAATTCATTTGGATTTTGTCTTTTCCGTGCCGACTGCTACGAAATTACTCAATTTTGGAGAGTTTTCTATGTTGTACATGAGCATATTTTCATATATCTTTTGTTGTCTTCTTACTTGCTCTGTTTGATCTCTTGCTAGAGCCTCGTCAGAAAACATTGGATTTGGATACAGCGTGTCAGATGTTGGAGTTGGTGCTGGGTTCTCGGTCACATGTTGGATCTTTCCTTCAGTTTTTACAGGTTTGTTCTCTGTTTGTTTGGATCTGACTTAGGCTTGTATGATTCGTTGTGCTTGTATGATAACCGGTATCTTGATGTCCAATTATGTATAATTCTTTTGGAACTCAACTAACAAAATTTGATGATTAACTGGTCCAAATCTTTTCCTGTTCATCATGCCCCAAACTCATATTTGCAACGCAACCATGCAGGAACAATCTGAGTACAAAGCCATGAATTTAGACCAGTGGTCTGCTTTCCTTCGATTCTGTGATGAGGTATGAATTTGCAGATTTTTAGGTCATTCTCTTATTCAAAACCGCTCGTTGTTTAACTGTCTCGGCCTTACTCTTTTCTGATCTGCCTGCTCTCTATGTTTGCAGATCAAGCCCGACCTCAGCAACTACGATGAGAGTCAAGCATGGCCATTGCTTTTGGATAATTACGTAGAGTGGGCCAGGAAGTGCATGTTAACAATGTCATGATCTTGACTTCATAGTCGAGCTGAAGCATCTCGATGGCTTTATGTTTGGAGGACCTGAAGCAAACATGAGGGTGGTTTGATCTTTGCTCGGAGAAAATGCGATTGTTTCTCGTGATTGTTTACAGCTTTCAATGTCGACACTGCTGTATTCAACTGGTATCTTATCTCGCTGAAAAGAGCATACAAGCAGGAAAAAGCTTGGATATTATACGGTTCCACTGGTTGGATTGTGGCCACATGTTATGCTAGATGGTCACGCTCAGTCTGCCACTCATGGTGCAGGGAATTTGACGTCGTGGTAATGTAAATGTAGGTGGTTATTAAGGGAATGTTGTGCATGTAAGGTTATTATGCTGTTAGTCTCTCGATTGGACAGCATACACAAGTATGTCCTGTCCCTGAATAAGAGATGATTTCAGGCGCTCTTTTTCGTACTCTTGCAGGTTATGCGCTTTTGATATACGTCAAGGATGCTTCCAGGTTATCCACTTTTGTTTCAGCGAAATTGTAATCATTTCTAGTTGATATTCATTCGTCCTTTGCAAAATCATAATTTGCTTCTGAAGAGCTTCGGAGAACAATACCGGTAGAGTACTTGTGGTCCTGTTTTTTAACTTCTAGGTTCATTGTCTTCACCATTAGCCTCTTCAGAATCTCAAAACCGTTTATTGATAGTTCGTGTTTTTTCAGAAAGAAATGAGCTAGCAACCAAACAGTTGAAGAAATACCAAGGATTTCCTTCGATCAAACTTCATAACCCGAAATTGGTTAATGCTTACCCACCCCCCACCCCCCGACCAGATGTTCAGATTTCGAAAATCAGATGTATATTACAAACAAATTTTGAACATGCAATTAAAAATATGAAATTACAGATATGATCATAATTAATTGAGAAATTGGATTTTGTCAATAAAATTTGAACATATGAGAGTTAATTGTAAAGTGTTTGCAATGTTGCCATAACTAATTAAGAAATTGGATTTTAGTCAATAAAATTTGGACATATGAGACTCAATCGTGAAGTGTGTGCAATGAAGAATGAGGAGTAGAGATTGAGAAATAACAAGACAATTTTTTGAAGCACCCTAACTTGGTCTTATGAAGTTTGGTATTACATTCGTCATGTTTCTTTTGTACTGTTTTTAGTTAACCCCTAAAGGACCAAGGCCATTTTTCTGCCAAAAAACACTCAAAACTGCCATTTCTATAGCAAAGAGTAAAAAAAATTGAAAATTGTTTTCTTTTCACATCTAACCATAGAATCTTATACCTAACTAGTATGAAAATGTATGGAAAAAATTTCAGAATTTTTGACCGCACAGATTGCAAGATATCTGCGTTTAAAGTGAAAAAAACAAGTTAGATATCTGCGCTTAAATATTTTGCACTACAGAGTTTTGAGCGTTTAATCTTTACAGTGGAGAATTGAGTTGAGAGTCTAGGAAGAAAAAGAAAATTCAAAAAAACTTAATTTTCATTATTAAAAAAATTATTAAGTAGAAGTAGGTACAAGATAGAAAGAAAATCTAAAATATTAATATCTTTTATATGGAATTAAAAAGCACTAATCCCAATGGTGAGATTGTTCTAGCAAAAAAATTAAACCTTGTGGAACTTTTTTTTTTGAAAAATTATAAAAATTACATTCACAAATGAATCCTACAAGTTATTTTTTCAGGAAAATGCTCTAAGTGCCCGAAAAACAAGCTTGTCCATAACTTTCTCATAAAAAATCCAAATGAAATGAATCAAAGCTTTTCAGATAGACAAAAATATAATCTATAAGAAAAAAAAATTAGAAAAAAAAAAAAAAAAGACTGCAAATTTTTTTTGCTGCCCCTCGAACACTGTTTTGAGCTTATTTGGGCATAACTTTTTTTCCCGGGCACCGATTGTGAAAAAATTATATTCCCATGAAGCTAATCAGATTTCCTACCTCCAAAAAAAGTTTCAAAAAATCAGGAGAAAATTTCAGCTCGTAGGTACCTGCCCGAAAACCCATTTGTCCCCCGAACGGACAACGGGCCTTTAGGGGTTAAACCTTCCTTTGACATCCCTTCTACAAATTGGGGTTTACTTTATGATTAACCCTCAACCATGCTTCAACTGTTGTCATTACTCTTTTCGTTGTTGTTAGGATTCATAACCACTAATTTCAAACCTCAATTGTCATCACTTTGTTTGCTGGTTTTTTGCAATTAAAAAATATGAAAAAAATATTTTACATTTATTTTCAAAGATGAAATCATATATCTACTACAAGTTATAAAAGTTTCAAAAAAATTGGGAAAATTTTGAAATTACTATCAATTAAAAAAATAAAAATAAATTTAAATTTCATATCAAATATCAAAAATACTAAAAAAATATGGAATTTTTACTATAGATGTATGTTATAGTTTATAACATCATGGTATAAACCAAAGTTACAATGTCACTTTAAAATTAGAAAATCAACAAATCATGGATATAAGTCTAAAATTCATATTGCTATAAAATAATATAAGAATCACTCTAAATTTCTAATTGGAGTAGAAATTGTACTTCGTAAGCTTCATTTCATTAGTAGGAATCAAATTTTAAAAACAACATTTTTGTAGTTGAAATTCACATCAAAAGAAATGGCCAAAATACACTACAAGAGTGATCCATGGATTGACCATCTTCTTCTTTAGAAAAGTCAATTAAGTCCATAATGAGGGACTTTGCAATACTATTCATTGAAAATATACTCAAGTACCCTCCATATAAGTAAATTTGGATGAAAAAACATTTATTTTCATCCTATAGTCCCAAGCAAAGTCATTTAGATGACACTTGGTGTCCGCTACAACATTAAAGGTTTGGCCCCCTATGGCCAAGGTAGTCACCAAAATGCTTAGATTATTGGACCAATAGGTGCATCTTTATTCTTACAATAAACAATCAAGTCATCTATCAACCACTTTTTGGCCTCAATGTTATTTAACAGTTAACTCTATCAAGGTACAAGTAACACATTTCTATAAGGTTTCAACTTTTTATAAGTAAATTTAAACATTTTTTATATTTAAATCAAAATTATTGGTGAAAAAGACCTTTTAAGACAAGCACAAAATCTTCAAGACTTTTTAATAAAGAGAAAGAAAGTTCATTTTGAAATTTTGTCTTAAAAATTTTAGGAATCTTAAAATTTTATTGAATGAATTATTATTGAATAAAATATAGTTTCAAATAGTTATGTGTTTTATAATCCATTCCCCAAATCTCCAAACAAATCATTAAAAATAATGATATAAGCATTTTATACATTTTTCAAATTTTTCACAAATTTTGGGAGATCTTTTGATTATATTATAAAAAGACGTGAATATTTGAGGTTATATTTCATTTAGTACTATTTCACTCAATAAAGTTTTTAAATTAATGAATTTTTTACTACAAAATTCGAAAAAAAAAATTCATTCTACTTACTAAAGATTCTTGAAGATTTTGTACTTGTGTTAAAAGTTCTTTTGCACCAATAAATTTGTGGTAAATACTTAAATTGTCTAAATATTATTAAAAAAAAAATTTAATCAAATTATTCAATTGTTTCACTTGTACATCAACATATTCAAAATTTATTGAAAAAAATTCAATTTCTTAATTAGTATTGACAATATTTGTAATTGTACAAAATATTTTGAAAGTCAATGTAGAGGCAATTACTACCTCTTTTGTGGTGATAGTGATAGTGATAATGGTAGTGTAAAACCATGTATAAATCCAATAGAAGGATAGTCAGGGAATAATTTTGTATACAAGGCATGTAGCCATTGGATGAAAGTCATTTCCATTTCATTACATTGCATTTGATTTCCTCACTTGAACTAGTTTCTCCTCAATTGAAATTCAAGTATTTTGTAATGAGGACCACAATTAAAAATTACCATCAAAGTATCTTGTCACTGAAGCAAATAAGATGAAGAGACTTACTTTGCAACATGACAAACTACTAACACAAAATATCATGTAAAATATAACAAGTGAAATTGAATGAATGATCTGACCCATATGTAGAAACCATATTGACAAACTACACACACTAAATAAATACTCAATCTCTAATAAACATTGAAACTTATGAAGAGCAAGATACTCTAAACCAATGTTGTAGTGATCTTTATTGCTTCTCTAAATTTACTTTCCTTTGTCATCAATTCCTTTCTTCCTACCTACAATAAACCCTAAATTATATCAAAAAATTCAATTTCATAGGAACTACAACAACAAAAATCTATTTAGGATTATTCCAATAGCAATACCAATATTTCAAACTATCAAGCATATGACTTTTCTTAACTTAACATCACTGCAAATTAGGCCATACAATACTTTATATCACATCATTACAAATATCTTCCAAACTCATAAATTAAATAGCTAGAGTCTTGAAACTATGCTTTATTAGTGCAAAGATCCAAATTTGTACATTAATATAGCATAAGCCCAGTAAAAGAAAACTTTATAAAGTAAATCCATGAGCTTATCACATAAGATAAATCGAGAGTTTCAAATTGGAGAAATCAGATTTGAAGGCACAACCTCACCTATACCTGTCCCTATACGCACAACAAGTTATTGGAAATATAAGGGTTGTTCTTGTTAATTTTTACTTCTTGCTTCTTGTTAAAATCCCTCAAACAGAGTCACAATATATTCATTAAACTCCATTAAAAAGAAGCAAGAAGTAAAAATCAACAAGAAAGAAGAACTAAGAGGCAACAAGGGCTAAAATGTAACAAGAAGCAAAACCTAAGAGACAACAAGAACAAAGAAGAAGAAGAAAAATTAGCCAAATGTTGCAATTTAAGAGGGCATCCACCAAAAAAAAAAATAGGGTTTCAAAATCCGAAATCAATGACAATTATACAGAAGTGGCGACTAGGATTTCAAAACCCTAGTCATGCACATGACTTCTCTAGTCATGTAACTTGACATAGCTATGCAACTAACCAAATATAATTAAGTATACTAAGCAACTAAGCTATTTTAACAACCAAATTTGGTCCAAAGTGGATACATGTTGACACTAAAATTCTATTAAATGTATGAAAGGAAGTTGCAAGGCTTTAAACACCTACAATTTTGGCTAAAAAAATACATCCAAGTAGATGCATGCCCTGTATTTGTCAAAGTATCTATATCCTTGCATAAAATGTGTGGGGGTAAAAGTATTTGATAAAGGCACTATTTAAAAGCATCTTTGAAGTAGAAAAAAGGATTATATTTTAAAAATCTAAATCCTTGTAAGAACATCCAAACAACCTTCTTTTAACTGCAATACAAGCACGTGTGTGCCTATGGTGAGCCTCAATCTTTATATAAATAATTTTGTGACTTTTGTAGGGCTTATAAAGACCCTCTATAAATGTGATTTCTATAACATTGTTGGGAACCTTTCTAAGAAAGGAACAAAGTTCAATACATAACATGTGTGAGTGGTTTACTTATATCCTTTAAATAAAACAAGCACAACCATGTTTTTTGTTATTGGACTTTATATCCTAAGTTGAATATTTAAGTGTTTTCATTTGACATTCTAAGCAATGAACAACTTTTTTCTAATGATAAATTATAAGTGGTTCACGTCTTAACTAAAACTAACACAAATTGCAAAAGTTAGAGGTTTTGGATGGTTTTGGCCAATCTAGGCCAAAACTCTATCTGACCTCCAAATCCAAGTTGAAAGATTCAAATTTTTTGTTTGTTTAAATTATAGAACATTGTTTGTCTATTTTAAAATAATAAAAATTAATAAAAATCTTTATAATGAGATATATTTAGCAAAAAAATTAATGGATGAAGTTTGTCCCTCATTCATACTTCAAGACTTCTACCAATATTTTCTTCTAATCTATAAGTCTAAATTAAATTTTACTTTGAAGATCAGATTCAAAATGTCACCTAAACTTTAAGGTGTTTTATGACTAGAATTGGGTGAATTTTGATATTTTAAATCCAAAACTAATGCTCTTGACTAAATAATTTCATTATATGCTAAATTCTTTAATTTTCATCTATTTTTAAAGTGTAATATGTTACTGGAAACCTCTAAAATTTATCTAAATGATATTGAACTTAAAGTTGGATTTTATTAAAATTTTAGAAGTCTGACTGAAATCTCTAATTTGTACATAACTATGGTTTCTATAAGAAGAAAAATAACAAATTGCCAAATTTAAGGACATGCCTTGAAATCTATTTCCACCATGTTCCAATTTTCCAACATGTATATTGTAAGCGTATCATGAGGCATTAAGGCTAGCCTTGATCCATTTTTGTTGTGTTTTTTGTGTCTTTGTATACAACTTAAATAACGACTTTTACAACAAGGTGTATAAAATTTATTTATAATCGAGTTCTTTTTTTTTCAACCTATTTTTTTATACTTCCCCCTCGGCCCCTCTAGACTCTTTCCAAAATATTTTCTATATTTTTTCCCTCTATTTTTTGGGATATTTTAGAATTGTAATCTTTGACTTTATTACTACTAATTAATGTTTAATTATTTGAAGAATCAAACAATTATAATGACATAAACCTCATACTTGCTAACTAAGTATATATTTAAAACTCTGAAACTTCATTTGATCAACTATGCATATTATAATCAACAATTTTTGTACAATAGATAGTCAAACCTATATTAGGGGGTCAAATTACTCTCATGTGCCCAAAGCTTTGTATTGCAACTTGGAACCTATACTTCTAATTCAAATACTTAAATTCTCAATACAAATTGCATTCTTCACTTATTCTTGCTCCATGGCTAGTTGGCTACTTGAGTATGGATTTTTCTCACATTCCTTCTCCTGACTCCTTGGATTAGATTCTTCTTACGCTTCAAGTGTTTTTTCTAAACTCCACAAACTTCAATCTACATTTATAGATTAAACATGCCAGATTTCACTTTGTATCAACTAATCTAACACTAGTAGAAATGTTGTCTAATGTGACATGTCTTTAATGACTAAATGTCCTTTGTGACGTGTCTTTTGTGATTCAAAATCAAGTTTTGAGTGACAAAAGACACATTTTAGTCACTAAGGACATGTCTCGTTGGACAACATTTCTTCTAGTGTAATTAGCTCTCAATTTGTATCAGCCATCACAATCAATCAGCATTATCAATCAACCTCATTGCAAGTCCCAATAGTAGGTCAAACAAGTCTGGTTTCCACCTTGTTTTTTAGGCTTAATTCCGCCTTTGTGCTTTAATTCATCCATAGACTTGTATTTCCTCTCTAATTTCTCCCTAAATCCTCAAATTTATTTTTATTTGTCTCCTAAACCCAACAAGCATGTATATGCATGTGAAGTACAAGGCCAAAAAATGACCGGCAGTCATATTTTACACTCATCTTTCTTGCCAAAGTGTTGGATTCTAAGAATATGATTGTCACTAGTTGTTAATCATCCTTAGTCATGTTTTTGCAGTCATGAAATATTTGTTTTCTTGTAGTGAACCCTAATTAGATGCTCAAGGAAAAATTCTTATGTGAAACTAATGGCAAGAAGATTGAACACTATTACATGACATTTCATGATTCAAATGATTCAAATGAAGGGAAGACTACTTACTAATGTGGAAAGACACAAGAGTGGCATTGCTGACCATGAGAAGAGCAATTACTAATGTTTGAGAATTTTATTGTTGTCGATTATTTGCAAGACTATTTGTCCTTGCCAATTTTGACTTGCCGCATCCATTCAAAATCAACCTCTTCTCACACCAGAATTCAAATCAAGAATATTCATACTAGAGTTCAGATTTGCCTAAATGTTAGATTTTGAATGTTATTGGATGGAAGTCTATTACCTAATTCAGGAGACAACAATGGATTGTGCGAACCAAAATTAGGATGTTGTCCAGACCATTGTGGAAATAATCAAATTCTAGGCTTGGAGAAGAACCATCTATTCTTGTTGGTTTTGAACTTCTCTTTCAAAATGGTTTTCAATGCCTGTTGATTGCTCTTCAAACAATTAGCTCAAATGGCAAGAAATAGGCATGGCAAGAAATAGGCAAGGCAAGGCACATGCACAATTTTGCAAGTGCAAACGACCAACGGCTTCATTGATATTTAAAAAAAATTCAAATCAATGACAACATTGTAGAATTTTAAATTTTTTAAATTTCATCCAACGGTTGTTGATTTCCCACAGAAGAGGGGGGAGGTAAGGCAAGGGTGCTTGCTTCTTTTAGGAGGATAGTAAGCTTGTCTAACCTCAAAAATTAACTTTTTTAGTTCAAAAAGACTCTTCAAAACAACCTCAATAGATAAGGGGAATAAAAATCTTTAAAAATTACCATTCTTAGAGCTTAATGTTTTGAACTTTGAGGGAAAAAATCTTGTAATAATTACAAACATTCAATTTGTAATCAATTTTAGAAGGAATGATCAATTTCAAGTTTCAAACTTTATTGAAAAATATTGGTTAGCACAACAATAGATTTAACCTTATGGATATGATCTATAGATTGAATTTTACAACTTTTGTTTGAAAGTCATCATTAAATTCTTCTTCTAATTTATATTTTATAATATATCTCCATGATTTTGGAAATCCAGACTATCTATGATCCTTAACCCCAAAGTGCCTAAGCCTTTCAAAATGTGTTTTTCCTATGAAAAAAGAGCATGGGCCTATAATTATTGTGAAATTCCTAATTGAACTTTTACTTTAGTATTTTGTTGTATTTGATTGTTTTTTTGGAATAATTGGTAGTTTAATTGTTAATTTTGTGGTCAAAGTGGGTGATTTGGCATGTTAGTTCATCAATTTGGGAGAGATTAGTAGCTATAGTGCCAAGTTGGATTTGCAGTTTGATTGTAACAAAGTGACAATGTTGCCAACTATCAAGTTGGTGATTACCGAGTTAGAAACCAATTGGTGTTTGTAGGTGTGAATCGAATTCGATAGTTTACCTTGGTAGTTTTGGATGTGCAACCACTAGCTTGCATCCTATCAGGTTGGTGAGGATTCATTTTGAGGTAATCCACTGCGAGAGAGTCAAGTGAGGGTCCCAGCCCAAGTCGGTTGTGTACTTTTGTTTTGTTTTGCAAGATGTGATGTGTGCTAGTTAGAGTGATGGAATTTGTGGTTCTAATTTGGTGATGATGCAATGAGTAATAAAGCTAATTGGATGTTGTGCTAGAATGTTTATCAAGTTGGTTGTTGAAACTGTGAAATTGTTAACTGTGATGTGATCACCATGTTGAGCAATATGATATAAATTCTAGGCCTAATTAGTTTCTAGTGCAGCTTGATAAATGTGTGTATTCAAATGAGTGATTGTGTGTTCTAGAGTTGTATTACTTGTTTTAGAGATTGAACCTATTAGCATAGATTTTCTATTTGACCATCTTCCTTGGAACAAACTTATTATACGAAAAAGATAATTTCCTATTAGATCATTAGTTTCCTTCAATAATTATCCCTAATGAAGTATATTGGATTTTTTTAATAAATCTAACCGTATAGTTGTTTGAAAAGCTTGCTTATTAACATCTCAAACTTGGGGGTTGCATACTTGCGTACGATGATCGTACTAATTCAGTGGCTTCATACCTGCGTACTATAATCATACATATTACGTGTATTTAGACGCACTGAATCAGTGTCATTAAAAAGTTTTCCAAAAGCGTACGATTGATGTACTTTAATTATACAAATGTGGTATCCAAAATGCACCTAAACTATACTGATAATAGTACAAGAATCATACGTTATTGATATTCATTGTTTTGGCACTGATTCAATGTATCCAAATACACGTAATATGTACGATTATAGTATGCAGGTATAAAGCCACTGAATCAGTACGATATCTGTTAAAAAATCGTCCTTCCTTAAGTTTGAGATGAACCCCTGAAGTCCCAAGGCCTTTTTTCCATTAAAACCCACTCAAAACTGCCATTTCTATTGCAAAGAGCAAAAAAATTATAAAAAATAATTTTTTAACATATCTAACCGTGTAACTTGTAGTACACTTATGTAAGAATGTATGTAAAAAATTTAAAAAACTTTGACCATGTAGATTGCAAGACATTTGCATTTAAAGTGAAGAAAACAAGATTTCTTTACACCTTGATCGACTACATTTTTTGGCTTTGATTCTTCCTAACTTAAAATTTTTGCATTATTAATTTGGATTTTCTAATTTTTTATGTTGAAGAATTGAGTTGAGAGTCTAGGAAAAAAATTGAACAAAAAAACACTTAATTTTCACTCATTCAAAATTATTAGGTAGAAGTAGGTTTTAAATTGAAGGGATAACTAAACCGTTAATAGCTCTAAGATGGAATTGAAACACAATAATTCCAATGACGAGATTATTCTAGCAAGCAAAATTAACCTTGCTTAAATTATTTTTTTGAAAAATTATAAAAACTGCATTAAAAAATGGATTTATAAATTATTTTTTCAAAAAGATGCTTAGATTGCCCCCAAAATAAGATTGTTCATAATTTTCATGTCACTAATCCAAATGGAATAAATCAAATCTTCAGATGTAGACAAAAATATAATCTTTGAGAAAAAAATTAAAAATTAAAAAAATTCAACTTCTTGTGGTTTTTTTGGGCCGCCCCTCAAGCTATTTTTTGGACTCATGGTGGCATAGCTTTTGTTTGGAGGCATTGATTGAAATAAAAATTATATTCCTAGAAAAATAATCTAATTAGAAATAATTAAAAATAATCTTCACAAAAAGTTTGGAAAAATCAAGTCAAAAATTGAGATGACACGAGCCTATTCAAAATCCCAAGAGTCTTGTAGGAACTTTGGGACTTTAGGGGTTGATGTGCACACCAATTTTGAGTTTGAAATTGTGAGACTATAACAAGAGAAATGTATGTATCCTAGTTTTAGTATATTGCCCCAAATTACTTGAGAAATTTGCATATAAGAGTTATTGGGATTGGAGGTGACAAAAAAAACTAGAATTTGTGTTAGCTTTCTAAAATTGACACTTTCAAAAACCTCAAGTTCAAATGAAGAGCTATCAAACTCATTACACAATCCACCTTGCAATTGTTGAAACACAATTTTTATTTTTTTTAGAAATCACAAATAACTCCAAATCAACACTTGCATTTTTTAATTTTCAATGGTGAAAACCGTGAAAATGCTTTAATTTTTTCATGTGGACCATTTCCAAAGCAATTGGATAAATGCAATTTTTTAGATCTCAAATGGCAAGTTAAATTGGGAAGCTTTAATCTTCTACTAATGTTACATATATGAAAACAAGGACCTTTCAAAAACCAAATATTTTTTTTTTTAGTGAAAAATAAAAACTTTCAATAGTTAACCTTCAGTATTGGTCGTAAAAAAATTTAGAATAGTCAAAGGAATTTAATTACCTGCATACAAACAAGCTCAAGTTTTGAAGTGACCATATATAATCGCTTAGGCAGTTAGGGGTTAATGGATTAATCCCAAGGTTCCTAAACCCTTAATGCACTCAGGCCAAAAAGTGGTCAATGGATGACTTGACTGTAAAAACAAAGAATACATCTATTTATTCAATGATCCAAGGATTTTGGTGACTACTTTGATCATGGGGGGCGAGTCTTTTAAAAGTTAAGCTCATGTAAGGTAACAGGCTCTAAAATCACATAGGCTCTAAAGCCGCCAACACACTCAAATATACTCTATGTGTACATGTTGTTTTTTCATAGCCTTTAGCAATGTACAAATATAGTACATTTTAGAAGGTCGGTGATTTTGAGATCCTTGTGTCATTTCAACTTCAAAATTTTATAACTAATTCCATAAAGCTCCAAAAAATATGAAACGATTTGGGTTAGCTGCCAATTGCACTTGTCTTTCAAGGAAAATTTACTGAAAATTATTTCAAGAAGCTTCGCCTCCCCAAAATTCAGTTTCAGCTCTTTGGTGGGCGATTTCTGGACCTGTTACCTCAGAGCTTTGAAAACCTTGGATAGCATGTTTAGAAGTGAGTTTTTCACTATTATTTTTTCAAAATTTCCAAAAATTCAGATCGTTGTTTAGATGTGGAACTTATTTAGCAATCTAGGCAAGGGTATTCAAAGATATACCAAATCCAGATTTATTTTTTTCATTTTTTCAAAAATATACTTGTCCTACTTGGAGACTGGAGAGTTAAAATGTATCTATGTGTTCACTATTAAGATTGTGAAGTAGTTGGATTTTGAGTTCACAAAATAATGTGTAATGAAAATTGCATAGTGTATAAACAGTTTTTTTACATGATGTTGGTAATCTTGAAAAAAAAAAATGAAGGTGTGTGCTACACTCATCTAATTCCTCTCAAATTTTGTATACAACTACCTAACAATATAAAAACACAATTCTATGAATTTCTAAATTCAGGTAGGGCCAAAAAAAGCCACACAATCTTTAGTGCAAGCATTAAAGAAAAAAATGGGGACTCTATAGGACTACCAAAGCAAGACCACAAGTCTATATAAAAGATTCATATTTTTTTCAAAGAAAAATAATTGGTTTTTTATTTGGACTTTGGGGGGACTTGGTCTGGACTTTAACGGCCCTCTTGAGGCCCCATATTTTTTTATAATGGCGGTTGATCCCATCAGACACATCCAAAGAATATTTTTATACAATTTTCAAACATGATAATCTTTCAATCTAAAGCAGTCAAAGTTGCTGAAATATTTAGCATACATAGGTGGAGTAGTGTACTTCAAAAAAACACGTTTGTTTTCAAATTTAGTTCTACAAAACTAGAAATGGTAGTTTGGGAGTGTTTTTGCCAAAATATAGAGTTAAAGAACTTTAGGGTTAAAGGACATTGCAAGCTTCAAGAGAATTTAAAAAACCAAACATGATTGAATTTTCTTATAGTTCTTGATTTTAAGTGTTAGTAAGTTCAACTATAAAAATGTGGCTATCATATCCTACTTTAATTTTAATTTTAATTTTTCAAAAAATCATTAAAATTGCACTTTTGTCGCCTTGAAAAGGTGCCTACTAGTTGGATTTCTACATTCACGTGTTTGATTACGTATATACTTCAAAAGGCCCATTTTTATTAAGCTTCTATGGTAATCTTTCATTTCGCCACGATAATAATTTGTTGTTAACTTATATCATCAATCCATCTAGAAGCTCTAAATATCACTTAGAGACACAACAGTCACATTAGGCTTGAAATTAGCAAAATGCACATATCTTTGTTTAGAAAATATTCACAAGGAGGATACAACTTGTATACATTCCTAAACCAAAGATTAAGTGTATACTTGCAAATGCCAATCTCAAAAGCTTTGAACTCTAAACACTTAGCCTTCATTGTGTAGCTTGTCTAAAAAAATCTTTAGTTGGTACTTCGTATGAAATAATTGCCTAAGGTATTACACAAACATTGTGATGATTTAAAAATTCACTATTATTCTTCTTTTATTATCAAATGTCTCATAATTTAAACTCAAAAAGTATACCAATTATACCATGATTTTTGTTGACCATTGTTGACTTTGTTGTATCATTTTGAAGAATTTTTGCAATTTTAAAGACTTTCATGCATGAAATTTTTTATTAATGTAATCAAATAAATTTCATTTTGATGATTTAGTTATGTATAACTAAGGATAAATTTAAGATGTATTACTATTAGAATTAAGCTTAAAGTCACCTTAAACCCTAGATTATGTGGTACTTCTTTTAATGTTAAAAAAAATCATTTGCATTCTAATCCAATTAAAAAATTTAGAAAATGGCATCCAAGACTAGCTTAGCCCAAAAGGATTGGGGCACATTCTAGGCATACATTGTCAAAAACTACCACTTTTTAGGCAATGAGAGAATTTTTTTTATAAATTATATAAAAAAAAAAATCAATGGTACAAAATTGCAGTAGACTACTTTGGAAATGAGTGGGAAAATCTTAGAAACTTTGACTGCAAAGATTGAAGATTATAGCATTTGAAGTTTTAAAAAAAAGATTGTCCCTATCTAACAAGGTCAATAGACTTTAACTCCTAAAGTGAGATTTGTGCACTACCATGGGTTGTTTCTTTTATAGTTTCATCCTATATGATGTTAATTACATAACTACCAAATTTTAGAGTTAGAGGAAGAGTTTTGCACATGCTTCCTACTTTGCCTTAAAAAAATTGAGCAACATAATTTTGATCCGGACACCCAATCGGGGGAAAAAAATATAATATCCTCAATGAGGTAATACATGCCCACAACTTGTATCAAAATTTCAAAAAGATACATTCAAAATTGACTTTGTAAGAACTAAGAACCTACCCAAATTTCCAATCAGTAATTCAACGACCAATTGATTTTTTAGGGGTTGAAGGTGTCTTCTTGCGTAACATTACTTGGACGTTGAGGTGGAGTCGGAAAAGAACAGTGCTTTGGACATTCTTTTCTTTTAGAAGTAATGATGTCATGTGGCATTTAAGGAACACCATAAATAAGTGGAAACATAGATTTCTCTAGTTTACAAACGATTTTAATTAATGGCACTCCAAGTGACTGATTAACAAAGAGTAGCATTTTCCAGCTTAAAAAAAATCCTACATGTTGCAATTGAATAGCAATGCTACTATCTCCTATGTAGACAAGGCGTGATGATTTGTACACACCCCTGAAGGAAGAAAAATCCTGCATCATTGATTTAAGAAAAAATTTAAATGCTTACCTTCAAAATCACTGTTGATTTCTCAAAAAATCACAAACCATTGATCTTGTGAGATTTAATCTAAGCCGTCCAAATATGAATACGGATATAAATACGAAAATAAATATCAAATATAGATATCATATCGTATACAAATATATAATGAATACAGAATGTGGATACGGATACGAGTACGATATTGGACACGAATACGAATATATGTATGGGATATGGATACTGGAGACAGGTTTGTCCCATATTGTTTGTCAAGTATGTTGGTTTTTGAAATTACAAGAGGGGAGGGGGAGGAGGAGGGGTAATGAAAAATTTTAAATTTTAAAATTGAATTTTTTCTTAAAGGGTTAGAAGGGATATGAAAAATGAAAATTTTATTTTTGTTCAAATGAATCTGTTCCTCACTATCTCATGTGAGTCAATGCTACTACATCAGGAAAGTTAGAACATGCCATTACAGTGCCAATATGGTGCACTGAAACGCTATCAAGCTAATTTGGTGCCAACCTCCATGCAAACTTAGTATCAAAACTAACATGGAGGTTGGTACCAAATTAGCTTGATAGCATTTCAATGCACCATATTGGCACCATATTGGCATGCACTGAACTTTGTGATGTACGCTAGCATTCATAGTTTACATTGTTCAAATCAATTAGGCGTTCACTTAAAAGTTGCTCAAGAGGAAAAATCGGTAATTGAATATCCTGGCCATCACCTTCATGAATGCAAAGAACCTAAAAAACAACTTGATCACAGAATTGCCGGCAAGACAAAACAATTCCAAAGACATGCACAAGTTCCAACTGATGGAATGAACAGCCATTTTGATTGCACTTGATGAAGAATGCAAATCAATTATTCAATTTTCGCTTTACTGGCTAAGGTGAAAACATCCCAAACTGTCAAAATAAGCAACTCAACATAGTTGGAGGCACCTTTTTATAGGATAAAAAATAAAAAAATAAACAAAATTAGTATTAGCAATTGGAAATCATGAATTTAAAAAAAGTTTATTTATTTTTTGGATATGACATGTAATTACTATGAATTTTCAAAGTAGAACTTCCTAGAACATTGAAACCGTCATATAGCTTGGTCCTAATACCAAAATGTAGAGAATCTACAATCAACCAATTGTAGTTAAGCATGAGAACTGTTGAATCGCTCTTTGGGGGACACTTTCATAGAATTCTACTTGTCAGGAATGGATGTTTTCACCTTAGTTACTTTGGATGTTTTCACATTAGTTACATTGAAATGTTGTCAGGAATGTGTACATGGGAATGACAATAAAACATTGTTGCATGTGATCAAGCATATTGCGTTGTCTTCATTATTAATGGAGGTTTAGGTCACATTCCTAGCAAAAAGAAGGAATCAAACTCAAACTTGCACCACTTAAGGTCTTCATGTATGTTTGATCCCCTCTTTTTGCAAAGGTGACACATAAACCTCCATTTAGGAAGAAGACAACTCAACATGATTGATTGCACACCTTGTTATTATTCCCAAAAAATTCAAATTAGAATAGGATTCAAATGCTTTCTAGAATAAGCATTGAAAAAAGAACCACATAAATAAGAGGTTTAGATGACTTTACAATTAACGCTCTTAACTATATAGGAAAAATATCAAAATTTTGAAATACATGGTTTAATATAGAAAACTAATTAAATTTGGCTAAGTGTAAATTTGCATTAAAAAAAATGGGATAGCCTGAGGCTTTGGGGCTTTTATTTTCATATTAGTTGAAAGGCTAAAGCATGCCCTATACCCATCATCTTGTAGTATTGTTGCTCTTGACTTCTAAATGATTTATTTGTCCCTTCAAGGGTTAAAATTTACAAATTATTTAATGCATAATTACTAATACTTTGGATGGTGCATTACTAATAATCTGACTAGTTACTAAAGTAGCTTCACCCAAATGCACTTTTTTTTTTGTGTGCCATAGTCACCCAAATGTATCACATTCTCTTTTGTTTTATCTACATTTGGGTCTCTCAACTACCACAAATTTTCAAGAGTCATTAATTATCTAAACTATCACAAATTTTCAAGAGTAACCAATAGGAGTTGTAGAAATCTTTGAGGTAGTCAATAGGCGTTGAAGCATTTCACTTTTTAAGCCTGTGAATTTAAAGAGAGTCTAATATCAACATAGATATTGCATGCTATCAACTTTGAAAATTTAGAGAATCATTTCAAAGTGTTGAAAATTTACAGACCAAATTGATTTAGAATTTTCTTGAGGTCACTAATAATCTAATTTTAAAATGATATTTGACCTCAAAAGATTGTAGGACCAAAAAGTGGAACCTTTGAGCTCATATTGATAGTCAAACTTGAGAGTCAAACTCTGCAACACTTTCATTTAAAAAGCCCTAACATTATAATATGATCCCAATGCAACAAAGTTTCATTATTGTGGCAAGTTGTGAGAAAAGAAGACCCAAGTAAAGATTGACCAATGCTAGGTTTCTAAAACATGGATCTTGCCTATGTGATTAATAGCATTAACCCCTAAAGGACCATTGTCCCTTTTGGAAACAAATTGGATTTTGGGCAGATAATGCCACATTAACTACTTTTGGACTTTTACATTAATTTTGGACAAAACATTCAGAAATCTTTGAATAATAACATCTGGAGATCTCTAGATGTTTGTATAGATCTTCAAATGTTTTGCATAGATCTCCTGATGTTTTGCATTATCTCCAAATGACCATTTTTTTTCTATTATTAATTTTGGACCCTTTGAAAGTCCAAAAGTAGTTAAATGCAGCATGGTACTAATTCCCAATTTTTTTTCCCAAAGGAACAAATTGGATTTTGGGAAGGTCCCAATTTCTTTTATGATTTTTGAAACTTTTTTTGAAGATAGGAAAATTGATAATCTTCATGGGAATATATATTTTTTCAACTGATGCTTGGGAACAAAAAACTGCCAAGTGCCAAAAATTACTGACCTTCCTACATTTGGCAATTTTTTGACAATATTGACAATGATGATTTATTTATTTTGATTTTGTTGGATGAATTATATGCATCATGAACTCTAGTCTTTGGACAGAAGAATTGAACCTAAAAACGCATTATACAATTGTGAAATATAAATTGAATACATTGCCCAATTCAACAAATATTTCAAATGCAAGGGCATTAAGATGTTACAGTGGTGCATATTGCAACATATACTCTCTCTACAATGACTAATGCTATCCCATGCTTTCAATTCCAAAAAAAAATTAAAATATCGTGAGAACCAACATCACGGGCAACATCATTTGCATGCTTGTCAAACTATTGATATTTTAAATTCTATAAATGTTAATTTCCTTCAATTTTTGTGTACAACAATCTAAAATGATGTATACCAAAATGCCAAGACACAAAAAGTTTTTTTAGAGTTCTAAGAAAAAATTAGCAAAAGATAAATTAATTCCAAATTATGCTGAGCAAAATTGAGTCTTAGACATCGCTAACTTTGAAATTGATTTTCTTTCAAATCACAACTAATTTTTTCTCCAAAATTCTATAGTGATGTGTAGTATGTCATATACTACAACTTCTGTACATGTACACTTGGACTTTGTCCATTGATGCTTATGGTATGGTTGTTTGAATGAAAACGTTTCAATTTTGTCAGCCACTACAGTATTTTAAAATTTTTTAAGGTAATTAGATTGAAAAATATTTCTCCCCTAAAGATCCAAAGGTATTACTTTCAAAATTACCTCTAAATTTTTCTTTCTAAAGATCGACAAAAAATGTCTTTTGGAGTCATATTTTAAAATTTTGACTATAGAATCTTGGTTATCCATATAAAATTAGTAAATCCTCTAATTTTAAATGAATTTGATAGTGTGGATTTTGAGATGTTTGAAATCAAAATTCATATAATTATTGATTTTTTTTCCTTGAGAAAAATGACTTGGGAAATGCACATCTTACAATTTTCAAAAATAATTTCTTTTGCCTTTTATGACCAAATGTAAAAATAAACAGTTGAAAACAAACATGCCAATTTTTACAAGTGGTTGAGTAGTAGAAGACTACTTACAAAGCCTTGTAATAAATAGAAGTACACCAGGAATTCAAACAAGAATTCCACATGACCAAGCCCATCAACGTACTATTTGCTACAACCAATCAATCTTCGTCCACTTGCATTATCCGTAGAATATTACTTCTTGAGATGACCTCTCATTGAGGCTAGGTCTTTCTCTCTAAAACAAACTAGACAAACTACAGTCGAAACATTTCTTAATGTGTTTGAGTTTGAAAAATCACCTAGCATGAAGTTTTTGTCCAAATCAAGATTTTTTTTTTCCAGCTTTGAAAAGAAAACTTGTTCAAATGCATGGGGGAATCAATATTGCTTTTCAATAAAACTAGACAGTAGAATGAAGCTCCATTCTACTGTCTTTTTTATTTGCAGAAGAAGTTTCACTTAATTTCACCTTCCTCTTACAACTGAAGACTTTACATACAACTTTTGTAAGTTTTATGACTAGGCTTTCAAAATGTGGTGCGGATTTTTTTTCTTAGTACAATTAACATTTCGACCACGAGTCGCAGTCATGCAGATGTCCAATGGCATGGCCCTCAATAAATTGTGTTGTGTAAAAGACCCCAAGTTGCATCACCTTATCGAAATCCTTGCAGTACGCCCCTTTTTCCACGATCGCTTCAAAGCCGACGATGCAGCTTCTCTCACGATGACGTCGACGACCTCAATCATCAAATGAATTGAACGAACTTTACTGGCCTTTAATTTGCATTGAAGATCATTTTTTCCCACATGTCACTTGGGGGGCAAACTTCCCATCAAGAATTACTGGCTGTCCCGCTTCCAAGGTCAGGCCTGAGTGATGTGCATGAAACTACACCTAAAATTGTCCAAATAAGAATGGTTACTTTTTTTTGAAATTCTCTTAGTTTCTGTTTAATCTTGTTGGCAATTAGATAAGGATTCTAAACTGATTTTCTTAGCTTGTGTTTTTTCTTTGGACACATGATGAAGAAAAAATTGTGACAGAGTTTCAAAGTGCTAGTGAGTGGTGTGTATACCCAAAATTTGACCCTCAGTTCTTATGTTCAAAGAATCCGCATACACAAATCTTTGATGAGAGAATCAAGGTTTCAGTAAGGTAACTACACCTAAAATGGAACGCTACCAAAAATGGCACACTAGAGATTCTTGCCTAAAATGTATTCCCACTGTTCATGAAAGTCTATGATCGCTTTTAGGAATACTTATATTCAACACTTTGAAAATTCATAATTTATTCATGCAATGTCCAAAAAATGCATTCTAAGAGGATCAAAAATCCCCTTTTCACTAACAACACGACCCCACAAAAAAATTCTAATATGATAATAGAAACCATTCTGAATTGCTTATTTGTGCGATTTTAAGTGTAGTTACCTTAACAGGGTCAAAAGACTAAAAACTAGTTGTACTTACACTTGCCTTAGTAATTCATCTCACGAATCCAAATTCCTCAGTTGGACACGAGAGTCCTTCAAATTAAAAAAATATAGATGGAAGAGAGCATTGGCTTTGAAGCAATTGGATGTTGACAACAGATGTTAAAGTACTTTAAAACTACATGCATATCCATGCCCATTTGCATTGATGTTGACAACGAAGGATTTCCTTACCTGTACTCAACCTTCTGTACATTAATTGTACACTCCATAACTGCAAATTTCTTTTATATTCCAACAAAAAATCTCTCATGTTGGAGAGATAAAAATTTAATTGCACAACTTACACTTATCAAGTTGTGACCACATGGTACAATCAGGTCCAATAATTTTACAAATTTTTCTTCCCATGCAGATTCAAATTCAACTAGCAAATGGTCCATGAACTTCAAGATGCTCTTAATACATTCTTGAAAATGCATAGATTTTCAAAATGCAAATTGTGTTGGAATTGTAGTAAAGTATACTTGAATATCATACAACAATTTCCATAGAAGTGAAGGCTAGCTCATAGTATGAAGAAGTTAGTTTGGCCTCATGATTCACTATAGAGAATTTTTGGAAGATGGTCAAAGATTTTGTTGTGGCATTGGAGCAAGCCGAAGAACAAGCACAAAATGATACAAACAAGTGGTATGGGATCAAGTTACTCTGTAGCAATTGCAAATGCTCATTTCTAATATGCCCAATAAAACACAAGCTGTGATTTCAGCAAACTTAAAGGTAGCAACACCAAATGGTAGATAGTGTAAAGAAAAGATCCAAATTGTTGTATGATTTCGAACTTCATATTTGTATACATATCTTTTTTTTCTATGATGATCAAGTACCCTTCACCTTGATTTCAATGCAATTTGTGGTTTGAAAATTTGTCCATTTCTTTTTTGTATGTTGTAGCTTCCTTGAAGTTCATGAACCTTTTGTTGAATTACAAAGATAGTAAGGTTATTGGGCCTGACTGTACTGTACATTTAGAAACCCATTTGCCTATTAAAACAATTGAGTGTACGAGTACTTGATGTTCTCCAACATGATCATGAGACCAAGAAATATAATTTCGGCGCCACGTACAACATTGACCTTCAGATGCAAACCACCTTCAGACGGCAAATGGCGATGTCAAGTAACTGTCAACAAAAACAAGAATCCTTACCTTGCCATGGAATGAAGAATCTAACACGTAAATTTACAACAGATATGGACTAGTTTTTGGCTACAATGAATGAATGCCATCTAGTTGTCATCATAACATTCTTGAAACAATTGGAAAACTCATAAATCACGAGTCTTCTTTTGGAATAATACCATAACTACTTGGATAGTAGGTTCGACACTTTGGTGCTAAATATTTAGTTAAATTTATTAAAATAAATTACATTCAAAAATATAATTAAAAAAAAATTGGCATTGAATTGAATTGATTTAAAAATATTGAGCAATTGCCTTAGATAGCTTATTCAAAAGTCACTTATTAAGAGAGTAACAAGATGAAAAGAAAAACTCTTTATATAAAAGGGGGGAGGAGGTAAAACAACTTCATGTGGGATACGTAAATTAGAATTAGTTAGGAGCTCAATTGCTCATAGTTAAGTCAAAAGCAAGAATTGTGTTTAAAGTGAAATTTTAGACCTCGTTTGGGTATAGTAGAATAACGGTTTAAAAAAAAATGAACTAAGCTAACTTTCAAGATGCAAAAACGTCTTTGAAATTTCAAGCCCTCAATTAAAAGTTATGGACAAAATTAAGAAAGGGATTGAAAAGGAACATTTTCTTAAACATTTTCAAATATCTTCTCTGAATTTTGTCCACAACATTTTCGAGGAGGGTCAAAATCACAAACAGGTTTCTAGATATGAAAATAAGTTCAATTTCCAAATTTTGCTTTGTTCAAAGGTTTTGGAAAAAAGTTATTCTATTGTGCCAAAATGAGGTCTGAAATTCTACATTGAACACAATTCCTGCATTTTGACAGTGAATGGTTGAGCTCTCATCTTCAAATTGTCCCTTATCCTTTGAAGATTCATGATGGACAATGAATTTCATTAAAAAAATGACCTCTCTATCCTTCATTCTCCCTAACTATGAATGAAGTAATTCCTTCCTTTTCTCATCAAATTCTTTTTTGGATGATAGATGGTCAAATGAAAAATTAATATATGACTCAATAGACAGTTACTATGTTAGATCCTTTGGATTTTTGGCAATCTATCTTTACATTTATTTGTAGATTTGGCTCTATATTCTAGAATTAGCATTAAAAAAATAGATTAATTAATTTAAACCAAACGTGGTATCTAAGTATAATGTACCCTACTAGGAGGATCCAACTCATAGTCTTTATATTGGAAGGAGAGCTACACAATGACCCTTATGTACTAAATTGTATCATCCTCCAAAGTCCCCCTGAAGAACATCCATTTGGCAAAATCAATAGCTCTTTTTTTAACGATGGAGATTGGAGACAACACAGTGGATAAAAATAGTGGAATAAATCAATGGCTGAAGAGAGAATGGAGAAGGACTTGGAGGAGCTACTAAAAAAAGGTGTCTTTGTGAAAGAAAAAAAAAAAAAAAATTCATTAGGTGCAATCGACATTTCTCTACAGGACTACCAATCAACTTTTTGGAAGAATGTTGATAATTCAGTGCTAGAATTGTGAAACAATGAATGGCCCAAGCTGTGTGCGGCTTCTTAGTTCCCATAGTAGTAAAAAAGGCACTTGACAATATCATAACATTATTAACCCCTCAACGCCCCTGCCCGTTTCGACTGAGCGCCTGAAACGGAGTACCACCTTCGAGAATCGCCAGTGTTTAGGAAATCGGGCTGTTTGTTCGACAATTCACCGTTGACATTGAAAGCTCACTCCTTCAGGAACCTCATGATGGATTTTTTTTTAAATCCACCGCATAGATTGGAAGTCTATAATGTTTGATCTGCTGCAAGTACAGTCCGCAGAATGGGCGTTTGGCCATACTTCTTGCTCTGTAGTCTACAAATGCGGTACTTGCAGTTCTCCAATTGAACCCAAAATCGAATGCGCATGAAATGCCAAGGTTGTGAGCAACTAGAAAAAATTTCATCGTAATTGGATACGAAATGAAGGACAGAGGGCCTTCTGAATGCGACACACTCCAGGATACTTGTATGACAAGCCGGTGGACGGAACTGGCCAAGCGCGTGCAGTACAGGTAGCTTGACCGGCCGTGCGAAGGCCATGAAGTCCTGCAACACGGATCCGAAGTGCTTCCCATGCTCAACTGCCGGTCACTTTTTGGATAACGCGGCCCAACTGCTTGTCCTCCTTTTTGCCGCTCACAAATTTCTCGTAGCCATCCAGGATGTGTGCGATAATTTGATCTGACAATTGCATGATTGGCTGAAGCGGAGCTCATTGTATCTCATTGTCGATTTTGCTGAGCTCAGCCACGAAGATCCATCGCTGCAGTCCCCTTTATTCAATCCACAGGGGCGCGTTTTGAGCCCCTCGGGCGTTGAGGGGTTAAAAGGTAACATTCAAACGTACACAGCTTCTTATGTCAAATCTCAACTTTGAGCTGACAAAGACTTAAGGTAAACCAGCCCATTGTGGTCAGAATTTCGAGTCTGCCCTCATGCCATTACTAAAAATTTTCAAATTTTTTCTCACTCAAAGATAAGTGTGAAATAGTGGGAGCAATTGAAATTTTATTTTTCAAACAAAGTGTGAATTAGTTGTGTATTTTTGAAGTGATCTTTCCAACACGGTCTACAGGCTGCCCCATAACCAACAAAAAGTGCATCCAATATGCTCATCTTAATCACCTAAAGTAGTCACAATAATTTCTAATGTGAAATGCCATAAAAAATCACTTCCTACAATGATTTACACTGAAAAATTTGGGTGTTCCTAATGAGGTCACTAATCACTCCATAGGTGTCAGGTTAGATATTGATTGTGGTCTGAAAAACCATCATGGGGTCATAAGATGTCCACTATGGATCATTTGACCGTAATGGGCTGGTTTACCTTATAGTGAAAGGTGAACTACAAATTGCTATGTGTTATACTCCAACACCTTCTCCCACCCCCTCTTGACAACACCCCATTGCGCACTTAAAATCATGTTATCCATGGATTGAAGCCGTTACATATACAAAAAGACTATTGATTTTGCAACAGGGTCAACCAGTTGCTCAATTCCTGCGTTTCTGTAGTTGAGTACTACACATATCAACCTGGAGATGCACGGCACACAAGACAAACATTATTACATCATCCTTGAGGCGCACAGTGAGCAAGAAAATGCAAAGAAAAAGGGAAGAAAAAGGGAAGAAAAAGGGAAGGTCAAGCACTGGTTAGCATGATCCCCATGTGAAAAAAACAAAAACAAACTCAAGATCCAAGTGCTTGGATGAACTCCCCAAAAAAATTGGTATTGCAGCATAGTACCATCATATGGGTACTGAGGCCAAGAATTTAAATAAATTATAAAAGAAACAAACAGCCCACGTCAATGGCATGTTATATGTACAAAGAGGGAGATGCTCTAAGGCATTCAATCTCCTCCCAATTCATTTCGTTTGTTTCAAGCCACAAGGGTCACTGACTTCATCGGGTGAGTCTAAGACCCTATCTGAAAAAACTGACCCTAAGTCTACAGTAAGTGCTCACAACCATGAATGGAGTAGTCTGTCTCTCCTTCTCTGTTTCTAAAGGCATGGCTCATGGTAAACCAAAAAAAGGGGTGCGCGAGGTGCGCGGGGGGCAGGATTTGAAGCCATTGTGTCAGAGCTTCAACAATGGGAAGTCCTGCTGCTGATTTGATGAAAATCGTTGTCGCGTCGAGAGTGAAAAAGAAAAAAATTGTTGGAGGGAGCCAAGAGGATTGCACGAGTTATATAACTTTTGAAATTGAGCGTCCTCGGTGGTGGAGCAAAGTCTTGAGTGTGCGGAAGAGGAGGAAAATTCCTGGAGCTTCATCACCACCAGCATACTTGCTAAACACAGACCAAGAGCTTCCCCTGTGGCTCAGATGTTCAGTTTTGTTGTACATCTCCATAATCAATGTGGTACCTGTTGGCAAAGAAGCACGTTTAGAACATGGAATTTTTATAATTTTTTAATGAAACAAATGAAACGGGATTTCATTGCCAATGGTAAAATACAAACCAGGTAGTTACAGAACATGGGACTTAGACCCATCAATCACTACTCTTTGTATTGGGTATCTCAATGTATTGACACAGTCAGGTGTTTGGTCTTTGGGGTGTTGAAATCCTCGTTCATTTGCCAACAAGAACACCAATAAAAAAGTTTAACCACTCTAAGAAAAATCAAAACAATTGCCGCAGTAGCGAAAGGTTGTGATTTCCCTTTTCATCAATATGAACCAAAGATAGCAAAGAAGGGATTCTAAAACATCAAGTTCACTATAACCCTTAGTAACTCTTGCATACGATATCGAAGTAATGCAATCTTTGGTGGGTTACAATCATATTTCATTAACCAACAAGAACACCCGTGAATAAAAGTTCAATCATCTTGATAATCCAAACTACCCCCAACGAAATTTTAAAAAGTCAAGGTTTTTCCCCTTCATGAATCTGTACCAAACGACACCAACAAATCAAAACCAGAACTTCAACCCTTCATAACTTTTGCTTACGGAATCCAAACATCACATTCTCTGCCACAACACAACCCCGTTCCAGTCCCCCAACACAGCCATGGGAAAATGTTTTTACAAAAACAATGACCAATCTTATAACAAACACAACAGCAATAGTGAAAGCAACAGCACGTTACATACCTCACGAGAACGCCGACCTGGATACATCACCAGCGTCCGGAAAGCTAAACGGGTTGTCCATAGCCGCCGACGCCGACGGCGAGAACTGGCCCCCACCAAACGCGCCATAGCCAGTCGGCATCCCCACCGAACTGCTGAACCCCGGATTGAATTCCGTCGAATTCAATGTGGAATTATGTGTGGAATTCAATGTAGAGTTCAACGTGGAATTCAACGAGGAATTGAATGTGGACGGCGAGAATCGCAACCCCGGCGAGGCGCCACTAAACCTGGAAAACTCATGAGGAAAATTGGAAAGATTGGAATGCGCAAGGGTTTGAGGAAGATGATGATGCATCCCTCCTCCTTGTGAGTTTGGCTGCATCCCTCCTTGCATCCCTCCTTGTGGTTGCAATCCTTGCTTGGAAGCATCCATCATCTGCGTGAGCTGCCGCATTGCCACGCTTCCAGGACTCTCCAAGGGCGCCATGATATTCGCCCAGATTTGATCGCCAGGAGACAACGCTGGCAGCGGCGAGAATGACAACGGCGACACGGCGAAGTTGGAAGGGCGTTGCGGCGTCAAGGGGTACCTCCGTGGACCTGGATTGAAGGGAACTTGTTGTTGGGGATGAGCTTGTTGTTGGGGAAGAACTTGTTGTTGGGGAAGAGCTTGGTGTTGGTGTTGTAAAGGGTATGAGAAGACTGGCCGCAATGGTGGAGGTGCGATTTTCTGTAGACGGGGGTTCAAGGGCTTCGGGGTTAGTATGGGACTGGAATCTGCGGTGGGAGAAGTGCCGGTTAACTGCTGAACGAGTGAACGGAAGTCGCTGGGCTCCGTCTTGTACACTTGAGGGGCGGGGCGGGGTTGCGTCACTGCGCGTCGTAAGTTGTTCTTGTTGATCTTGAGAGACGATCGGCTCACGGAGAGGGAGGAGGTGGTGCGACCTCCTCGGCTGCCTTCGGAATCGGAGATGTCCATGGGGGCCGCCATGACTCCTGGGTGAGTGATCAGCCTGCTCGGCATGGAAAAAATTGTGGGAAGAATCGGGGCGGGACTGAAAAATCTGCGACGGACTCTACATTCGCGACGCGGAAGGAACTGCAGTAATGATTCTAGCTATGGAGTGTAGTTTCTATGAGGTGTTGAATGATTCTGGTTTTCGACTGCTTTCGAAAGCAATTTGTGACGATAAAGTTTGGGATCAGCTCGTAAGCAGAAATCTGGGTTCTAATTCAGGTAAGCTGTTTGGGATTCTACAAGGAAGCGATTCCAGGACGAGAAATTCACGATTGAAACAACCCGCTTCTCTGCTCTTGAGGTCGTATTGTTTTGTCAATCTCTTTTGGAGGAAGAAGCGTAGAAGAGGAAGCAAGTGCAAACAACACAAGAGAGGTGGGGGGGAAAACAGAGACTGTAGAAGGGGAGCCTGAGAATCCAAAAATTCGCCCGCTGACTGTAAAAAAAATGGCAACAAGGAGTGAACTCCAGAACTAGATGAACTCGGCGAGCTTTGCTGCTCCGAATTCAGGTCGAAGCAGGAGGGGGGTGGGGGTGGGGGTGGGGGTGTAACAAAAAGAGAATTACTAAATATTTTTCTATTGCGCTCTTCTCCCTCAAATCTACTGAGCTTTCCACTCGACAACTAAATCGCTTCCCAGAAATTTGGAAACACGCAGCAAGTTAAATACCAAAGCTCACGCTGCAGCTTCGCCAAGCGCTTCTTCACAAAAGGAAGAGCTCACTATTGGCAATAGCATCCATTACTTCCACCCAAACCATCCTTACAACAACTAGCTAGAGCTTCCCAAAACAAACTCAATAAAAAAAGTCCAAGCAGGTTCGCCTCCAAGCAGCCCGGAGCTCCCCAGGCAACTTCACGCCCACTGCACCTCTAGTTCCGACCTCGCTACTGGCATGGACGCTCTCTCTCTCTCTCTTCCTTTAAGGGTGGACTGCCCCACCGTTCCAAACGACGACGACCGCGCGCGAGCAAATCCAGGCCACCATATCCTCACAATCACAACCGTTTCCGTGACAGTTGTTGTAACTTGAAAGCCCGTGCCGCGCCGCGTGTCGGGGGTGGCCCAATTTCGCGAAGATTTAATTTTCCACGAATCTACAGCGCCCTGGAGCTCGTTCAATCGAACTTCCCCAATTTCCGACACTAGCTGATCCAATGAAAGGCCACTTGCACTGGAGCGAGGGTGGATTGCAGAAAGATTACTACTATACTTTCTATGAGAGGAATTGATCGCCGCACATTATTGGCGTGCAGGGGAAGGCGCGTTGTGGAATTGGGACGAGGCCACACATCACTCAGCGCCCAAAGCTCGCTCGACCGACGACGACGAAGACGACGACTGGCGATGGAGGGCCATGGGAACGCATTCAAGCTGCGACGGCTGCGCAGCGTTTCGGGTAAACCACTACGACGACGACCTCGGGCAGGCTTCGAAGTATTATACGTTGTATTTTTCTGAAGGGATGTACCGTATTCGTATGTATTCAGGGGGTGGAAGGTTTTTTTTAGTGGGCTCCGAGTGACCAAGGGCATCAAGGGCTCACTACCAGTTGACCGGCCCCAGTTGACCGGACCTTGGGGTCCTACCTTGTTGGTTCTGGACCCTCTTGAGCATCTCCACGTGTCAGGTGAAATTTATCACAAAGGGCTCCATGGCCTCCTTTGTTAGAGGCGTGAATTACAAAGATGTGTGAACTACATGTTTGCCTCACTTGTGCAGTTTACTATACTAATTTTCAACTAAACATGAGGCTTTTCAGGTTGTGTGCAAGAGCAAAAGGAATCTTCATCATTATTAACCTCTACAGGTTTTTGACTATGTTTTCACCAAAAACAATCCAAAATTGTCATTTTTAATAATTGTAGGATTATGTAGTGCGTTGGTTTGAGAAGATGTGGAATTTTTTTTTGAAATTTCTACTATGTAGATTGCAAGATATTAACCCGTGAGCGTCCAATGCGTGTTTACTAAAATCCATACCTTTGTGAACTCATTCCAATCAAACTATCACCTAACGAAAAATCCACATAATCTGACCATATCGATTGGTAGTAGAGACAAGTTTGAAGCTGAAGGGAAAGAGACACGTACTGTTGAAAAGATTATAATAGTCAAACAAGATAATCTTAAAATATCGAGAAACGGATCCTGTCGATGGGTACTCAAGAATTAATGTTTGAAGTGACATATAAAAAACTTCTTCTGTCCCTATGCAAAATTGGGCATTTGAACTTCAAAAGGTCACATTTGTATGAAAAAATGTCCGAAATGGTGGATTCATTCTTCAACGCAAGTTGGCTACATGATTGAAATTTTTTAAATCATTTGGAATTGTATAACATATAGGGAAAAATAGGAAGTAGAAAGAAGTAGAAAATGATTCAAAATACTAAATTGATGTTGTAACAAAACAATCTATATCATGTTTTTTAATTTCTTTCAAAAAATATTGAAAATTGAGTTTAATAAAGGACTTTAAAGTTTATTTCAAAGTAGAGAATCCATAACCGCTTGTAAACTAAAACTCCACAAATCATTAGTTGCCTCCTAATTTGATGTACAAGTAGTGATGCTCTTATTAGAGATTAGGCAACAATCTGAGAGAATTTTCATCTCAGCAAATCATGGGCTGTTTTTCCATGTTTGCCCAACCCATGTAACACTTTGGTTTGTTTTTCAACCAATTGCAAGCATCCTAATTTATAAAAGTCAAAAAGATTGAATCTCCATAGTTTCTAGTCCAATAAACTGTTTCCAAAAGAAAAAGAAAAGTTTCATTTGAGTTGCCAACTGTGATAAAGAGAAAATTTTGCCATGTCCATGCATTTATTGCACACTCTCATCCAAAAGACAACGGAGCTGATTAAATTGGCATGTTCTTGGCCATGCTTTTAGAGCCTCAAAACCATCCATTCAATAAGCTAATTTGCATAATCTACAAAAATGAAAAAAAATACTTGTCTTTCTAAAATGAAAATATGGAAATACTACATTGTCTGTTATATTTAGTGGCATATATGATATAGTATGACGGTGATTTAATGTTAATGTGTATGGTTCATGTTTAGGGTCATTGACAACAGATGATTGTAAGAATGTAAAATCAATGTACACATAATTTACAGGAAGATACAAATATATTGTACGTGCAGGTCTAAGTTGACAATTAGGTGCTAAAATTGAATTTCCACATCAGATTCTAAGGGATCCACATCACCTCATACGATTCTAAGATGACATGTAGCACTTTTATTTACTTATTTATAAAAATGATTTATTTTAGGCCAAATCGTAGGATACTTTTGAATACCCAACTGTAAGGCTATCTGCCCAAGCTCGTGGATTGCCAAAAATATAAAACTCACACTTCTTGGATGCAAACCTTTTTGAAGTATGGAAGTAGGAATCAGTGTGCTCCACCCAACACACTATTTTACGTGGATGAAGGGCTGGCTTGCTGCACTTTATTTGTTCGTACTCATAATATACGTTTGATGGAATTGATAGGCGAAAGTATGTATGAAAATTCTGGGTTTCATTTACGGCCGTCACTGTCCTTTGCAAAGCTAGTGTGCACGCAACATTGAGCCGAATTGCAGCTGGAACTCAAGTTATTTAACCCCTAAAGCCCCAATGTTTTTTCTGTCAAAAACCACTCAAAACTACCACTTCTGCTGCATTCACTTAAGAAAACCAAAAAGATAAAAAATAAAATGGAATTTAATCATAGCATCTTGTACTTAACTTGTCTGAGATCATGTAGTAAAAATTTCATCAAGTTTGACTGTACGGATTGGAAGATTTTAGCATTCAAAGTTGGACAAAAAGTTTTTTCTTAAGAAGATGCTTAAATTGCCCGAAAAACTAAGATTGTCCATAACTTTCTCATCCCTAGTCCAAATAGAATGAATCAGAGCTTCACGTACAGATGAAAACATAATATTTTAGGAAAAAATATTTTGACTTTTTGTAATTTTTTGGAGGTTGCCTACCAATCTCTATTCCTTGCTTATTGTGCCATAACTTTTTCATCCGGCATCGGATTAAAACAAAAATTATATATCCACAAAGCTCTTGCAAAGCTACACCACTTAACAAATCTCAAAAAAATTCACTTCAAATTGAGACAATAGGAACCTACCTGGCCCCTGATTGTCCCCTGAGGGGACAAGCGGTCCTTCAAGGGTTAATTGCCTTGTAAACAATTAGAGGTTTGGCTAACTAATAGAATATGATTTAACAAAATTGAGCACACTTGAAATCGTACACTGCACCCCTCACCATGAAATTTCCCGTTCGGAAGGCGGGCAAATTATTTCTTGTAATCTCCTCGTGACATGTGAAATTTGTGTAATCAGTGATTACGAATCTGTCATTCATCAATCACATATTTCATCCACTTGGGGATAGGTGTTTATATTGGACAATCTCCTCGTTAAAAATTCCAGAAGAAAGGAAAAGGCATTCCTTGTCAAACTTGTTTTTTGGTCTAAAATTCCAGCTCTACCTCCATAACCGCCTTCTATGTAAGTATTAGCAACTTTCTATAGGTGCATTATCAACACAAATTTGTAAATCTCTCATTGTATTAAAAAAAACTCATGTTTTAAGCCTACTTTTTTGTGATGAATATTTTCTTTCTATAATTTGAGGACTTCATACAAATTGAAATGATGTAGAACAGCTATGGCATAACCTCATGACATTATTTAAAGTAAATAAACTAGCCCATTATGGGTAGAATTAGTAGTTTGCCCTTGTGCCATTGTTGAATTCTTTTGTAGTTTTTTAGCTATATAAAGGCAACTATGAGATAGAAATAGAGGGGAGCAATTGAATATTTCTTTTGACAAAAAATAAATTTGTTATGAATTTTTGAAGTGTGTTGCCTAATTTACCCAAAAGAGTCTCTAGACTACCTTGAAACCAACAAAACGTGTATTTCTAAAATTAGTCACAATATTTCCTAATATGGCCACAACATGAAGACCTATGAAGGCACATCCTATAAGGCTATAATGAATTTGCACTCAAAAGGTGGAAGTTTCCATTGTGGTCACTAATCTCTCCATAGTTGTCACCTAAAACATTTGAGTGGGGCTACTAACTCAATCCAGTTAATGAAGCCCAAATCTCATTTATTAGAAAAAGTTTGTTAAGGGGTGACGCAAGCCTTTTTTTTTTTTTAAATACATGGACAATTCTATTGATAAGGGTTTGTTGGAAGACTTTGATGGGTCATTCTCTATATGTTTGGAATGGGATCTTTTGCCTAATGAATGGGGTGGTTTACTTTAGTAATGAGCCAAGGGTAGCTTGGTTAAGTTTGCCTTAAAAGATATGAAATTGAGAATATTTATTCAATTTTGGCATTGAATAGCTTATAATTAATTCCAATGATCTAACATGTATGAAATCATCATACAACTATTTGCTAGTCTTTTGCTCCCATAATATTGTAGTCGTAGTGTTAGAGTTTCAAAACTTAGGAACTTCAATGATTTGACATGTATCAAATCACCATGCAAACACTTGCAAAGCTCATGCTTTTATAATATCTTTGTCTTTGGGTACTAAGAAACTAAGAACATTCATTCAAAATTGGCATTATTAATCCAAAAAGTTCTTTGACTATGTTTTTACCCAAAACGCTTCAAAACTGCCATTTCTAGTACAAGTACCAAATTTTAGAGAAAAACATTTTTGGATACACAGAACCCTAGGATCTTGTGTTACACTAATTTCAAAAGATGTGGAAAAAAATTCAGAAGTTTCCACCATGTAAATTGTAAGATACTAGCGTTTGAAGTGACAACAATCCTCTTTTTGGCCCTCTAAAAAAACAAGAAGCTACGCTTCACAAGGTCACATTTGAATGAAAAAGTGTCCAAGATGGTGGTATTTCTTTTTAATCATTCTTCAAGGCAAGTTGGCTACATGCTTGAATTTTTTTAGATAATTTAGAATTGTATAACATATAAAAAAAAATAGTAAGTAGAAAAAAATAGAGAATGATACAAAATATTAAATTGTCAAGAATTTAATTATGAACTTAAAAAATGCCAATCCTAGTGGTTGAAATGTTGTAATAAACAATCTATATACTATAATTTTATTTTTTTCTATAAATTAAATAAATGACTTCAAAGTTCATTTTAGAATAAAAAATCCATAATTGCTCACAAACTAAAACTCCTCATAACTCTCATCTCATTAATCAAAATGTATAGTGGGAGGGCTCCCGCTGCGTTAAGCACGAGCGAGCGGGAGAGTGCCACCGAAGCGGGAGCAGTGCCACCGAAGCAGAAGTAGTGCCACGAAGCGGGAGCGGTGCGATTGTGCTCCATAATCAGGTTCATTTTTCTACAGGACCGAGCTCAAGAGTGCTTAACGGAATGATTCAAAGCTTTCCACGTATATATAAACCTAGAGAACCAATTTCAATTTTTTTTAATGAAAAAAGTGATTTTTAAAATTTGTCCAAACTGCCTAGCCCCTCCCAAATCCTACATATCATACAATAATTTTTTAACCATGTAGCCAAAAGTTATGAAAATTGTTGGGCCATAAAGAAAACCTTCATCTTTGTGTTGTGTAAAAATTTCAAACAAAAATAAATAATAATTCCATTTGTAGTAACTTGTCCAAAATTGCTATGTTGCCCAAAAACACAGTTTGGTCTTTTAGGGGTTAATATAGCTTATATTTAATTTCAATGATTTGACATGTATCAAATGATCATGCAAACACTTACAAGGCAATCACTATTACATAATATCTTAGTTTTGAGGCTCAATTATGTGAAGGATAATTAGTTTGTTGACTTTCTAAAGTTGGTGCTTTGAAACCTCAAAGGATCAATTCCAAGGAAGTTGTACACTTAGAGGCCGGGGCCAATTTGTTGTGTAAGAGGTCCAAAATCTTCACACTTGTGATTGAATAAAGGCTAACTAAATTCAATGTGCAATTGGCCTTCAAGCCAATTGCACATTGAATGGCTTGGCCTTCTAGGTGTAAAGGGTCCTCAATGACCTAGTTAATTCCTAAAGGATGGAGCCCATGACTGTGTGGTCAAATTTGTGTATGTTGAACGGACACTTAGGCCTTTAGGAGTTAAACTTATCAACAAAGACATTGTAATCTACCTCTTTCTTGCTACTCTTGGGTTCAATCAACCTTGGTGAATAGTGTTATGTGTTCATTGCACTTCCCCCCTTACAATGAAATCACACTTTCATTTGTGTCAAAAAATAAATAAGTAGACTAATTTAGAACAAAATCAACATCCAAATCCCATTAGTTAACAAAACGGAGTTGCAAATATATTATTTGGTACAATGATGTCCATTGACATCCTATGTATTCAATTCCGACAATGTCCTATGATTCAAGTCCAAGAAGTTTTCAACAAGAGATTTGTTAGTAGCAAGTTCTATATAGTTGTGGGTTGAATTCTTTGCCTTTAGTTGGTTAGAGGTTGCGTTTTAATTCCCTTTGCAGAGATCGAATTGCTATATAAGGTAAACCAGCCTATGACAGGCCAAGTGCCTAATACAGACATCTATAAGATGAGCCATTACAGTTTTCCATCAATCTGTGCCAGGTTTTTTCCAATTAATGTAAGCAAAACTTTATTAGGTAGGTTGATGGCTGAAATCAATGTTTTGTATGATGGTGATGGAGATGTTAGAGACTGTTTTAGGAACTCGTCCCTTTCTAGTGTAATTCATTACATGAACTAACTTTTTTTATTCCTTTATGTCATGTCCATGTTAGAAAATATTTCAACCATGTTAGGAAATATTGTAACTGCATTGGGTGGTTTGATGACCACCATGGGTATAGTTTTTGATGGTTGTGGGATAGTCTACAGACTGTTTTGAGCCATTTGGCCAATTCACTTCAAAAATCTGTAACAAATTCATACTTTGTCAAAAAAAATAAAATTTCAATTGTTCTACCAATTTTTCATGTTTGCCTTTATATGAAGAAAAAAAATTCAAAATTTCAAATATGTCAACAAGGCAAACCAGGCAATCTGCCTGTCATAGGCTGGTTTACCTTAGTCTCTAGAGCGTGATATTTACGAATTCTTTTGCCTCAGGGTGCTCTAACTAGCTTCAGTTGTTGTCCATCAAGTTGTGAAGAGACAATTTCGAATTCAATTTGGGACAAGTATATTTGAAAACCCATGATTTATATCGGGACAGAGGAAGTATCTGACAAGTATTGAAGAAACGACTGGCTCCGCCAAAATGGGAAGAAAAAAACCTGATCCCCCCTGGACTCCTGGAGCCATTGTCTCCAGTGAACACTCACATTCAACAAAAAAAAAATATTAAATTACCAATTTCGTTACACCTCATCACCCACGTTTGACCCACAAAAGTTCATTTGACCTCCAACTAAAACGGAGTCCAACATTCCATATTTCCAATGGCAAATCCAAGTGACGTCACATGGTGACCTCATATTTGCCAGAAAATTTTAGGGGAAAAAGCCCAACCCAAATTACAAATCACAAACAGACTGGAATCAAGGCAATTCAAAAGTCTATTGTGGGACCAAAGAGGTGTGTCACTGTCCCGGATGTCCATCTCAGGTGATGAGGAGGCAGTTCATTACAGTGCCAAGTGCACAAATAAATTTCAAAAATAATAATAACAATATTTTGTTTCAAAAACTCCAAATTAGGTCCCTTTTTAACTATTCATCGAAGAAATTCGGGAGCTTGGCAACTACTGATACGGAATACCAAATCAAATTTTGACAAAAATAAGAAGAACACAAAAAATTGGGATGCCCCACAGGCCCCCCACCGAGCTAGTGAGCTGCCCGCCAAAAGAATACTGTAGACGTACAAGTAGCGTACAATTTTGCAAAGAAAGGGACTGAGACCCGAGACGCTGCCCGCGGGGGGAATACCGTACAATACCGCCAGTGTGACTGCTGCGTGCACTGCCCAGGAGGGTCCTGGAAGTAGGGATTCAAAGGGTTAGATACGGTCAAAGGATACGGGAAATGAGGGCGCGTGGCGGCCTGAGGAAGGCCTCCAAGGGTTTGCGGATAGTTTGACCGAAACGGAACGGGGGGAAGGTTTGACTGGTTGCAGTGGTGGGGGCCACGGAGGGGAGGGGGGTCGTTAGGGCGGGCTGGTGGCGGACTGGCGGGTCCGTCGTTTGTATCAAGACCCGCGCTGTAAACCCCGTAGCTTTTCTTTTTCTTTTTTCCCCCTTCGCTTGAGGAGCTGACCGTGGATGCTTCCAATACACTTTGGAGGGCAGCCATTTGTTTTGGGGTTGGGGGTTGGGAAGAGAGACTTGCACTTGAAATACATGGATGGATGGAAAGGAAAATAGATAGAATCATATTCAATAAGTTTATGTTTATTTCTAAAATTATTTATTATTAATTACTTTCATTCAAACTATAATATACACACACATATATGCTTTGGAAAGTTGCTACAATATAAAAGTAAAGTAAAAGTTGAATTTTTGAAAATTGGAATTCATAAGAAATTCAAAATTCAATTGATATTTTGTTATGTGAGTCGGAATGCCATGAAAAAAAAGTCTATGCCCACCCCTCTTTGTTGAGCGCTTTCTGAAAGTACCAAGAACACAATTGAGGCACACACAATTTTGGAGATTTTACTGTAACAAACAAAACAAAACAAACAACCTCATTTAGTGTATAGAATTATTGGTGATTCTAATATTTCAAGAACAATTTGGCAATTTCATTCATTTTTCACCTATTCTTTTAGTGTTAAAGTATCCAATGTCAAAATGAAGGTAAAATTTTGGCAAAATTTTGTCTCCAAAATTTGGTTGTGTGTGGATAGTAAACTCTTTTGAAAGTTGTTTTTTCTCTACTACGTGGAGACTAATGCAAAAACTTGCTCATATTGTAGAATGGATAATTGTGTAGTTCAAAACCTCTTAAACCTTATTTAGGGTTTTTAATTCCAGATATGAATAAATATTTTCCAAATTTTATTGTCCGTGGTAAATAATGCATGCATTCTTGTGATTTCTCAAGGGAAATATTTCCCCTTTAAACGATCAATGCAAATGTGTAAAAACATTTGTACCTATACTCGCAAAATTTGGGGCTTTAAAAACCTATGTATATGTTTGAAGAGCCTTCAAAATTTTGGTCTTTGACCTTTGCTCATCAAATGTGCCTCATAAATAGTCATTTGATCAATCACTAAGTCAAATATAAGGTGACTCTGCCTATGACATGCCAACTTTGGACCAACCTAATGTAGGTCCAAAACTTCATGAGTAATACATGTGTCTTGTGAAATGTGCTGCTCATGAAGTTTTTGGCCTGCATTAGGCTGGTTCAAAATTTTGCATGTCATAAGCAAAGTTCCCTTAGCTGATAAAGTTGAGTAAACTTAGATTTTAATGTCCATTGTATGACATGCTAGGATTGAGTGCCATGAGAACGTTTCAAGAGTTTTGAAAGGAGCACGTATCATCCATGCTTGATAAGTATTAGACCTTTTTAAAGGCAAAGATACCAATGCTCTAAACACACATTCTAATGAAAGACAAAAAAATTAACCCCCATTTTCAATGTCAAGTTAGTTTTCTTAAGATAATTGTAAACATTTTTTCGCTATTTGATGGTTGATTAATTTGATATTTATTGAATTTTCCAAATATTCATTTTAGATTTTCTTGGCTATAAATTTCAACATAAGCAACCCCTACTTTAATTTGCATTTTTAAAAATAATCTTATGTTTTTATTTATTATTTGTGTTTCTATCTAAAAATTATAAACTAAAATGAACCCTAAAGGATTGAGGAGCCCATTCTTTGGATATTTTGAGGCTCTCTTCACTTTGAATTCTGAAATCTTTACAAAAATAAATCTTTATAAGAGCATAAGATCTCTATTGTCTATTAACCCCTAAAGGATCAAACACCGTTTTTTGATAACATAGCGTTTTTGGGCAGCTCACCACGAATGAAATTTTTATTTTTTTTCTTTGAAATTTTCACACAAGATGTGCCCAAGGAGTAGCTTTAGGGCCCAACAATTTTCATAACTTTTGACCACATGGTTAAAAAGTTATGGTATGATATGTAGTTTTCATTGTTCGGCGGGCAGCCCGGGCAGCAAAAAGAACTTCTTTAAAAATCATTTTCTAGAGAAATAAAATTTTGAAATTGGTTCTCTAGATTTATGTGCACAAGGAAAGCTTTGAATCATTCCACTTTGATTTATGAGATGAAAGTTATGAGGAATTTTAGTTGTGGGTAGTTTGCGGGTAGTTA
Organism: Antitrichia curtipendula; assembly: GCA_951230915.1. Taxonomy (NCBI): domain Eukaryota; kingdom Viridiplantae; phylum Streptophyta; class Bryopsida; order Hypnales; family Leucodontaceae; genus Antitrichia; species Antitrichia curtipendula. The sequence goes on from OX579635.1 coordinate 14,330,429, forward strand.
TGGAATCTCTACTCTAAAATAAACTTTGAAGTCCTTTATTTAACTCACTTTTCAATATTTTTGGAAAAAAATATAAACACAAGGTGTAGATTGTTTATTACAACATTACAATTGTTTGAATTGGCATTTTTCAATTCCATAATTAAATCCTTAACAATTTAGTGTTTTGAATCATTTTCTACTTCTTTCTACTTACTATTTTTTTCCTATATGTTGTATAATTCCAAATGATCTGAAATTTTCAAGCATGTAGCTAACTTGCTTTGAAGAATGAATCCAAAGAGTTACCACCATTTTGGACATTTTTTCATACAAATGTGACCATGTGAAGTGCAGCTGCCCGGTTTTTCGCAGGGACAAAAAAAGGTTTTTTGTCACTTCAAATGCTAATATCTTGCAATCTACACGGTGGAAATTTCTGAAATTTTTTCCACATCTTCTCAAACTAGTTTACTACAAGATCCTACAGTTACATGTGTCCAAAAATGTTTTTTTTTCCAAAATTTGGTACTTGTACTAGAAATGGCAGTTTGGGAGCGTTTTTTGTGAAAACATAGTCAAAAACCTTTAGGGGTTAAAACATCTTCTCCAACATCTTCTCCACTAGGATTGATAATTATCAGTTTTCATGTCAAAGTTATTAGTGATTTAGGATTTTCTTTCATGCAATATCACCTTCCACTTCACAAATTTCTTGAAGATGAATATAAAATATTTTCGGTCAATTTTTTCAGTTTTTTTCAATTCATTTTCAAACGCTTTGACTAAAAGCAAAAGCTATTGTAAGGCAAGCAAGTTTTTTATTAAAAAAAAGAATTTATTTATTTATTTATTTATTTTGTGAACGACTTGAAAAAACCACTTTTTATGTTCAATTTTATTATAATAAAATTTTAATAAAAATTTATAAAAATATTTTTACAAATTGAACCCCTAAAAGACCAAGGAGCCCACTTTAGGCTTTTTGAGAACTTGGGCAGGCTCTATTGACTTCATAATTTGGAATTTTTGCATGAATATTTTAACCCCTAAAGGACCAAACTGCGTTTTTTGGCAATATAGCGATTTTGGGCAGCTCACTACGGATGGAGTTTTTTTTTTATTTCTTTGAAATTTTCACACAACATGTGCCCAAGGAGTAACTTTAAGGCCCAACAATTTTTGTAACTTTTGACTACATGGTTAAAAAGTTATTGCATGATATCTGATTTTCTTTGAACTTTGGGCAGCCCGGGCAGCTCAAAAAAATTCTTTTAAAATGATTTTTTTTTAAATAAATTTTTTTAATTGGTTTATTAGATTTTTATCTGAGTGGGAAGCTTTGGATCATCCCATTTTGATCAATGAGTCAAAAGTTATGAGGATTTTTAGTTTGGGGTAGTTTGCCATTAGTTATAGAATCTATACATTACAAAAAAAGTTTGAAATCCTTTATTTAATTCAGTTTTTAATATTTTTGGAACAAAACAACAACATTAGTTGTAGATTTTTTATTAAAACATTTTTACCATTGGGATTGGAATTTTTCAATTCCATAAATAAATTGTTTACAATTTAGTATTTTGGCTCATTTTCTACTTCTTTCTACTTACTATTTTTTTTGTACATGTTGTACAATTCCAAATGATTTGAAAATTTTCAAGCATGCAGACAACTTGAATTGAAGAATGAATCCAAAGAGTTACAACCATTTGGACTTTGTTTCATACTAATATTGCCTTCTGAAGTGCAGCTGCCCGGATTTTCGCAGTGATAAAAAAAGGATTTTTGTAACTTCAAACACTAATATCTTGCAATCTACAGGGCGGAAATTTCTGAAATTTTTTCCACATCTTTTCAAATCAGTTTACTAAAAGATCCTACGGTTAAATTTGTCCTAAATTTTTTTCTTTCTAAAATTTGGTGGTTGTCTTAAAAATGACAGTTTTAGAGTGGTTTTGGTGAAAACATAGTCAAAAACCTTTAGGGGTTAAGATGGATTCTTTTCATCATAATCTATGTGTGAAGCTTTTTTACATGTCATTCTCATAAATATTGCAAAATTTAGATGTTTTTATTTCTTTCAATGTCAAATTGGGCAACAAAAAACATATTCTAAGTTTTTTTTTAATATTATTTTTGAATTGTACAAATTAATACCTACTTAAAAAAAATTGAACCATTGAATTTCAAATAATGAGGTAAAAATTATGAGGAGTTTTATTTTTTTTAAATTTCAAATATAAATATAAATGAAGGATATCAATTGTTCAGTGAAACATTCTCACCATTGAAATTAACAATTCTAAAAATCTTCCAAAAGTTATTTGTATATTAGTTGTATCTTTCATTTGGTAATACCTTCCACTTTACAATTTAAATAAAAAGAATATAAAAAGGTTTATTGCCTAAATTTTATAATATATATTTTCAACATGCTTTACAACTTATTGATTAAAATGCACAAGTTATAGGACATATATGTTTTGTTCTAAAAATGTTGAAAGACTGAACTTCACCTTTTGGAAGGACTAGAAAGCCTACAATTTGAAGTTTAGGCATATGGATTACTCTCAAATTTTGGGATAAATATACTTGAACAAGTTAACCAAAAGATTATATGGTTAGTATTGTTAAAAAATAAATATTGATGAAGATTTTGACCTTGCTTTGGGAACAAGCATTTTGAAGCAGTTTTGGGCCTCTAAACACAATGGTCCTTTAGGGATTAATCAATCTGAGTATTGCAGTGTTGTAACCAGTTAACCAATTAAAGTTTTGTTTGTTTGTTTTTGAACAAATGGATGGATCATAATATTGCAAGGGACAAATCATACATCTAACCAAGGGCAAAAGGTTCAATGGACGAGAGATATATACAAGTGTTTTTTTATACACAATTTTTCACTAGTTGGCTACAACCAAAAGATATTGGCTATTTTTTGAGAAGGAAATTTTCATTTTGTTTAGTTAAAATAGTTAGATTAGTGTTATTTAAAAAAAATCATTTCAACCTTGGATACATAAATCTCAAATATATGGTTGTATTATATAGAAGAATAAGCCTTGGTTACATTTGTTGATATGACAAGAAATCGACAAATAGTATTAAAAAACATGGTTGTGAGAAATAAATTGGTTCAAGTATCATTTTGAGGGATGAAAAAGATAAAAGAAAAGACATGTGATTGGGTTCAATCACATAAGATTACTAAAGAAAATCTCAAATGACCACAATTTTTTGGTAGTAGATGTGTCTCTAAGACTAAGATATGTATAATTTAATTATTTTTTTAATAAAAATATTTCATAATTAAACAATATTAAGCATACATCAAACAATAGGTTAGGAATGAGGTTATTTCAACATAACACGTTGGTTAGGAAATATTTTCATGCTATGAATACTTTTTCTTGATGTGCATTGGATGGATTTTAAATTAATCTAACTTGCACTTATAAAATAATATGACCTTCAATATTGAATATTATAAGTAATTTATTGAATCTCCTAAATTTGCACAGCCACTTGCATTTCACTTCATAAACACCTTCCAATGAGCAAAATTTTGTATTCAATTTTATTCTAAGACAAATGTTATTCTAAAACCAAAAAGTTGCAATTTCAATTTGTAAATCCAAATATTAATTTAAATATGTTTTGAACATACAATTAATTTCTAAGCAAGATCATTTGGTATTAGGTATCCATACTTTAAATTGCTTAAAAATTCATGTAATTATGATATTATTTAGCCTCTAATGCCATATTTAACTACTTTTGGACTTTTAAGGGAATTTTGGACTTTGTCCATTGGGAGATCTCCTGATGTCATAGATATCTAAAATCTAAGCTTGTTGTACATTTTTCAAACCACCTAGTCCAAAATCTATATCATTTCTAGATTCATAAAATCTATAGAAGTCAAAATCTACAACTATCTTAGATGTCCCTTTATCAATTTTGGACTTTGCAAAGTCCAAAAATAATTAAATATGACATTCTAGAATTTTGTGCCCACATCTATTTTCATCAATAATACATTTCAAAATGCAATTTCTAGTTCAATTGATTAACAACTAAAATTTCTCTTAAGATCTCACATATATGGATAAAACATAAAATTTGATACAATATTTATAGCATTTATAAAATTTGATTTTTCAACTTTAATTAAATATTTGGCATGAAATGCTATCCCTATAGCCAAATATGATTAATATCAAAGTTTGTTTAGTATCTTCTCTAACTATTTTATTAGATTTTTAATTTTTATTAAAATATGCTGCGTACAAGGGCTACAAATTTAACCTCTTTTAAGGTGACGATAATTGAATTAGAAATTAAATTCCAAAAGTTCAAGAAGAGCACAAGTGAGATGAAACATTTTTGAAAAAAATGATTTAGTAAATGAAGTTATTTGATTAAAGACAAAACTAAATTGCAAACACATATACTAAATTGTTTTAAAATTTTCAATTTAATGGTGAGAATATTTAACCAAACACCCTACATTATATGTAATTTTTTAGTATTGAAAATTTATTAAGATTGAGTACTTTCCTAATACAAATGTATTCACCAAGAGTGACATTATAGGCTTCAAGCTAAGTATCTTTTGGGGTTGTACTTGCCTATCGTTTGTTTTTTTGGAATCACTAGCTAAGATTGTCTAATCTACATAAAATTAGTCTCTATAAGGCGTTACTTTCACTCCCTGGAGACAAGTTGAAATGGGAGTGTAGGTATTGCAGGATTGTATTGACATAAAATGGCAAGTTTTAGTGACGTGTCAAACATCTGATATCGCATGTCGTGTTCATCTCGTGCCTTTTTTGTCTAATAAGGCCATTTTTAACAATTGAGACAATTTGAAATCTCACTTTAATTATAAACCTAAATTTAGAATATAATATGTATTCATCAAATTGAGGCAATACACTAAAATGAAACTTTAATATGTCAAAATTGTAAATGGGGGGGAATTTACTTGAAAGTCAACCTTAAGGTTGATTCTAATAGACATCGCAAGGGGTCTACTATTGGACGTCTAATGTCGTGTTTGTCGTGTTGTTAATAAGTTTTAGAAGACAAACTTGTGGGGGGACAAAGTGAAACGGAAGCGTAGGGGACAAGTTGAAACAAAAGCGTAGAGGAGAAGTTGAAACGGAAGCGTAGGGAACAAGTTGAAATGGAAGCGTAGGGAATAAGTTGAAACGGAAGCGTAGGGAACAAGTTGAAACGGAAGCGTAGGGAACAAGTTGAAATAGAAGCGTGGAAGACAAGTTGAAATGGAAGCATGGGTGACAAGTTTCTTGAAAAAATTTCATCACATTCTTCAAAGGAACTTAGAGACATGGGCATAGTTTCAAAGACTTTCAACGACTTTTATGTCACTAAGAGACCGTGAAGAATCAAAATGCGATTACCTCTCATTATTACTTTTATTTGTAGTGGTTGAAGACTTCTTAATCCTTGAGTGCCTAATAAGAGATCCACATAAATTGATCTTATTGATTGGTAGTGGAGATAAGCTCAAGGGAAAGAGACATGTCCTTTGACCCTACTGCTGTAGTCAAATCACCAAATCTTTAAATTTCAAAAGACACGATCGTGTCACTGGGGTGCTAAGGGATTAAGCATATTAATCCTAAAGTATAATATTAATTAGAAAAATAGGCAAGAAAATATTCTTTAGAAACTTTTCAATACATAATGTGGTGATAATAAACAATACAATTTAAAAGTAGTGAGATTTTAAGACAATTAAAAAAATTATTGTTATTAAAAAAATTTCTTCATAAGACAACTTAACACTTTCTACATAACTTTGCCACTTGAGTGAAACTCAGGGATAGTTTTTGCAATTTTCATTTACAATCCTATAGGAAAAAAAAACTCCAACAATTTCATTGCCTTTTGATAGGTGAAGTTAAGTCTAATGCATTTTAACTACTTGTAATTATTGATTTAGTCATATATGCCCACCCTAATCCATCTAAAAGCCTTGGGTCATTGGATGATTTCTATTGTGTAGAATCAATGTTAACTCCCTTACCCTCCATTAGCCTCACTATTGTAGTTGTAGCAACTTCAACAACCTCCTAGACTCCATTTCCTTTGGTCATCCTTCATCATGGTTTTGTATTACTAGTAGAAATCTACAATGAAAAAAACATTCTAGACGGTGGTTTATTGTTAGATTTGGGTTGAAACTAACATAATTGTATTTTAAATAACGCAAATTTAACATAAAACCATCATTTGGGATTTTTTTGTGTGAATTTCTACTAGTGAATTGGGATTTGAAATGCAAAACTATTGACATCAAATGGAAAATGACCTTAGAATCTCTTTCATACATGTTTAATTCCATCCAAAATTGGATTGAGGTGCATTCCTCTTTCTTTTTCAATTATACTTCCATCACATTCATAATATAAAAACCCATCAACATTTGAGTGGAAATTTAGATCTTGGTTCACAAGCAAATAGGTGGTTTCAAGGGCACCAAGCTAGTGATTATTTTGAACAACTTATCTCATTCTTTCTATTTCACTTGGACCCCTTGCATGGAAGATTCATAGATTTTTAGAAGAATCACCAAAACTATTATTTTGCAAGAGTGTATTGAAGAAGAACAATGACCAATTTGAAAATGATCTTCTTAGCATAATAAATTCGTTCTAAAAGAGGCTTGTCAATGGAAATTTTATATCAATAAAGAAATGATCTTTGGTTTCTAGCTCCAATTAGGATTCTATTTTCAACTGAATTGCTCAAGACATACATCACCTTCGTTACACAAATTTAAACAAAAAAATATTTCATATTACTTTTGATTGGTGAATACATCATCATTGTAATTTATACAAAATTGTTTCATTGTTCAAACTCTTTATGATATTTCCTCCTGATTTACCTTTATCAATTCTATCATCATCACATCATACTCTCTAATTTGATTATAACTTCTCTTCCTTTCCACTAATATTCCCACACACTCTTCAAATTCCTTCACACATAACTCCCAATTTGACACACACACATAAAACAAACAAAGAAAACACAACCAACTTTAGGTTGGGACTCACACTAGACGTTCTCTCAATAGCGGGTAAAAGAAAAATGAAGGAGAACCACCCTTGATAGGATGCAAGCTAGCGGTTACCGAAACGAGGAAGACGACTACCACCCACCACTACCTAATTGGGATTAATTCACAAGGGCTCTTACATCCTAGTGAGGTCATAACTAGTTGTTATCTTAGTAATTAAATTGAAAAAATCAACCATTGACCTAAATTTGTTAGTAACCCAAAAAGTCTTTTCTACTCTACAAATTAATTCAATTATTAAGAGATGTACTTATTTATTTATATTTCAAGTCATTAAATAAATAAAAATTTATATCCAAAATTTATATTGGCTTGAGCGCCAAGAAGGTGCCCCATTCTTCTTCCAATATCAATTAACAAATATTAATAATAAAATATATTTTAGTAGGAAAATACACTATAAAATAATTGTTTTGTCTATCAATAAGTTGAATTAAACTAGATATCAATTTGATTACCATTTGTGCTTGATAATCATTTCAACTCCTACAAAATTTTCAAACCAAAATTTGGACACTGATATTTTGGATAGACTACAGAGGATCTATAACTATTGTGTGTTCGCGTTTTCAATTTTTTTCCATAACAAATTCATTTTTATGAAAATTTCATATATAAGTAAAAATAAAAAACAAGTGGAAAGAAAATTTTTAACACAAGTATTTTAATTTATTCATTAGATTAACCCTTTAGTGACCGGTCGACCACTTTGTGGTCGATTTTGGGACTCTTGGTTTGATGCTATTCAAAATACATTTGATCACAAAAAACTCAAAGAGTAACGCAATTAGAGTGTCTTCATGCGCTTCAAACAAAACCAATTTTAAGGGAGTTGGAGCATTGATGAATTAGCTATGAGGTTGCAAACTCAAATGGCCTGGACCTTCAAATGGAAAGTGTTCAACAAAAATACAAAAAAATGTCAACCAAATTGTGAGATTTTTTTGAAACTTGATGTCTTGACAAGGCATAAGTGTTTCTTTGTAATCTCATGAATGCCCAAAGTAAACTTATGCATTGGTATTTATGTAGCGCAAATTCTAAAGGGTCATTCAAATCATTGATTTTTGAGAATTAAGGAAAGCAACTCAAACTCCAACAAGGCTCTAGAAGCAAACATGATGTAGAGGTACATTTCACTTTCTTCAATGTACCAAATCTGCACATTTTAGAAGGGTATTTGCATTGATGACCACATATGATCATTTTTTGTGAACTTCAAAAATTTGTAACTAATTTCACAAAGCTTGAAAAAATATGAAACGACTTGGGTTAGATGCCTATTCTACTTGTCTTTTGTGGAAAATTTACTAAAAAATATTAAAAGATGTTTCACCTCCCCAAAATTCAATTTTAGCCCTTAAAAGGTTCATTTATGGACCTTCTACCTTGTTTATAGAGATTTGTACCGTTGGATGAGTTTGATTTTTTGTTAGGTTGAAGAATCTCCCTTATGGAAACACCTTATACGGTTTGATCTAAGACTACATCTTTAGAGTGGCCATAAAATTCACTTTCTTGAAAAACTACGCCCGCCCCCCAAATCAACCACGGTCACTAAAGGGTTAAACACTTTGGAGACCAACAATGCCAACATCTTTATCTTAGAAAAATAGGGAAAAATTATAATATGGTTTTGCTAAATATAAATTTTATTTGTTTGTCATCATTATTAAAATGGCATAGATTTCTAAATGTACACGAATGGATTCTCTACAAGAATCAATATGAAAAGACTCCATACTATCTATTGTTTTCATCAAAATATATCACATAGTTTCCAAACCAATATCATGTAAACTTTTTTAATTTATTTTTTTAACATATTCATATTAGTGTTTTACAAATTTTGATAAGGGTGGAATTTAGTTGGTATTTAACATGTTAACTCCTAAAATTTTGTAAACTTTTATGGATTTTATTTTTAAAGCTTGGATAGGTTTACATGAAGTCAATTTTGAATGGATGAATTCAAAATAGAATTCTTACCAAAGATATACATTTCTATAAGGTTCTCAAAATCATAATTTTTTTTCTCAATTGGTTGTATGAATCAAAAGTCATAGTGCTCAAAAGTTTTGGAGTACCTTAGGCAATATGCTAATAGAGAGGGCAAGCAATTATGCAAACAAGTTGTAAAGTTTTTTTCATTAACTTTGAATGCCAATGACTTTGAACACAATCTATGAAGCTGAAATGACTGAATTTTTTCCCAAATTTTCATAGTATTATAAAAATACCAAGTGATTGAAAATAATAAAAAATCTTTTTTTTTTCAATTTTCACTCAATGCAATAAAAATGGCAATTTCAAAAAAAATTTAGAACCATTAACGCACATTTTAGGATAAATTCAAGAGATCTTTTAAATTTAAAATTTTCTATTTGATTAACCCTTAAAGATCAGAGACTATGTTTTCACCCAAGACGTTCCAAAACTGTCATTTCTAGTACAAGTACCAACTTTCAGAGAAAACAACATTTTTGGACATATTTAACCATAGGATCTTGTAGTATGCTGGTTTGAGAAGATGCGGAAATAATTTCAGAAATTTCCACCATGTGGATTGCAAAATTTTAGCATTTGAATTGACAAAAATCCTCTTTTTGTCCCTGCAAAAAACTGGGCAGTTGCACTTCACAAAGTCACATTTGTATGAAAATATATCCAAAATGGTGGTTATTCTTTGGACTCATTCTTTGGAGCAAGTTGGCTACATGTTTGAAAATTTTCAAATCATTTGAAATTGTACATTATATAGGAAAAAAATAGTAAGAAGAAAAAATTAGGAATGATTCAAAATACAAAATTGTTAAGAATTTAGTTATGGAATTGGAAAATGTCAATTCCAATGGTTGTAATGTTGCAATAAACAATCTTCACCCTATTTTTTAAATTTTTTTTCAATTCCATTGAAATTGAGTAAAATAAGGGACTTCTAAATTTATTTTAGAGTAGAAAATTCATAACTAACTGCAAACTAAAATGGATTGAATTATTTTTCACAAATTTGTATAGTAGTTTAGTGCAAATTTGAAAAATGGTTGAAAATATGAAAACTATTTTAAGATTCCAATTATGCTCAATGCACTGGAAAGTAATAATTTTGGATATTTTTTTGTGAAAAATAGTCAAAAAGCTTTGAAGCTAATCCCTAAACATCCAGAATCTTCTCCCAAATTGATGGTTTGAGAAAAATCATTATAAATTATTTTTTGAAAGCATATTTTGAAATTGATGAACAAATAAGAGATGTAATCCTTAAGTTCTAAATTCCATTTGTACGATAAGATTCACCAATGCTATCACCAATATTTTTCTATAAATTTTGAAAGGAAAATTTTAAAACTCTTTTGAAATTCAATTACAAACACATTGCATTACATATTTTCAGCCCATGTAGAGGGCTGCAAGTTCCTTAGGGTTCCTAGACTCCAAAAATGTCTGGAACTGCGCCGCAGCAGCTCCTTGACATGGTAGAGGGACTGCAACGTCGTATAAAAATATTAAAAAATTCAAAAAAAAATTTCATCTTATTTTTCCATTTTTCCATTTTTTCATTTTAAGATTTTTTTTTTCAAAAATAAAAACCCTGACAGCGGCCGTTCTTTTACTGCTGGGGGAACAATGTCGAGAACATGCCCGAAACGGCCCTCCAGACCCCCAAAAAATCATCTAAGGTAAGGGGCTGTAATTGCAACCTGCTTCTTGAAACCGCCCTATAGGTAGGGATAGAATGGATGGGAGGCAGTCCTTAAATGGACTTCTTTTGTTCATTAACAAATTGAAGAAAAACTGTTTTTTTTATTCCAAGAGCCAATCATTGTCTCTGATTTCCGCACAACTCTTTACAAATCACAAGGGACAGATTTTGGGACACCTATGGGTCACAAATAGGTGCCTATGCCCCGAATCTTTGAAAATTCATAAGTAATTCAAAAATGCTTGGAAAAATACGAAACCACTTAAGTTGTGTTCTACATCTATTTTTCTTTCTCTGAAAAATGAGCTAAAAATCATTCTGTTCATGGAATCCTGTGAAAAAGGCAGATCAGCCCTTAAAGGGACGCTTTAACAGCGCACTACCTTAATGTTAATCATCATGAATGTGAGTTTCTAAGCCCTTGGAATTTAAACACTTTTCTATTAACATTTTCTAAGAGATGTTCACAATTGATACTCTTAGGTATTGATAATTTAAAAAATTAAAAAATATTCCACCTATAATTGAGGTGCATACATAATGTGGTCCAAGCCAATAAGGTATTTGAGCCTATAACAATATTTATTTTAATCCTCTTATCTTGGTGGTGACATGACCAAAACAATTATGACATTGTTAGTGAATAAAGAGAAATAAACCCCAATGCCAATTATTTCACTAATTTTTTAACACTCAAGTTATGTCTTATAAATTTTAAAAATTGAAGACATATTATATTTTATACATATTACTAGACTCACTTTAAACGGGCATACATAAAGGATTAAATGTATAACTCCTATTGGTTGCTCAAACTCATGAATCTGAATCATAGTAGTGTTTACACTAGTAGAAAATAATACCTAAATCATCATGTTTTGTTGCTTCCATGGCTTAATTTAGACCCAAATGAACTAAGATGTGCTTTTATTGATTTGGACATTATTTCTACTAATGATATTCGAATGTATTTTTTAAATGTTGAATAATAGAAGGCGTCTCATTTGGATGTAGTATATTAGAACTTCTCTTAGGTGAACTTCTATGAGGTAATGACCTTAAAGATGGACTATTGATTAAAGTGATGGAATATTGATTGCCCGGTCCCACATTAGATCCTATCCCAGACTTACACATTAGAAAAATTCTTTGAGATTCTTGAGCATGGGGACTTGAGTCTAATCAAGGGGTTATTAGTTTAGAGAAGCTCTATTATTTAAAGACATTTTTCATTCTATCACATTGACTTGGATTTACAAACATGGTCAGATTATGCTTGCTCTAAATTTTCATTTTTAAAAATTGAGCAATATTGATGATGGTTTTCAAAATTCAATTACTGTTCTTATGTTGGTACAAATGTACTATGGGACATCATGGGTCCACATTATATACCCTCCATAAGATATTGAAATAAGAGTGTTCAAATCCAAAATTTAAGGAATTTTGTTGGTGGTAAAGTAGGATGTTAAAGTGGTCATATAAAGTGGGTCTTGCAAGGTGAATTATGTGTTTTGCAAGGTAATTGTAAAAAAAATGTTCCCTATTTTGTGCAATGTTAATTCTTTGTTCTTCACTTTTCCTTGCTAATTTGGGCCTCTGATTGCATTTGTAAGTTCCAAATTTCTAAATTTTATTATGTGTGAAAAATAAAAATTTATGTATTTTCTCCAAGGATAAATCTACCCTGCAAAGCCTACTTCATACAACCGCTTTATTGTCCATCACTAGTAAAGACTAGTGTTTTTTTAGGTTGCAACATTGTTCACATTGCAAAATGCCTCCATAAGAACGGGAGAAAATTAACTCACCTTTCCATCTCAAAGGGTCGACCAATATGTGACCATGCAATTAAAGGATTGGCCTACAAATTGAAGTTGAAGGACAAAGTAATGGATGCCTAGGTTATCAACTATTAAATTTTGTGATGTGCGGAGTATTTAGGCAAGTAAGCATGGTTGGGACAAGGGAGATATAATGTGGAAACACCCTAAACCGTCCTTGTACCCAATTCCATCACCATGTACCAACAGAGTATATTCTTACTACAAAAATGTGCGCCCTTGATATATCATGATGGAATTGGGTACATGGACAGTTTAGGGTGTCTTCACCTAAATGGATAATGATCATCACTTTTAGCAAATTCAGTGCTTGTCGAAATTATCATAACTTTTAATTGAATCTTATTAGGATGTAAAAGAAGATTCCAATATACATTTGGACTCTGAATAAATAAGTTATAAGTTTTCAAAGTGTTGTCTACATGTATATCAACCTTCTCATTAGCTTTCATGTTCAGATTGTGTACATCTTACATAATCAATATCTGGTTTTAGGGTCCAACCGTCGATGTCCTCAAATCAAATCCACCCCCGTATTTCTGTTCCCAATTCAAGGTGGTGACACAGATAAATATCAATCTTGGAGTACCTGCCCCAGCCAATTGTCACCATTGGATTGAAGGATTAATTATTAATTAAACTAATTCCATACAGTCCAATTTTTTTTCTTCCAGGTCTTGTACTAAGTAAGTCAATCCAATTACAGGATCAAAAACGGTCTGGAAAATCTTGCTATTGCAACGCTCAGTAAATTATTTAATGCGGTCCTCAAGATTAGGAGGTTGTGTGTCGTTGCTTGTGATTTTTTCGAGCCATTTTCATTAAGCTTAACGTTGGTTTGTCTAGATGAGAGGATTTGGTTTCGGTTAAGATCAAGCGAGGTCTCATATATTGCATTACCTGAATAATTGGTACTGTTTTTGACAAAATTTGCTAGTCCAATAATCAAGTGCAGTATGGCCACCATGATTTTCTTAAGTGCCAGATATAGTATGCCATGGATGCCACCCAACCCTGCAATATGGGCCTGATTTGCTAGGCAACTGTTTTCTCGTAAGTTGTGAAAATTTTAAATGACCCGACCCTCACTCATCTATCATAACATTCAAGAGCTGTGAGAGCAGCTGCCTTCCCTTTGACGGAATGATGTGGAATATTCCACACCCAACATTAGCTAATAAGCCACGCGTCAATTATGTCTGACTTCTGCTCAGTGCCAAGGTCATGACTGCACAATCGGGTTACTGGGGTGGTAGTAGGTAGAACAAAATATACAAACAAATAATTATAAAGATAGATGGTCTGTCAAAACCCAAAAAATTCATTGAGTATTATACCAATGAAATCTAACCATTTACCATCAGTAATTTACTATGAGTTTTTTTAGGAAAGAGAAGCTCTTTATGTACATATGGGGTGGTAGGAGGTAGAACAACCCATGTGAGATATGTAATTTAGAGTTTGTAATTTCTCAACCGCTCATAGTTAAGTCTAAAGTAGGAATTGTGGTAAAACTATAATTTTAGACCTCATTTAGGCATAGTAAAATAACTTTTTTCAAAATACTTTGAACTAAAATAAGTTGTAGAATCAAGTTAAATTTCATCTCCAAAAATCCGTTTGAGATTTTAATCTTCCACTCAAAAGTTATAGACAAATTTCATAGAGGGGTTTGAAAGGATTTTTTTTTTGACATTTTCATACATCCTCTCTGAAATTTGTCCATAACTTTTGAGTGGAAGATCTAAATCTAAAAAGGATTTTTATAGATGAAACTTAGCTTGATTCCACAACTTTTTTTAGTTCAAATTCTTTTGAAAAAAGGTATTCCACTATGCCTAAATGAGGTCTGAAATTATAATTTTAACACAATTCCTACTTTAAACTTAACTATGAGCGCTTGAGAAATTACAAACTCTAAATTACATATCCCACATGGGTTGTTCTATCTCCTACCACCCCAAGTGTACATAAAGAGCTTCTCCTTCCGGCAGAAACTCAAAATAAGTTATTGATGGCAAGTGGTTAGACTTCACTGGTACAATACTCAAGTGAAGAACATTCCATGCATTGGTTTCAAAAAAAAATTATTAAAAAAAGTTATTAAAAAAAGTTATTATTAAAAAAAATTATTAAAAAAAATAAAAATCCCCATATAAACTCTTCAAAATTGCTAAAAAAACGTGAGACCCAATTTGGGCTTCTTAGTACATAAGGGGTTAAGAATGAACCTTATAAATGGATGTGAACTAGAGATGAGTTCGTTTTGAAATTGACATGTGTAGTCATTGAATGAATCAAGGAAAAAAGCATTGTCAATTGCAAGAGCCAATCATTCGCTTTGCTTTCCCCATCTTTCTTCAGAATTGCAAGTGAACAGTTTGTAAAAGACTTAGGGTCATAAATAGAGACCTATAACCCAACTTGTTTGAAAATTCATAAGTAATTCAAAAATGCTTAGAAAAATACAAAACCACTTGAAATAGATTCCTCGTCTATTTTTCTTTGTTTGAAAAATGAGCTAAAATTATTTCCGTTTAATGAAATACACGAAAAGGCGGACCAGCCCTTAGGTGTGCCATTTCTGAGCCTCCTACCTTACATGTTTTTCATTGAATCACAGTTTGTTTTTCTAATCTAATCCCTGCAGTTTATGCCAAGCAATGCTGTTCATCGTCAAGGATTTTGCAATAGAAGCATCTCCTCGTCAAGCTCTGCCCTCCTCATCGATGTTGTTTTTCACAAAATCCCTTATTCCTTGGCTATTGTCCTATGCAAAATGAAGAATAAGGTAGCAGCACCTGTAAACATCAGTGTACCCATAAATGCCACCTCTAAAATCTTGAAAAATTCTGAGAAGTAAATAGATGTGATTCCAAGGATGTACCACATTTAGATATCAGTCCCTAGTGTTGGTATTAGGTGTATCTATAGTCATCTCTTTAAAAATTCACAACTTATTTTCACATTGTCCAAAAAATACATTTGAAAGTGCACTGAATTTTTTTTTTCTTGCTAGTCGGGCCCAATAATTTTTTGCATGTTTATTAATAGACACCATGTCCCAAACCCTTAACCCGTGAAGGCCCAAGGTCATTTTTCTGTCAAAATCCACTCAAAACGGTCATTTCTGCTGCGTTCACTAATGAAAACAAAACTTGACAAAAAAAAATTAGAATCTAACCGTAGGATATTGTACTATACCTGTCTGAGATCATATTGTAAAAATTTCATGAAGTTTGACCCTATAGATTGAGAGATATTAGCATTCAAAGTTGGAAATAGTTTTTTTTTGAATACCAGCCTGCAATTTCAGATGACTTTGACTGCCATTTGCAAAAAAATTGCACTATAGACTTTGAATTAAAAATTTAATGTGATGAAGAATTGAGTTGAAAGTTTAGGAAAAAAAATTCAAAAAACAAACACTTTATTTTCATTCTTTAAAAAATTGTTGAGTAGAAATAGGTCCAAGACTGAAAGAAAAGCTAAATTTTTAATAGCTCTAAGATGGAATAGCAAACAAACTTAACCTTGTCAAACAATTTTTTTGAAAAATTGTGAAAATTGCATTCAGAAATGAATCCTGTAAGTTATTTTTTTCAAGAAGATGCTCAGATTGCCCAAAAAACAAGATTGTTCATAACTTTTACATCACTAATCCGAATGGAATGAATCAAAGCTTCACATGTAGACAAAAATATTATCTGTGAGGAAAAAAAAACTAAATTTTTTAATTTTAATATTTTGTGGATTTCTTTTTTTGCCTGGTGACTTAAAAATTATGTTCATGATGGCATAACTTTTGCTCCGAGACCCCGATTGAAATAAAAATTATACTCCCACAAAGCTAATAAGGTTTTCTACCTTATGAGAAAGTTTTTTTTTTTAAAATCATAAAAAATTGAAGTCATAGGAACCTGCCCAAAATCCATTTTGTCCCTCGAGGGAACAATGGGCCTTTAGGGGTTAAATTGACGGTTATGGGTGTTTTTACTTTAAATCATTCACATAATGTTTTAAGAATCCAAATTTTTTGGAATCACTTTATTATGGAAGACTTGGCACACATCAAAATAGTAGGGGGTAGTCACACCTTCTTCAGCAAGCAAAATTTGTAGCATAATGAGAAGTGGATGAGAGAAAAGAGAAGCCAATGACAATAGTCTTGGGTGAGTTATGGGTGAAGAAGGTGTGACACTCCAATTGGTGTGTCGAGAGTGGAGAATACAAAACTACAACAATAAAATTGCAAAACTGGGATAACAAGATTGCGGTAACGAGACTGGATCCAATCACAAAGCAACGATGACGGTGAAATCAACAATAGACAATGAAAGCTTCACTTGCTCAGTCTTTCGCGCTCCCAATCTTTTGCTGTGGAGGCAAATAATCAATAGGGGTAGTCACATCTTCTTCACTCCGCACTTGGAAAATGGAGAACAGAGACATGGCGGCTTAGGGTTGGTTTCATGTTGCCCTCCGTGGTAGAATATTTTTAACTAGTTATATCTTCCATACTCCTAGTCTTCACCTCCGGAGGTGAATTAATGGGAGTGGTGAAAACATGTTCATTTAAGTATATTCTCCATCTTGCGTTGTAGACCGCCTTCATGTTCATCCTACGCTCCACGTCAAATGTTGGTCTCCAATTCTCCACTCTCGTTCTCCAAACAACTTTCAGGGGTGTCACACTTTCTTCACCCACCGCGGCTCCCCATTGGCTCCTCCAAATTCTCACAAACTAATCATTCTCCATTCTCCACTTGCTTGGGGAAGAAGGTGTGACTACCGCTAATGTAGTGAAGCTATCACAACACACAAGTATATATTCTGTCGATGATAAGCCAATAGGGAGCCGCCACCTCCCGATTCTCCAGAGAATGGTAGCCGAGTGAACAAGGCGTGACTACCCCCTAGTGGAGAATAAAATGATCGTGGTAACAGGTTTGTTTTTGACTTTGTCAAGAAAGCTTCCTACTTTCATTGCTTTCTAAAGGGCTCAGGTGTGTATCTGGATCCCCTTTTTTGTCAAACAGGAAAAGAAAAGTACACCACTCCAAGAATTTGGAGGGCTACATCCAACAGCCCATTAAATTGTCAACTCGCCGTCCGACCGCCTGCGACGGGATTTTCTTCGGCTTGCTGGGGGGCTTTCACTTTTAAGTCTCCTTCGCGATAAGTTCCAGGCATTGAATTGAAAATCCGACAGCGCTTCATCACATGAAAAAATAATCAACTTTGGTGCTTTTTGTGGTGACTCCAGGGTGCTCTCAACGATGGCCAGTAGTACTAGTAGTAGGGCGAGCAACTTTGACTCGACTTGGTGTCATATTTTTCTTGTGAGTACGTACATACAATTGATGTACATTCTTTGGGTTCACCTTTTCCCCCATTGAATGTCCAAATCCTTTTTTTTAAAACATTCCACGGTAATGCTTACATCATTGTGGAAATAGATCAGAATTTGACACCATTTTATTAAAGAAAGGGCTATTGTTTGTTTCTAGAGATCAAAGGTTTTACATTTAATAAACGAGAAGTTACTTTGGAAGGAACATCACCTAGAAGCACCGTAGTCATCATTCAGAATATGGAGGTATTTGCGGGTATTTGGAAATGAAAATAAGTTTTGATTGGAAATAAACCTTACATGAGTTTTGGAGCACCATGAGCATGTAACATAAAAATGTTGAAGAATTTTTGTGCATTAGCAAATTAGCTTAACATGTTGCAAAATTGATGTTTACCTTTGTTTTTCTAAATAATATGGCTCTATAGATCTATACTTGAATCTTAGTAAATTTGGACATACTTAAATATTTACTTAATTATGATATTATATATATAATGTATATTTGTGTAGACAAAGTATTTTGGAAGTTTCAAAGAAGGCAATGAAATATTTAAAAAAAAGACACTAACTAAGAATTTGCTTTAAGAGTTCCTTTAACTAACTATTAGTTAGCTTCCGAAGTGCACTTTCCATTTTTACATTGGAATACTCCTCAAAATACAGTCAATCTTAAACTAAACAATGAATATTGATGCAAAGTCAATTTGAATGGATCTTTTCAGTATTTTAAGGATAAGTTGTGGACTATATCCTCTTTGCAAGAGTAAGATAAAAAAAAATCTCAATGGGACACCCATATCATAAATTATGTAGGTAAAAAACAAAATGGAAAGTATAAACAACTTTAGACATAATATACTAAATTTCATCTTCTATTTTGAAATTTGACATGTTTTTATTTAAAATGATATAGTATGCAATTATAAAGTGCTATTTGTAGTGCAAAATTTCACCTATAAGGCATCATTCTACTGATTCGGTTGGACAAGTTTGAAAAAACATTGAAAATCTAATTTGAAATTCTATACTATAATCTTGCAATTTACACAATCATAGTTGGCAAAAATAAATCTAACACATTCTATCAGTGGGATAGTAGAATTTGGAAAGTTGAATTTGAATTTGATTTTTTTTTCCCATATTTTTCCTATTTTTATTCAATGCATTAGAATATTGGCAATTTTTGGTAATTGCTACCAAATTTATTCTAGGTCCTTTAGGAGAAAACCCCTAAAGACCCCAAGGGTCTTGAACAATATTCAAATGTGCTATAAAATGTATATTTTTCTATTATTTTGGATTTTTTTTATAAAAAAAGATTACCATGATTCATGAATAGAAATCATCTATAGTCTACAATTACATCTTAAGAAAATTATGAATATTTTTTAAATCGATATAAAAGTGTTGTACTTTCACAATTTGTCAATGCTATGTTTTGTCAACCTCTTGAAAAGCCACATCCAATGTGCCATCAACATATAGTTATTTATTGGGAACAATTGATAACTCACTATGATAAATAGGGCATGGCTCTTGAGAACCCTTAAGAGCATCTCTAATCTTCTTGAGCATCATTTCAAGAACCAACTCCAATCTAATTTTAGAATCACCTTAAGAGCTTCTTCCATTCTTCTATTCTAGCTTCATGTATAAGTCTATACTAAGCTATGGCATGTTCCATTCTTCGAGTCCATCTCATAAACAATTTCTACACTATAGGAAGTACGCAAGGTCTTAGCCAAGAGCCAAAACTCCATGTCCTTTGTCTTTGCAATCTGTACCTTAACCCCTAAAGCCCCGAGGGTGTTTTCTGCCAAAAACCACTCAAAACTACCACTTCTGCTGTATTCACTTAAGGAAACCATTTTTTTTGTTTTTTGAAGAGTTTAACCGTAGGATCTTGTACTTAACTTGTCTGAGATCATGTATTAAAAATTTCATCAAACTTGACCGTACGGATTGGAAGATATTAGCATTCAAAGTTGAACAAAAAGTTTTTTTTCAAGAAGATGCTTAAATTGCCCGAAAAAATAAGATTGTCCATAACTTTCTCATCCCTAGTCCAAATAGAATGAATCAAAGCTTCATGTATAGGTAAAAATATAATCTTTTAGGAAAAAAATTCAAAAAAATTTATTTTGACTTTCTGTAATTTTTTTTTAACTGCCCTCAAAAAATCTCAAAAAATTTCACTTCAAATTGAGACAATAGGAACCTACCCGGACCCAAATTGTCCCCCGAGGGGACAAGTGGGGCTTTAGGGGTTAAGTTAGATTATTTATTTATTTTGTTTGTTATAGTGAGATTTTTTAGACCATGCATCCCCTAGTCACATTCTTCATATTGTTGGAAAGCCCCCAACAAAGAAGGGAGCACACGCTTTGTTCCAATTTATGGCAATAAAACCATATTCAATTTGGAAGTTTTTTATGAGTTAAAAAATAAGAAATAACTTTTACTTTTATTTTGATTGTGGCAACAACACATGGCACACTAGTGACCTCTAACATTGACAATTTGCCTCCCTAATTAACCCTTAAAGGACCAAAGTGCATTTTTTTGCAACATAGCAATTTTGGGCAACTTACTACAAATATAATTTTTATTTTTTTTCTTTGAAATTTTCACAGAACATGTGCCCAAAGAGTAGCTTTAAGGCCCAACAATTTTCATAGCTTTTGACTACATGGTCAAAAATTTATTGTATGATATGTAGTTTTCATAGCTCGGCGGGTAGACCGGGCAGGAAAAAAAACTTCTTTAAAAAACACTTCTTTAAAAAATAATAATTTGAAATTGGTTCTTTAGATTTCAATATATATGGAAAGATTTGAATCATTCCATTTTGATGAATGAAATGAAAGTTACAAAGAGTTTTAGTTGTGGGTAGTTTATGGGTAGTTATGAAATCTCTACTCTAAAATTAACTTTAAAGTCCTTTATTTAACTCAATTTTTAATATTTTGAAAAAAAATAAAAACATTAGGTGTACATTGTTTATTACAACATTACAACCATTGGAATTGGCATTTTTCAATTCCATAAATAAATGGTTAACAATTTAATATTTTGAAGCATTCTCCATTTCTTTCTACTTACTATTTTTTTCCTATATGTTGCATAGTTCCAAATGATCTAAAATTTTTCAAGCATGTAGCCAACTTGCCTTGAAGAGTGAATCTAAAGACTAACCACCATTTTGGACATTTTTTCATACAAATGTGACCTTGTGAAGTGCAGCTGCCCATTTTTTCGGAGGGACAAAAAAATGAATTTTGTTAATTCAAATGCTAATATCTTGTAATCCACACAGTGGAAATTTCTGAAATTTTTTCCACATCTTCTCAAACCAGATTAATATAAGATCCTACAGTTACATGTGTCTAGAAATGACAATTTTGGAGCGTTTCAGGTGAAAACAGTCTCTGACCTTTAGGGGTTAAGGACCAAGCGATTTACTTCATAAAAGGCTCATCATTTGTACATTTTTCTTTTTCATTGCACCAGCAATGTACAAATAGTGCACATTATTGAACACTTTTAGAGACCACTATGTTTCATCTTCGAAAATTCATAACTAATTCCTCAAAGCTCCAAAAAATATGAAACAATTTGGGTTAGGTGCCAATTCCTATCGTCTTTCAAGAAAAATTTACTGAAAAATATTTCAAGAAGTTTAACCTCCCCAAATTAATTTCCAGCTCTTCAATGGACTTCCCACCTTACCGGTACCTCACTTCCACAGCCAGTCTCCTGTTCCAGTCAATTATTTGATTTATCCAGAATAAATACATAGAAGAAGCAGGGTGGCCATGGGCCCGACACCTGAACATGCAATTTGTTAATAAATCTGCGATTTCCTTGGTTTTCTGCAGGAAATGTCTGCCACAAAACTTATTACATGATGCTCCCAACATTCTTTTGTCGGTCTTTGAAATAAATACTATCGGTCCATATCTTGGGCATCAGTCAGCAATTTCTCATCACCTTCGATAACCGCTGGTTTTTGAAGGTCAAAACCTGCACCTGCCTGAGCTGCGACAGCGCCCCAAGCCTGTTTGTAGAAGCTTCAGAGGTACCCTGATCACTTTCAGCGTGTCGGAAACAGTACATCACCAGCGCAGTGATCCTCTTTTTCAGCAGCCTGAGGTTTACAGAAGCACTCTGGCCATGGATTGGTATAAAACGACTCTGGTGCAACACGTGGGTGGGGGCCAGCAACCCACGAATTCTGCATAACAGACTTCACCTTTTCTTCAAATTCTTCCTGCCCAAGTGATCCCTCCTCCATTCCCATGAAGATAGGAGCCAATGCCTTCCTGTCAGGTCTGATAGAAGTATGAAACCCGGAGTACAATCTATGTCCCACCAAATTATTGGCGAAGTTGCTGGGTCCATCGTATGTGGGCATAAAAATATCAGATAGTAGACACACCACATAATCCACTGCAGGGCCAAGTAGACCTTTGCCTTCAATACTGATTCTGTTTAGTTCATCAGTAGTAGCTACGGTAGTACGATTTTCAAGCCGAGGAAAGAGTTTGCGCAACGGCTCCATGAACCGTTCACCACCAAATATATCTCCTGGAATAGCAAATAACGAATTTATCAGTTCAAGGTAATAAATGATAAGGAGATGGAACACTTTTTTTGATGAGAAAGACTCCACTATTCAACTGTATCAAACAACTTAAACTTAACATTTCAAGAAGCAAATACAGCAATATTCTCACACCAAGTAGTTTGGACAGGTCTAAATTATTTTGGTTTTGGAACAGATTGTTACTATCAGATCCCTAAGGAAACGTCAAGAGAGATCCAGGGGATATATGTTCGTCAAAACACCGCAGTGTGAACATCCAGAACTATTATCTGCTGGCTCTCACTCCGTCAAGCTATTCACGTGCGTAACTAGACAATTTCGGACGAAATCAAAATACGATCTCTGCACAACAAATACCACATACCAAAAATACATCTGAAGTTACCTGCGGCAAGATAAATGCGCGTAGAATTGTCGTAGCCGATAGACCTCAGTATCAACCCCACCTGCATCATATCCATATAAATCTAATGACTGACAATTCAACAAACTCTTAAGTTCGTCAGACATTGCGAAGCATCAAATGCATGGAGAATTCACGACTAATAACACAAGGACATGCTAATATATGAACGGTATTGAAGATACCCACTTCTTCTGGAGTAAGAGGGCATTTCCCAATCAAACGTCTATCAGTATAATGCAACGTTTTCTCTGCAAAATTCTCCTTCCGATACTTTACAAGTATTGCTTGTTCGGCAGGCGTAAAAATGTCCACACACCTGTCCCGCGCAACCATTACACTCCATCAATATTCACTCCCAGATAACACAGGAAACTACAAAACCAAAACACGACACTGCTAGCACGAGATTAAGGAATGAAAATCGAACCATGACACTGCAACTAGGAGCTAATGATAAATTTTACTCTAAGCAATGCCCCACGACATGAGGATAAAGAGGTCGCTGTTTACCTTTTCCAATTAGTGACATAAACTTTACACGACATATTCACAATTCGGTGATAGAGACTTCATAAATGTGGATTATGGCGCAAATCAGAAATCAGCACTAAATTTACCCGGCAAATGCGAGCATGTCCATTTCAAACCGAAGATGGATAGCAAGGAATTGGCCTTCAGCTCGTAGTCGAGCAACAATCTTGCTGCTAAGACTCATAACATCCTCCCGAAAGCGCAGTGCATGAAAATTAACCCGGCACCGAAGACGCTGATACTCATGATTATCTAATTCCTCGGCAAGGCGATGTGAAAACGGACTCAGCTGAATAGCTCCATGCTCTTTCATCTTTGCAAGAGCCACCGTCTCGTACCATGAAGGGTACGCATCCCGAGGAGGCCGCAGCTGTCAGTAGAGACATTCAATTAATCAGCATCTGAATGACGAGTTATATGGGACTGATTCATTCTGGTCACCATATCAGACTTATTACAGCATACATTCTCCTACTAATCGCTGCATTTTCACACCTGAAAGGGCTTCATTCTTCTTTGCTTCTTGTGACCAACCCCTACAAGGGGTAGACTTTTCACAATCATCACGTCGTTGGCAAGTGTAGAGATGAAATGCCTCACGTCGTATATTCCTGAAAAGCCACTGGAAAAAGACACATTCGAGTCACAGGCCTACGCTGAGCAGATTGTGACACTGGATTTATCAACTTGTATTGCCATAGAACGTTACAGTGGTTCTTTCCTCTAAAGCGACAAATAAGTCGGCAACAATGTTTAATTACGTACTGAGAGAGCCTTGACATGGACACAATCGGTCCTGGTGATTTACCTTTTGTCATGCCAAAAAGAATTCGTATCTAACTCTGGTAAAACAAGGGTAGCATTCATGATTCGTGCTGCTAGCACGGCATTACAAATCTGCAAGACGAAATAAGGAGGTCAGTCGTCTGAACTCAGAAGTCGTTTGAACTTGGCAGCTAATGATGTAAGCTCTTGAAGTGTCCAATTGGATGACTTACTGCACCCCGCTGCTGGTTGAGGCCACCATTGCATCGCACCACTAGGTATCCGTTGCTTCTTTCTGGTGGTGCTGCGAGAGAACAAGGGCACACTCGTCAGAAAGAGAAATAGAAATAGACTGCACAGTGCTTGTTAAAATGGCTAGACTAAATTTTATGTTGTCTATCAGTAAGCACAACCACTGGTTCACGAGGGACAGGAAAGGATGATTATGATGAAAACATGGGAACGAGACAAGAGGGGCCAAGCCAACTACCTACGTGGCCATTGAGGATTTCGCAAAGCCGCTGATGGTCGCCAACCCAAGGAGGGCGCGCTACTGCGAAGTCTGCCAAATGTAGCCTATGGACAGGATGCCCCAAAAGACAGTGAAAATTTTCCAAAAACTAGACATCAGATCGATACAATCGTAGAAAAAGGCAATAAATATTATCACGAAACCGTGAAACCAAGTCACACCAAATTATGTTTGGGTTAAGTACAAACAAATTTTTAAGTTTTTATTGCAGTGCTGATTTTTGTACTGAAACGGATGTCCTAAAACCCATAGTTTCGCAAACTGCCGAAAGAAATAGCCCAATACAATGACTTAATAACAACGACGTCGTAATGAACTCTAAAGCAAATAGCGTCCAGGACCACAACCCCGATGTGCAAGATGTACGAGTACAGTAACAAAAACGCCTTCTTTAAAGATCAAGAAAGAGACAATTATCAAAACTACAGCAGAAATCAATACTACTCCAAAAAGCAATCACCTGAGTTGCGTTTTGATATGCTGGCGAAGTTGACGACCTTTCATGACCAACCTCCGATGAAAAGCCAAAATCCTGCAGGAAGAACACAAACCCACTTTGATGGTTGTGTTCGACAATCCATGCATAATTCGTAATACGCACAGAATGTTTGAAGCAAATGTTGGCACTTGAATGCTTTTCGTATGAAAGAGGAGCAGTGCAATTAAAACCACGGAGCAAGAATTACTCCAAAACAGGCAAGATCCAGGTTCCTTGATATGACCTTACAGGAATCAAACTTCTTAGGGTGGACTCCGTTAACTCATAGTATGCCAAGCTGGTTTCTAATACACGATAAGAAAATCACAGGTATGTTCCAAATCGTTAGTGCATAATACGCATTCGTTCAGTCGTTGTTTTGCGAAGCTGAACATTGTACTAAGTAATCGTTAACTCAAGGTCGAATCATACCACGGAGATAAACTTTAGCTTCTCCTGCCTCATGCGAAAGAGCAGAGATGCAACGCAAAGGAGAAAGAGCACGCCCGGAGCCATCGATCGTCTTGAAAGGACCTTCATTTTCGTTCTCCATGATTTCTCAGCTAACTGCTCGTCCTCAGCGTCGCGGGCCTTCAAAGGACTAATTCTATTCACAACCACAATTCGCAGATCAATCTCCTCTTGACTAAACATATTTAATGCCAATATCCATGTCAGATCAAAATAAGACCTTCCGCGACCACAAACAAATAGATCCTTTCTTCAGAGGATAAGGACAAATAGAACCAGAATTGTTCCTGAGTAAGACTTCTGCCAGTCTCACGATCACGTCATACAGTAAACGAAGTTGAGAACAATTCTCTCCAAATGCCTAGTAACAAAGATTCTTCTTTATTGATGGAGTTCTAGGCAACAAAATGCCACAAAATCATGCGACATTCCAAAAGTTCGCTACCTAGTTTCAGCCTCAGGATTAGAGATGCAAATCCAGGCAGTCACAACTAAATCAACATTCAGGGTATGCTGGACCACAAATTCACTACGTCCAATCACAGCAAACACTATACGAAAATTTGAGGAAAAAGCACAATTCGAAATAATAATAGTGCCAACGCAAAATAACATTGTCCAAACTCCGAAGAGCACACAAATAAGCAGTAGATCGTCGAAGCTCGTTTAGCACGGCATTTGCAGCCAATATTCAACCAAGAACTTAAATGATATTGAACACCTGTCTAGATCGTCCATGTCTCCCGTTGCATGTGCAACATCGTGTCGGTAAACACACGAAGACGACATTCTAAGAAACCTCTCGATTCCTTTTTCAGCTACAGTGCATTTCCAAAATGCAATCCAGCCAATAAATCGAGGAAAACTACAGCACTATCATTTCAATCCGTAACTCCTAACATGTTCACGCATCTCCACACCTTTCCAAAACCTAATTTACACTCTCTGAGTGCTCAACCGGCTGTTCATCTGGCACGGTTCTTGCCACTCTTCGCAAATACAGAAGAAACGAAAACAGAGGAGACAGTTTTGTTTCAGTACCTCCGCATGCTGAGACGGCGAGAATGGCAAGAACTGAGCTCTCCACGCAACCAGATGGCGTAACTAATGCCCGGGTCAACAAAGAACCACTACCTAGAGACTCCGAAGTCCTGGTCTTCACTGCACCCTGCCTCACCAGTGTGACGTGTGCTTCCTCCAGCTAATCCACCGGAAGTATGAGAGACTTTGACTGAGTCTGCGCAGACAAACCTAAAATTCGTAGAACACTCTCAATTTTGCAAACAGACACTGCAATCGACCCTACAACCTCAAAACTTCTTCAAATCGAAAACCGAAAAATACTAGCCTGTTAAAAATTTCGCAACAATGTGATGAGAGTAAAAAAGAACCTAAAAAATCAACATGAATTCGATCTTTACAAGCTTTCATAACTTCGATCGATTGCGAGAAGACGCAACTGAAGGGCGAAATGAAAGATCCGGATAGTTTACAGGGCATAACTCGGACAGAAAGGGTATCAGGGCGTGTAACTGTGGCGGATATCAATCATGGTTGGTTGTGCTGCTTTGGAGTTCACATTCCTCAGTGTACCCAGAGATATCCGGACCAATCGACGAGCCCGTACATCGGCGTCTTCGTCTCAGTTTCTGTGTTTTTGTTGTGTCTCCAGAGCAGCTTCGGCTACAAGGATCAAAGCCATGGCCACCATTTCTGCTAACTTTTGTATATGTGTCAGGAAGCGTTCATCTCAGTAACCGAGTCTGCGAGGACGAAGGCAGGCGACGGAGATGGCGTCTAAAGGGAAGGCGAAGTTTTATGCTGTGTTGAAGGGGCGCAAGCCTGGCATTTACCTTACCTGGAAAGAGTGCTCGGAGCAGGTTTGGTTTAAATCTTTTGTGGAAGTTTGGTTTTCTCGAAATTGAGGGGAATAACATCTTTCCAACATGATTGATGTTTTGGTTCATCTTTTCGCTGTTTGGATTCGCGTGGCATTTGAATTTCTGTGTGTTTTGCAAGAGTACGATCGGAGAGTCTGTATTTGTGGGAGTCTGAGAGAGTTTGGATTTCTTGGAGAGCTGGCATTGAATTGTCAGTGTTTTTTTCTTGGTTTGAATTACTTTGTGTGGACTTGCGGAAGGAATGTTCCTATTACAGTTTTTCCGATCGCGACTGGATTCACTTGCAGCCTATTTACGGGACGCATGGTTTTAGCTTCAGCATTTTCAAAATAATGTTCTTATGATTTCTTAGTTCTCCCATTGTGTCTTATTTTTCTCCTTTCCCGCCAGTGAATAGAGCGGGGCCGAAGTAAGAGCATTGTCGCCAAACCGATGGTGAAAGAAGATAAGTTGATGACAGTGAAAGCAAGTTGTAGATTATTTAAAGTGCTCTCTTAACACGCTGTCTAGTTGCTCCGCCTATTGCACCGCCTCCCGTTGGTCTATGTGAATTTTTGGGTTTTTCTTCTTCTACACCTCCACTAATACCCCTCCAACTCTCCAAAGATTGGTATGCCTGTCAAGTGAAATTGTATTTTGGATCTGCAGGTGAATGGATACGTAGGAGCTAAGCACAAGAGCTTTGGTACTCCACAGGAAGCAGAACAGTACATGAATGGTGTTTCTGCGAGTGCATCAGGAACGGCAATGTCACAATCATCTCCAAAACGACCGTTGCCGTTCCCTGTACCAGCGAAGGTCAAGCGACCGTTCTTTGTCAATACTGAGGTATATCTGGGCCATGTTCGAGTTAACAAGACGGTTTCTTTTAAAAGCAAAGCAAGTCGATATTGTCAATGCTAGAATACCGTAGCATACGGAAGGCGCTGTCTTTTCTTTTCTTTTTGGATTTTCGCATGTGGATGAAGTTTTTGTATCGCTAATTAGTATGAATTACGTGTGCGTATTTCGAAGAATTTTAAGGGATATAGAGTGAGTAGGGTTAAGTGAGGTTCGCAAGGTGTGAGAGAGTCCTGTTATCTTATTGCATCTTATTCTCTAAATATGCTTCATTGGTTTTGCAGGCTGTAGGCACTGCAGTTGTTCCACAAGACCAATCAGTGAGTTTGCTAGTACTTTGTCAATTATTTGTTGCTGTGGGAGATAATCAGAACAGGCTTGAGTTACAGTATGTTTATTCAATAGCGTTGGCGTTGGTATGTCTGCTCCCTTCAAGTTCGTTGCGATCATGTTAGCTGTATCACCGACTAGACAAGTAGACTACACTGATTGTAATGCGTATTACACTAATGTACAAAAGTCACTCTTCTTGTCATAGTTAGTGTAGGCTGAAATATTACCTATACTGTGTCGTAACAATTCCACAAAAATAGAAAATTTTAGTGACACTAATTTTGTTGGTGACAGTAGTTTCGCACCGTCACTAAATAGGACAAATAGTGTACTCGAGGACCGCTTGTCACTGGTTGGACTAAGCTAGTGCAAAGGCACATGGTTCGTTTCTGTGCTGGGGCAATCCATCTGTGTGTCTTGTCGATGATAAAACACCTGAGAGTGAGCTCTCACATTAAATCATTGTATCGACAAGGAGTACGACTCTTGTGTTCATAAATGAGTATAATAAATGTATATTTCTTGCAGGATGATGTATACCAAATAGAATATGATGGAGCTGCAAAAGGAAATCCTGGTCCGGCTGGCTCTGGGGCTCTGGTGCGGCATCCTGATGGATCTGTGGTACGTCCTCGTACTTTGACTGGTTTGATTTTTCCAGGGTTCTATTTGTTTGATACTTCTTTCCACATGTTTATTATCAGTTTTTGCACTCTTACTTCTCTCTGCTTGTTGGTGTCTCCAATTAAGCAACAATTGTTGTTGAAAAGGTTTCGTGGATCCCGAGCAGTACACAGACTTAATGGGCATCTGCCTTGTTCGTGTACTCTACAGGTGTGTGAGCTCAGAGAAGGGTTGGGGACTGCAACGAACAATGTTGCAGAGTACAGGGCATTAATATTAGGTTTGAAGGGAGCACTTGATAGAGGAATATATCGCGTGAGAGCACAAGGAGATTCTAAACTTGTTTGTGAACAAGTATGCTCTGATCCTTTCAATCTGTCTTCCTAGATTCGTTATTTATGTCTGCTAAATGAAGGTGCTTCTTCATGTTGAGTGCTTGTTTGATGGAACGAGAGTGAAGTGTTTCAGTCGAAAAGATTTTTCGGCACTGCTTTAAGAAACGTGCTTCTTATTTTTGCGGTGCAGATCTTAGGTAAATGGAAGGTCAGTAATACAGCGCTTGCCATTTTGTGTAAGGAGGCGCTGAAGTTAATTCAGAATTTTGAAGAATTTTCTATTCGGCAAATTGGCAGAGTAGGTCCTCTGTACTCTTGGAATATAATTGTCTGAAGTCCTTTTTTCGATACCTAGCCTCAGATGAATCTAACGCATTTTTATTGGAAATTATCAATAAATGCTGCGTTTACCAGGATCATTTATTCAGTTACAAGTATGTTTCTGATCAACCGGAAACTAATGCTACCGTGTTTCTGATCAACGGGAAATTAATGCTACCAGGATCTCAATTCAGCAGCCGATCAGCTCGCAAATGAAGCTGTATTTTTACCAGGTAATTTGACAAACCATTTTTCAAAGGTTTCTGTTGATTGGAATGTATTGTCTTGTGTCAGTTGTTTGTATCAGTATATGCCCAAAACGCTTCCTATTGATTTGGGGATGCTTTGTCATTTATATATGGTCCATTGGCAGTTACTTTAGTCTGCTAGGTTGGTAATTTGCTGAACAATTAACCTCTACTGCAGAGACAAAGTTTGTGAGCTCGTTTGGATCAGAACCATGTGAAACAGTGGTGAAGACATAGGAGACAACAATGGGATGAGTAGGCAAGCAAAGCAAAACTTCTGGAACTTTTAGCTTTCAGCAGAGTTCCGAGTTGCGGTTAGCTTGCAAGTTATACTATTTGGACTACCGCCCATCTTCTGTAGTTGGAGCTCAGTGCTTAATGAGTGTTTTCTACTCTAGTCTGGGTATACGAGGAGTTGCTTTTATAGCAAGTTTTGTAGCAAGACCCAGGGTATAATGTGCTTGCGTTGCATGCCAATAATTCACTTTCTCTAATGTATTCCTGCAATGCAGAGACTACGTTTATCCCTAAATTTTATTTTCTCAAACTTGTTTATATCCACAGTCAACGTTCGTCCACATTTTTTTTTTTATTACTTCCTCCTTTCTTTTCTGCGATGAGTTATGTTTGAGCTCTTGGTTATTGTTACTGAAAATTTGCTAGCAGTTAACTCTGTGTTGGTACTCTTAATCTGATGTTCAACTCTGTAAATTCTATGAGAAATGAACTTGTACATGCAAATTTTGATTTGTTGTACTCCTAACTCATTAAAGTAGGTGATCAGGTGCAAATCTCGATACGCAGGTTTCCTTCTGGATTGCAACGGGTTCGCGGTTTCGAGAGGTAGCCTGGAAGAGTGTGCTAAATGACTTCGTCCTCTCTTCTATGATGCCTTAGTACGATTTATTTTTTGACAACAGTAGTCGAGATTCTATATGAATTGAAGTTGAAGCCTGGACGAGGAGATGCGTTATTAATATGGCATGGAGGGTAAAGCATTTCCAGTTACTTCTGCCACTTCTCCTACAGTACTTTGGGAGATTCATCTTGCGATTTCCCGACTTGCGACGAGTATTTCTATGCATACCGTAACGCGTTTGTTGTTTACTCAGAAGTCTATTAATTACAGCAATATTTGTAGAGTTTCGAAAAACATATTTCAGAGAGGCGTAAGAAATCTAGTTTTTTCCATCGTGAGGTCCCATGACTTTGAAAGTGGGTGTGCAGGCGAATTCCCAAATTTTCATGCGGATATGAGACATGAACACCTACGGTTGGAACACTAACTTATTCCAAGTCTGTTTGTCCTGGGTTTGTTGCTTGGCGGTGCTGTTCTCGGGCTTTCGTCAGTCCTTTGGGAACAAGGACGTATCTTTGATGATAATCCAGTTTAGGGGACTACAAATATTGTCAAGACACAGATTCTTATGTTCTTTCATTTTCAGACCTAAAGAAAAAACTTTTTGTGGTCCATCAGCCAAAAAAAACTGAGCAAATCTGGTATCATTCTTAGTGAAGGTGTTTTGGAATGGTCTGCTGCAAATTTTGTGATTTTCAGTGGATGGATTTGCCAAATTGTGATTACAGTTTGGATGAATTTAACATGAAGTACATTTGTATCCGAATTTTCTGTAGACAAGGCTATTGCGAACAGTAAGTGATTGCACCTTGTGCTCCGAATAAAATTGTTGCTCCAGAAGTCCTTGATCTAATCATCAAAAATATAATGATTTATTATGAATTTCAAACAAAAGTTCTACATCAATCCTACAAAGTACGCACATTCACATAGTTTACCATTGTACTAAAAGATATTAACAATAGATGGCTTGAAATTTAGTAGTTGGTTGGAAATTATTGATTTATGCAAGAATTTTTGGAGTAAAGTTTGAACTTAAGATTTTAACCTCTAAACTATCTTGCACTATACACTTCAAAGTTGTCACAACCTTGTCTAACAAACATGCTCATGACTCAAGATGACAAACTAGGAATTGTCATATATCCAAAATGCCTACTAAGCACTAAGATGGTTTTATATGGTGGAATTGAATCTCCCATTACCAATGTGTTTAAACATTTTTATTCTCAACTTAGATCACAAATTGACAAATTTCAAAGATAGTGCTATATGAAAAATCCACAAAGATTTGAAAACAAATCCAAGGCAATATTATGGTTGCTTTGGTACTTAGAGGTTAAATGGCCAGCTAAAGGGAAAATGATGGAAAGGATTTTATATGTGTTTAGCCCCATATTCACAAAGCTCAAACTATTATTTGTAATAATGTTGTATCCTAAAATAATTATTGTTCACACTTTGATCTTGTTCGTCATTAGGCAATCTAAAATAGTTGATTACACGAGAGGGATATCACTACAAGTATTAAGGATGAAATAATCAAAATTGCCACTTTTGTGCTTCACACAATTCCTATTATTAAGCATACCAAATTTTATATATTCTTGTTGTCAAATGAAAGAAGTTTCAATGTATAGGAGAATTAATTTTTTAATTATCGTATAGAAAAGCTTTGAAGGTCCAAGGTTTTATTGATAGATGATCTAAAATTGACACTTAAAGTCATATATATTTTTGATAGTGATATAGCCTAGGGGGAGGCCATCACATTCCTTCATATTAGAGGCAATGCCACACAATGGT
Organism: Antitrichia curtipendula; assembly: GCA_951230915.1. Classification (NCBI taxonomy): domain Eukaryota; kingdom Viridiplantae; phylum Streptophyta; class Bryopsida; order Hypnales; family Leucodontaceae; genus Antitrichia; species Antitrichia curtipendula. The sequence continues at coordinate 14,363,485 of OX579635.1, forward strand.
CCTCTTTTAGACTCAATCATCCAAAACAAACACTTTGTTTAAGTGACCTTCATCATTTAAATCATTAATTATTGTAGATTGATGGATTTTTTTTGGTAGGAGTGCTTATTATGGGTGTCCCTATATCCCTACCCTACCTTACTAGTAATATGCAATTTACTACTCATTATTGGTTGTGTATATCTTGTAAACTAACTTTTCTTCTTTAGCTTTTTTTTAGTTTATATTTATATTCATAATAGTCATTGCCAAAATCAAATTTATTATAAACATTCTTTTTATTCTCATTTTTCTTTTTCTTTTCTTCACATTGAGACTTTACCAATGCTTTTCTATCCCAATGAATGTTGATGACTTCATGTGCAAGCCTAGCTACGTGCAAATTCTTCATTCTACTAATATGAACAAATTTTACACTCTTGAATAGTTTCAACATCTTTTGGACATGGAAGCAAAGGAATGCCAATTTAAATGTGCGTGTCTTCCACAATCCCTTAACCTTTAATGTAGTATACAAATGTATTATTGAAGTTAGGATTCAAAGCTAATTGAAAGCAATATGTTGTAAGAGTAGACACTGAATCACTCAAACTAAAAAATAAATGTGTGTGTTTACCTGCTTATGAACAACAAGAGAATCACCATAGCAACAAAGAGGATCCACATTCCAATTGAGAGCAAGTTGAAGACCACCAAGTAATCCAACATATTCAGCAACATGCTTGGTTTGTGGACCAATATATTGACCAAATTCATCTAAGGTATGGTGCTTTAAATCTTGAAGAACTGCTCCAACTCCTGCATGTTTATTAGATTTCACCAAAGCACCATCGTAATATAGTTGCCATGGAACTTCATGCGATCCTCAAACTTCATCAACTTGTCGAGTTCTATTAATTGAACTTGACTCATAAACTATTTGGTCAACAACAATTGGTACAACTTTCTTATGATGTTTTCTATGTTTTTTGTGAAAAAACATTTTATCATTTGATTTAGGTTTGTTTTTCAACTTATTAAAAATCTTTTTGTTAAAAATTATCTTTTGAATTTTATGTTTCCAATCTCTTTGATGGCAACTTTTCTTTTCTAAATAGTCAATACTATCATCATTGTTATCAGTTTTATTTGTTTGTCTCTTTTGTAAAATTTGTTTTATTTTCCTTCTTATGCTTTTTTTTTGGATTCTATTAAGGATTCTATGCTTTCTTTTCAGTTTCATGATTAAAATTCAAAATCACCTTTTTAGCACATGAGATGATTTGATCAACGATGAATAAATGATATATTTATCATTGGTCTACTAAAAATTTCTTTGTTAAAAATCTAATTGTTTTCATCTTTTTATATAGAAATGAAAATAATTTTAATATCACATCATTTCAATAACTCAAAGCTTATATTTTTGCATATATTCTAAGCATTTATTACCAGTAATGCTTCAAATGAAAAATGAATTTCCTATGAACACTCTGCAATCTTCTCTTAAACTATAATTCAATCATTTTAAAGATTGATGAAATTTTTTCTTTTAAGTTTAGGATTTACATGATGGGGGTTGAGTGGATGAAAGGACATTAAAAATTGAATGTGAAATAAGATTTATAAATACTCAAAATTAGAGAGATGCAATGCCAAAAGGGTGTAGTGTTTGAAGGTTTATAGAATTTAAAATTTTGTCAATTGTATCTTCAACTTGTTTAAGACAACATCTTAAAAATATCAACTTTAAATTGATTGTTTTCCAAAACGTGGATGCATGTATATTAAAGTTTAAAGAATAATGTTCTTTCTATTGACAATATAGCCATGCAAATAAAATAGTGGTGTAAAAATAATGCTATACAAAATTAAAACCTTCAACATGTATCCGTTTTACGTTTATCTAATAAAAGATTCTACAATTAGATAAGTAAAAAAAAATTTAAAAGTTTTTGCTCTTTGCAATAGAAATGGCAGTTTTGAATGCTTTTCGATAAAAAATGGCCTTGGGACATGAATGAAGAGTCTTTTTTTCTAAGACTCGTACTTCATCCAAAAAATACAGGCAGAAGCATACCTAGGATTATTGTCCTTGTTGGAGAAAGATCTACACACTATTTTATTTTCTTTAAAATTGATGGTGTATTTTCTTCAAAATCAAATCAAATTATGGCATGTTCTAGTCTGTAACCTCAAATTTGCAATTCCTTCCCCTAAAAAGTGTTTGCTCTTTACTTTTTTGCCATTAATTGTTTTTGTCCAAAGTCAAATACTTAGACACTGACTTGAATTCCATTAGGTGCATGTGTTCAAAAGTGGGTTAAAAAAACACCATCAAACACCATATCTTTTCAAATACCTCTAATCTCTATGAAATATTTGAAAGAAGCCCCTTACTTTCCTATGGTTTGGAAACTCATAATCAACCCTGCCTAAATTCAACATATAAATATATATAAGTAAAATCATAAAAAAAAGGTGCGGTAAATTGCCAATACTTATAGAAGAAGTGATTGAATATGTAACATTGTATGAACCCACCATTTTGAATCTTTTCTACATTTATCAATTATCATGCTTGAATTGTAAAAGATCTTGCAATTAAATATTATTATTCCTAAAATGAACTTTAGAAATGAACATCTTTTTATTTTAGGTGAAACCTCTCTACTTCTATTTCAATAAAAAAAAAAATTATTACTCAAAAACACAATTTATTCCTATATCAAAATCCCAATTGATTTTTGCTATTTGCAAGAAGTGGGTATTATACATGTGTAAAATTTACTCCTCAGCCTATATAATCTGGAACTAAATTTCATTTCTTGGCAAAATTGGCAAAAGTCCAAGACATTCACTATAGTTGACAAAGTATCTTTGTATGTCAAAACCAAAAGTTTCACCATTTACTTTCATTTGAATAGAAAGCAAACAAGTGATTGAATATATTAATAAATTATAACTGTATTTTTGAAAGTACCTAATCTATGCACAAAGTAAGAGAAGTGAAATGTTTTTTTTTCAAAATTGTGATAAATTCTTACATTTAACTTAATCTAAGGTACTTATTTATTTTGAAAAATGCTTTAAGAAATGATTAGATTTTAATTTGACTAAAAAAATACTAAACTAAAAATAATATGAAACAATCAATAAAATCTCTAAAAAGTATTGAATTTTTCTAATTACAATGAAAATGTTTTTTAGAATTAATAAATGAATCCTACAAGTTACTTTTTCAAAAAGATGCAATGATTGCCTAAAAAACAGAATTGTCCATAACATTCACATAACAAATTCAAATGAATGAATAAAAGCTTCCCATGTAGGTTAAAAATACAATCTATTAGGGGAAAAAATTTAAAATTTAGTTCAAAACTTTTGTAGTTTTTTTATTGGCTTGTTGAACTAAAAGTTGAAATTACTATACCACAACTTTCACTTTTGGGCACCGATTGAAAAAAAAATTATATTCCTTTGAAGATAATTTATTTTTTTATCTTTCCAAAAAGCTTCCAAAAATCACCATGCCAAGAGAAACTCCTTTCAAATCCATTCCAACAAGTTTCACTTGTAAAATGATAATATATTGTTTGTAATCAAATTTTGAAGGAATTTTAAATTTTCCTTTCAAAATTCATAAAAAAATATTGGTGATAGCATTGGTGAATCTAACCATATAGGTGGAATCTAAAATTCAAAACCTACAACTTTCATTTGTATATTAATTCTAAAATAGTACTTTAAAATGATTTTTTCCAAATTGTCAATTCTGGAGAAGACTTTGGACGTTTAGGAGTTAATCCTTAAACGACATGCTAGTCATTGTAGAAATGATATGTATTGATACCGGGTGAATTGCTGGTTTAGAAAAATTGCAAAAACACTCATTAGAAGTCAAACTACTATGCAAGACCTTTCCTTTTTGCACAAAATTTGGAGGATGAATGTTGCACTTCTGTCGTGCATGGAGAGATTCTTTGGGTTAATAAACATCATTCTTCTTCTTTGTGCCAATGGCCCAAATAGTCACCAACACTACTAAAAACAACATTGATGCTAGCCTTCACTTATGGCCTTCTTTTCCATTCGTCACAATATCCTCAACCAATTAGGATGCAAATTTTGCAATTTGCTTTATAAAGCCCGAGGCAACATAAGTCAAGTGTGGACATCCACTTGTGGGAGTGTATAACTGATGACTACAAACATTTCAATTTGCAAGCTGGTGCCCATGTGGACCTATGTAACTAAGTCCAACCTTGGTGTTGTGGATTAATTTGGAAGTTTGTTGCTCATTTAATTGGCCATATCAAGAGGAAGAGTAAAAAAATTTAAAAATTAGAAGTTGTAAATGAAACTCATTATAACGAGAAATTGTAGGTAGGCAAGGAGAACTTGATGACTCGAGATCCCAACTAATTTGATTGAACTTATCAAATAGAGTCTATCTTAAAAAGGAAACAATAAGGATAGTCCAATGGATAGGTGAAATACCTTCAAGTCTCCAACAAACTCTTCATTCATGATGGTTATAAGGTCATTAATATTGGAGGGGGGGGGGGGGGGGGGTAGGCGGGGGACACAATGCTTCACCTATGTCTCTAAACTCATGTAACATCACAACATGGAGTGTTGCAATTTATAGGGTGACACTCCTTCCTTGAATTCTTTTAAGAATTCTTACTCTTTTAGAAGGACAAGTACCGCTTCAACAATCTTGGAGAATCATTATTCAGTTAGTTGTGATTCCCCCTATTAAAGCCTCCTTGCATGTATTGGTGGGTAGGTGCATTCACTGATATCAAAATATAGAAACACTTTTATATTTCTTCTACAATATGGAATGTGTTGATATTGGTGGAACTCCTTCTCCTACTTCCACACTCACCGATGATCCATGAAATTCTTCTTGTCTATTAGTATTTTTTCTAACAAGTAACAAGTATGAGTATCCCGCCATGATAATCTCTCCATGCACGGCAAAAGTGCCCCACAACAAAGCGCACAAGTCGGGTTAGCTTTACCACAAGAAGAGGAATATCAATGTACAATAAGGTTCACTTCATTTACAAATTGCCGATTTGAGGCATTCAATTTTTTTTTAATAATGTGTAGCATAATTGGTAGATTTTGATAAGCATAATTATTATTGTGTGCACAATTCCAATCAAACATACCAAATTTCAATTTCAAAAAAGCAAAATTCCATTTTTGATGAATTTTTGAAGTCAACTTTCATAGTTTTATTTAATATTTTATTGAAAACAATTGGTGATGCATTCTTTTAATTCAATTGCATAAATATGTAGGAAACATGCATACACACATCTTTCATATTAAAAAACACCCCATGAAGTAACAAAGCTATAATTTAGGAAGAATTCAATGAGAGGCATAATATAACCAAACTTTGTGAAAAACATATCACTATATTTTAATTAGATTTTGGCAAAGTAATTGTACCATTATGATCAAATTTACAAAATTAATTACAAAGTGAGGTTCAAATACCAACATCTAATTAAAATATAAATATATATATATTTCACAAAGTTTGGTCATAAGACACCTCACATTGAATTCTTCCTAAAGGGAATTATGAAACTTTTTTGGAGATGCTTGTTGAAGGAAAAATGTGCATATGGATGTTTCCTACATATCTATCCAATTGAATTAAAGAATTCATCACCAATTGTTTTCAATAAAATATTAAATGAAACCATAAAAATTGACTTAAAAAATTCACCAAAAATGAATTTTACTTTTTTGAAACTGGAATTTGGTGTGCTTGATTGGAATTGTGTAAGAATTGGGTGTTAATTATGCAAGAACAAAATTTCCAAAAAAATTCTATACTATGCAATAAAAATTAGAATGGCTCAAGTTGACAATTTGTAGATGAAGTGGACCTTACTATACAATCGGGTACTAAAAGTTTGCAAACTGCCTCTTGGAGCCAATAAAAGATTTGTACATAATATAGAATAAAATTGGTTTTTTTTTTTTGAATTAATGGAATTTTTGTAATTTTGCATAATATTTTATTGAACATAATTGGAGATGTATTTTTTTTATTCAATTTCAAGTATATGTAAAAAACATCCATATTGCACATCTTTCATATTAAAAAACATTCCTTTAAGTAACAAAAATATGATTAATGAAGAGTTCAATGAAAAGTGTTGTATTGCCAAACTTTGAAGAAATGTATATCTTTATATTTTAACTAGATTTTGGAAAAGTAATTGTACCATCATGCTCAATTGTTCTGAAACTAGTTACCATGTGAGGTGCAAATAGAAAAATCTAATTACAACAAAGAGATATCCATTTTACAAAATTTGGATACGGGCACCCCGACATTGAAATCTCTATAGATGGAATTTTGAAGCTTTTTTGGAGATGCTTGTTAGAAGGAAAGATGTGCATGTAGATATTTCCTACACATCTATGCAATCAAATTTTAAAAACTCATCACCAATGATTTTCAATCAATGATAACATAAAATCACAAATTCTAAATGAAATAATTCATCCAAAATGGAGTTTTGGTTTTTTGAAATTGAAACTTGAGTATGATTGATTGGGATTGCATAAAGATGCAATAATAATTATGCTTACCAGAAAAATACAAATTATAATACACAATGTATAGAAAAAATTGAATGGCTTCCAAGGGCAATTTGTAAGCTTTTAGTATCCAATTATACATACCATTGTATAAAATGAGACTATGGTCCTCCATGCTGAGAAGGATCAAATTAGGGCCTCCTTACATGCTCACTTGGTGGGCAAAGAGCAACAGGGGGTGCTAAAGGTGAGGAAATGACAATTACACTTTCATAAGGACTAGGTGAGTGGAGGAGGGATACAATAAGAACTTGATGCATCTTAGATTTTAGCCTCTACCAATGGGATTGTCCACCAATATTGGTTGAAAATTGAGTTCCTCCTTTTCCATTGACCATTTTGGCAAGACAATCGGTTGAGGCAATTTTGTCTTATTGTTTGTATTATGTGAAGCTATGCCCACCAGGCCAGTATGAAAGCCTGCCCTAATGCTTTGCTCGATACCCATGAGGGACTTATCATTTAATTCAAGGATTGGAGTTGGTTGAGGAGCCATAGAAGACAATTTTGTTTGCTTTTCAAGGATGCAAACCAAACCTTGCCTCATTGGTAAACATTGTAATAGTATTTAAGATTGATGTGTCTCAATTTTACATTTTGCGAGCCCACGATATTGCTTGATTTCAAATAGTAAGCTAGAGTTCATACTTTGACAGGTCTGCGGTTTTGACAAGGGAGATTGCAAATAGTTTGCATTTCGCGAGCCCACAATTGATATTAGGGGTAGTCACTCCCCCTCCTCCAAGAAGCAATTTTTCTCGAAGAATACGAGCATGGTGAGGGAAGAGAGGAGACAATGGAAAGCTGTTGAACAAGAAGGTATTGTGACATCCCTTCAGAATGTGAGCACCATGGTTCTCTCAAAGGTTGAGACAAATTCACTGTCATAAATACGCGCAAGTAGTGCGGGACACAGGTGGTGTATGCAACCTAGAAGTAGGACTACACTCAGGGGTGAGAAAGAGGACATGCGTCAAGCAAGATGAAAGTGACGTAAAGCAAGAGTGAAAAATCGTAGAAAAAACCCATTCTCCAACCCATTTCTTCACCTCCAGAGTAGAAGAACGGTACTTCCCAAACCTTAGAAGTTGAGAGATTTGGAAACCACCAAAAAAAAAACCCTTAGAAAATGCCGCACGTTCAATCTCCGAGAATTGTTCGCTTCTTAGAGGCGGTGTGACTATCCCTATTGCTCAATCTCAAATAGCAAGTCATAGGACTTAAGGTATGTTCGCACTTTGATGTTAAAAGTGTTGTTAACCCCTAAAGGACCAAGTGTCCGTTCAACGTACGCAAGAAATCTCGGGTAGGTTCCTACAAAGTCATTTTTGGTTAAATGTTCATGAAATTTGGACACAATGTGTAAACATGTACTTCCTTTGTGTAAAACTAATTTTTTTTCCGATCGGGTGGCCGGATCAAAAGTTATGTTGCCCTGAACTTTTCGGGCAGCTTGGCAATTTGGAAATCTTTGGAGAATCTTTTCCAGAAAGTTCATCAAGTTTTGAAATTTGGCATGTACATAACTAATAATATGTGGCATACATTTGTCCAAAAAAAAATATTTTTTAGTTGTCCAATCACATTCTACGAGGAATCAAACTTTGTTAGCTATGTTGGGGTAGTTTCAAGAAAAAATATTTTCTTCTAACTTCAAACCCTAACTCAAATATTAGTCTCTAATTTTTCACCGTTCGGATTTCAAATAAAGTATTTCCTCATTACACAAAAAAATGACTAGTGTATGGCCATTTCACTAAACCTCCTTGCATTGCAAGGTGATTTAGAATAAGCTAGACTCTATATTTTCTTCTAAATTTTTTTGTGAGTGAACCTAATATCATACACTGATGAATGGTAAAAAATCTCATGTTTGTGTAGAATAAAGAATTTACTCCGAATGAGCCCAAAGTCTGCTGCCCCTGTTTCGCAGGATTGGAAAAAAAGTTTTTTTTCTCACTTCAAATGCTATAATCTTTTAATCCGCGCGGTGAAAAAGGCTGAAATTTTTTCGACACTTTGGCAAAATAATTTTCTTTAGTTTTGTACGGTTGAAGTTCCCAAAAAAGGGATTGACTGTTTTATTTTCTTTTTTGAACAACATACCAAAAAGTCACAGTTTTTGGAATTTCTCCCTGGAAAACCCCCATGGTCCTTTAGGGGTTAATGAGGGTCTTAGGAACAAATTTAGACCTTCTTTTGGATGAGATTCACATTCCAAACAACACCTCTAACACCACCAAGTGTGACCATATACCTTTTTAATTTGACAGGACCGCGATTTTGAGGCTTGAGTATTACGGACCGTAGCAGGGGAGTGACTCTTTGGCTCCTCTGTACTCCGTACTGATAGCGAGCCAGAGCAGTGGACATGATTCCGTTGACGGGGCCGCGGTTGAGATTGCTGGACTGTAGCTTCGAGTGAATTTGGCTCCTCTAAAGTCACCCTGAAGTTGTACTCCGAACTGTAGAACAGTAGAAGGGTCTGCGCATTTAACTCAGTTGCTGTTTTGCGGTGGGCAGGGGATCGATTGATGCTCTTCAGTAACTTTCTATTATTCCTTGAGAACGAAGAATGTTAAGCAAGCTGCACGGAGCTGACCAAGTCCCCCCGCAGGCAGGCAGGCAGGCAGGCAGGCCGGCCAGAAGGCAGCCAATTTGTGGCGTGAAGGAAGCGCTGCCCCTCTGCGTTGCTTTTGACTCCTGCGTCACTCACCTGCTCCGGCTTTCATTGGCTGCAGCTTGCCAACTTGGGAACCGACCGATGAGGACCGACAATTCTCTGGTCCGCGTTTTGGATTCATCCCCAAAGGCCAAGGCCATCAAGTCATCAACGCCGCACTCGCCTGGCGGGCACCACTCCCAGTCACTCTTTGGGTGGCCCTTGGCCTCGCCTCGCCTCGCCTCTGGACTGAAGACGGAGCCAACAGAACTTTGTATAAGGGCCAGCTTACATGTGAGCCCGGTGGGCAAAGAAAGCAACTAAAAGACAAAGAACAGGGCCATTGATGATCAGGAAGCGTGGAAGTAGGAGTCTAGGAGAGAGAGTTTCATCAATATCAATGTATTAGACATTGTAGAAGGAGCATAGAAGTGCTTTCTATGTTGCGACCCTGTTGACTCCTCCCACCTACCGATACATGGAAGGAGGCCCTAAAATCAACCTATGGTCGTCCCCATGCCGGAAAGGTATTGTGCTTTCCTAGATGCCTGGTCAATGGAAGGGACTCATGGTGGTTAATTCAACCATTGGGGATTGGTTGAGGAGCAATAGAAGACACTTATGTTCACTTTAGGTCGGCGTCTCTTTTGCAAGGATGTAGAGGGAGCCCCTTGCTTCATTGGTAAACAATGTTATGAAGGGAAGACCAACCCTTTGTGTTGCCAGAAGTCACCTACCCAGAGGAAGTTGGAGTAGCTACTATACTCAAAAAGCAAGACAATGATATATGGAGGGGGTACGTTGGTGTGTAAAAGCACGTACTGCACCGTGCATTGGAGTTGGCATAGGCCTGCTAGTTCCCATAGCCAATCACAACTCTTTGCATCTCCTTGTGTGTACTTATACAAAGCAACTTGCCGAGCAACTTGCAGTAGTAGAAGGGTTAGTGATCTTGGCTACCAAGGTATAAAGTACACCAATCTTTGATAAGCATAATGATTTGTCATGTTGACATTGTTGAAATTTTCTTGGTTTCTTTCCACGTGAAGATGACTATGAGAAATGGGGAGGACTATTGAGATTTTAGTTTTTCTTGACAAAGTATGAATTTTTTATGAATTTTTGAAGTGTAGTAGTGTATTGTCCAATTGGCCCCAAAGAGTCTCTAAACAACTCCAGAACATTTTCAAAGTCCCATGTAGGCACTATAATGGAAACCTTTTGCAACAACTCCCTTTTTTCCCTTTTTTTTCTACACAGGGAATGTGGCCATTATAGAGGAATATGAGACATGGAATTCTATTGACGGGGGAATTTGTGCATTTTTCAACTCCAATTAAACTCAATTTATGAAATTTAGGATTCTAGAATGTAGATTTATGCCTCTAAAATCTAAATTTAATGTAGATTTCATTGCACATAATCAATACAATTTGTAGATTTTGGAGGCTCATGTCTAACTAATATGTAGACTTTGAATTTTCAATCTCATTGATCTATAGTTTTGTACATTTTAGAATTTTTATCTAGGCCCTTTCTAAGTTTCAAGAGTTCAGAATGTTAGTAATATGTGCATCTCATTTATTTAAATATTTTATAGTTTCATATGTTATAAAGTTTTTTAGGTTTCTAAACATACAAAGTCTAGAAATGTTAGCTTTCCATGATTAGAATTCATTGTCATGAAGATTGACAACTTACAAGTCTTATGTGCCCACCCTCACAGTACCCTTGACAATCGATATGGGACAATTTCATCTTGTAAAATCTACCAAATATTAGGTGGAAACAACATTAAAATGTAAGATGTGTCAATGTGTTATAAAGTCTACCAATTTGGATTGTATATGGGGGATTTGGGGAGAGTTTATGACAAAGAAAACTCACTTGATTTCCTTCTAAATAGAAATTCTTTGAAGATCCTTCCATGTCCCATGGTGACATTAGAATACAAAAAAATATAGGAACTGGCAAAATCTAATATTAGAGACAAACTACAAAATATCTAAACTAGTCATAGGGAATTTCAAACAAGTTTGTTGTGAAAGCAATCACAATATTTCCTAACTTGGTTACAACATAGAGGTCTAAAAAGTTACTTCATGTGATAAATTTTTATTAAAAAGGTAGAAGTTTCTATTGCATACACTAATCACTCCATCACTGTCATCTCAAACATTATTGTGGCCATTAACGCAACCTAATGTAGCCCAAATCCCATTTATTGAAAAGTTTGTAATGGATAGATGCAAGACTTTTAATGGGTCATTCTTTAAATGTCTCTGATGGGTTGGCTACCTTAGTGTTAGCACATAGTGCCTAAGACCCACATTGGCACCAAGCTAGTGCCAATATGGGCTTTTGGCACCATGCTATTATACTATTCATTGGTGGCTCAAGATCCCCCCTCCCTTTTCTACTAGTGTTATATAGCTACTTGTTTTTTCCATAAGCACTTCAAAAGTAATACTTTCAAATTGTTGATGGTTGGTTGATCAATCTTTTTAACCTCAACTATATTTAATCATTTTTAATTCATTACAAAATTTGTCATTTATAAGTGAAATTTGGTCAACCTTCTCATCCAAATTATTTTTTCACAAAAAACACACTCCAAACTACCATTTCTAGTGCCTAACCGAATATGAGAGAAAAAAGAGAGTTATTTTTAGTATACAACTATAGGATCTTGCCTTGCACTAGTAGAATAGTGTATAGTATTATTTTCAATAGCATTGACTACATAGATTGTAAGACTAGGGAATTTAAAGAGGAGAAAAGTAATATTTTTGCAATGCAACCTTCCAAAGAGGGTCAACAAACTTTGAATTATTTGGCTTAAATTTTTGGCATTCTAGATATTTTAAGCTTTTGTTTACTACATTGTAAAATTGAATAGAAAAAATCCATACCGAAAAACTGTAAATATTTTTATTTTCATTCTTTAAAAATTCTTAGATAAGAGGAGGAATTAAATGTGAGACTAAATGAGAAAGTTAAATTCCTAATAATTCTAATATAAAATTGAAAAATGTCATTCCCAACAATGGTAACATTGTTACAAGTAATTTAGACCAAATTTATCATTTTGTTTTTGAAAATTATAATTATGAATTTAATAACAAACATCATGCATTGGTTTTTCTACAAGATATGTTTACCGCCCAAAACACAAAAAGCCTCATATTTTCACCTTACTATTGTACTTAGTACCTAGACTTGGCAAAATATTTCTAAAAAAATATGCAAAAAATTTCGGGATATTATTTTCCAAAAAACCTTGGTACATGAAAAAATGAATCATTTTATTTTTAAGCATATACCAAATTACATTTGCCAAATTTAATTGGGTACAATAATCAAAGGATTCCTTTCAAGTATCCAACAAGGAATGTTTTATCTATTAGGTACAATAATCAAAGGACTCCTTTTAAGTATTGATATATTCTACGAAAGACAACCCCTAAAATTTCAAGGCTTTTTTTCATCAAAACATCTTAAAACTTGCATTTCTAATTCAAAGAGCAATAATTTTTTGAATTGTTTTTTCTTTTGTATCTAACCATAGGATCTTGCATTAAACTAGTATAAAAATATAAAAACAAAAAAAATTCAAAAACTTTGACTATATAGATTGCAAGATATTTGAGTTTAAAGGGAAGAAAATGAGTTCTTTTGCACCTTCCATGCTTAGGTTAATTCCTAAAGGATCAAATGACCTGTTCAATGTACATAAAAAATCTAAGATGGTTACGCATGAAGTCAATTTGCTTCAAATGTTCATGAAATTCTGACACAAGGTATAAATATGTGCCCCCTTCTTGGGAATATCTTTTATTTCTAATTGGGTGCTTGGATCAAAGGTTATGTTCTCCTAAACTCCTCCTCTACTTCTGATATTTGCTAGTTCAATAGCTTATATGATACAAAATGAAAATATATAAAATACCATATATAGTATAAAAATCTCACTTTAGGAGGAGTTAAAGTCTACTAGCCCTATCCAGCAGGGTAGAAAAAAACTTGTTTTCTAACTTCAAACGTAATCATTTTTTAATGTGAGGTTAAAGTTTTTGAATTTTTTCTCCACACATTCCAATAGTAGTCTAATACAAATTTGTATGGTTGAATTTTGGAAAATTAAAAAAAAATCATTTTTTTTTCTCATTGCTCTAAAATGCAACAATTTTTCATAATTTTTGCCCAAAATGTGACTCAATTTTTTAGGGATTAATTGACTTTGAACCATCTTAATTTAACTTTTTTTCAGTACAAATTTTGATTAAAATTTTTTTATCTTGAATAATTGAGTTGAAAATCTATGAAAAATAAATAAATAAAAGCAAAATTGATTTTTATTCTTTAAAATATTATTAAGTAGAAGTAAGTACAAGATAGAAGGAAAAAATATAATATTAATAGCTCTAAGATGGAATCAGAACACACTATTTTCAACATTGAGATTATTCTAGAAAGCAAATTGAACCTTATAGAACTTTTTATTTTTGAAAATGTGAGACTTGAGTTCAAAAGCAAATTCAATATGTTATTTTTGCAAGAAGATGCTACCTCTGGAGGGGCAGTTGATGATAGAAGCAAACATATAGGTACAAACAAATGTAGGGTGTCAAAAAAACATCAAGGCTAAAAATTATAAAGTGATTAACTATACTATAGTGTATGTAAAATGGCATATTTAACTACTTCTGGACTATTCAATGAATTATGGATTAAGCATAATCTATACAAGCATCAGGGGATCTCCCAATCTATACAAACATTGGGAGATCCCTTGATGCTTGTATAGATCTCCTGATGTTTTGGATTGATCCTTCGATGAAAATTTAGATCTCCCAATGATTTAGATAGATCCCCTGATGCTCAATCAAGAGATCTTCCGATGATTAGTATGAATTCTGGACTTTCAAAAGTCCAAAAGTAGTTAAATATGACATTAAAATGTCATTGAGTGTCTTGTAAATACCATAGGGTGCGGAATAATGGGTTGCATTAGAAAATTTAGACTTAGGATTCCCCCCTTTGAATTAATTTGCGGAACAAAAGTTGTTGACTATGGTGTTAGGACTAGCATTTAATCCCACATTTACACTATATTGTCTTTTTATTTTAGATTCTTAAGATGATTTTAAACACCATCTATGTGTATAACTTATGACTTGTATCAAATCACAATTAATTGAATGGTGGATATGCTAGAGTGCAGGGTAGAATGGGTAGTTAGGCAGACCTTTATATCTTGATTAACAATCAATCATTAACTCCATGTTTACACTACATACTAGTATGAGAATGTGCAAAATAAATTTTGGAAATTTTGATCACACATATAGCACGATATATATATGCGTTTAAAGTGAAAAAAACAAGTTTTTTGCACATTGCGGGACTTGATTATTTGACTTTAAACCTTTTTAACTTAAATTTTTTGCACTATAGAATTTTGAGCTTTAAATCATTATAGTAGAGAATTGAGTTGAGAATCTAGGGGGGAAAAAATTTAAATTAATTTTCATCCTTTAAAAATTTGTAAGTAGAAGTAAGTACTAGGTAGAAAGAAAATCTGAATTATTAATATCTCTAAAATGGAATAAAAATGCACTAATTCCAATGGTGAGATTGTTTTGGCAAGTGAACTAAACTATGTAGAATTTTTTTTTTTGAATTGCAAAACTTGCATTTAGAAATGAATCCTACAAGTTATTTTTTTAAGAAGATGCTCTAATTGCTCAAAAAACAAGATTGTCCATAACTTTTTCATAATAGATCCAAATGGAATGAATCAAAACTTTCTAAGTACAAAAAAATATAAACTATGAGAAAAAAAATTATTAAGAAAGAAAATTCAAATTTCTCAAATTTTTTTTGTTACATCCTCTCTTCCCCTTTCTTGCCCCCCCTCCCCCCCCCTCTCCATTGTTTTGAGCATGTTTTGAACTTTTGTTCCTGGGCCAATGGAAAAAAATATATATTCCCATGAAGTTAATCAATTTTTCTATCTTCAAAAAATGTTTCAAAAAATCAAGACAAAAAATGAGACCGTAGATACCCGCTTGAAATTCCACTTGTCTCTTTAAGGGACAAATGGTCCTTTAGGGGTTAAGCTTTGATGATCTACATACCAATCTAAGACAATTCTACTACTAAAAATTTGTAAATGAAAAATTGGTCATAAAATAAGTGTATAGGTTTGAAGTGTATATTGTTTGTGGTAAAGACAAGAAAATTTTGTCAAGCTCAACAAATTAGATAAGGGGACAAAAAAATAGTTTTGTTTCTCATATGATAGTTCACTCGTTGATATGATCAAACACATCTCAAATTTATTAGATTTATAAAACTGCTAAGGTTGGTAATGATAAACTTCTTGAAATATTTTCCAGTAATGCTTCTTTGAAAGACAAATGGAATTGGCATCTAACCCAAGTTGTTTTATATTTTTGGAATTTTGTGGAATTAGATACAAATTTTTGTACGTTAAAATACTAAGGGAAGTAAAAAAAACCCTAATTGTGAATCCTGAACCTTGCACCCAATTTTGTAATTGCAAGTAGTGCAAAAGAAAAGATCTAATATAGTATATGATATATTCATTGCAATTGAAAATTACAATTAATATATGCCCCTCCTTTAACCCCTAAAGCCCCGCTTGTCCCCTCGGGGGACAATTTGGGTCCGGGTAGGTTCCTATTGTCTCAATTTGAAGTGAATTTTTTTGAGATTTTTTGAGGTTGTGTAGCTTTGTAAGAGCTTTGTGGATATATAATTTTTGTTTCAATCAGATGCCGGATGAGAAAGTTATGGCACAATGAGCAAGAAATAAAGATTCTCGGGCAGCCCAAAAAAAATTACAAACAGTCAAAATATTTTTTTTTGAATTTTTTTCCTAAAAGATTATGTTTTTACCTATATGTGAAGCTTTGATTCATTCTATTTGGACTAGGGATGAGAAAGTTATGGACAATCTTAGTTTTTCGGGCAATTTAAGCATCTTCTTGAAAAAAAACTTTTTGTTCAACTTTGAATGCTAATATATTCCAATCCGTACGGTGAAATTTGATGAAATTTTTACTACATCATCTCAGACAAGTTAAGTACAAGATCCTACGGTTAAATTCTCAAAAAAACAAAAAAATTGGTTTCGTTAAGTGAATACAGCAGAAGTGGTAGTTTTGAGTGATTTTTGGCAGAAAACACCTTCGGGGCTTTAGGGGTTAATGAACAACATCAAAAAGTTACACAATGACAGGGTGCAAAATAAACAATAGACAAAAAACAATCCCTCCCCCCCATTAGATACCTAGTATTTGCACCTATATCCTTCTTATTTTTCAAAGATTGCCCCCCCCCTCCCAAATTGTCCGCAGAACAAGATGGTCCATAACTTTCACATTTCTTATCCAAATGAAATGAATCAAATCTATTAACGTAGAAAAAAATACAATCCAAAAATAAAAAAATAAAAAAATAAAAAAATATTTCCATTTATTGTCTTTTGATTTGTCCCCTTAGGCTTAGCTATTTTAAGTTTATTGTGGCATAAACTTTTTCCTAAGCACCAATTGAAATAAAAATTGTATTTTTCAAAAATCTAATATATTTTTCCACCTTAACAAAACCCCTCAAAAAATCACATAAAAATTTGATATCATAGAAGCTTGCCTGAAATATAATTTGTCCCCTAAGAGGACAATGGAACTTTAGGAGTTAAAAAATAATCAAATTAATTTCATTTTTTTAAACTATTCAAAGTTCTCCATTTTGTAATTTGAACAACATGCCTATTTTTCAAAGTTAATGAATATATTGTATCCCTAGAAACCTAGTACATTTGTACATCTTCATAAAAGAATTCCAAAAAATTCTCTAAAAAATGTCGTTGTAAGAACATGCTTGAATTCTAAACCTTCATTCCATGAATTTAAATTGTTAGGAGTTAATACCATGTTTCATTTCTAATGAGCAATTTTCACCCAAATGCACAATAAAATTTGAAGAAATAACATATGAATGAAAGATAAAATTTTTGAGGGGCTTAACTTCTAAAGTTTTTGAAGCTCTAGTGGAGCTTTTGAAAGCTTGGAGTCGATTTTGAGTGGATGAAAGTAAAATTTTAACTATGACAAATGTACATTTATTTAAACTTCCCCCAAATATGATTTTTTTATTAGTCAAGTGCCTAAGTCAAAATTTATGGACCGCAAAAGTTTAGGGTCAACTTGGACAATGTGCTAAATAGAGACGACAAGTAGTTAGGCAAGTTGTGAAGTTTTTTTCATTAGTTTTGAGCGCTTATATCTCACTATCCATGGGGCCGAGTAGGCTGGAATTTTTACCATACATTTTCAAAGTTATATAGGTCAATAATATATAAATAAAATTAAAAAAATATATAATTTTCATTCAATGTGCTCCACTAAAATGACCATTTTAAAATAATTGTAGAACCATCAGCTCAAATTCTAGTGTAAATTCATGAGATTTTTTTTTTAAATTAAAAATTAATTTTTTGTCCACTTGTTTTGAAGTAAATCTTTGTGTCAATTGTTGGGATTTTGATTCTTCCAAAAATGAGTTCTCCAAAAAAAATTGAAATCTTACTCATGTAGTTGTTTTTTGTCCACATCTTC
Source organism: Antitrichia curtipendula (assembly GCA_951230915.1). Classification (NCBI taxonomy): domain Eukaryota; kingdom Viridiplantae; phylum Streptophyta; class Bryopsida; order Hypnales; family Leucodontaceae; genus Antitrichia; species Antitrichia curtipendula. The sequence goes on from OX579635.1 coordinate 14,381,410, forward strand.
TCAATGCAAGATTTTTTGTATATGTTAGACACCTTAATTATCTTTGAAAATTGGCATGCAAATAATTAACATAACTACCTATCTAATGACCAAGTTTCCAAAGTTGAATATTGCATCTTTCTTCACAAAGTGGAATCAAACTATGTTGATCCTGTTGGGCAAGGCTCCAATTTATTTTTTTAATCTTGCAATCTATGTGGTGAAAGGTTCTAAAAAAATTCATGAATTCTACAATAGTCTAGTACAAATTTGTATGATTGATATTTTGAAAAAATATTTTAATATTTCAATTATTCTCAATGCACTAGAAAGTGGCAATTTTGTATATTTTGTGAAAAATAGTAAAAAAAATTCAATGATTAATAAAAACCAACCCTTCATGTTAGCTTTCAATCAATTTTCAAAAATTATGATTTATAGGAGGTAATCCTAAACCTCAATATTTCCAAACAACCATTTATTGATTGCCCTTGTATGAATTGTCTTTGAGATTTATTTTTTTGATGGGTTTTAGTATTGTGAGGTATCCAAAAATGAACCTCACTTGGAAATTTCAAAAGAACCTTACAACTATTGCTTAAGGCTTCTTTGTGTACTTCATAAGTGCAAGGAAAAATCTCTTACTCATGCATTTCTAAACACTCAAAAAGACTTTTTTATAATATCATTAGTTGCATCTCACCTCCATATAATTTTAAAGGAATTGTTTTTTATTTGTTTTTGAACTTTTTTATTATTTTCTAACAATTCAAACATCAAAACATCTTTTTGAGTAAAGTTCTCCATTATCTTCTTTTGTGCATATCTTTTGGAATATTTTTTTGGATGCCTAAAATTATAAAGAGACAATATTTATTCTATAATTCTAATTCTTCATATATTATTTTATTTTTAAATTTTTTTTCAAAAGCTCTTATATTCCCTTCTAAATGGTTCAGTGTGACAAAATCAATAGATGTTTTGTACTTTCACCTAAGGATCTTAGTTTGGTTCAAATGACTTTGAAATCAATATTCTTATTAAAAAAATAAGATTTAAAATCTCCAAATGATCCAAGAGGTTAAACAAAAAATAAAAAATATTATTATAATGTTTTAATCAATTGAAATTCAAACAAAATTACAATAGAAGATTTTATACAAAGATTTCTATAGATGAAAGGTTTATTCGTGGATCATTTGAAATCTTGTTGATGAAAGTCTTCCATAGTGGTAGTAAATCATTTTCTTTTCAATCCATGATTTTTTTTTTGGTAAAGTGGATATCTAATAAGAATAACACTTTAATACAACTTAGTGAGAACAAAAAGTAAGTTGTCTTGTTCTTGTATGACCAATGACATATGAAACCTAATATATAAGTTTTGCTTTTTGAGTTTTAAAAAAAATATTTCAACAAAGAGTTTGCACTAATCTTTATATTGTCGACACCTAACACTAAAGTGAAATGGGAGAAAATCAAGCACACTTCCAAATCACATTTTAATAACTTCTGCTTATGCACATCTATGGTTATAAGTAAAATTTGCTCAAAATACCTCATTCTACCTTAGTAGGGTACAGAATGTATAAATATTCTACTTCCTTGACTAGTTTTGCTTCTAAAGTGGCTTGTACATTAGTTTTCTCTTTGCAATGAAGGTCCCTTCATTTGAAATTAAACAATCAAAATCCCAAGCCACATTTGGTCTAATTGAGACCCTTACTTCTACATCCAATTTAATTTTGTTTCATTCTAATGTAGTAATAGTGAATATATTGTCTAAGGTTAGTATTATGACAATTTAGTATAGAATTTGGGCTTAAAGGATTGGAATTGGATTGAAGAGTGAAAATTTCATAAATTTAATGTCATAAAATCATACACATGGTTTATACATATGATAGAGGGTGTGTTTAACATTCCACAATTTTGAACAATGTCTAAAGAGAAATTTGAGCCAAACAAATTTCCAATATCCATATTTTTTTTGTTATTATTTATAAATCAATTATTCACTATCTATTCCTTTAATTATTATTTCAAATGTATTCTAAAAATAGACTTATAATTTTCCTAAATTCTTTATTTTGAACCAACTCATTTTCTATTAATTGTCCATTAACCTTGTATACTAATATTTTTGAAGAAAGCTTTGGGATTAATCCTTAAAGAACAATAAATTTCCATGGTGCCTTTTAAAGGCTCATGTAGGTTTATAAGAGGTCATTTTTGAGTGGATGAAAGTAAAATTTTTACCAAAGATGTATACTTGTATTAACCCCTAGGCGCCCCAAGGGACCAAAAATGTCCTCACATCTAGGCTGGAATTCTAATTCATAGTGCTATAATTTTTGCATCTAGTGCCCAAATTTAAAAAAATCTGTTGATAAATATGCATTCATTCTTCCAATTCGTGTGGTAAAATTTTTAGATCAATCTAAGATGTATTAATCTTTTGGAAGCCATTCAAAGTTCATGGGTTCAATTTTAGTTCACCAAACTGCATTGTGATGGATTTAACTTTGGGGGCTTATATCTCTTTCATCCGATGTTATTTTTTCAATAAAATTTGTTGGATTATGTTTCCCGTGAATTCTAATTATTGTGATAAAGTTTTCATGTCAATCTAAGCTGTTTTGAATATTTGGAAGCAACTCAAAGCTCAAAATTTGGACATTTAGACACAATGAGTCAATTGAATGATAGTTACTCTCACCAATGTATTTGTATATTGGTTTTGAGGCACTTTATAGTTTAACCCTTGAAAGGCTTTTGAGGTCCCACTTTATGACCCGTATTTAGCCTTATAACTCTTCAATTGTAATTTAATATATGAATTGTGATACATTGTTAATTATGTACTATCATGATCATTAATTTACTTTATACTAAAAAATATTTGTTCAATGTTTTTCTAATTAAATACCACCAAATTCATAATATACTACATGGCCACAAAGGGCTTTCAAGCCTTTCAAGGATTAAATTATTTTCATTTGAGTAGGTTTAGAAATCAAACTTCGCCTCCAAATGCATTTCTAGAAAAATTCCAGCAACCTTTTTCAACACTAAAATATTATAATCTTGCAATATATTTAGCCAAATGACTCCAAATTTGATTAACGTCATCTGCAACACATACACTATAAGTTTGTATAGTTGAGATTTCTATACCTCAATGACATTTAGACCTATGACACTTCAAAAGCAATGTTGTTATTAAACCCCCAAAGGCCCTTAGCATTTGGGTGTTAACTTTGTGAGAATATTATTATTTCTCCAATTAGATGTATGGATAAAAAATTATAGGGCACGTTTAGAGGCATCTTGGATAGTGTACTAATAGAGAGTTCAAGTAGTTGGACAAGTTGTGAATATTTTTCCATTAACTTTGAACACATATATCTCACAATATATATAGTTGAGTATGCTGGAATTCTTACCACATATTCTTGTAGTAGTATAGATCAACAATGTATTAAAAATTTTAGAATTTTTTTTTTTCTAATTTTCATTCAATGCACTAAAAATGGCAATTTTAGAATTATTTTAGAACCATTAGTACAAGTTCTAGTATAAAATGATGAGATAGTTTGTTTTTTATTTTTTATTTTTATCCTCTACTGATTTAGAGAACTAAATATTTATCTTTACCATTTGGGATTTTGGTTCGTCCAAAAAAAGAGTTCTCAAAAAATTGAAATCTTGCTCATATAATTACATTTTTGGACATCCTCTCAATGCAAGTTTTTTTCTTATATGTTAGACACCCCCATTACCTAGGAAAATCAGCATGCAAGTAACTTACATAACTACCTATTCAATAGCTTGAGGGGTTTTGTTTTTATTTTTGTTTTTACACAAATAAATGAAGATTCATTGCAAGAAAAAAATACATACACACCAACTGCAAGCGGCCTGGTGGAGACAAACAAACTAAAATACAAACCACCTGGTAAGCCCAACTACCACCTAAGAGACACATGATTGGGCATAGCACTTGAGGGGCCGTGAGGCCTCTATCAACCGCACCACCGAGAAAATAGCAATACTTTGAGTTTCCAAAGTTGGATATTACCTCCTTCTCCACAAAGTGGAAACAAACTATTTTCATCTTGCTGACTGTAAATAATCTGTTAGGATTTTTTTTTGCAATTTTGGTGGTTGTTTTGTGAGATTTTGTGTTGTTTTGATTATATTTTGCTTGAATTGAGTTCCAAATTGGTCTTTTTGTATGTTTATTAATCAATTTGGGGGGTTATGTCTTTTTGTTCAATTCCAAGTCAGAAGCAGTCAAGAATGAGCTGTTGAGGAGATGACGTGTTATGCAGCTCGTTGGAAGCTGAATCCAAATTGGAATTGCAGGCTGGTTAATTCCTAGTTGAAATTGTCAGTGGCCCAACCGTCTTGAGTGTTGTTGTTGATGTTCTGATTTAGATTCTGTTTGGTTGTCAGCAGTTAAGGCTGTTGTTTGTTCCTAGTTGTGTATTTGTATGCAGCGCGGTGCCAATTTGGATTTTCGTATTTGTGTTTTGAGTGGCAGTTGTTGGTTGCGACTATTTTCAAAGTTCCAATTTGGCAATTTCAGTGCAGTTAAGCATATTGTCATTTTCGAGTTGGTAAATGTTTTTGTGTGCCTATTAGTATGGGGTTTATTGTATATCATTTTCACCCACTGTCGAAGAGAGTCCAGTGCGAGTCTCAGTTTGGTTGGCTATGTATTTGTTTTCCAATTTGGTGCATGTGTGTGTGTGTTTTTGTTCTGTGTGATGTGGAAGAGAGTCATAATTGGTCCATGTGTTTTTTGGTGATTGTGTGTGTCTGCATCTATGATTTGGAGTGTGTGTCCAAATTGGCTAAGCAAATGGTTGCAATGGTTACAATGTTGCTCCTCATTCATGCTGATTTGGAATATATGGAGTGGTGGAGCAGAAGGTTTAAGTTCCAAATCAGCATGAATGAGGAGCAACATTGTGACAATGGTTGCGTGTGAAGATTGTTTAAAGTCTTATTTGGATTTGTGCATGATGATGCTAGTCCAATTGGAATGGAGTGTTGATTACAGAGAAGCTAGTTGGAGCAAGTCAATTAGCAAAACAATATTTTTGTAAACGGTGATATGTCACCAATTCGGCTTAATAAAGTATGAACTAAAACGAATTGGTGAATGATGTGGTAAAATGGCAGTTTGGAGTTGTATGTATGTTGAATGTGTATGTTTTCAATTTGGTAAATAGAACAGTGGTGTTGATATTTCCAAGTCGGAGTATGGCAATCTGTAGGTAAAACCAAATTAGAAAATTTATGACTGAATGTATGAGTTTAATGAAGGTTTCAGGTTGGTTTTAAAGTGTGTATGTGATTGTGTGTTAATTCCTAGTTGGGAATAGAGCAATATTTAGCCTACCGAATTGGAATGAATTTTTAGAGGGAATGTGGGAAAGTTTAGGAAATCCAATTAGGAAATCAGCATGTGTTATGGCTAAGAAGTATGAGAGAAAAAAGAATTATTCCAAGTTGGATAAAAAGGAGAGTAAGATCTGCAATTGCTGTAGTTGGTGGAGTTGAGTTGGAAAATTAAAGACAATCAAGACCAAGTTGGTGGATTTGATGGTTTCCAAAGTAGGAGACAAGATCAATGAAGTGACCAATCAAAGTTGGGTGTTCAAAATTGGAGTTGTGCCTATCAAGACTGATTTGGGAGAAAGATAGAAGATCCAAGTGTGAAAGATTTTAAAGACCAAATTGGATGATACTTAACCTTGGTGGTTATTAAAAAGGGAGTGTCAATGAATTTAGTAATTAATTGTGTAATTGTGAGGAATCAAATTGATACTAGTTAGAAGTATGTCTTCCTTGGATGTTTTATTCCTTAGTTAGTTGTTCTTTGGTCGTTGTAGAAGTAATCCTATTTAATTAGCCTCCCTAGAAATGAACTTTACTATTGTTTAGATATTTCCAAAGAGGGTCTAAACCTATCTACACTGGCCATGCCCAAAATTTATTTTTTCTAATTTCAAATGCTATAATCTTGCAATCTACACAATCAAATGGTTTCAATTTTTTTTCTAAAAATTTCTAAAGTGGTCCAGTACAAATTTGTACAATTGAAATTTTAAAAAATATTTTAAATTATCAATTGTACTCAATGCACTCAAAAGTGACAAATTTTGATACTTTTTGTAAAAAATAGTCAAAGAACTTTAGGGATTAACAATGCTACAATTACATCCAAATGGGCAAAGATCCCTCCAAGACAATAATGAAAAGTTGTATGTTTTTGTTTCAACCACATACAAAAAATATTTAATTTAATTTAAATTATATATACACAAAATAAACATTTTAAATCCTATAAGTCTAAATACATGCAATGACTAGAGGGATGACAATGTGCTTTCTACCTTAGGACCAAGGCTTTTTTTTTGGACTTGTGTCCCCCTTGCTGCCTTCACTAGAGAGGCCAATTTTTGGAGGGATGAAGCCAGATAGGTCAGATTTCTGACAACTTGGCGAAATTTTGCCCAAAAAGAAAGCCCTGCTTAGGACATAACATTCAACACTATAACATTGGAACTAGAGCATGGATTAAAAAATCTATCAATTGCATTTAGAACTCTTTTTAACTTCAATAAGAAGACATTATATAACAAATTAGACTCGTTGTGGACTTGTGGGTATTTTGAACACCTTTCTTGGTCTTTGAGGCCAACATTTTTACTAGTTTAAATTTACAATCTACGTGTTTCAAAAATCAAATCTCACTTGCACACAATTATCAATTATAATTGTAAGTGAAATACCTCATCTTTCTAGATCCTAGGCTAGTACAATGACAAAGGTGGCTTGTAACTTGGTTCTCTTTTTCAAATAAAAGTCCCATCATTTATTAAAAAAAATATTGCTAAAATTCTAACCAATGCAATTGCCTCTAAGCTAATTGTACCTATTTGTGGCATGTTTAAGAATAGATTCTTGCAATTATTGTCTAAAGTATACAACCTCATTTCATAAGAGCTACATTATCTACTTTAGGTACATTATTTTCAACACTTTGAAAATTCATAGTTTATTTATTTCATGTCCCAAAAGACCATTCTAAATGAATCAAGAATCCTACTTGAACTATCAACAAAATCCAATATTTTTTTTATGAATAAATAAAAGTAACTATACTTGATCCAATGCTTTCAAATTCAATTTTTGAAAATAGTCTAAATTTATACCAAACCTTGTACAAGTAGGTGAAGTCTTTGGTACATGGTGAATTTTTTCTAAAATGTAGTTGGCAATGGAGTTTTAAGATATGTAGTAAAGTGGCTATATTTTTAATTTTCCATACATAAGAGCAGGTTATAATAACAAACAATTTGTGAAACAAAAGTGCTATCATTTTTTTGAGGGGGGTGACATTTTGGCAATGTCAAAAGCTTCAATCTATATCAAAGAAGTTGCAACTTCTCTAATTTTTTCCTAATTTCACTTGTGATAATTATGTGAAAAAATGGAAGTGGCATCTCATTGATTTAATTCAAGTTGTTTGATATTTTTTGAACCTTCATGAAAATAGTTATGAAGTTGGAAGTTGAAATCACATATAGCACTAAAAGCGCTTGCCTCTTAATATGTTTATTGTTGGTGCATTGACAAATACAATTGGTACATTGAAAGTTCAAAAAATATGTACTTGTATGTTTGAATATGCTTTTAGAGCTTGATTGTTTTAGGGCCTCCAACTTTTCTCTAAGATCTAGGGTAGTAGAAGAAAACAAAGGTAATGCAACAAGGCGGAAAAGAATAGAGAAGGTCGATTGTTCCAGTTTAAGGGATCCAAGAGAATGGATAAGTTATGTGGATAGCCCAGATTAAGCCCCGGCTAAAATATATAGCTGAAAACCCTTGCAGCTATATGATGCACGGCTAAAATCCAGCTATTCAATGGCGTTTTCTACGGGGATCAACTTACTCTCTAACTCCTCCACCTACCAAGTTTTTTGCACATGATCTTCCTAATGTAAATTTGGATGTGGAATGTGACAAAAATGACGTGATTTTAGCCCTTCAATTTCAGTGGGGATATAGCTGCAAGTTTTCTCAAGTAAATTTTTTGTGAAATTTAGCTAGATTGTGACCACTGACTTGAGCCCTTGGCTTGAACCCTTGTTAGGATGATTTTAGATATTGCTAAGGTAGGACCCCCCCAAAATGTCCTCGTATCCATTCATGCTCAATAGATTTCCCTTGAAGTATCCCTAGACTTCCATTAAATTGTTCCTTTACTTAACTGCATTTATTTGATATTTTTTCTTTTCGAGATCTCAATTTCAGATCCAACTCTATAACAGTTTCAATGGCCTAAGGAGCTTCCACTTTGAAAATTCATAGTTGAAATCACATGTCATATCCAAAAATTATAATTATAATTGTTTTTTAATGATTTTCAATTTGTAATACTACAAAAATAATGTTTTAAAAAAAAAAGGTGCCTCCAACTATACTGAATTGCTTATACTGACGACGGTTTCAGGTGTTTCCACCGTACTCCTAATAAATTTTTGCTGAGGTTGCATCACAATAACTCTTTACCAAGAGCATTAGTAGGTGTTTATGGCGGAGGCAGGAGTGAATGCAGTACACAGTACGGCAGTACACTTTTGAAATGGAATATTTCGCCACTTTTCAAAGAAAAAGAAAAGCAAAGAAGTGGAATGACTTTTTCTGTCATGCTGACCCCAAGCCCAGGAATTTATCACCCAATCCTTTGTTTCTCCTTTTGGCAAGGAATTCATGCACCCAAAACCAAAACCGAAACCAAAACCAAACCAACCAAACTAAAATAATTGATAGAAAAGGCAAATTCAATTCAAAGTAAAAAAGTACAACTCCGAGTGAGGTAGAATATTTGCCCTCCCCAAACGGCATGTATCAATATGTGCCACCAAGAATTAATAAAAAGGTTTGAAAAAAACAAAAAAATTAACAGAAAATTTGTCACCCCTGCCGTGGCGGCATGACGTCAGTGCTCAAAGCCTGCAAGGCCAGGGTGCATCCGTGCCGGGCAGTCTGGAGAGTTTTTCAAAAGTTTAGCCGCTAACAGCAAGTGACTTTGTGGCTGATCGACTGGCTGCCAAGGCGATGTCGGCGCGTTCGATAACAATAGTCGGAGCGGCGGAGCCCAGCCAGCTCAGTCAGTCCGTTCCTGTAGAACTCCTCCATCCCATTCTCCCAAGTTTAGCCACCCTACTCCCCCAAAATACTTTTCACAGCACCAGGAAATAGCAACACCACAGTGCTCATTTGAAAAACTCCAGCCCATCCTTGCAATCAGAGGCCCCAAATTAGTTCGGAGGCGTGAAGAAATACAAAATTTAAGCGGTACAAAATAGGGGGGGATTTTTACATTTACCCTGTGATAGGAGCAATACAGGGTCACGGCAATCCTCCCTGGCCATCCAGCAAGCGTTTCAAGTCATTTTGAGCTTCTGAGTAATAATTCTGAATTCCACATTCATCACGGCAAGACGGAGCCAGTCGAGCTCTCCGAAGCACTGCCAGATCAAAAGGCGACCAAGAAAATTTCTATCAAATTGAGCTTCAGTTATCAACTGCTTGAAGCAGCTTTCAGAAGCAGCAAGTTCACCGCTACCAGCAGGTCTAGCCCCTGAATATGCTCGCCACGTGTGTTTTACCCAAATAAACATAAAAATTATCGTCCCCAAGCACGCTAACTTCCTCCACACTAATACGTCATCACACCAGATGCATCATCATTACTCCCATTGATTAAAAACCATTCACTTAACTTAGTTGAATCCGGAACCAGTGATTTTCAGTTTTCATTTTTTACTGATTTTTTTTCACACAAAATCCTTACTGATTTCAACGGTGTAGATGAAACGGGACGGAAGCCACTGTTATCAACTCAAAGTTATAAGAGGACGGCCTGAGAGGACATGGTGCACCTCAGTTGTACTACGAGTGGATCTGTAGCTATCTCTTTCCTCAAGTCTTGTGAGTTGTGGCTCAGGGCTCCCACTTGTGGCCGCACGGATGATGGGTTTGCGGTTTTTTCTACTAGTCTAGCCACCAAGGGACGGAGTTGTTGCGGCGCCAGGAGAATTTTTCTCAACAGCAGCTAGAAGCTCGATCACTTAGCTTGTATAACTTGTATTGTAGATTGCTTTGTTTTTGTTTCTAACCGTCTTCTGTGCAGGTAGGTTGTCAGGTTTGCAGGTGCTTTTTAAACTGGAGGTTCAAGTCTTCATGCGCGCTTCAGTGTTTGGTTTCCGAAGGAAAAGACAGTCTCTGACTTCTCGCATACTGAGCCGTGAGCTTGCTTTCTTAGTTTTACTAACGGTACTTGCGCGCTAGATCAGGTTGAGGCCCTACTTTGCTTGGGGTGCGTGATCGATCCGCGCTGCTTGCTGTTGTGGCTGTTGTATGTGGAGCTCCGGTTTGACATGCGGGGAGTCAGAGACAGTCGCTTCCTTCGGTGCTCTTGGTGGACAGTTTTGTTATAACGGAGTTTGAAATTTTGCTGATCCGGTGATGCACAGAGCTCGAAATCATGCGGACTAAATGGTTTTGGTTGGAGTATCCTAACTATTTATTGCAAGTCTGTATGTATTAGAGTTCCATACCGGTTTGAAGCTTGGGAGTTGAAAGATTTGATCTGGAGTTAGCTAGTAGGAGCTACTATACTTTTTTAGAAGTGTCGGAGCTGTTTTCAGTGCAGTTTTCAGTGCAGTATGTGAACTGAAATTGTAGGTCTGTAAAGTTGAAGGTTGTTCCGTACATGCTTACAGTTCATTGTGTTAAAGTTCATCCCCAAGTTCATCCCCAAGTTCATCGTAATTTAGAACCTTGCCTGGTGTTAGAACTTGGTGGATTGCTAGGTTTGGATTTTTCTAACTCGACATTGAAATGGTGCTTTTGAGCTTCGTCAGTAAGCTGTATTTGGAGAACTTACAAGTCTGAAGTCTCTTTGCATGCGCACATGGTGAATCATTCTTATTTAGAGTGTAATTACTGATTTTTCAGGTGACAAGTCTGTGCAACTTGTTAACTTTTCATGAAATTAAAACGATAAATCATACTTCCAACTTTGGGTTCAAAGATTTTATGAGAATTTTTTTTTCATGAATCTTAACACATATTAAGTTACATTGAAAAAAAATAAGATTGATTTACTATGTGCGCATGTAAGATGCTTCAAATTGGTACACCACAATTACAAATATTGTAATGGTAACTCTTACCACTGAAACTTTTGCTTTGGATATGATTGGAATCTCTACCTAGAATTGAAATAAAATTATAGGACCTTGTGTACTTGATGTAAAGAGACTCTTGATACTGCTTAGCAACTGAAGAAAACTAAGCGGGTTTGATCCCTGAGTCCCATTCCGTTTTCATACAGGTTTTCCATATAATTATTTGACAAACAGTGTACCATTCATCAAGATTCTGAGCTTGTGCAGTAGTGAATTGAGAGAACTCGGGAAGCAGATGACGAGCTCTAGATTTTCTTCTGATGGATGATATTGCTGAGGACAGGAATTCTGGACTAATTCTTCACAGGATTAATGGTTGCATCGCTGGCAACTCCACCAATTGTGGCGCTACAGCGTCTAGAAGAGAGGGCCTGATCGGCTTGGTCACGAATTTGGCTTACAGAGGTTAAGATTAGAAATAAGTATGTTTATCAGTCTATTGAAGGGCAAGACTAAAGAGTCGTACATTGAATATATCCGAACCTCAGTGAATCTGAGTGGTTTTGAATTCCTTCAGACACATGTTCACTGGAATATAAATTTCAATTTTGGGATCTATGCATGCGTGCCAAATCAAGTGCAAGTGTACATTGTTTCAATTCATACACGATTCTCACCTTGCAACTTGGTGTCTGAATGGAGGCATCATTGCTTCATCACCGCCGTGACTGTCATAGAATAATCATGAGTAAGTTCGTATGCCGTAATTTGCTATCTTGGTCCTGTGCGGCTGTGCCCTGGTCAGTCGAACTATTCCAATATACTCGTTATCCACATTGGTCAATCAACTTGTAAGGATTATTTTACCAACAAAATTAAATTCGTTTCTTAAAGTAAATGATGAGTCAAGAGTCACAAACCGTGACATTCAAAGCTCTAAGAACTAGGATTTGTGTCGATCTGACGGTCGAGATGGAAAGTAGTACTTCTAGCTGTTGTCGACAGATAACGAGAGATTCTAGTCTACCTTCTAGGTTTTTGAATAACTTTCAACTCAACTACAAATTACACAGCTTGTGAGGTTCTTGGGATTTCCAAGCTTGGAGACTCGGGATTCAACATCTATGCCTTTCGGTAGTTCACTTGCATGTCCAACCTTCTCCAACTTACAGATCAGGAACAATGTGTGCTTCGCAGTGCAACAACTGGAATATGGATCAAACTGAAGGTAGTCAGCTACTGGGGTACCAGAAGGAATGGGGTCCCATTCACCTGCATGCTTTTTCTGTGGTGTAAATATACAAATATTTTTTCTGAAGAGACGGACTCCCGGGACTGCACTTTACTACTGTACTGTAGTGCTACGAGCTTTTCTAATTCGGAGAAAACGAAGGAACAAATCATTTACCCAGACCCCGAATTAGGTCAGTAGAAGAGGTCAAAATTGACGGTCCAAAATAGGGGGCATATTTTTACATCCATGACAAGCGTGGGAAAAAAATAATCTAATTCTCACTCGTAGCACTACTTTAGGCAAATGCAGATAGCCAGTGCTCCGTCCCGTGCATAGTGTTGTGGGGTCCGGGACAAATGCACTCTTAGATTCACACCGACCTATGAAAGGACTGGAGTTCTTTCTCCCTCACTTTCTGAAGAGACTCGTGCAGAGGGACCAACATAGATTGATCATCTCTGCAGCCAATTGCAATCCAAGCACCTTCAGGAGATGCCTGGAGCCTGAAATGCCTCTGCTGCCGTGAGTGTGGGTCTTTCAGCTGACCAGAGCTCTTTAGTGGTAAATTTTTTGAAATTAACTCCCTCGACTTACAGTATGCCGTTTGTTCTTTGTTCTTTGTAATTTTCTTGGAATAAACTCCCAGTTTCAAAAAAGAAAAAGAAAAGCACCTGAGATGCAAGAAGAAAGCGAGGGTGGTCAGAGCACAACTTGGCCGGATTCCAAGGCATCTATCGTCGGCAGGGGTGATTTTGTACTCGAAAGTTCGAAAGCAACAAATGGAAGGCAGGGCAAAAGATCCAGTAGTTAATTTGAAAACCGACAATTCAGAAAAAACAATACGGTAGTTTGAAAAAGAGCACGGCTCCGTCAGGACATGAAAATCTTTACGGAAGAATTCATGATGTAAAAGAACTCAGTTGCGAGGTTGAGAAAAATATAATACAGTAGTCACCACTGGCTGAGATTCGTCGGTTGAGGGAGCGAGAGGGCCACTTCGAAGTACAGTACAAATTAGGTCATCGACACTGGTCACAGTACCCGCCGGTATTCCCGATAGGATTTCTCTGAAATTCCAAATAGCACACACGACAAATGGGAATGAGGATAAGCACACGCAAAAATCTCTCCCAACTCCCAAGTGACTACGAATGCAAACTCTGAAATGAGATAGAAACTCAGAAAGTCCAAGCGAGACAGCTTGCCATGCCAGTTTCCGGTTCAGAATGACACCTGGACTAATATTTAGTATAGCAGCCATTGACACAAGTTCCTTGTGGGTGTAACTATTTTTATGACATCTATTATCTTACATTCGCTTTCCCCACTAGGCACGGCTTTTTCTTTTTTTGTTTTTGTTTTGTTTTTTTGGCACACATTGAAGTTTTATTCCACGGCCAAAAAATTGTACTACACCCCCGCCCCCCACCCCACCGGCACGGCTTCTACAAAACAAAATTATCCACAACAGTAGGTTAGGTTGGCAGGGTACCGAGGAGGGAGGAGACATCATATAATGAAGGACGAAGTTTTGGAATCTGGCTCCCTTTAGTTTGTCACCATGTCCAGGAACAGTGACTCGCAACCAGTGAGACCAAGCTGTAACAAAAATCGTAACAGCTAGGGTAGTGTTACGATTTTTGTTACAGCGTGAACGGGCACTAATCGTGACAACCATTGGTCCTTTGTGAGAAGTAGTTGCGGATTTGGCTGACGAAGCAGACTTTCGATCATTCCGTGCACCTTCATGACATGGCTTGTACCGAAACGGCAGTCATCAAATACTCTTTGCCAGCATGGACACCAGTTTAGACCACGAATTCATGGAACAAAATACAATATCCACGAGCTTTTTCGTTTTTTTTAATATAAAGGAGAGAATATTACGGTATCCAGAGTTGAGCATGCACAGGTGGGTGGGTGCATGAATACGTAAAGAGGATCGTGAAGCACACTCCAACTACTTGGTCGTGTCACCCGAATTTCGGTTACATGATGGAAAGAAACCAGGAAGAAGCTGAATACGGGCCAATTACTGCTTCCTGGATCAATTACCATGTTAGTTCCAACAGTAAATGGATCAACTTTGATGCCTAGCTCTCAGGGAAAGAGAGAGATTGAAGAGTTCAACTTTTTTCGTGCTAGAAGCGGTAAATATCAATTGCAAAAGGGCCGGAAATATGTGTTGTCGACGAAACTGTCACTGAAATTCAATAGCGAGTACCCACTGTACGAACATCGGAATGGTTTCAAAGAATAATAAGCCCCTACCACACGAGTAGAGAACGATTCAGGAATCTAAGTACCTTAGAACAAGGCAATGCAAACCCGAACACCATAAAAGTTAGAGAATTTGTCATGAGACAAAGCGACGAAAGCACGAGTCCATGTAATAACAGACATGATGAATTCCACACCCAATGATAACTTTGTTTTCGAAGAGTGAGCCAACTGAACTGCACTGAAGAGTTTGCCAATTTCAGGTGCATGTTTTTCTTCAATTCCATCCGACGGCAGCAGCCTAGCTGAAAAAACTTCGCCACCTGATTATGCAGTAATATACTCTGCAGCAGATCGACATGCACGACTTCCCATCACATAGCCCCCTGACACAGTCAATCATTGCATTTAGTATTCGTGGGGA
Source organism: Antitrichia curtipendula (assembly GCA_951230915.1). Classification (NCBI taxonomy): domain Eukaryota; kingdom Viridiplantae; phylum Streptophyta; class Bryopsida; order Hypnales; family Leucodontaceae; genus Antitrichia; species Antitrichia curtipendula. Next base: position 14,396,483 of record OX579635.1, read on the forward strand.
GCTGTGCCCAGGGCTCCGTGCAATGCTGCCAACCGAAACGTAACCGAGCTACCCACTGGATCACGGGAAAACACGTGGGAAACAGGCCACGTGGAAACGAAAAATTTGGGGCATCCGGGAATTTCCAGGCTGGGTCACAACAAAAGAAAAAGTTTCGCAAGTTTGTCAGTTTTTGAGGAACAGTTGGAAAAGGATTCCCTTTCTGTCCAGCTCCTTCAATTCATCAGCAATTGCCGAGCATAATAAGTTAAGTGATGAGCTAACATCTACTAGTCACTACCTTGGCCACCAATTGAAAGTGTATGGATGAGTACCTGGAAGGAATATGCAAGTGAAGCTCCCTGAGCTAGCTATGCATGCGTGAGTGATGGTGGTTGAAGAACGCTTCCGGAAAATCCTGCCCAACCAAAAAGAATAATACTCCGTAATAACTCAAACAAAAACTTTTGGAGCACTTGACAACGTCTTGTGGTATCAATGTCCAAACTGCAAAGCAGAAATGCGGGACAGAACACTTGCCATGCCAGCAAATGTTGACTTCTATAGTGGCCTCAGAGGGTTTGCAGTAAGATTCATCCGCTTTTAAAACTGAACTGATTCGTCTTCAACTCATCACTCATGCGCATAAAGAGATTTGGATCACTTACTTGCAACAGATTCGTACCCAATTTTCCCCTGCAGAGTATCGTGCACGTGACATGCACAGAATCCACGATATTAAGTACATACGCTGTAGCAACATTCACACTCATGTATATAAGTAAAGACCAAGCCACTGTTGACAGGACATCAGACACACAGAGCTAGCATTCCGGGCACCCTAACACCTAGGAATCCCTTTTTTCTTGTACTTGGTGCCCTGTTTTCAAGGATGATTATTCAATCGATCAGTACATATATTACTCATCAGACTTTGGCCAGTCAAAGTTATATAAAACTCTACAACTTAGCACATGCGGAGAAGAGAGTCTACGCCAAAGTTTATCCTTGCGTGAATCCTGATGATGACCCTCGAATGTATCACTCAATGCAAAAATGTGCTCCACGTGTCCAGCAATGGGATCAGGCCCTTGCTAGTACAAAATGGTAACGATCCTCGTGCCTTGGTTATTCTTTATATGATATTCAACTTGCACAAAACTCAACACTGAATCCCTGCAACAAATGCTGACCAGGTGCTTTGTTTCAATCCGAAATCATAAAAAAACTAGCTTCACCGCTGGTAATAATCCTCGTACCTTAGTCCCTCGCTTAAAATAATGGACTGGCACTTCTGCCTAGATTTGTAACTTTACTTCCACTTTATATCTTGGTGGACACTCGAAAAGGGAAGGAGTTCTCGAGGATAGCTTGACAAATGTTAGATTTTTTTTATTGGCTCTGTCCTTTTTTGGACAGAGACTATGGCATGGACTCTGGTTTCTAGTTTACAAATTCTATCTACAACTGAATTCACACTGCACTATGCACAACGCGGTTAGGGTTGGAGTGGGGATGTGGGGTCCTAACAATCCATAATAAAATTAATATTGTTGTACACCTAGGACAGAGCCTCACGGGTAGTACACCGTTCTTGTTTGTTGTTTAGGGTTTAGGGTTTATGTGCACCAGAATTCAAAAGGGAACTCAGTTGCATTGGTACATGAATCAATGAATGTTATATTATTTCAATGATTTCGAAACATGAAAAGCAGCCACACGCTAAGATATCGATCTGTAGCTGCTCTGCTCTGATATGTAAACCACAACACGCATTCATAATCAGTTCAGCGTCACTACAGTTGAACTAAATCGTCCTGCAAACCCTATACCCTAAACCCTAAACCCCTAAGATAAACCCTGTGGTGACGATCATAATCCTCAGTCCTGTCGCTTTCATCTGATCGTAATTCGTAAGAGAAGGAAAGTCCAAATTCGTACCCCATATTCCCCGTATCGTCAGAAACTGGTCGATCTCGTGGATCGATCTGATGGTCTTGATCATGATTTAGAGGAGAGGGTTCTGGTTTAGTCAAGACTGAGGAGAAGGATAAGATTTATTTTGTAATTAAGATAGGCTTCTGATTTCGTCTGGAGGAGAGGAGTGTGATTTCGTCTGGAGGCGAGTACCTGTAGTATGGTTTCGTCTGCAGGAGCGGAGAAAGATTTAGTCTGGAGGAGTGTGTTTTAACTTATGAATGATTCCGGAGGAGAAGGGCCTCCCGCAACCTCAACTAGTTTATGTCGTACATAAACCGTGACTATTCCGTTTCATTTGTTTCAATAAAAACAAAAACAAACAAACAAGAATCGTTCATATCAGTTGACTTAATTAAAAGTTCTCCATCAGGTACGTACGAATGTACGTACTCACTGTTGCAGCAATGCAACAATGGAAGGTACGAATCATCAGTGGCAAGTTGAACAATGAACACTCTGGTAAATTAACTACAACATAGTATATACTCCTCTAGAAAATGAAGCAAAGACGGCATCGTCTTTATCATTTGCAATCCATGTTGCTGCATGCATGTCTTCTGCAATTGTCTGCTACTAAGGTAGGAGGCTCTGAAATCGCTCAGGCATTAAGAACCGCCCCTATAAATGGCTCTTGAATGGAACGAGGTGATCTTTAAATGGAACGCGGTGATCCTTAAATTGACCGCTATAGTGCTATGAATGAATTAGAAAAAAGGGGTCCCAGCCAATCATCAGCTTTGCTTTTTCCCATCTTGCAAGTGAGCGGTTTATGGAAGACCTAGGGTCACAAATAGGGACCTACGATACATCTCCTTTGAAAATTCATAACTAATTCAATATTGCTCAAAAAAATATGAAACCACTTGTGTTAGATTTCTCGTCTATTTTTCTATCTCTGAAAAATGAATTAAAAATACTACCGTCCAAGGAAGCATATAAAAAAGGCAGATCAGCCCTTAGATGGGCGATTCAAGAGCCTCCTACCTTAGTGTAACTGCTTCAAAAAAGCATCCATTCGTGGAACCCAAGGAACTGAGACGACCGCAAACATACCGCTTACTTCTGAGAATTAATTAGCCAAAGAAATTATGCCTTTCAATTTGCTCCCACGAATCTAAATCTGTTTGCAGTTCTAACGGATATCTGAATTTACAGTTAACATAAAAAGATCACATGCCCCAGTTGCCCACTGCTCAAACACCAACAAAGGCTACCCTTGAACGACGAGCTGGTCACCGTGGAAATCATCTCTTTGGGTACCGTGTCAATTGTTGGCTTAAAAAAATGAAAAAAGCACTCATTGGAAGACAAACCACTGTAGAGTACCTTCCCTTTCCACACAAAATTTGGAGGATGAATAGTTGCACTTTTGTCCTTACTTTTGTCCTACACGAAGAGATTCTTTGTCATTCTTTGGCTAGAAAACATCCTTCGCATTGTTTATGGGTTAATCCTTAAACGACGGGCTCATAACCATGGAAATCATCTGTTTTGACACCGTGTGAAGTGTTGGATTAAAATAATGCAAAAGCACTCATTGGAAGTCAAACTACTATAGATGATCTTCCCTTTTCCCACAAAAAATTTAGAAGATGAATAGTTGCACTTCTGTCCTACACATGAGATTCTCTTGTCGTTCATCAACCACAAAACGTCCGCCTTGACATTTAAGGATTAACCTTGGAAAGACATAGCCCCAATGACCAAGGTAGTCACCAAAATACTCTAATTACTGAACCAATTGGAATAATAGGTGGATTCTTTGTTTCTATAGTGAACAATGAAGTCATCCATTGGACCTTTTAGGTCCATAATATTCTTACAGGGTTAATATGACCAATTCAATTGTTGGTATAGTGAAAAAATATAATCCTAGAATCAATAAGAAGCATTGCTTCATTTGCTTGCGTTGGTCAAATTGCACGAAATATGTCCCTAATTTGATCGATATTGATAAACCAGAAAGGACCACGAAGGCCAAAGTCAAAGTACTATTCATTGTTCACTTCTACATGCACTCACATAACTGTAAACATTGGGCAAGAAACAAGATCCATGCCCAGCTTCAAGAACATTTTTGATTCTCCCTTAGATTGCTCGCCAGACAAGTGAATGTTGTTTACGAATTAATTTCAAGTTTCAATAATTGTTGGTGCTAACAATAGAATTAAAAGAGCAAATAAAAAAAACTGAAAATATTACAACAAAATAGACTCTTTAGAGTCCATCCTAAACCCTAAAATGTCAACCCTATCCTTGGCATTGGACCAATTAGCAGCCAATCCATAGGATACAAAAATTGATGGAGTGATTTTTGTAAAATACACCTTCAGGCTGGAGCTTGTAATGGACGATTGGCTCTAGTTGATAGAAAATTTGCCTTGATAATCATGGTGGTGGAGGAAGGTGGGGTTTAACCCAAAAGGTGCCATTGTCCCTAGATGGGGGACAAAATGGATTTTAAGTAAGCTCCAACAGTCTCAATTTTTTTTGTCATTTTAAAAATATTTATTTAAGATAAAAAAATATATGAGCTTTTTAGGAATACAATTTTCAATTCAATTTGTGCCTAGGAGAAAAAATCATGCTACCCTAAATACAAAATGAAACTCACCAAGTAACAAAAAACATCCACAATAACTTTTAACTTTTAAATTTCAAATTTTATGTTTTATAGATTATTGTTTGACTACATGGAATGCTTTGATTCATTCCATTTGGATTAGTGATGTGGAAGTTATGGAGCTTCTTATTTTAAAACAATCGTAGCCTCCTTTTGAAAAAATAATGTATGGAATTCATTTTTGAAATTCATTTTCAAAATTTTCAAAACAAAAAAAGCTCTACAAGATTTAGTATACTTGCTAGAACATCTCACTATTGGAATTAGTGTGTTTAAATTCCATCTTATAGCTATTAATGATTGAATTTTTCCTTCTATATTGTGTTTCCTTCTAATTCAAAAAAATTCAAAAAATGTAAATTATAGTTTTTTTCTTTGTAATTTTTTTTTAGACTTTGTGAATGTGAATAGCTTTGTCACTCTAATTAAGTAACACTCAAGACTCAAATATCAATCAAGACTTAAGTTTAAATTCCTTGAAAATTTGATCATTAACTTCTAAAGGACCAAACATCATTTTTTTGACAACATAGCGATTTTGAGCAGCTAACGACGACCAGATTTTTTTTTTTCCTTTGAATTTTCACACAAGATGTGCTTGAGTAGCTTTAAGGCCCAACAATTTTCATAACTTTTTTCAATATTTAAAAAAGAAAATTAAAACATTGGGTACAGATTGTTTATTACAAAATTACAGCCGTTGGGATTGGCATTTTTCAATTCCATATTTAAATTCTTAACAATTTAGTGTTTTGAACATTCTCTACTTCTTTCTACTTACTATTTATTTTCTATATATTTTACAATTCTAAATGATCTGAAAAAAATTTCAAGCATGTAGCCAACTTGCCTCAAAGAACTAATCCAAAGAGTAACCACCATTTTGGACATTTTTTCATACAAATGTCATCTTGTGAAGTGCAGCTGCCTGGATTTTCGCAGTGACCAGAAAAGGATTTTTGTCAATTCAAACGCTATTATCTTGCAATCCACATATTGGAAATTTCTGAAATTTTTTCCACAACTTTTCAAACTAGTTTAACACAAGATCCTACGGTTACATTTTTCCAAATTTTTTTTAAAAAAAAAATTTGGTACTTGTATTAGAAATAGCAGTTTTGGAGCGGTTTTGGTAAAAACATAATCTCTGACCTTTAGGGATTAACCCCTAAACTCCCAAACTCCAAATCCTTAAGTCCCAAGGTCTTTTTCCCCCATCAAAATCCACTCAAAACTACCATTTCTAGGGTCTTGTACTTACTAGACTAGTCTAAGAATGTGTGGAAGGAATTTCAAAAATTTAGACAACACAAATTGCAAAATATTTGCAAGATAAACTAAAAAAATTGGATTTTGAATCTTTGTAGCTCTAGTTGTTTGCACTACTGATATTGAATTTTTTAAAATTATATTGAAGGATTGAATTTAAAATCTAGGAAAAAAATTTTAAAAAGAAAGAACATGTACTAGTTGGACGAAAGATCTGTTGTTCATATGTATGTATATTCATTCAAATGTGGCAACATCATCTTACTTTGAAAAAAAAATTAGGTTAATTTTTTTACGATATTTAATTGCTTAATTTTTATTGAAAATTTCAACTTTAAATATTTGTTAATTATGTTTTAATCTAATTTGAATTATGCACTTCTAAACCTCAATATATTTTTTATATTTTTTATGTATTTCGCAATTTTGCAACTTTGGCAGTTTTTAGGGTTCAAACCACATGGTTTGAAATGTACACCTATCTTAGATATCTGAAATTTATACAATTCCTAAATTTTTGAAATTTATACCAGTCTTAGATGTCACTTTTATGATTCAAACCGTGTGGTCTAAAATCTATACATGTCCAAGATGTGTAAAATCTACACCAATCCTAAATGACACTTTTATAATTTAGACCGGGTGGTCTAAAAATGGAGCATGAAACATGCCATTTTAATGAAATTATCTATATTTGTAAAATAAATGGTCATATTACAACTTCATAAACAAGTAGGAGATGTACTAATGATCCAAACTATAGGGCCAAGTGTCATTGGATCTTAGTGCAAGGACAAACTTTTGTCACTACTATACCAACTCAAATGATTCAATCAATGTTTCATTCAATTGCAAATTTTTTTAATGGCATAAAATCAAATACAGAGTCTTTGTTCCCAAAAGTTGTAAAGCACAAAACAACAAATAAAAACTATGTAGAAAACTAGTCCAACTCCAACTCAAGTCATTAAAGTTGAAATGATAGATCCTTATTTCATTACTAAAAAACACTCTTTCAATCACTTTTTGTCCAATCTTTATGCATAAGTGCAAATCAGTCTAACCTTTCTTTCACATTTTTGGTAGACAAAGCCAACTTAAAAGCCTTAGTAAATTATCCTAAACCTACTTATTTTAGGATATTCTTCATTGTTTTAATAGAAAATTTAACTTTTGATACATTCTTCAATCAATTCTATTGTAGACTTTACTATACTATCAATTCCATCTACAATAAACAAAAGCATTCCTTGCCACCTCTTCCAACGTGTCAAAGTTCATGGACGTCCTACTCTTGGCATGACAATGTTCTCACAATATTTCTTCCTAATCATGTTCATGTTAGATTGACAAACCAATAGATTGTGCCACTTCTCTATTGCTCAAGTACTTCTTCAGTAAAGAAACCACATTTAACTCTTTCTCAGATGAAAATTTCCTCATAGTGCCTAAGAACCTATTCACACTCACTAGGAAGACTCTACGTTCTTAATTAATTGAACTCCACATAGAAGAAATTTGAGTCACAAATGATCACCAAAGAAGTAGTATCTCTCTCTTGAAGGCTAAAAAAATTGAGTTTGTACCATCACAAACTTAAGAGAGGGCTAAAATTGAGGATACATGGCATGATTCAACACTACCTTATCTTCCACCTTAGTTTTTTTTCATTAAAATATAGCTATGGGTATGGACTCCCTATCTCTCCAAAGTTCAAAGATTGCAATCTGATAATTTGATCATTTTTTATTGACTACCTCGGTGATTGGTCTCAACCTTTCACAATTAAGGTTTAGATAAGTAGATAATGAATATGATTCACAATATGCAAACAAATATTGGTGTTCAATCTTACACAATGAAAAGCATGCTCATTCTAACTATTCACATCAACAAAGAATTGTCTTTGAGCTATTTCTTCAGTTGATCAATGTGGAGGAATAGGTCTCTCAATTCTTGTCCCAACACAACACAACAATGTAAGGCAGCTCTCCCAATCACAACCACAAACAGTTTACAAAAAACTATTTAAAATTTAGAAAGTGCACAAATTTAATTGCAAAATTCATTTCATTATTCTATTCAATTCAATTTGATGCATCTTGGAATTTACTTGCAAATAAGATCAAGCAAAGTGAAAAACAACAACATATCCAGCACAAATAGAACTCAAGTCTACCCAACTTGGTTGGAATTATCTTAGTCACAAATAACGTTAGGTGGACTCCAATAACATTATTCAGCACAACGTACTAAAAATTCAAGTCTCTTGACAATCAAAGAGATAAATCATTTGTTGTTACAAATTGGTGAAACTTCAACAACAACATCAAGAATGACTTTGAAATTGGCATTGAAAGGGTAAGACAATTGAGAAGAAATAAAAGAAAATACTGACAACAAATTCAACCATGTTTTACTTTGTGTTGAAATTAATGTAGACCAATTTGAATTGTCTTTTTCAACATGGACTCAATTGATACCCTGGTTCTATTGTTGAATAAGGAAACTACACCACCTAATTGCAACCTACCCTATGAATTATTGCCTAAAATATAGAGCTTCTGTTAGTAAAACCTAAGGTTAAATTTAGGTGCACTTTTCTTCAACTATTTAAAATTCATAGTTGCTCGTATAGAGTCCAAAACCCAAATGCTGAGGAAATCTAGAATTCATAGTTTATGCATACTAAGCTAACCTAGGATTCTTTTTTGACTTCCAACATATACTACTGGAAACCATGTTGAAATGCTTATTCAGAAGATTTTAGATATAGTTGTAAACCTTAATGATATGCAAGCTAGAATGGGACATGATTTTCATTGGCGAATCAACAACCACAAAGTTTGGTGCTCACCACAATGAGACGCAAGTAGACACTCACTTCAAGAACTTACATCAAGAAGATCATTCTCAAATGCTTATTAAGAAGATCATAGATGTAATTACCTAAAAGATATGCACACTATCTATGGTGGGACCCCCAAATGCGCCACTAACTCCAAAGTGCTATCTTCATTTTGTGTACATCTTATTAATCAATATCTACCTTTAGTAAAGAAATGATTTAATTCAAAACATTTACTAAAAAATACTTTGCCTCTTTATAACTTTTGCATGGACTATCCAAATGAAACATTTTTGGGTGTGTTGAAATCCTTTTTTAGCATTATATGTTTTTCAGCCCTTGTGGAGGGCTGCAAGTTCCCTAGGGTTTCCAAACTCTGGAACTGTCTGGAACTGCGGTGCAGCAGCTATGTGACGTGACAGAGGGACTACCACGTCATATTTATACTTTATTTTTTGTTCATCTTGTTTTTTCATTTTAAGATTTTAAGATTTTTTCAAATTTTTTTTTCTGATAGAGGCCATTCTTTACTGTCAGGGGAACAACATCGGGAACGGCCCGAAACAGCCCTCTAGACCCCCCCAAAAGCATCTAATGTTGCCAACAAGAAAATATAAAAACTTGACAAATCTAATATATTAAAAGCAGTACAACACATCTACTCCCAATGTCCCTCTAAAAACCTTTAAATCAGATACAATTCATGTACCACTAAAAAGCTTCGTTTACTAATTTTGACCATTCAACAAGCATTTGCCATGTTGAACAACCTTGTCGGTGTTTCCTTGTGACAATGTTCCTTGTAAATATCCAGAACCAAATCAATTTCAGAATTGCTACAAGTACTCTTCACTGGGGATTCAAATAACCTATGTTTCAAGAAATGTAGCCAAGGTAGTTTCACAATTTATATAGCCCAATGGAAATCCAAACAATTGGGTTTGTACTGCCCTCAGTACTGCCCTCAGATTTTCAATTGTTCATTCAAAGAGAGATTTAGAAACTCATGAGTAATAGTCAAATTAAAGTCTTCTGACTTCGAAATCCAACACTACACGTTGACATTGGAGATAATTATAGACACTTGGATTTCATTGGTACACGTGTTTTGATCTACCTTTTGTAAGAAATTGTGAGTGCAACTAAGCAAGGCAAGCAATATGGAGTTTCCTCCTCCTCTCAATTCTTCAGACATGAATCGCTAATCACTTACATTGACATGCAAATGCAAAGATGAAACGGAAGATTGAGGCAGCAGTGACCCAAAGTCGTGCTCAGTTCATAAATGTTGAAGCAAAATGTGAAGTTCATTCGAATTTCAATAAATTTACAGACCAACATCCAGAAACTAAGAAAGTTTTACTAATATATTTTAGCTCAGTCTCTGCGAATCATGATACGGTACCTTATCTAGCATTAACAATACTTCCAAATTTATCAAAACTTCGATTTCCCCTTGCCGAGTGTTATCATTTCAAAGTGAAACTAATTTGATACACCGAAGTAGGGTATGAAAGCCCAATTGAAAACGCAGCGCTCCATGAACAATTAACCACGCAAGTATCCATGCGACGACAATCACCTCCAGAAACAGAATGAGTGCAGTTGGCAACAAAAAATGCAAGAATGAAAGGATGCTCTACTCGGATACTCTTGAGCAGGAGCAGGCCCGGCTCCTTGAAAATGGAAGATACGCCCCCATTCTTCCATGTCTTGACGCCCTCTCACCATCTTGGCAGCGTGCCCGTCAATCAAACACCTGACAAATTGAAGCGCGAGCACAGAAACAATAATTTCGTTATGTTGGTGCAACTCAAAATGTCAAAATTGTGACATTCAGTCAACTACACAAAAGCTAAAAAATGTATACGGCTCCCTCCATTTGGAAATAGTGTATCCATTCTCAGTGGTAATTGCTTTGTGAAAATGGAATTCCATATTTTCAAACAGAGGGAGTAGTAGTGGTGTAGCTTTATTGAAGCAAGCTACCTCAAAAGCTAGTTGCCAACTTCAAGCATAATATTATCTGCCAGGTATGAAATTTGACTATGAAATCACTACGTTGAGGATAATAAAAGAGTAGAACGCCATTTTCGTTAAACTGGTGATATTCCATTACTTTAATGTGGTTCAATCCAAGCAGACTGAAACCGAAATCTACACCAATCCTAGTTTTTGTTATGTAGTAGACTCTACGTTGTGTTTCCAAGTACACCAATGTGCCCTTTGTCATTGCCACAATCCAAATAAAAACTTTGAAATTCAATATCTTTCACACCATAGGTCCAAACACCACAAAATGAAGCCCATGCACCCCTTCCTCACGGAGAGCTTTCCAACTATACCAAGAATACGACCCGGGGACGCACGATCCAAGAGATCTCACCATAACAAACAAACAAAACAGCCTAATTTAAAGCATGGATTGTCAATTCCATTACATTGCCGAATTCCAGCATAAAAAATTATTATATTCATCAATGCAAAACTGTGAAAACTAAGACAAGAATAAATTTCCGTTTGATGTTGCTCCTCAAGAATAAATGTCTCCCCAGGCGGCTTATGACATTAGTTGAGCCCTTTTTGCAACAGCAACTCAATCACTTCTGGTCCATCAATGCTTGCTTTCCTTCTGTTAGGAAACATAGGGTGTAGAAAATAAGAGTTGCCTAATACTCTCTATGATCGTCTACTATCCCATCATTAAGGTAGGAAGTTTGCTCACACTCTAATAGCATCCTGTAACGTGGAGGTACATTTTGCTTTTTTTAGTGCACCAACAATGCACAAAGAGTGTACGTTTCAAGAGGTGTACGCTTTTAGTGACCACTGCATTTTCAACTTCAAAAATTCATAATTAATTCATCAAAGCTCCAAAGAATATGAAACGACTTGGGTCAGATGCCAATTCCATTTGCCTTTCAATAAAAATTTACTAGAAAATCAATTTCCAGAAGTCTAACCTCCCCAAATTAATCACTAGATCTTAAACGAGCACTTTATGAACTGCGAATGAAACATAATTTCATTGCGAAGGAGAAAAATACAAGCTTGCCAGCCTCAAGAGGCCTGGCAGGGAGCAAACCATGACGAGGACTTGATGGTAAAATTCAATTTTGAATTCTAAAATAATTTTTCCAGGCTGAAATTAGAATCGTTGTATATTAATACAATATTTACAAAAATTAACAATTAACAATTTACTTTTATTATCTATTTTATTTATTTTAAAATCATACTACTTCAATCCCTGTAAAAAATCTCCAAAAATCTTCTCCATGAATAATTAAATATATTTTTAGTCTTTGTCCTAGTAATACATGTATTCAACAACCAATATTCCATCCCCTAGATCTATGCAAAATCTCTAGCTTAGAGATTGTTGTTATCCCACCCAAAATTCATGCAGGCAGTATCATCTTTGAGCATTGTTTGTAAATGCTACAAACTCGTCATTCATGATTATGTAAATGATGGTGGCAACAATGGAATTCTATAAATATTAATTCCCAACCTATATATCCGCAACAAGAAAACATGGCTCCCTTGATGAATAAATCCTCATAGCACCCAAAGAGTCATCGAATCCACTATCTAACATAACTATTTCAGGAAACAACAAGTAAAACGAGACTCATGTGGGCAGAGCCAAGCTTTCTAGGAAACAAATGCTCCCTAATCCCTTGCTATTTGCTTCTAGGAGGTCATTCACTTCTGTCAACACTTTCGCAACGCTCAAAACCAATAAAAGCAACTTTTAAGTGAGACATAAATTATGGATGATTTGGAGTTCTTAAGAGAGATAGAGGGCGTAAATGAATCACTTCCCTAAAAAATTGAATTCGAAGACATCAAGTTAATGTATTTCAATACTATGTATTAGAGAATAATTCAAGAAAAGGGGATAAAAATGGTCAAATTGTACAATGCAATTTTAATGAAAGGTCCAAAACCAAAGTACTGTTGAATTTCTAATGAAAATATCTACATATTAATTCTTGTTTTTCCAAAATGTTACCCCCAAAAAACTCCTTATAATCATGAAAAAATAGAGTACTAGAGGTTGGTAAAATGGACAAGGTTCTAAACTAGTCCACCCATCTTACCACACTTTATTTTATATATGATGCACACAGCACAATTATAAAGTGTCTTAACTCCTAAGTCCTCTTGTCTTCTTGAGAGACAAAATGGATTTTGGGTAGGTTCCCATGGTCTCAACCTCTCATGATTTTTTGAAACTTTATTTGAAGATAAGAAAATACATTAGCTTTTGAGGAATACATTTTTTTAATTTCAATCAATGCTTGGGAAAAACAGTTATGCAAAAACAAACCCAAAACAAAACTTCTTGGGCAACACCCTAAAATTCACAAATAGTCAAAATAAAATGTTCAAAATTTTATTTCACATAGAATGTATTTTTGTCTACATGGAAAGATTTGAATCATGATGCTATTTGAACTAGTGGTGAGAAACTTATGGACAATCTTGTTTTTTGGACAATCAAAGGTTCTTCATGATAAGATAATGTAAAGGTTCATTTTTAAAAATAATTTTCACAATTTTTCAAAACAAAGAATTTGATAGAATTTGTTCCATCGATAAGCTAATCTCACCGTTGGAATTATGGTATTTCAATTCCATCTTAGACTTATCAACAATCTAGAGTTCCCTTTAATCTCATACCTCCTTCTACTTGACAATTT